>CM061244.1:51189189-51814189 GCA_030848705.1 Heracleum sosnowskyi
AATTATCTAGCAATTATAAATACGAAAATGTAGAAAATTCACCATCATAATTTGAATTACTAGTACAAATAAAATCAATATCTTCAAATTTAAAACAATTACATATCAATCAATATTCAAATTTAGAATTACATATCAATCAATATCTTCAAAACCGTCGGTTTCTTCACCATCTTCTTCTCCTTCTCTTGCCTCGTCTCCCTCATTTTCTTCCTCTTCTTCTTCTTCTACTTCTTCATCCTCATCATATTCTTCCTCTTCTTCATCAACATCATGAGTTCGAACAATTTGAATGGGATCATATTGAGCAAAGTCAATGAAAAAAGACGAAGAAGATGCATTTGATACATTTTCTTGAAAGGCGTCTTCATTTGGTGCATTGGTAGTTTCATCAATTGGACCACACATTACAAAAGCAAAAAGGTGGTGGGGGCCGAAATTTGCATCCTGCTTCTTTTTCCTACCAATTTTGGTAGGAAATGTACTTAATTATTGGACCAATAATAAACAGCCATGGCCGATGACATGGAAGCGGGGACCCAGAAAAAGTTAAAATTTTGCATTCGGGTCTTTTCCTACCAATATTGGTAGGAAACACACCTGGAAAAATAATAATATTTATATTTTAAGAAATTGTTTATTAATCAAAAAATGTGAGGGACTGTGACGTGGAAGGTGGGGTCCTTTCATTATTAAAATGCAACTAAAACCTACCGATTTTGGTAGGTTTTACTTTCCTACCAAAGTTGGTAGGAATAGGTTGCTGGTAGTTTTTGTTGACGAGGCTACTTACGTGGAAGGTGGGGTATCATCACATTCATTTCCTACCAGTTTTGGTAGGTTTTGATTTACCATCAAAACCTACCAAAATCTAGTAGGAAATGACCCTGACAAAATTTCGTTATTTTTTTCCCCAGAAATTGTTTATTAATTTAAAATACGTGAGGGATAATGATGTGGAATGTGGGGTCGTTGAAAAGTCAAATTGTGACCAAAACCAACTAAATCTGGTAGGAATTGATTTCCGACCAAAAA
The DNA here is from genome assembly GCA_030848705.1 of Heracleum sosnowskyi. Taxonomy (NCBI): domain Eukaryota; kingdom Viridiplantae; phylum Streptophyta; class Magnoliopsida; order Apiales; family Apiaceae; genus Heracleum; species Heracleum sosnowskyi. Next base: position 51,190,225 of record CM061244.1, read on the forward strand.
TTGGTACGAATTGATCCTTGCGTGTACAAAACTTGGGACCCACAGACACCATTTCCAACCAATTTCTTTGTTGGTTGGAAATGCTCAGTCATTTCCAACCAATTTTTTTTGGTATGTTTTAAATGGTAGGAAATGGCCGTTTTTCTTGTAGTGAGGGTACGCAGGCATCTTGGAATAGGATCCGACACATCTAACAAGTCGAGACACCTTTCAAGTCCAGCCCCAAAAATCCAAAAACCCAAAATCCCTCATCATCACAATTTCGTTATTCCAGCAATCCCCGAAATTTGTTATCACCAAATTCCTCCGTTAACAATTGGCGCTAGAAGGAGGGGATACTTTTTGATTGTGAAGGACAATCAATCTATACAATATGCAAAGGGGGGTTTTTATCGGATCTGGAGCGGCTTTAATGGAGGAGAAGAACGGTGGAAGCGTTCATTCGTGGTTATGTTCAAAATTAAGATAAGTTTTCTTATGATTTTATCCGTACAAATAAGCTATCTTATAAAATTCGTAGTAAATTTATTACATGTTAGATTTTGATGATTTTTTATGATCCGGAAAGCTTTTGTGATTTCCTACAACTTTCGTTCTTGGTGTTTTCTGAGATTATGTTTCGATCTATTCTCGAAATCACAAAACATAATCAGGTCCCGTTTTTCAGTATTGAGAAGTTAATCAGCAGATGTTTTATTCGATTCCCGATTCGTTATAAGTCCGTTTCTGACGGTCCATATATCATCGGAAAGCTCTTTTCGTTTCCTGCAACTTTCATGTTTTGTGTTTTCCAAGAAAATATCGTTTACGGGGACAAAAAGGTAAAAAACGGATCTGGACAGAATCTGAATAATGGAGATGTGAAAGAATTGTGATGCAATATTCGTAGCACATGATTTGATTACTTCACTAGCTCGTGCATGGACAAGGGTAATGTTTTTGAAAGCTCTCTTTTTCAAGGAGGATAATATTTTTGAAGAACCTATTTCGAGTAGGATAATATTTTTGAAGACCTTCTTTCGAAGAAGGATAATATTTTTGATGACCCTATTTTGAGTAGGATAATATTTTTGAAGACCCTCTTTCGAAGAGGAAATTATTTTTGAAGACCCTCTTTTGAAGATGATAATCTTGTTTGAAGTCCCTAAGTGGTGATCGTTTTTTGAAGACCCTTCGGGGTAATCTTGTTTTGAAGGCCATGCATCATTCGCATCATGCATTTATTAATATCATCATGTGCATCATTCGCATCATGCATTCATTCATATCATCATGTGCATCATACATTTACTCGTAAACATTGGACATTCTTAGATTTTGTGGTTGTCTCTGTGTGATATTTTCGAAGACCCTTATTTGCGGAGGGTATTGCTTGAATTATTTTTGAAGGCCCTTTTGTAAGGTGTTGCTTGGGAATTATTTTTGAAGGCCCTTCTTTGATTAAGGTGTTGCTTGGAATTATTTTTGAAGGCTCTTCTTTAAGGTGTTGCTTGAAAATTATTTTTTAAGGCCTTCTTTATGGAAGGTGTTGCTTGGAGTACCTTGGTAAACCCGTACTTCCGGGGTGCTTATCCGTACTTCCGGAAAGCTCACCAAGAATATAGTTCTTCCCTTTTCTTAAACTCTGCTTAGCATAGAGTGTATAAGAAGGCGATGTTACTCTTCCCTTTTCTTAAACTCTGCTTTGCATAGAGTGTATAAGAAGGCGAGGTTACACTTCCCTTTTCTTAAACTCTGCTTAGCATAGAGTGTATAAGAAGGCGAGGTTACACTTCCCTTTTCTTAAACTCTGCTTAGCATAGAGTGTATAAGAAGGCGAGGTTACTCTTCCCTTTTCTTAAACTCTGCTTTGCATAGAGTGTATAAGAAGGCGAGGTTACTCTTCCCTTTTCTTAAACTCTGCTTTGCATAGAGTGTATAAGAAGGCGAAGTTACTCTTCCCTTTTCTTAAACTCTACTTTGCATGAGTGTATAAGAAGGCGAGGTAATTATCTTATTCTCATTCTCCTACATTTACAAAGTTACTCGTACATATGTTCTTCTCACATCTCGCATGTTGTCTCTCTCGCAAGCACAGACATATTACGGGCACATCATGTTGTCTCTCTCGATTTTACAGGCATATTACGGGTAATTATCTTCTTCATATTATCTGCTAATCTTCTACTCCTAGTTGTTTCATTGACTCAGGAAATTCGGAAGATCAAAGCACGCTTAGTTCTCCAGTCCATCAAGCTGCACTGAAGAACTGGGGGGTAGTTGTTACGCCATAATTTTGGTTGCCTCAATTATCTCCTAATTTCCCAATATTGGTCTAATAATAATTATTGCTTAACCACTAAGTAATATCCTCTCTCTCAAACGAGGAAACAATCAATCTAAATCAATCAATTACTAAAAAATATCTCCAAACGATTCTTTCAAATCAGGAAAGAATCACAACGCTAATATAACTCTAAAAAGATAAAATCAACTTATCTCAACATATCCCTTAACAATGACAGGGATTAAAAATACTATCCTATCACAGAACTGCGTTGGCTTGATCCCTATATATAAACAGGGTACGCAGGCATCTTGGAATAGGATCTGACACATCTAACAAGTCGAGACACCTTTCAAGTCCAGCCCCAAACATCCAAAAATCCCAAAATCCCCCATCATCATAATTCGTTATTCCAGCAATCCCCGAAATTTGTTATCACCAAATTCCTCCGTTAACAATTATATTTTTAATTTTTTTAACTCATAAGTTGCCGATAATTTAACTTAAAATTTTCAATTTTAACTTTTCATTTTAAACAAATTTAAATCAAAAGTATTTTTTAAAAATTATGCAAACAACATTAAATCACTAAAATCACAATAAATATCATCATCTAATTATACGCACAAAAAGTAAAATAATCTTTTATTTTAGTTCTACACAATAATTTTACATTTTATCACAACTAAATTTTTTTTCCGAAAACTTTTTTCTCGAGATTTTTTTTTCCCAGAATTTTTTTCCTGAGAAATTTTTTCTGAAAACTTTTTTGTGGTGAAATTTTTTTCCGAAAACGTTTTTTCGAGAATTTTTTCAAAATTAAACTATTTTCTGACAAAAAAACGAAACCTAAAATTATATTCAAATTTTAATTTCATTATATTTATTTATCCAAACTTTTATTCCAACCCCCAGTAACCCTTCGTCCAAACAAGATAAGGCTTGAATCTCTCTTTACACAATATCTATATCCAAATAAACTAAGGGTTCAACTCAACCCAACCTAGCCTAAACCAACTCAACACTTCTCTGCCCAACTCCCCGTCCAAATAGGCCCTTAATCTCTGTGCCCAAACGAATGTAAAGAATGGTTTCAAGTGACCTTGAGCTCGGGAGGATACCAGATGCTAAGCCATTCGTTACTGCACATGCTTTTCGCTTCAAACGAGCAAAAGGTTCTTCTTCTCTGGTATATTTTAACCAGTGCTCCTTGCTCCTTCAATTATAAATTCCAACCTGCGAAATCTCATTGTATATTTATGAAAAAAAACACTTTTTTTTGCTAGAAAAAGAACACTTTTTAATATAACATAGGTTAGCACAATTTTATAACTTAATGTTGGGTCATAGCTAGAACCCTTTGTTGACTATTTATATTAGTTTTAAACATGTGCAATGCACATAATATTTTATAAATAATATTTATAAGTTTATTTATATTAAATTAACTTTTTTTTCAAAATTTAATTTTAGAAAAAATTATAAAATAATATTTGTAAAATTACATGATTTATTTAAATATTATTTATGAGTTTTTTTATATTGGATGAAATTATTTGTTGAAAAAATTGCATTATAATGTCTGCAAATCCACTTAAATTGATGATACTTATTGTATTAACCGTAACCTTTATTATTTTAGTTGTTATTGTATTTTTTTTCTTAAAATTTCTTATTTTTTTGTCTAATTTCTTAATCATGCTATATAAAATTAATTTTTGTTTTTTTTGGATGAATTTCAAAATAATATCCACAAACCTTATTCACAATTTTTGTAATTAAAAGTATAATTTAACAATATTTTTAATTTTTATTTAATATTACTTGAAACATAATTATTAATAGTATTTATGAAATGACAAATTTACCCCGATCAAACCATCTAAATCGTATGCTAATCATCAATATATATATATATATAGGCTTTTGTTCAACTAGAAACTAAAATTAAAATAGAAACTAAAAACTAATCTAAGCCTTTAGATTAATCTAATCTAATGGCCCTCTACTGCACCACACACAGTTAAAATACACCCTCACATACACAATTCCACCTAATTCCCTTCATTTTTAATTTAATTTTTCCCGTGAATCGGTGAACTTTTTTTGAAATCCAACTTCACTATATTTTTCTCCATCTTCCAACGATCAATATGCATACCATATGTGCTATATTACGTAGTACTAAAATTTTAGTGGTTTATGTAATAATAAATAGTGATTTCAGCATAGATCTAGCGATTTATTTTTATAGACGTATAAATTTAGTGATTTTGCAGTACAAAATTTGTAATTTACGTATAGGTTTGGAGAAAAAATCACTACATTTCAGCAGAAATCACTATTTATTCTTATATGAATCACCAACATTTTAGTGATTCTCTCAAACATAAATAGTGATTTATCGTCGAAATATATCAAATATGGTATGCAAACTAATTGTTGCGAGATGAAAAAAAATACAGTGAAGTCAGATTTCAAAAAAAGATCACCAATTAACGGGAAAATATAATTACGAATGGAGGAGATTAGGTGGGGTTGTATGTGAGAGGGTGTATTTAACTGTGTGTGGTGCAGTTTCTAGTTTTTAATTAGTACAGGTTTCTAGTTGAATAGGACCCTATATATATACTAATTAATCATCCAACTAGAAACATGTACTAATTAAAAACTAGAAACTAGTGGCAATTTTGTAAATTTCATCTAGCCTAGAACAAGCGCTTCCGACAGACTGCTGCAGAGAAGTTGTTTTATTGTCCCATCAGGACCCACAACACTGTTGAGAGCATACCCATAGTCATACATCATCACCATTAAATCTGGCCACCACTTCCACCTCTAACAATCACCATCTACGACAACCACTATTTTTAAATTGTATCGGTTGTATTCAGGCCACTTCCAAATTCAATATATACCACATATCAATCATCACTTTAAAGAGAATCATCAAATCTGAAATTTAAACATGATAGATGCACATGGTTTCCGATGTAAATTCCAATCACTAAATCGTATTATAGAAATCACTATATTTTATTATCCAAATCACTAATGTCTGTTACGAAAATCACTAGTTTGTGTTGCATCAATCACCAAAATATACGCCTGCTCCTTCATTTTTCCTCTTCAAACATATCTCCATCAACTCTATAAATCTGGTCTTCATGTGCAAAAATCATCATCTCCGATCAAAATCAATATCTCCGATAATCACTTCACATCAACAAAATTCAAAAAAATAATCAAAACAGTAATAATTCAATCACCAATTCTAATTCACACAAGAACTATTGATTCATATCACTCCCATCCCTGTAAATCACCACCAACAACTTGAATAGTTTGAGCACTATCAAATGAATGGGTGGGAAAGTCCTGCAAGGAACGGAACGTTGTTGTTGTTGACAAGGTTATTAATATTGTTCAGTGGTACACCGCCATTGATGGGAAATACTTGACTGTTGGCTTTGGAGAATGGGAGGTCGTTATCGTCAGAGTTGGCTATGATTCCTGTGACCACTCGGCCGGATGGGTGAGTTCCACCAAGGACATCATGCATAAAGAAGGCTAGTGTGGCCTCGGGATGTCCTGCAGTGTTGGTCCCAGTGGCTGCTGTTGCCGCAGGTCCACTTGGTAATGTGGTGGTTGGGGTTGCTACTGGTGCGACATTTTGTATATGATAAGATTTGTGTGGCTTAGATTTATTTGAATTTAAAAGACTAGTGGTCAGGATTTAGTTTCTAGTTTTTATTTAGGAAAAGGTTTCTAGTTGAACAAAAGCCTATATATATATATATATATATATATATATATATATATATATATACTATATTATTAAAGACGAAACATTAAAAGTTTTGTAGTCTGGTCATATAAGTTTTTGTAGTCTGGTCACTCAATTCATAGCCGTTAGATATTTTTGATCAAATCGATAGGAACCGTTAGATAAAATATTAAAATTATTATATAGAATATCTTTTCTATTTTTCCTAACTATAACATCTCATTTTTCAAAAATATTGCAAACAATTTTATTTACTAAAATAACATAATAAAGTTATAATTGCTAATAACTAACTCATTACCTTTTTTAGCCAAATTATATATTCTTTTTTATATTTTCTAACTAAAATTTATACTTTTCTATTTTTCCTAACTAAAGCCTCTCATTTTCCAAAAATATCACGAACATATCTATTTAATAAAATAAAATAATAATATTATAATTATTAATGACTAACCGATTAGTTTTTTTTCCCAAAACGTATATTCATTTTTATACTTCATAACTAATATTTCTCTTAACTAAATCTCAAAAATATCACGGACTATTCAATTTAGTAGCATAAAATACTAATATTATAAATCTATCTATCTATCTATCTATCTATACTATATTATTAAAGACGAAACATTGAAAGTTTTGGTACCTGTTTTCTTGATACGGTACTTGCCTTATTTAATTATTATAAAAATTATTATAATCATTTACCCTTTCAGTTAAAATGCATTGCCCTTTTTTTCTAAAAAAATCACGAGCAATTTCCTTTTCAGCTAAAACATGTTACTTTTTCTATTTACTTTACTAAAATCCATCATTTCCCAAATATATCACGAGCAAACTATTTATTTTAAAACATATTTTAATATTTTTAATTGGAAATTACATTTCCCCTCTTTTTCTAGAAAAATCACGGGCCTTTTTCGGCTAAAACATGTTATATTTTCTATTTTCCTTACTAAAATCTCTACTTTTCCAATTATATCACGGGCAAACCCTTGCTTATTTACTTTAAAATCTATTTTAATAATTTTAATTGACAATTATCTTTTTCAACTAAAACATGTCACATTTTGTATTTTTCTTACTAAAACCCCTCTTTTTTTCAAAAATATCACGGGCAAATCGTGACTTTTATATTTTAAAATTCAACGAAAACATGTTACTTTCTATTTTTCTTACTAAAACCCCTCTTTTTAGAAAATATCATGGGCAAACCGTTACTTATTTATTTTAAAATCTATTTTAATACTTTTAATTATTTAAAAATATTTAACACGCCTACTTATTTTTTTTAACAAATGCAATTAATAAAATATAAAATATAAAATTAACAATTATTAAAAACAATTCGTGCATCGCACGAGTTTTAAGATATATTATTAAAGACGAAACATTAAAAGTTTGGTAGTCGGATGGAAGGTCGGTCGGTACTTAGTGATTTTATTTAATTGCCCTTACTTATTTTTTAAAAAAACTATAACTAAACAATAACATCATTTATAACCAATTACATTTTCAGCTAAAATACATTACCTTTTTTTATTATTTTTTTCTAACAAAATCTTCTCTTTTTCTAAAAAAAAACACGGGTGGTTATCTTTTTTAACCAAAATATGTTACTCTTTCTATTTTTTTCTTACTAAAACCCCTCATTTTCCAAAAATATCACGGGCAAACCCTTACTTATTTATTTTAAAATTCTATTTTTTTATTTTAATAATTAAAATTATTAAAATCTATTTTAATACTTTTAATTATGAGCACTTTTTCAGCTGAAACATGTTACTTTTTCAATTTTTCATTTTCTAAATAAATTATTATTAAATAATAACATTTTTATAACCAACTACCTTTTCAGCTAAAATACATTACTTTTTCTATTTTTTCTAACAAAATCCTCTATTTTTCTAAAAAAAAATCACCGGCAATTATCATTTTCAACTAAAACATGTTACTCTTTCTATTTTTCCTTACTAAAAACCCTCATTTTCCAAAAATATCTTGGGCAAATCTACTTATTTATTTTGAAACCTATTTAAATACTTTTAATTACGGGCACTTACCTTTTCACATAAAACATGTTACTTTTTCTATTTTTCGTTACTAAGACCCCTACTTTTCCAAAAATATCACGGATAAACAGTTATTAATTTATTTTAAAATTTATTTTAATACTTTTAATTATTTAAAAAAGTTTAACACGCCTACTTATTTTTTTAGCAAATGTAAATTAATAAAATATTAAAACATAAATAATAAAAATAATAATTATTAATAACAATCCATGCATCGCACGAGTTTTAAGCTAGTATATATATATATATATATATATATATATATATATATATATATATATATAAAGGAGGATACGCGGGAGATATGTGGCGCCTCTAAGATCGCTCAAATCTAATTTTCTAATTTTTTAAATAATGCAAAGTTCTATCGGAAGTAGAATATGTGTTTGTAAGACATTGTTAATACTAAGTAGAATAGGTATTCAAACTTATAGAGTAGAAGAGTTCGAATTTATAAATAATGCAAAGTTCTGTCGGAAGTAGAATATGTGTTTGTAAGACATTTGCATTACTAACGGAAGTAGAATAAGTGTTTGTAAGACATTGTTAATACTAAGTAGAATAGGTGTTCGAATTAAACGAGTAGAAGAGTTCGAATTTATAAGTAATGCAAAGTTCTATCAGAAGTAGAATATATGTGTTTGTAAGACATTGTTAAAAATTCTATTAGAAGTAAAATAGGACTGCGAAATTATATATAAGGTGTTATCAATAAAAGAGCAGCTCATTATAAATGAGTATATTAACATAAAAATTAATATATAAGACAAATATTAAATATGTTAAAATTAGAATTTCGATCTTAACATGAGAAACATATTTAACGGGAGGACGACTTATTAAGGAAGGCTTATTAAGGAGGAATGAGTAATGACCGTAGAAAAGTTTATAACACGGCGCGGCTTTATCGACTAGTTATATATAGGATATAACTTGCCAATATGTTTGTTGCTTCTAGACTCGGGTTTGCTTATTCAATCTGGTAACTAATTAGTTAATTAAAAAAAATTGTTTTACTTTGTGTATTAACAATATTTAATAATTATGTTAATTTTTTAAGTTTAATTTCATTGGTAACCGGACTTATTTAGCAACTACTGAAAATTTAAATATTAAAATTGACTTAAAATTATTAATATATTTAAATTGATTAAATAAAATAAATTTTAATTGATGGACAAAAATAATATCACTGGTTTTGGCTAAGCTTCCGTTCCCCAGAGAACTTGGCAATATAGGTATGGAAAATGTATTTAGTTATTACAATAAATGTAAAATCAAACAAATTAATTGGGAACACACTTAAGGGGTGTTTTTAATTGGAAGTTTAAATTATTTTTTTCCCAGAATTTTGAAGGAATATTCACCTTAAATTTTTAAGAATCTATTAGAAAAATGATAATATTCAATTTAAAATTTAGGTGTATTTATTTTAATTTTCAAATATTTTCTAAAATATAAACATATTCAATTTGAATTTAATAATTCACTAAAATCTAGTTAAATTCAAAAAATTCATTAATTTAATAAAATGGTAAATTTTGATGAATTCACTAGCTTATTTTATAAGTTTTGATATTCTATAAAAGTTAAATTGTTCTTCTAAATCAAATCTACAAAATTAATCTATGAAAATGAGCGTGGAATCAAAATCAATATATGTAAAATCTTGTAATTTTTTTTGTTTTATTATTAGATATTTAGATTTAGATATTAAAGTAGTTTTGTTTAGAAATTTTTAATCTTTTGTACAAGTTATTTGATTTAGGATAAGATTCATTAATAATGGAAAGAAGCGTGAATATATTTGAGAATTGATATCTTTTATTTTCAATTGATTGTGTGTTATTTTTGAAAATTACATGAAGGAGTGGTAAAATTATCGTAAACAAATTTTAGAGTTACCTAATCAAAATTAGGGTTAGCGTGTCTTTATAATAACTCCAATAGAATAACGAAAGAGGCGTATAGAAATGCAAGAACAGGTGTGTTTCTTCTACCATACTTGATTATGTCTTCTATGCACTTTTAGTTGTGAAACCGATTAAAATGTGATATTAGTATGCTTGAAAATACATGTTGACTGCGATTGCTGTGAGTAATACATGTTAGATGCTCCGACTAGGATATATTAGTACATCTACCGTTTGTATAAGGCCAAGGAGTACTTAAAGACACCATTGTTCTCCAAGCCCATGCCATGGTTATGCTGAAATTCGTACATGATACTCTCTAAAGTTCAGTTGTGTTGTAAATTCTGTATTAAATTGAAAAATAATCGGTTTCTGTTGATTTAGGATATTCTGAAAAGCTCTTTTATTTATATACAACTTTGGTTAGAACCATATTTCAAAATTTGGAGTATAACTATCCTCAAAATCGCATTCTTTGTTCAGGTTTAGGTCGTGAGTACTCTTTCGTATGTTCTAAAATTCATTATAAATTCATCGTAAACTCAAATATTACTCATGATACCAATCTGGAAAGTTTATGACATCCTATTTAATTCCCAGTTATGCCCATTTAACTGTCTATTGGTCTTTATTGTCTAAACAGACTTACAATTATTCTCAGTTGTTTATCATTTTTGGTTGATTTATTATATGTTCCGAAATTGATATCTCTTTCATTGTTTGTCTGAATTTTGTGATCTTTACCATTCTCGAACCCTTATTGGATACACTGTAACTCTTCCGTTGATCTCTTTCTCATATTCACATATTCATAATCTATTTGCCACTAAAATTGGAATTTGTAACAGTGTGTATTGTTGTTGTTGTTGTTCATATTGTTCGGTAATTGAATTATATTGTTTGTTAATATTTACTCAAGTTTGGTTGGTTTATTTGTAAATTTGAAGCATGTGTAATATTTAAGAATTAATTGTGTCATGTTTTGTTAAATATTATTTAGGAGTGATCGTGCATTATATAATTTTCGATGTCCGTCGCTTTCGAGGTAAGTACTTTTTTACTTACTTTTATTTTCGAAAAATATATTTTGATTCTATTTTGAATTTCGTATAAGATATAAGAATATTGTTTCAAACTGTATAAGATATAAGAAATAAGATACGAGAATCTTCGAATCCCTCGTCTCTACGTTATCGAACCCGTTCGTAATTTATGCTATAGTTCCGGAACTAGCCTTAGATACCCTTAGTAGGCGCACAAGTGTGCAACTTTAGATACCTATTAAGGGCGCGTAATTATTGAACTTTATATGTCGGTCACTGGCAAAGTGTGGCATATAAGAATAAGAATAAGATCCCGGATACTGGGAAAGTGTGGCCGTAGAGCAAGACTGTGGTATTTATAAGAATTTCGTTTTTGTTTTAAATTCTGGATTTTTATTATGTAAACTTTGGGTTGGATTTGTTTTCGCAAAGATTTTTAAAATTAGTATTGTTTTGAGAAATCTGTTTTATTAAAACACCCACTGATTTTTGAGAATATCTGTAAGTCATTCTGTTACTTGTTGAGCTCTGTAGCTCACTCTTTTCTAATATTTCAGGTTTGTACATTGTGGAAGCTTATTGAGAATATGGATGTGAACTTGTAAATTTCGTGCTACGTGATTTGATGTAATTTTATTGAATAAGATTTATCGTGCTGCTAGATTATTGTTATTTTTGTTAAGTGTAAGATATTACTTATTGGATTTATGGACCCGCGTCTCCGATTTTATGTTTTTGATTTATTTGAGTTTGACCGCTACTTTGACTTTTGTGCAATTTCGTAATTATTGAATAAAGATATGTATTTTATTTAAGTTTTGTATTGAATAAAGTTTCATTGAGCATATCAAATGATGGGGTTTGGACTGAATGTCTTAGGTTTATGGGGTTTCAACCCTTCACCCTTACGAGTTCTTACTGATGGCTCCACTCGTATTGATTCATTCTGAAGTCTATCATATCAAACTTCTACTGATCTTGAAAGAACCTTTTTTTAACCCTCAGATTGTAGTAGAAATTTGCTCGTTTCTGTTGTTCTACGATCTTGGCATTTGCCTCATCTCTGACTTCATCAATTAGATCAATAGCCAACCTCATACCTTCTTCGTTCGATTCAGGCTCAAAGGCCCCTACTCTTGGGGAGGTATGAGTAATCTCCATTGGCACCACGGCTTCTGCCCCATAGGCTAACAGGAATGGAGTTGCTTCAGTAGTAACCTTGCAAGTGGTACGATATGCCCAAAGTATAGGGAGCAACTCGTCCACCCAAGTGTTCCTTGAGCGTTCAACTTTCTTCTTGAGTCCATCTAGGATGATTCGGTTGGCCACCTCGGCTTGTCCGTTTGCTTGAGGATGAGCAACTGATGTGAATCGCAACTCAATGTTATTCTCCTCACAGTACTTTTTGAAATCTTCATTGTCAAACTGCTTTTCATTGTCCGTGACCAGGATTCGTGGGATTCCATATCAACACATTACATTTTCCCATAGAAATTGCAATACTTGTTTGGTGGTTATCTTGGCTAGAGGTTTAGCATCAATCCACTTAGTGAAGTAGTCAATTGCCACTATCAAGAACTTCCTTTGTGCACTTGCCACTGGAAATGACCCAAGTATGTCCATGCCCCATATGGCAAACGGGATTGGTGAGTTAAATGATGTTAACATCTCGGATGGTTGCATAACTACAGGTGCATGCTTTTGACACCATTTATACTTCTTCACATAATCTTTCACATTAGCTAGCATATCTGGCTAGTAGAAGCCTAGACGGGTGATTTTATGAGCAATGGCCCTGCCCTCCAAGTACTGCCCATAAATTCCCTCATGAACTTCTTTCAAGGCTAACTCCGCGTCCTGGGGTCGTAGACACTTCAAGTAAGGAATGACAAAAGACTTTTTGTATAAGATCCCTTCGATCAAGGCGTACCTCAATGCTCTCACTATCAACTTTCGTGCCTCCAAGGCATTATTTGGTAACCAACCGGTTTCAAGATGAGACTTAATAAGGTCTATCCAACATCCACCTATGTCAATAGGTGCTATTAGTTTTCCATTGATGCTCGGGGTATTCAAGACTTGGAAGTATACACTTCCGGCATAGTTCTCTATCTCAGAAGAAGCAAATTTTGACAAGGCATCGACCTTCATGTTTTCTTCTCTAGGGATGTGTTCCATATAGAATTCATCAAACTGGGTCATGATGGCTTTCACAAGCTTCAGATATTTGGCCATGGTTTCATCCTTAGCCTCACATTCTCCATTTACTTGTGAGACTACCAATCTCGAGTCGCCGCAGACTTTGAGAGTATTAACTCTTAAGGCCCCAGCCAAACCTAAGCCGACTATCAGGCCTTCATACTCAGCTTCATTGTTTGTTGTCAGAAAGTCCAACTTTAGTGCATACTCAATGAGAAATCCATCGGGACTTTGTAGCACTAAACCTGTTCCGCTTGATTTTGTTTTTGATGCCCTATCAAAATAGGTCACCCAGTATTCCTTAAATACCATCTCTTCATCTTGTTTTTTAACTTCTTTGCCCTCCAAGGGTACTACTTCCTGCCCCCCCGACTTCTTGGTTGTCGATGGTACATTCAACCATGAAGTCAACAAGTGCATGTGCTTTAATGGTCGTTCGAGACCTATACTTGATGTCGAACTCTCCCAACTCAATCGCCCATTTGATCAGTCTTCCGCTGACCTTAGGACTATGCAGGATGCTTCTCAATGGTTGGTCAGTCAAGACTTCTATCTTATGCACCTGAAAGTACGGGCGTAATTTTCTTGAGGCCATGATCAAGGCTAAAGAAAACTTTTCTATCAGAGAGTAGTTTACTTCTTCTCCGTGCAGAATTTTGCTCACATAGTAGATGGGTTTCTGAACCTTTGATTTTTCCTTCACCAAAACAACTCCCAAGGCGGTGTTTGAAACTGCCAAGTATAGATAGAGCGTTTCTCCAGGTTTTGGTTTTTCCAACAATGGTCCTTCAGTCATGTATTTTTTCAAGACCTCAAAGGCTTCTTGGATTTCTGCTGTCCACTCAAAATTTTTCATGTTCTTCAATGCTTTGAAGAAGGGTAGACACTTTTCCCGTGACTTGGAGATGAACCTTCCCAATGTTGCCACTCTCCCAGTGAGTTTCTGAACATCTTTAATAGAGTGCGGTGGTTCCATATCCACAATTGATTTAATTTTGTTGGGGTTGGCTTCAATTCCTCGTTTAAAGACCATCAGACCCAAAAACTTGCCTGACCCTACGTCAAAGGCGCACTTGGCAGGATTCAACATCATTTTATGGTGTCTCAGCACTTCAAATGCCTCTCGGAGGTGCTCTATGTGATCGGCCTTATCGAGGCTTTTGACTAACATGTCATCCACGTAAACCTCTGTGGTCTTGCCAATGAGATGTTTGAAAATTTTGTTCACTAACCTTTGGTATGTGGAACCTGCATTCTTGAGTCCAAAGGCCATAACTAAGTAGCAGTAAACACCAAAATCAGTAATGAATGATACCTTGCGAATGTCATCCTTATGCATCTTGATTTGGTTATATCCGCTGAAGCCATCCATGAAGCTTAGCATTTCATGCCCTACAGTGGCATCTATTAAAGTGTCGATCCTTGGCAGGGGAAAACAGTCCTTAGGACATGCATCTTTCAAGTCCGTAAAGTCTACGCACATTCTCCACATTCCATTGGCTTTCTTGGCCATTACCAGGTTAGCCAAACATTCAGGGAATTGAATCTCTTCAATGAATCCTGCTTCTAAGAGCTTATCTACCTCTTGCTTTATGGCCTCTTGCCTTTCTGGAGCAATGTTCCTCTTCTTTTGCTTCACTGTCTTCCTTTCGGGATCTACGTTCAACTTGTGAGTTATCAATTGGGGATCAATCCCTGACATATCAGCTGCTGTCCAAGCAAAAACATCTTCATTCTCTTGGAGGAAAGATATAATCTTGCCCTTCCAGGGTGTAGGCAACAGTGCTCCAATGTAAGTGACTTTATTTGGTTCTCCTGGAACTAAGGGGATATGGATTAAATCCTCAGTTGGCTTTTCCCTTCTATCTTCATCATCCCTTGAATCCATGTCCTCAATTGGGAGAACCTGCCCCCTGACTCCATCAGGTCTTAGCGCGGCTACATAGCAACTTCTAGCCATTTTCTGATCTCCTCGCTCTTCACCAACCCCGTTCCTTGTAGGAAACTTTATTTTCAAGTGGTATGTTGAGGCAACAGCCTTAAAAGCATTAAGGCCAGTCCTTCCAAGGATTGCGTTATAAGTAGAGGTTGCCTTTATAACCAAGAAGTTCAGCATTTGAGTCGTTGTCTTCGAGCCTTGCCCTATAGTCATGGGGAGCTGGATTGTGCCTTCTATCTTTGATTCGACTCCATTGAATCCGTAGATAGGCATGTTTGAGGGTGTCAACTGTGAGTTAGTATATCCTATCTTGATGAAAGCATCGTGGAATAAGATATCCACAAAAGCTCCATTGTCAACCAAAACTCTCTTGGTTTCAGAATTGCGTATCACATGTGTGATGACCAATGGGTGATCATGAGGAAATTGTACCCCTTCCAGGTCAGAATCATCGAAGCTAATGGCAACTTCTGTTTTGGCACGCTTCGGTGCTTCTCCAACAACAGTCATTAATTCTCTAGCATAAGTTTTTCGTGAATTCCCTGAAGAGCCAGCCGTAGTCGGTCCTCCAAATATCATGTTGATAACTGGACCTCAGGGTCTAGGATTACGATCTTGATCATTATCCTTTTCGTCATAGTCTTTCTTCTCGTAGTTTCCTCGATTCCCATCCTTGGTGAACTTATCAAGTTTTCCCCTTCGGATCAAGAATTCAATTTCGTCATTCAGTTGTCTACAATCGTCGATGTCATGACCAAATTCTTTTTGGAACTGACAAAATTGTTTCTTGTTTATTTTCTCCATATTAGTCCTCGGTGGCTTCGGCCATCGGAGATCATCATCTTTCTCAATGTCCTTCATGATTTGACTTCTAGGAGCATTCAATCTTGCATACTCCGTGAATCTTTGTCCGGGATTACCCTTCTTTGGTGCAGGATCAAAATCCTCTATTGTTATGGGGTACTTGTCCCTTACATCATACTCTTGAGTCTCTTTCCTCTTCTTTCCGTTTCCATTACCCCCAGTATTTGATTCATATTTCCTCATGCTCTCCTCAGCTTTAATGTACTTTCCAACCCTGTCTTGTAGCTTCAACATGCTTTCAGGGGGTGCTTTGCCAAAGACCTTTTAAAGTGGTCATCAGTGGTTCCTTGTTGTAGAGCTATCATGGCCACTTTGTCTTCCAGATCCGGGACTTTAAGAGCCTCTATAGTAAATCGATTTATGTAGTCCCTCAAGGATTCATTCTTGCCTTGTTGAAATCCCATGAGAGATGTTGAACTCATCTCATGCACTCTCCTACTAACAAACTGGTTGATGAATACCTTGCTCAACTCCTTAAAAGACCCAATAGAGTTAGGAGGGAGACGATTGTACAAACGCGGAGCCATGCCCGCAAGGGTTTCTGGAAACGCTATATACTTGACTACATCATTGGTAGGTTGCAACAATAGTGCGTTAGAGAAGGTTCTCACATGATTAGCAGAGTCTCCTGTTCCATCGTAGGCCTTAATGGTTGGAATCTTGAACTTTCTGGATATATGAATTTTCATGATATCCTGAGTAAAAGGGGGTGCAGGATCATCCGGATCTCCTAAGGAACCCTCTCGATTGATTTGCCTTTGGCTATAGCTTCCTCTTCCTCTGCTAATACCTTCTTAAGCCTTGCAGCCTCAGTTTCATATGCTGCAATCTTGTCTTTAGTAGTTTGGGGTTCCCGATTTGTTTGGGTAGGACGTCTTCTCCTTGGGGGAACGTCCTTTTCATCATTAGATGAATAATCTTCATGTTCGGTATAGGGATCAGAAAAGTCTCGAATCAGAGGGACTTGCTGAGTCTGAGTTTGTTGATTAATGGGCTCCAGGCCTCGAACATAAGGAGGCACATATGATTCGTGATACAGTGGATTGTGACCACTGCTCCCAACGGGGGGTCGTGGAGGCATTACATAAGGTGGCATACCCAAAGTTTGATTCGTGTATTGGAGAAGATCAGTAGTATGAAGTTGAAGGCCTCAGGGCGCATTCAAAATCACTTGAGAGGATGTGATTGGTTGATGATGAGTCATCTCTTGAGTTCGGGGGTTGGCTCTATGAACCACCATCTGCATGGGATTCGTCCCTTCAATTGAGATTGGGATCTCTGGTATTTGAGCAGTGGTGAGGGGGATATTCGTCTCTTGAGTACCAGTAGTTGGTGGTGGCTGACTTTCTTCCGTTTGAACACCAGAAGTCGATGGTGGATCACGTGAAGTTCTTCGTGTGTTATCCATGGTTGATGTTCTTCGTGTGTTTTCCATGGTTAATGCTAGGGTATAATTAATGCTAGGGTTTGTGAGCTTCAAGTTTTAATGCCTGCTCTTGTTATCGGGGACTAACTCGGTCCTAACAAGATGCCTACGTATCTCTAATGTTTAGAGAATCAAGCCAATAAAAACGTAGTTCTTGGTGTTGCCCTCGGGGCTATGGCGGCAGGGGCACACCAAGGACGTAGTGACTTGTATGTCCTTATTCGAGGATGAAGTCTAAAACGTAGTTCTGAGATGAGGGGTCAGACCCTTTATATAGGTGTTTAGAAGCCTAGTGGATAAGTATTGATTTCCTTGAATGATAAATCTTATCCTTGATGGTGGATAAGTATTATCACTTTCTTGAAGGATAAATCTTATCCTTGACAGTGGATAAGTATGATCACTTCCTTGAATGATAAGTTTTATCCTTGATGGTGGATAAGTATTATCACTTTCTTGAAGGATAAGTCTAATCCTTGACGGTGGATAAGGATTAATTCTAGATCCTTCCTTGTAGGAGTTGTTTCTGTATCATAACGGACTTGCATTGAAACAAACCCAATTGTATTAGAATAAGCCTGTATTGGACGTCTCCTAATATAGGTTGTACTTCTAGCCCAAATATTAATTATGAAATTAATATTTAATTAGAGTTTCAGGCCTTATTAATGGGCCTTATTTATGGACCAGCTATGTTCAATTAATGCAATATTAATTATGTCTTTAGGGTTATTTTTAACCCATGTCACCCTCTAATTTTTTTTTGTTTTATTATTTGATATTTAGATTTAGATATTAAATTATTTTTGTTTATAATTTTTAATCTTTTGTACAAGTTATTTGATTTAGGATAAGATTCATTAATAATGGAAAGAAGCGTGAATATATTTGAGAATTGATATCTTTTAATTTCAATTGATTGCGTGTTATTTTTGGAAATTATTTGGAGGAGTGGTAAAATTATCGTAAACAAATTTTAGAGTTACCTAATCAAAATTAGGGTTAGTGTGTCTGTATAATGACTCCAATAGAATAACGAAAGAGGCGTCCAGAAATGCAACAACAGGTGCGTTTCCTCTACCATACTTGATTATGTCTTCTATGCACTTTTAGTTGTGAAACCGATTAATATGTGATATTAGTATGCTTGAAAATACATGTTGATTGCTGATTGTTGTGAGTAATACATGTTAGATGCTCCGCCTAGGATATATTAGTACATCTACAGTTTGTATAAGGCCAAGGTGTACTTAAAGACACCATTGTTCTCCAAGCCCATGCCATGTATATATTCTATCTTTTTATTTGGTTATTCTGAAATTCGTACATGATAGTCTCTAAAGTTCAGTTGTGTTGTAAATTCTGTATTAAATTGAAAAATAATCGGTTTATGTTGATTTAGGATATTCTGAAAAGCTCTTTTCTTTATATACAACTTTGGTTAGAGCCATAATTTCTAAATTTGGAGTATAACTATCCTCAAAATCGCATTCTTTGTTATCATTCAGGTTTAGATCGTGAGTACTCTTTCGTATGTTCTAAAATTCATTATAAATTCATCGTAAAATCAAATATTACTCATGATACCAATCTGGAAAGATTATGACATCCTCTTTAATTCCCAGTTATGCCCATTTAACTGTCTATTGGTCTTTATTATCTAAACAGACTTACAATTATTCTCAGCTGTTTATCATTTTCGGTTGATTTATTATATGTTCCAAAATTGACATCTCTTTCATTGTTTGGCATGAATTTTGTGATCTTTACCATTCTCTAATCCTTATTGGATACACCGTAACTCTTCAGTTGATCTCTTTCTCATATTCATAATCTATTTTCCACTAAAATTGGAATTTGTAACAGTGTGTATTGTTGTTGTTGTTGTTGTTGTTCATATTGTTCAGTAATTGAATTATATTGTTTGTTAATATTTACTCAAGTTTGGTTGGTTTATTTGTAAATTTGAAGCATGTGTAATATTTAAGAATTAATTGTGTCATGTTTTGTTAAATATTATTTAGGAGTGATCGTGCATTATATAATTTTCGATGTCCGTCGCTTTCGAGGTAAGTACTTTTTGACTTACTTATATTTTCGAAAAAGATATTTTGATTCTGTTTTGAATTTCTTATAAGATATAAGAATATTGTTTCAAACTGTATAAGATATAAGAAATAAGATACGAGAATCTTCGAATCCCTCGGTCTCTACGTTACCAAATCCGTTCGTAATTTACGCTATAGTTCCGGAACTAGACTTAGATACCCTTAGTAGGCGCACAAATGTGCAACTTTAGATAACTATTAAGGGCCAGTAATTATTGAACTTTAGATGTCGGTCACTAGCAAAGTGTGACATATAAGAATAAGAATAAGATCCTGGCTACTGGGAAAGTGTGACCGTAGAGCAAGACTGTGGTATTTATAAGAATTTCGTTTCTGTTTTAAATTCTGGATTTTTATTATGTAAACTTTGGGTTGGATTTGTTTTCGCAAAGATTTTTAAAATTAGTATTGTTTTGAGAAATCTGTTTTATTAAAACGCCCACTGATTTTTGAGAATATCTGTAAGTCATTATGTTACTTGCTGAGTTGTGTAGCTCACTCTTTTCTAATATTTCAGGTTTGTACATTGTGGAAGCTTATTGAGATTATGGATGTGAACCTGTGAATTTCGTGCTACGTGATTTGATGTAATTTATTGAATAAGATTTATCGTTCTGCTAGATTATTGTTATTTTTGTTAAGTGTAAGATATTGCTTATTGGATTTATGGAGCCGCGTCTCCGAATTTATGTTTTTGATTTATTTGAGTTTGACCGCTGCTTTGACTTTTGTGCAATTTCGTATTTATTGAATAAAGATATGTATTTTATTTAAGTTTTGTATTTAGATTTAATAGTCCGAAAAGTCGGGCTGTTACAATATATTATTAATAATTCATTAAAATCTGAATTATATGAAAATACATTTAGTTGATTTTATGGTCGAGTAGAATAATGACCGGATATTTTTCCTTGTGTTTATATATAATTTATGAATGTAAGCTAAGATATATAATTATGAAATGTAAGATGTGAAATAATAATGAAAATTTTCTTGTATATGTTATGTATTAATTTAATTTAATTAATTGAATATTAGAAAGAATTTATTGGGATCAATAGGCGCGTATAACCAATCATAACTTGAGAAGTGAATGACTAAGGGCCTGATTGACTATCCTTGTTTTAGCCTACTTATGTTTTATAAGTTCATAAAAATTTATGAATGATGTTTTTGTACTAAACTTGTCAACTCAACTTACTTATAATTTAAATAATGATAAGTAAAATGTTAACAACATATTTTTATCTCAACTTATTTTTTATTATTTGATTTCTTTAATCTTTTAAATAATTTATGTGTTTAGATTTGTGCTTTTAAATAACTTTTAATTTAAAAAAATGTATTGAAATTATTGCATTAAATGATTATTTTTATAATTTAATTTAATAAAAATTTTACTAACTTATAAGTAAATTTATCCAAATACCTATATAATTTTCATCTACTTATCACTTATTTATTTTAAAACAAAAGTTACATTTAAAATTCCGAAATTACGCACTTAGGTTTCTTTATAGGCAAGGTGATGTTACAGTTACCAAAAATTTCTCTAAAATTTGTAGAGAAAAGGCCCTCAATAGCACAATTTCAAATATAAATGCCCAAAATGACACAACTAAAATATGGCCTTCATGAGCACAAATAAATGGGGATTATAGAGATGAAAATATCTCAATCATCTAATACAGAATAAGCTCTTCAAACAAACTATCAATGGAGATATGTAGAACACAGTTCAAGTAGAAGATAAAGTGATCATATTGCTAAAAGAGAGAAGAAGATAGAGAAAGAAATGTAATGTGATTAGAAATGAAAAACTTAGTTATGTTTAAAATCTGTTTGGGTATATAAACCCCACCACTTGCAGTAACTAACTCTGTAAAATATGTAAGAAACTTTTGTTAACTATTATGACTAACATTGACTTTTCCTATTACAAAATATAAAGTTGACTATTCTTCAATATTCCCCCCCTCAGATTAGAATGAGAAGACAACACATTCAATCCGGATAAAATTCGCCAATGAGAGTTTCTGAAAAGTCCTTTAGTAAGGATATCAGCCAATTGATCAGAACTGGAGATAAAATAAGGTTGAATCATCTTGTGATGTACTTGCTGCCTGACAAAATGACAATCAATAGCAAAATGTTTAGTTTTAGGATGAAAAACAGGATCAGCTGCGATGTCAATAGCTGATTGGCTGTCACTGTAAAGAGAAATTGGAAAAGACTATGGAACCATCAACTCAGAAAGTAACAAATGCATCCATGCTAAATCACAAGAAGTATCAGTCATTGATCTTAATTCAGACTCAGGCGTGGACCTAGAAATAACTGATTGTTTCTTAGACTTCCAATTAATCAAAGAATTCCCAAGAAGGAGACAAAAGCCACTAATACTTCTCCCAGTATCAAAACAAGAACCCCAGTCACTATCACAATAAGCAGATAACTTGAGAGAAGATTGTGCATAAAAGAATAAACCTTGGTAAGAAATGCCTTTCTAATATCTGAGTACTCTTTGGACAACTAACAAATGTGGCACTTTAGGAGCTTGAATAAACTGACTCAAGTGATGAGCTATATATGTAATATCTAGTCTGGTAGAGGTTAAGTACAAGAGCTTCCCAATGAACTTTCTATATAAAGAAGAATCATCTATGGGGGGAACCTTCATTTAAAGACAACTTAACAGTAGTGTCAACTGGTAGAGACAAAGGCTTGCAATTTTCTAAGCCCGCCTCAACTAACATGTCATGAATGAATTTATGTTGATGAATATAAATTCCATCTAAAGCCCTTGAAACCTCCAAGCCCAAATAATACTTGATCAGGCCCAAGTCTTTGATAGTGAAAGTATTATGAATAGTAGTTTTAACATGGGAGATAAACTTTGAATCAGTGCCAGTCAAAAGAATATCATCTACATAGACTAAGGAAACCACAAAAGAAGCTGATGTCTTGTAGACAAACAGAGAAGAATCAGCTTTGGTTTGAAGAAAACCAAGAGAAAGTATAGTGTCACCAAGCTTATCAAACAGAAATGAAGGAATGCCATGTAAAGGGTGACCTTGAGGCAAATCCATATACACTTCCTCATGTAAATCTCCATGAAAGAAGGCATTATTAATATCCAATTGATATACATCCCAAGACTTAACAGCAACAATGGCCAAAAGAGTTCTAACAATTTGCATTTTGGCTACAGGTGCAAAAGTGTTGTGATTGTTATTCCCAGAACAATGCAACCTAGATTGTAGAAGGGGGGGTTGAATACAATCTATTTAATTTTACAAAACTTTTCAAACTTTTTATAGTATGAGTATATGAGCTTGTAAATTAACTAAGAATTGAGTCAAGCCATGAACATAAATGAATTCTTCGAGTTAAAAAGAAATGCAGGAGACAAGCAAACTTTTTAAACTTTTCAGGTGGGTTTCTCGGAAAAAGACCACCTGAGGTGTATATTGAAGAATTATCTGGTTTTGTTTTTCAACAAACTCCAGCTGCTTACACAGATGCGAAAGGTCAACATTATTCAATCTTTCGGAATAGAGCCTAAGTGTTTTACATTCAGCTTTGTGCTCTCTCCACATACATAATCTATGCTACTCCACACTGTATACATCGACTATGTGTTACAAACAAAACCTACAACATAATAAAATATTACATTTTGGTTCTGCTTGATCACATGCTCGTTTCAGACACTATCCTATTCGGGAAATGCCTTGGCTGGCATCACAGATAAACTTGTATAATTCCAAATGGTGCTTTCTGATTGAGTGTGCTGCTCTCTTCAAAAATTACTAAGTCCATGCAATTGACCTAGCTTCCAAGCCCATGTGACATCTGCATAAAAGAGACCTCTTCTTGGTTACCCGACTATCAAGTCACTATCAGTTGAGATAAGTGAACATATAGTATTATAAATAGGTCTTCATGCTTGTCAAGCTTTTCCTTTGTGTCCAGTTAGAAGTTAAACTTCTAGGTAGCTACCTTAACTCTTATTTATCCATCGAGACATAAAAGACAATAGATGACTTCACATTTCACTTGTAGGAATTTGAGCCTTCGAATATTTACAATTTTGACTCCCTATTCCATACATCTTTCGCGTCGTTATCCAGCATCTCTTAGTCACGGGTGTGTAATGATGATCTCTGAGACTGTCCCCCATTCAACCTGTTAAATAAAGAAACCTTCAAAAGATTCTGTTACATAGCTTTGTTTTCATGTTGAATGAGATGAACATCAGTAGGCGTATTACTTCCTTATCTGTAGACTACCATTCTACGTCAATTATCCGTAGAAGGTAAATCTTAGAATATCCGTAGAAGTAATATTCCATAACTGTATCCATAGAAGGAACATAACACTCTTGGCTTCATCCATAGATAGACCATAACCTCTTTAACTACATCCATAGATAAAACATGACATCCTTAGCTGTATCTGTAGATCAACTTCCTTCAGCTTTTATCCGTAGATATGATGTCCCCAGCTCTTATCCGTAGATGAGATAAGATGTCCTCAGATTCTATCCGTTGATGAGATAAGATATCCTCAGCTTCTATCCCTTGATGGCATATGATGTTTTCAGCTTGTATCCGTAGATGAAATAAGATTTCATAGCTTGATCCATAGAATGGATATACTTAGCTTCATCCTTAGATAAAACATCTTGTCATCTTTATTGATTCACCATTACTGAGTTGTTTAGGCAGACTTACCACTGAAACACTTGGTGCTTGATTAGACGTCCGTTGGCTTGCTTCTGAATTGCTTCCCAACTTGATGACAGAATATCCTCCAATCATTTGATGTGGCTTTTAGACCTTGGATAGATAAAATGCCTTCTAGTTAGCTTCCTGATTTATCAGCTTCTGTGAACTAGCTTTCTGACAATCAGCTTCAGTGTCAAGATCAAATTCTTGTCTTGAGCATTTTGTTATCATCATTCCAAATTTGTCAACCCTAACAGTGATAATCCTCCCCAATAGTTTATGTATAACCTTTGGCTACTAATCGAGCTTTGAACTTGTCAATTTCACCATTAGACTGATATTTCACTTTATAAACCCACCTACATCCAACAACTTTCTTTCCAGGTGGTAAGGAAGGTATAATAGTCCAAGTATTATTGGACTCTAAAGCATGCATTTCTTTATTCATAGCATCCACCCATCCGTGATCATGGATGCCTTGATTATAACTATAAGGTTCTTTAATAACCTTATTTGGAGAAACTGAACAAGAGTAGATGGCAGAAGTAGGAGGAGTATAATGGTGAAAATTATATTTTTCATCATCAATAGGACAATGAAGCAAAACAGAGTTTGCTTGAACAAAAGGAACAGATGGAGTATAACAATTAAAAACTTGATAATCTTTTATCCAAGAAGGTTGAATTTTATTTCTTAAAGAAATTCTAGAAGGAGCATAAGGAATCACCTTAGGAGAAGGAGAAATAGAATGATAATTAGCATCAGTATCAATAAGATCAGGACTATAAGGTTCAACTAAATCTGTAGAAAAATCAGGAATACTATGTGCATCAGGAGACTCAGTAGTAATAGGTGTAGAAACTGATATAGGGACAACAAAATCATCAAAAAAAATAGTTTGAACAGCCCTAGCTTCTAGTTTTTCAGAAGAGTGTTGAGACATATAAGCAAGACAACCAAAAGCTTTCACTACTAGAAAAACGTTAATAGACATCGCCCCTTTAACATCGGTTAACAAAACCACCGATGTTAAATATATTTTTAACATCAAAAATTTTAAAAGCGATGTTAAATATCTTTCCGGACATCGATTCTTAAAACAACCGATGTCTTTATGCATTTTTAGAAAAATAAAAAACACGCGGCATATGTTCCCCATTTCTAATAAAACATTTCCCCCTTGCAAAATTTTAATTCCCCGCCTCTCCCCCAAAATTTCCCCCCTGAAACATATCCCCCAAAATCCCCCCCAAAAATATCCCCCAAAATATTTCCCCCCTTTGAATCTTTAACCCCCAAAACATTTTCTCCCCAAATCTTTAAAATTCTCAGCCCAAAACATTTCCCCAAAACTCTCAGCCCTGACCCCT
Organism: Heracleum sosnowskyi; assembly: GCA_030848705.1. Classification (NCBI taxonomy): domain Eukaryota; kingdom Viridiplantae; phylum Streptophyta; class Magnoliopsida; order Apiales; family Apiaceae; genus Heracleum; species Heracleum sosnowskyi. The sequence goes on from CM061244.1 coordinate 51,215,945, forward strand.
AACTCATTTAAACATAAACCCGTTTCTCGACTATCATCTCTTTCAATTAGAAGGAGATGAACCATATCCCTAAATTTGTCAATTTTTCTTGAATTATCTCGAATTAAGAGAAGAGGGAGCTTGAATTAGCTTGAATTAGTAAGTTTGTTTTCGATTTATTTTTAAATCTCAATTTTTGATTTTCAATTAAACTTCTTTTATAGATTGCTAATTACTTATTTGTTTTTGTTTTTGTTTTTGAGAATCGAACATTAGAAATCTATATAACTCCAGTCTGATAAGTCTGACTGTAATTCCGAAGATGAAGCAAATCAAGTTGGAAAAGTTGCAGAAGAGAAAACAAGCTGATATCTTAGGTTATTTGTTCATTAACCGCTGCACTACGTCTATTTGTCCGAAGATACAGGGGAAGCTGAAGTTATTGAGGTAGTGCATTTTCAGCGTATAGTATATGTTTTCGATGAATTTTTGTTTGAAGTTTTGATGAAGCTGTTAGAAATGCGAGGTGATATAAATGTACAGTAATGTAAAAATAAGCAGAATGGGGAAAATATCGACTAGTATTTAAGAATACAAGTAACTGAATTTCTAAAGTAGATCATTTGAAACCTTAGTTTTATTCAAAATGATTGAGTAACATTTGAAAGATTACTACTTCTCTTGCCATATAAATGCTCTCTAATTGCATGAGATGTGATCATCTTTATTGAAAATTCTATATTTGTTAAATGACGGAAACAACTAAATGATGTTCTGGCATAATCTGACCCACAAAATCCTTTTTGCCATAGGAATAATGTAATTTGTTTAATTTATAGCTTCAGGTGTTGAACATAGGTTGGTCCTATAATTTATCCCAAGTAACATCACTCATGATTATTGTTTTCAGGTAAACAGCAAAGCGTTGCTAATGTTTTCCGGTTTGCTAAGCGATGAGGTTCATGACAATATTTTCTGGCCTGATTTGCCTTATATAACTGATGAAAATGGAAGTAAGTTCATTGATATCATGGTGATGCTATTAGTGCCCTGAGTTGTTTGGTATTATGTAATTGTATTGAAAGATGTGTCGTTTGTCTTTCAATCAGATATTTACTTTCAGATCAAGAACGATGAAGACATTTTGCAAACTTTTACTACCGAAGATACCCTTGTGGTATGATACTGACATTCACCTACAAATTACTTATTATTCTTTTAATACCTAAATCTATGTTATTTCATGTATTGTACAGGTGCATCTTGTAAAATGTTAGCTATGGGTTATTATATTATTTTACAAAAGTTTTGGAAGAACAGGGGTTACCTTCTTTTTCTGCTCGCTACACTTTTTTTTTTGCTAAGTCTCTCTACACTTTAAGTATGGTAAAGAGAGTCTTCTAGATATCTTTTATGTTCTATAGCAACATCACAGGCTTACTGTAGGTTTTTATGCATTGCAGCAAGTTATAATAGGTTATTTGTTATTGACATAGATGGAGATCCAGGGGAATCAGGACATGTCATCGAGTTTGCCTGGTCTTAGTTAAACATGTTTTAGTGTTTGTTTAGGAGTTGGTAAATTCTTCTATGAAGTTTTCAAACCTAAGTAACAATTCCTTTGTTTTCTACTAGTGTAGTATTCACCCCTCTTTCACTATTTTAGAATAAAATAAGAAAGACGGGAAATAAGAATTTTGATGCATGGTAATATCCAAACTAGTTCTGAAAATGCATTTGAAGCCTATTATGGATTGGACTGGGTTATAGGTTTTTCACAGTCCTTGTGTTAACTTAATCCTGTAGTTGTCTTCATCATCTTTATAGAATTTAAATTTCTTAAAACTTTGTGATTTCATCTCACTACGCCATAAATGGCCTTTTGCAACCACAAAACTATGTTGCTATAAGCCCAGTTTCGCGTTTCTATAGCCCCAAAAAGGGCTATGGTAACATCAGAGCCGTGTTAGGTTCTCAGCAGTTGCTATAGGGGTCTATAGTAACATACTGAGGACCCCTAAGGTAACATAGCAAACTGTGTTACTAAAGATATCTACAGCAACACAATAAACATTCTACAGCAACATACTTTCTATGTTACCAAAGATATTACAATTTTGCATAAACATGTGGGACCCACATAGGGAGCCCACATGTATATTACCAGTTGCAACACACAATTATACCTGTAGTAACACCTTAAGTGTAACAAAATAAAAATATGTTGTTTAAATATTGTATTTCCCACCAAATAAACCAACAACTAAGCAAGTCCTAATTTCATTCACCAATAACACAACCAATCCACTAACAAACCAACCACATTAACCAATAATATCCACCAACACTAAAGAACATAAATTAAAATGTACAAGTACTAGAAGAAAATTGCATGTTCATTTTTAACAACCACATCGCAAAGTCATAAACAGGATAGAAAAACCTATACTAGGTCATCAAAAGGTACTGCGTAAACCACTAGATGTCTAAGTGCTAGGTCCGTCACTCATTTGTCAAACTTCCTTATTTGCCTCCAACATTTTCATTCTTGCTTGAGTATGTATCTACTACACATAGGTAGTCCATAAGATCATTATGTATATAAAGCACAAAGATGAAAATACTTCGACGCAAGCATCCTGCATTTTAACGATCAATGATATATGTTCAGGCAGTAGCAAAAATATGACCAAATTGAATATACATCTAATGATTACAACACATAAAAGAAGCAAACAGAACTCACTTGCATTTGAGTCACAAGAACCTATATCATGATATATTCAGTGAGCTGCAAATAACACTTTCAGCAAGACCAATCCAAAACTCTTACCATAAGTTCCAAAGTATGCCTATTTTTCTTTTCAGCGGCATTGCAAGCAATCTTGAAAAAACTCGAGTCCATGAATGCATACGTGTCCATGGTATACGCTCTTTGAAATATTGTAATTGTATTATGCAACTATTAGAAATAAATTTCAAATAGAGTACACCATGGACACGTGTGCATCCATCACCAAGTGACTGTGGAGCTATAATAGAATATCCCCTGGTGGCTCCAACGTAAAATCATTAAAACACAGAGACAAATATGAGTTATAATTCTGAAACTCTGCTGGCCAGTTACTAAAAAGGTAATTTACATCACATTGAATAACAAAATAAAACACGGTTTTAATTGACACGTATAGATTTCAAGAGCTTTCAAATTTGACCCATTTGACGAAAAACGGACAGAAAACGAGTAAGTTATGAGCAAGACAACTCTTGACAACAATTCTGCACTGAACTGAAAAAGACCACTTAAACACCAGATATTAACTAATATATCAGGGTCTTGAAACAAAGAAGTTACAGAGGACTTCATGAGCTTTCTAAATTGACCGAAATCATGAAAAACGGACTTATAACGAAGAAGTTACAAACCAAAACAAGAGGTAATGTCAAACATGTCCAGAATTTAATAAACTGGAGTTTACACTATAAAAACAACAAATTACGGTCTGGTCATATGTATATAAGTGTAGAGAATCTTATAATCTCTTTAGATTGACTAATTTCGATAAATTCGGATTTATAACAAACTAAGCAAAACAAACCGTAACAGCGAATCTGTCCAGATGACACAAATGTGGTTTTTGCCCTATGTTGACAACTCCAACATGATCTGATTCCTGTATACAATTATAAGGGGTTCTATTAGCTTCCTATATTGACTGATTTTGCGCAATTCAGAGTAATAACGAATGAGTTATGACCAAAACAAAATATATCCCCAAACCTGAAAATATTAACAACCTTGAATGACAACTAACCGGGTTCTGTTTTCAGAGCATTAACCAATATTAACACTAGCTAACATATATCTGCTCAAACACAAACACAAAAGTCTCTAACACAAATACAAAAGTCAGATTAACACCAACATATAACATTAACATAATAACACACAAAATCAACTCAATATTAACACAAAAGAAAATCGATCATATTCACTCAAAATACTTATAACACAAAGTATGGAAATACCTTAAACTCAAATCCCCAAATTGAACCTAATTGAACCCCTAATTTTGAACCCGATTGAAGCCCCAATTGAACCCCATGGAAGCCCTAATTTCAGTTAACCTGCAACAAGAAGTACGAATCGAAATTAGCATCATTCCAAATATACATATGTATGTATGCAAATTGAATTGAAAATACCCAAATCTTAAGCATTAAGATATAAGGAAGCCGTCAAGAACATTCAAATCAAAGTAGTTATATGTATGCAAATATATATGTATAGATTATAAGTGTGTGTGTGTATATATATATTAGTAATTACAGTGTGTTCATTAGAATGGAAGTGAAAGAGAGGGAGAGAGGGAGAAAATGAAAAATAAAAAGAGGAGTGAGAGCGTATGTATGATATTGGTGCAAAAAATTGGATGGGCGGTATTTTTGCCGCTCATTCAATTTTCATCAACTTCCGTGCAAAAGTTTTTTAGAAATATAATTATTTATTTTTAAATTATTAAATAATATTTTACTGATTATATAAAAATGTAATTATTCATCTGAAAATAATCTTTAATATTTTTGATTAATTATTCACCTTTTTGGCAAATTTTTAATTTCTACAAAAACTTCTTAACTATTTTATAATATTTTGATGAATATAACAATATAATTTTCATATCAAAAATATGTTTTAATATTTTTAATTAATTATTCACTTTTTGGCATATTCTTAACTTATACAAAAACTTCTTAGTTATTTTATAAAAATTATTTATTTTTCATGTCGATAAAAAAATAGTTAAAAATATAAAAACATTTTTATTAAAAGAGTGTGAAATATAAATAATTCAATTATATTTATTGAATATAAATAATTTTGTTTATTAGTTAAAAATATATTTTAAATTTTATGAAATACAAATAATTCAATAATTTGATGGAATATTACTTTTTCTAATGATAACTTCAATGATTTTATTAAAATTATTCACTTTTAAATTTAAACAATTATCAAACTATTAATTATAATTAAAATTTAATTGAATTTGTTCATTAAGACTATACTCTAAGGTAACATACCTCATTGTGTTGCCCAGTGTAACACATTTTACAAGTATAGTAACATAGCTTCATGGCTTTGGTAACATCCAAAATCACTGCGTTACAATAGCACAAAAATTGTATAGCTATAGTAACATCCAATATGGTAACACCCCCCTAATTTGTTGCGATAGGCCATCTATGGCGTAGTGTCTAGTACAACAATGTCTTATTTTAAAGAAAATTATGCTTCAGCTTAGTTAAGATATGAATATGTTCGTGTCCTGGTATAGGTTGGCTAGGGTGGCATTGCTCACTCCTGTTGTCAACTGCTGATGGCCTAGTTTTCCTGCGGATTTATCTATAGAAGCTTACTATGAGCAATATCTACAACCAGTGGGCTCTTCGGATTTCTCACTACACCCCGTGGCTAACATACTGTTTATATCTTGGACTTAGCAGTAGCAGAACATTCTACCACCGTTTATTTCCTGGTGGTCCCCGTAAAATTTTGTTTTTGTTTTTGTTTGGATAGATCTTGCTGATACAAAGTGAAAGAAATTACCTTGATGGATTGGGGCAATGCCATTGTGAAGGAAATCAGCAAGGATGAAGTAGTTTCTAATGCAAGTCTGTTTGTAGTTTGTACTTAATGAGATTGTCTAACAATTAGTTTTCTTGTCGGAGTACAGTTGGTTTGTAAGCTAGTTTGGTACATTGTTTGATGTATTGTTTTGGTTATGCTAGTTGGTGTAAAGATTGTATGTTCGATGTTTGGTAATGGCAAGTGCTTAACTATTTTCTTATGTTGGTGTTTTAGTTTGATTTGAGTTTTGTTTGCATATATAAAGAATACTGTATGCTAAAACATGAACCTGAGACATCAAATATTAAAAAGAAACTGATGTCATTTGATGGGCAATTACAATGAAAATATTAAAAAATCGATGTAAAAGAGAGGAAATGATGTTATCGCTTTATACAAAACCGATGTAAAAGAGGGGTAAAAGACATCATAAATTTGGTAGAAACTGATGTCTGGAGACTTCTAATACATCGGCTAAAAACCGATGTCTATAGTCATGACCTTTCTCTACACCCACATACAGATCGACCGAATGTTTTCCAGACATCGGTTTTTAGCCGTTGTCTATTAACATTTTTCTAGTAGTGTTTTAAGTGATCATAAGAAGGAGATTTGTTAAACAATTTCTCATAAGGACTGATGAAACCTAGAACTGAATTAGGTAACCTATTGATCAAATATGTAGAAGTCAACAAAAAATCTCCCCAAAACACTTTTGGTAGTTTACATTGGAATCTTAAGGCCCTGGTCATTTCCAAAAGATTCCCATGTTTTCTTTTGACTCTCCCATTCTGTTGGGGAGTATAAGGACAAGTAGTTTGGTGTAAAACACCAGAAGTAGCAAGAAAAGAGGAAAATTCTGAATTGACAAATTCTCCACCATTGTCAGTCCTAATACACTTAATAGGATATTTAAATTGGATGTGAACATAAGAATGAAAATCCTTTAAGGATTGAAAAACATGTTGTTTAGTTGGTAGAAGAATTGTCCAAGTAGCTCTACTAAAATCATCTATAATGGTTAAAAAATACTTACAACCATTATGAGTAGCAATTCTATAGAGACCCCATAAATCACAATGAATGAGATCAAAAGGATGAGCAGAAAAAGAAGAGCTCACATGAAAGGGTAATTTGCATTGCTTAGCTAAGGGACAAATATCACAAAGGGAAGAATCATTTTCAAAAAGAAGTTGTGAGTCATGAATAACAGAAATTTTTGATAGAATTTTATGAGGAGCATGCCCTAACCTTTGGTGCCAAAGAGTATGTTTAGAAGCATGATGGGAAACAGCTGAAATGAGGACTTTAGAATTTACAAACTGATAGAGACCACCAACCAGTTGTTGATAGTAATTTTGTAGAGTATCGTTCGCAAGGAAGGACTGATATCAATACCAATTCCAAGTCTTTTGTCTCTTACAATTCAGAAGTGTGGAGAATAATTTGGTGGTGTGTGACTATCTACTAATTAACTAGTAAACAATCAAAACCTATATAATATATGTGAGAGAAAACCATCCAAGAATCAGGGTTCTTCAATTGGCTATCATGAGTGTCTAATTTGTGTCTCTTGTCTTGCTAAAAACAATCATTCTTAAATTTATAAAATCCTCTCCCAATGTAGATTATAGTGCCTACAATCATCCCTTAAACGCCACTCCCATGGCCATATAAATCACAACTATAGACTATTAAAAACCAAGGATTTTAAGTTTCACAATTCACATATCAATCTCCCGATCTAATACTTAAATTGTGTATATCATATCATGTACTAGAATTATAAATCCTCTCCCGATTCGTTATAATTCCTATAGATACAATCAAAAGTTCGTGACTCCCTTAATTGTGTTAAGCGCTCAATAACAGATTAATAAACCAAGAAATCACAATACAATCAAACAAACATAATAAGCCAATGAATACTACCCAACCCTTGGATCAATGGATTAATTATTCATGATTGAATAAAACATATATAAATTAATACCACAAATCATGAGCATAAGAGTTTAAGCACGAAGAATACAACTTTACAAGTTCCTTCGAAATCCGGATGAATCTCTTCACTCCTTCTCCCAATCTCCCTCTCAAGTTGTTTCTCTCCCTTCTCTCTCAAGAATACGGCTATCTGACAATATGTATATAAACCTAATATAAAAGAGTTTTTAATACTCATCTAGGAAAATACAAGTAATTTCCCAAAATAAATTGGATTCTGTATGTAAAATTCGTAATCTGTCTTCCAGGACTGTTTCTGAGCTGCTCCAGTTGGAATCTTGATGTTGGACCACTATTGGGTTGTATATAATTCTATTATCTTCACTTTATTCTCCTTCACTTTATTCTCCTTAGCTAATGGGTTGTAATTTAATTTTCTTGTAAAATGCATAGGTAGTACCTGTTGTATTATTTCCAGAAATAAACTAATTTGGAGAAGGAAGAATATTACTAGTAGCAACTGTATTTCCATAAGCAAAAGAAGGGGATGGTGCCTTTGGTTGACCCTAATTGATGCAATACATTAGTAAATTCATCTGATTTTGTAAAGCTTCCACTTGAGTATGCCAATTTGTTGGACCAGAAGAAGGATCAACAGAACCAGAGACAAAAGTATTTGTAGAACCAGAGACCTGCAATGCATTCCCAGGCCTAGTGACAGAAGACTGATGACCAGTAAAATGAGTAGTCTGACCAGATTTAGGAAAAGTTTTCTTTCTGCCTTTGTTGTTGGGATTGAACGGGTGATCATTAGGACAACCAATGAGCTTGTAACATCTATCCTTAGTGTGATTTTTTCCATGACAGTAAGAACATTCCAACGCAACACCGGATTTATCACTCAAATTCCTCTAAAATTGAGACACAACAGTAAAAGGAGGTTTGGGAATATTCACCATCATAGCAATAGGAGTCTAGAACCTTGAACTTGCATTTGCTTCTCTTCTTGCTTAATGAGCATAAATGCTTGATTAACAGTTGGCCATGGGTTCATCATAAGAAGATGAACTCTGTCAGCAGTATAATTGCTATGTGAGCCCATCAGAAAGTGTATTAACCTAGTTTTTTCAACTTGAGACTCCCATTCCTTAGTAGCTACACAAACACACTTAATAGTAGGGTGTAAAGCTCATAATTCATCCTAAAATCCTTTTAGTTTATGAAAATAAAGCTCAACAGAATCATTTCCTTGCTCAAGCTTAAAAAGATCCTTCTGAACTTCATAAATCTTATGTCCACTTACAGCAACAAAATTGTAACACCCCCAGATCCGGGGTCAGGAATCTGGGTTGTCACGCTCCATCAATTATACAATACCTGCATTACTTACAACATTCTAATAATACAACTCCAAAGACCCCAATCACTTACACACACACACACACACACAAGTTATAGCCTTAGAAATGAGCAACAAAAGTAACATTTGTTATTACAACTCAAATGTACTATCCAGGATCTCATCTATTATTTACAACCTCTACCTGAAGTTACAATAATAGACCTCACCGTTCTATACAAGGTTTAATAATACAAACCTACTCGAAAATAATTCTTACTAATTCGGTCTGCAACTATTCGGCTCACACCGGCAGTATCCATCCTGCTGAACTAACTCAAGGGTGGTCTCTCCATCCCTTTGCTCTCGTAACACGAGGTGAATCGGCAACATTTTCTTCATGTTGAAAGTTTTAATAAAGCAAGAATGAGCTAATAGCGCTCAACAAGAAATCTATCCCAGTTTAAATCTTTAAACCTTTAAGGTAAATAATCCATATAGGATCCAAGTTTTAACACTACTAGGGTTTGTCCCCAAAATAGTATCCCGTTCAAAATACTGTATGACTTATAATCATACTCAAATACTTTTCGTAAATCATTTAGAAATCTTTGGTATCGATATAATGAACCAAGATTCAAAACATATCTTTTAAAATAGATATCAAATATTGGAATCAGGGCTTAAAGCCTATCCATTGATTCAAAATACTATACAATTCAATATACTGTATATCTTAAATCCCTTCTCAACATATATACATGCATATCTATTTAGATATCTCATATTGTTCAAAATACCGTAAAATATCAGTAATGAACATATTTTCAACTCTGTTGTGTTGTGATATAAAAGAAGCAAGAATGAGCACTATAACTCGACAATAAGATATAGCAGCATAATCATATATGTAAGCTGATATCATAATTGAAAACCTTTAAAACTCCGTTCATATACAGAATGATATGTTTAAATATTCTTTTCGTCAAAACAGACCATACAGTACAACTATTGTATGAGGAACATCATTACTCATCACTGTCACATTATCAGTAACTCAGCACCTAGGCTTTTGTTACAATGTGCAGCACAACTCCAATTGTATCGTAACATAACTTTTCTACTAGTAGAAGGACGACTTCCTATTCGGTTATCACCCTAGCCGCATTCGAGCCCATTATGCTACCTGGCACCTATTTCATTGCCGAGCATAGGGTCATACTACCTGGCACCTATTTCATTGTCGAGTATGACTTCGTACTACCTGGCACCTATTTCATTGCTGAGCACGATTTCGTACTACCTGGCACCTATTTCATTGCCGAGCACGAATTATTTCCAGTCCCCTGATGAATCGTATCCTTATATCTGGAACCGAATTTAATCGTTGTTCCCCGAGCGTAGACTAGCTCGTTGATAGGTATGAACTTATTACTATACTTACTTCCGGAAATGTTGAGGAAGTAATAATACTATGTGGGTTGACTATTGTCAATTGACCTCAATCATCGAGTAAATCATTTCGCAATCACGACCCGGGAGTTTTGGTAAAATATCTTTAGTTCTGATAACTCAAAAACCCAAGATATATCACTTTTAATGAAAGAGGCAAGTGAAATCATATGTTCACTTCCTGAGATGGATTCCCAATTTTTGATAAGTTCAAATCAAAATCATCATTTGAGATAAATAATTTAAAAGTAGTTGGGAACCCCTACTATAGTCACATAAATCTTTTTGAGATCAGAAAATATTTTAAATAACTATTGGAACCTTACGTAATATTTAAATAAGGTTCTATGATTTTAAATCATTTTTGGAATATTTAATAAATATTCAAATAATAAATATTGAATTATTATTCAATAAACTTCTACTTAAGTGAATATTCAAAATAATATTCACTTAATCAAATAAATATCCAAATAATATATTTAATAATATCATTTAATACCTCACATTAAATATCCAATAATATATATATATATTGGAATATTTAATCAACATATATAAAATATAGCTGTCCCTGGACCCTCCAGTTTCTGACAGTATAATCAAATCAAAATAGTAATTTAACTCCCGGTCTAATATTTTAAAATCATCGTACTAGTGCTCTATCCTTAGAGCCTTTAAAACCTCGGTTTATATCTAGTATTTACATAGCATATAAACCTTATATCTTATACAACTTTTTATCAAAAGCATAAACAGTTTATAAATCTTTCACAACATTAAAGCAGAATATATATCACAAACACAACATATATCACAACAACATCACTTATATGATGTAGGGTTTAAAAGCATGCATCTATCATATGCATATATTATATCTCATCATTTTTAATACCATCACATCTATATACGATGTAAGGTTTGAAAGCATGTATCTATCATATGCATATATTTCATCTCAACAATTTTAATACCATCACATCTATATACGATATAAGGTTTGAAAGCATGCATCTATCATATGCATATATTATAATCTCAATAGTTTTAGTACCATCACATCTATATACGATGTAAGGTTTGAAAACATACATAATATCATATCATATGCATCATTAGTATATTGTAATTTAAAATACAGCATGGAATAAGAAAACTTGCCTCGGGTCCTTGGTTGTTATGGGTTCGAGAACTTGCCGGAAAATCTATAAACAAGGAAATACTCGATCAGTCCCCTAGCTTAATCAATTAAAGTGCATTTAACTTAAGCGCTAACGTTCTATTAACGAACATCAAATGTCTTGCTCTTGGTCACTTATAACCTCATGACATTCCGTAAACTCTTAAGTCAAAAGTTTGGGTGGAAATCTATTCTCAAAACCCAGGTACTTTACCATTGCTAACTCATGGTTTAAACTATCCCCTTAAGGGTATTTCACTTGCGCAACTTTGGTTCTCACATTTTTATAAAATCGAAAAATCATCATTTTAACACGAAACATCCTCGGTTCCCTTCCTAACTGTCCATACTAGTATCCACATTAATATCTCGACCCAATTCCATTTTTAAAGGGTTCGATCACCATCTTAAAGTTCATGCAGTGAACTACTTAGTTATCCAAAACCGCTTTCACTAAAACAGACGTTTCTCCTAAACCGTAAATCGAAACGATACGATTCTTTCGCTAAAACAAACTAAAAGACAATAACTATATTATCATGGTCAGTGGTCACACTGGACAGTAGATTAAGAGCCTCGAATACCACTGTCAAGGAAGTTAATAAGCATTTTGTCATTACGACGACTATACATCGAACGTTTCTGTTAGGCCGAATACACAATATATAATCAATATATGTATGAGAAGAACAATTAAGAACACTGTTTATGATCAATAAACTGAATTATATAAATAACTCTTCTCTCAGTGATGTTAAAGAATCACAGAGAGCTGCTAGGTTACAAGAATAATGTATTCAGTATTCGCATCCCTTTTAGGGTTAACCTATCTGTGTTTATATAGTACACAGCTACATAATCAATCTCTAATTGATATCCTATAAATCAGCTATACAATTTATATCAATCTAGGATTGCTTCTGTCTTCTGTCCCGTTTATTTAGCTATCTCAAAATATTCTGCTTCTTTCCATCTTCAGAATATATTGCTTCTAGAATCTTCATGTTAGCACCGACAGCTAAAATAAACTCTCATCCCGTCAGACTTTAAATAAACTCTGACTGGCTTCAAGTAAACTCTGATGAGTACCTATTTCTTAAACACTGATAAAACAATCATTAGCAATTATATCTAACAATCTCCCCCAACTTGTGCATAATAAAGATGTACAAGTTAATAGATAATTGATGATGTCAAAACATATAACAAATGCAGTGTTTAAATATAATCAGAGTTTAACTTTAACTTAGAACAGAAAACTTTAAAAACTTACAGTCAGACTTTACTTAATCTCTTCAATATCAGGCACTGTCCTGAGATAATCGATGAGAAGCCTCCTTTCAGCTTTTTCCAGCTCATCTACCATGATCCCTTTCAATTCTTTAAGCTCTGGATCACTTTCTCCAGTCTGGTATATAGCAGCTCTTAAAGAATAAATGCTGTTCTTCCTCATTTCATTCCCTAGCCGAATATAGTAAGATTTGTCAGACTCTAAGTTAAACTCCAAAACTTTTATACCCAGTGCAGTATTGAACTTGGCACTGTTTCTCTTCATTTCAACAATCTTTCCATAAGCATCTCTGTACTTAGGAATGTATGCACTTGAAACACCTCCTCCAAGCATAGCTTTTGTCTTCAGCATCCTTTCTCTTAGAACTAGAGCAGCATTGTGAGTACTTCTATTTTTGACTTTGAGAAGGTATAAAACATACTCAAGCTCTTCCCATAGCTTCAATTGAACATCAGCTTCTCCTACTCTGTATACTCTTCCATCAGACATAAAATATAACAGAACCTCTTTCTTCAATCCTCTATGATAGACCATCTGAACAGATTCTAGTTTATCAAGGCTCTCTTGAGATACCCCAATACCAGCTTCTGCCAGTGATGTTTGATCTAAAGGTCTGTTATTTATTCTCTTTTCCTATGTGAACCTAAACCAGACTTGTCATAAGATTCTTTTCCAAGTACTGTCCTGGTTTGAGAAAAATCCACAGCTTCTAACGTCAGAGTTTCAGAAAGTACAGGTCTTAAGAAACCTTGAAGTTGTGGAGCTAGCTGAGTTTGTACAACTTGAGCCTTGTCAGAGGTTGTCACAACTTTAGTAGAAATATCAACATGAGCAACGTCAGAGGTTGATTTGTTTATCCTTGATTCAACTTGAGCAACGTCAGAGGTTGAATAATTCTTCTTTGGTAACTGTCCTTCTTCTACCAGTTTACCTTTTCCTTTATCAGTATTTGCAATCACAGGCCTCCTTGTGTATTGTATACTCTGTTGAGTATTTTCTTTGATAGAAATTCCAATTTCTTTCTTTCTAGGAGCCTTTACTGATTTCTTCTTATAAGTACCAGCTTCAATCTTTTTCTGGTGTTCTTTAGCAAGAAGCTTCATCTCAGCATCTATATCTTCAACTGTGGCTTCACCACCATGTTCTTCCATGAAAATCTTAGCAGCAATCTCTTCATCAGTAGTTGGATTTGATGAAATCACTAGACTTTTAAGTCTTGAAGAAGATTGACTACCAGAGTTTAACCTTTCAGAGTTTGTCTGTCTAGCAGAGTTTGACCTAAGTCGCCCTTGCTCTTGAGAAGACTTTGACCTTTTCTCTGTTTCCCTGCTTCCACCATCATTTGAATCATCCCTCAGTCTCAAAGTTGGAGTCCTTCTGCATTTGTCTTTAGGTATCTTTATCTTCTCCCCCTTTTTGACATCATCAGGAATAAAAACTGATGTCAGCAACTCAAGTGATGCAGCAATAGAGTCAATCTTAGTAGATATGTCAGCTTGATTGCTCTCAACCCTTGTTAGCCTCTGCTTAATCTCTTCTTGATCCTTTACCATAGATGTAAATTGAGCTCTATCTTTCTTTAATGCAAACTCCTTAAGAGCAATATCATTACTCAATCCAAGAACAACCTTGTGAGTCTCATCAAAGCGGTTGTGCAATGATTTAACTTGAATAATGGTCGCCTTAAAATGTGATAATAACTCAGGATTAGTAATCGCTGTAGCAGTCTTATGTACAAAATCAGCAGCCCTTTGAGTAGAGAAAATGCAATCTGCTCCTGACCAATTAGCATAATGCATTTCCCTGAAATGATCTTCAGTGGCATTGTGATTTTCTTTGATAGACTCTGCTGTAGGATCTCTTAGAAAAGGTATAGACTCATCAGAGTCTGAAAGTTCAGCATTGATCCCAGAGTTTGCATGATCAGAGTTTACAGATGTGTGATCAACATTATCAAAATCAACTCTATCTTCATTAGCATTCTCCTCTAACTGCTCTGCAATTTCTTCAATAACATTGTCAACAGTAACCTCAGCATTTACCTGTGCAGCTTCAGGAATCTCAGAGTTTACAATAACCTCTGTTTCTATAGGAACAGTCTCTGCAACAATATCTTCTGTTTGTACATGTAATAACCCGGATTTTTGGTAAAATTTAAAACTTTTCTTATTATGATTAAGTGCATCAGTGAATAGTGAATTTGGTGGATGAATAGTGATTTTGAGAATTAACAAAGTTTTTCATGCCACCTATGTACGAGACGTAGTGTGGATATTCCGAAGTCATATTAGTGATCTACGGAGTAAATAAGTGAATGCAAAGACGATCGGAATTCAGAAATTCCAAATTTTATTTTGGTGTAGTATTTGACCGGGCAGCGAATTATATATTATTATATCCAAGAAATGAGATATTAAAATTAAGGATTTGAGGATTTAATATTTTTGGAATTTTATTATTTTATTAAAGTCGATTTAAGGATTCGATTGTTGAAGGGAATAGCGAATAGTTACTATTCACTGCGAAAATCGCGTAGAGTTTTATTCGCTCTTTTGAGAAATATTTCGAATCGTTTCAAGAGGAACAGGGCAACAATTACAGGATTAAATATAGACATGGAAGTAACATGTAACAAGATTAATTCGAGGGATGCAACGTTTGGATCATCCATGTGAAAAGAAACGAACTAGTAAAGCTGCTTTGCCACCATGACCCTCCAGTGCTTGACACGTGTCATGCTTTGCCACCATGATATCTCATGGATCAACATGTGTCCTGATGATAAGGTTTAATGCTGATGACTCACCAAAACAAAGACTTGACCACAAAATATCATTTCAATTATCAAAACAACCAAAAGTAAAACCATTCCATTTTTCTTCATTTTCGGCAAAAGTAAAACTGCCGAATTGTAAACTGCATATCTCCTTCATTTCTTGGTGGAAATTGGCGATCTATAGCTTGTTGAAAAGGTCTTGCGATAAGCTACATTTCCTATTTCACACGTTTCTTCCATTTGAGCAAGGTAAGACCTTCGTTTTTCCAGTTCTTTAAACCGGTGTATAGTAACTCCGAGAATTCATAACTTGTTCTTGATTTTCTTTTGCAAGTTTAAGGATAATAACCATGGATAAAGACTCTCTTAAGGCTTACAAGCTCTGGTTGTGTGTTTAAGGCTTCAAGGAAGGTATAAAGACCTCTGCCCCCTTTTGTTTATATGAGTTTTGAAGTGGTTTTGATGTTATGTAAAGTTAAGAGCATGATTAAGTAATTAGATGAATTGTTGGTTGAGTTTGGAGGATGGGTTATGAATTTATTGTGATTATTCATGGAGGATTTGACTGAGTGGAGGGTGTATAAGGTGGATGGTGAGTTTGGGATTGTTTGGTATTGATTTGAGTGTGTTTTGAAAATGGAAAACGTTAAGTTTTAAGCCGTCGTAATGCCCGATTCTCGTTAACTTTAAAACTGCATAGAATCCGAACACTTAACTGCCTCTTTTGGTTCAGTGATGAACCTGAGTGTGTAGAGCTTTGTTTCTAGTTTACGTGAGCGCAAGAATCATGTCGTTACGATTTACGGTTTAAGAGAAAAGTGAGTTTTAGTAAACGTCGTTCGGAGGAACAACCCTTCTCTGTTCAGCAACTTTGAGGCTATATTTGGACCACTTCGGAGCCATATTAAAATGTGAAACTTTGAGGAATAATACTAGAGACAGTTAGGAAGGCTCACGAAAAAGATTCGGATTAAAAAGATTATTTTTCGATTTTATAAAAATGTTTTAGTCGAGGTCGCGCAAGTGAAAACCACTGAAAACAAGACTTAGAAACCAAGGTTCCAAATGGTTAAGTATAACTTGGATTTGAGGATGGATTTCGAACCAAACTTATGATTTAAGTATTTGACGAATAACATGGACTTAGTGTGACGCTAGAGCGAGCAATTAATGCCTTGGTTGTATTTCGCTTACGTGTTTAAGCATTGAGTTATAAGTGGTTTATCGAGGGGATTAACCGTGTGTTTTCGTTTGACTTTGTCTAGATTGTCCGGCATCGTCGCGAACCCCTATCACTTCTCGAGCATCAGGCAAGTTTCTAAAAACCATATTTTGAAGTATGTATATACTAGATGCAAGTTATGTATGCATACTCGATCGTTCAGAGTATATTTATTTTGAAATATATAAAATATGTTGAATAAGTTTCAATCCATATTTGCAAGTTTCCCAATATTGTGCTTCCTTATCAAAACCAGTATATCCTTGGTCTTGTTAATGATATTAAATCCTGCTCGTGCGATAACCAAAATCCCATGACCTTATAATACTGTTGATGGGTGGTGATGCTTTTAAGATCCTACGCCTTGAATTATATGGTGTATATATTTATAAACTTTTCGTATGGTGGAAGGGGACTTTATATCATAAGGTAGGTATTTGTGTACTGGAATAAGAAAGGCTCAGAGGGTAGAGCATGTATTGAGTTTATAACTTAGCCAGCGTATCGGGGTTATTTTGTAAGGTATATTTTCGAAAACCCGGACAGAGCTTTTTAGAAAGATTTTCGCAATAATTAACCTAAAGGCAACATCACCAATAAACCAGCGTTTATTTAATTAGTAAATACTTCTGGAAGCATTTACGGATTAAATAAGCCTTATTCGTCTAATTAAATTTGTTTACTTAGATGAATATCATTTTCAAAATGTTTTCTTAAAATCGCTTTGTTCCGGAATGATAACAAAGATATCAGGTAACTGTTATTCGAGGGTTAATTAATTATTTAATGAATATTAATTTTTGAATATTCATTTGAAGATTATTTAATTAGTTAATGAATATTATTTATGTATATTCATTCGAGGATTAATTATTTATTTAATGAATATTGCTTTTGAATATTCATTTGAGACTTAATTATTTAATGGATATTATTTTCGAATATTCATTTGAGATTTATTAAGTAATGAATATTATTTTTGAATATTCATTTGAGGTTTATTTATTTAATGAATATTATCTTTGAATATTCATTTAATCTATATTTACTTAATGAATAGTATTTTCGAATATTCATTTAATCAGTATTTACGTAAGGAGTATTATTTCGAATATTCATCTAATGTTTACTTATTTAATCAATATCATTGATTATTTTTAAAAATCCAAAGAGGTTCCCAAAACAATGTTTTCCATTTAAATCCGTCTCTTAAGAGGATTTAAATGTTCGCTCAACCATCAAAAATATGGGAAACCTGATTTAAGAGACTACTACTCTTTTTGAACTCTCAACTCAAAACTGTCAAGGGACTGATATTTTCTTGGAGCAATTTAATTGCTGCCAGTCTAGTGTTGTGTTACCACCTCAATGATCGAGGGGTAAATTCATGGAACAAGTCGATATCCATTAACAAGCATAGCTTGGGAAATATTGGAGAATCTCCCTTTCCAACCTAGATATAACTACTTAGTGGAGTCGTATCAACAAGTGTTACACTTGGGGAAAGGAGGACGATCTTTACGTTTTAGAGTCATGGATTCCATCTGAACTAGGAGTGGTGTAAGTGGTCAAGTTGCGTGGGCCCATCCAACTTTTATATATTGCCCCAAATGGGCCGGGAGGTCATAGTAAGGCGGTAGACAATGTCAGGCCGTCGTGATACTTCCATCTACATGTAGAAAACTATTTGAGCGGTGCGACCTGCTACTGATCATAGTAAGGTTAGGCACAGCGGACGCGGTAGCAACTCCAGTATTGGTTCATCATCCAATTTGGATATTCCTGCAACATGTATTGGGGTGAAGAACCAATCATGTTGGTAGGGGGTCGAAAAGTGTTTGGAAATGAAGTGACAATAAATTCATGCAACTTCATCTTTTATTTATGAGTTATGACTCTGTGGATACCTTACATAACATGAGTTATGGTAAGGGAGTTGTTTATACTGAATCACCTTATAACTTCATCTTTTAAGTTATATGTTGATATTCTGCATATATAGCAGATATTTTTCGGAAAGGTTATATTTGGTTTACTTTGAAACCTCATCGTTTACACTAGAACTTTGTTCATAATATAGCCAAAGTTTGCAGAAATATTATGAAATTGATATTTGAAATACAACAATGGTATTATTTTTGGGATTACATTCCGATAAGGATGTAATTTAAGTATCGAGATATTTTGACAAATTATTGTCTTATACCCGCTTTATTTCTGGGTTGAATTAAGGGCAGAATTATGCCATACTTTCATTTCCTTGCTGAGCTATCGCTCACTCTTGCTATTGTTTTATATATATTATATAGCAGCGAAGCAGGATGCCAATGGGACGGCACATACCCCGCAAGGCGTTTTCATAAACAGTTTCTAGCAGTGATCCCGAGAGTAGTACGAACCAATCGAATCAGGCTACAGCTTTCGGTATTCGACTTATGTATATACATGAATGGTATTAGAGGATTGTAAGCATCAGAAGACTAAGTTGGTAATGTAACATTACTTAGAAATTGTATCAGTGACAGATTCAAAAGACATTTGGGTATTGTAATAAAAATTATTTATTCCGCAGTTGTTGTATTGTGTCGTTTCTGAGACTCTAACCTGTGTGTGTGTGTGTGAGACGTATGTTGTGGGGTCATGAGCAGGTGAATTATGAATGGTGTGAGTAATACAGGTCAGGCAAGGAGTACATGGATCGTGACTACCCTAAATCCCTGACCCCGGATTTGGGGCTGTTACAGTACAGTAGTTTCTTTAACATTCTCTGCCATAGCTTCATCAAAATTCTCTATAGCAGCTTCAAGTACCTGATCAACCTCCTCACCCTTTTCAGAAATTGTATTATTGACAGAGAGAATCTCTGTATGAGTTGCAATTGACTCATCTAGAATTTGGGTGGGTTGATCAGATGCCACATCCTCAGTATCACAAACACTGATACTAGGATGTGCTTCAACATTTGCATCAAAATCATCAAATAAAACATCTTGATCAAAATCAGCCTCTATATCAGCATTTGCCAAGTCAGGCACAGAGACTGCTTCAACATTTTCAGTAGCCTCCTGAACAATAACTTCAGGAGCTTCAGTATCTACAAAAATCATGTCCTCATCATCAGCATTTACAACAGGCTCCTTAACAACAACTTCAGGAGCTTCATGCTGGACAACTTCATCCACATTATCAAAAAGATAATTGGCTACTAATCTCCTTTTTCTCTTATGAAGAGTTTCATTGTCAAGATCATCCTCATCATTTGCTTTTGATCTATTGGCTCTCCTTTTCTTGTAATGACCCTTTTGCTCATCATTTGATTTGGACACCCCTACATTAGTAGCTGGTCTAACAGACCTTGCAGGTTTAGAACCAACATGCTTAGTCCTACCACTAGATTTAGGTTTGACAGATGTTGATGGAGGAAGCTCTGTTTGCAAAGGTTCTGGTTGAGAAGGAATTTGTGTTTGTGAATGAACTTGATCATCTACAAACTGTTGCACAGATGCAGGCAGTAACAAATCTCCAACAACCCCTTTCTTAACATCTTTGTTAATAAGATCAGAGAATATCCTCTTGTGTAATTTAAAACAAGAAACATCTTCAGCAACAATGTCTACCCCTTGGACACAGTAAGAGAACAAAATCTGACAAAATCTAGAAAAGTATACTACCCCTCTATTCTCTGTCATTTTCTCCCCTAAATTATTCAATACAAGTCGTGAAAAATCAAAATGATTATCATATAATAAAGAATACCCGATTTGCAGACTGTCCGTGGGAATAGCATCCCAGTTTGTGCATTTCTTTCCAAAAGTTCTTGTGATGCAATCAAAGAAGAAGCTCCACTCCTTCCTTAAGAATGGTCGTTTCAACTGTCCAATCTTAGTCAAGGGTCCAGAATACCCAATCTCTCGCATCATCCGTAGCAAATCATTATCACCCATTCCAATGGTATATGACGAAAACTCAGGAAACCCCATTGCAGCACGAATGGTTCCTGAAGTAATTACATACTCTGTTTCTTCAAATTCAAAAATTATAGATGGATTACCAGTCTCACCACCATCATCATAAGGACCCGACTCCCAGAACGCCTTGATTTGAGAACCAGAAAGTTTTGTTGGTTGTACTAAAGCACGCCCAATCGCTGACTGAGCAAGAAATTCTTGAATCATATGAAAAGCTTCTGGTGCGTTAGCAGTGTTTAGTGGTGCTGCGTAGTTGTTTGGAACAAATTCTAACCCAGAAGAAACAAACGATGTAGTTGCCATTTGAAAGATTTGAAAGAATAACAAAGAAACTGATGCAAAAGCTTCAAAAAAGTTTGTAAATAGAAAGGTGTTTGTGAATATGTGTGTGTGACAATAGATGTGAATTGAAGTAAGATGTGAAAGGTTTAGACGTATGTGTGTGTATTGTATAAATATGAAATTCAAAATTAAAAACTGAACAGTTTTTAATCATTAATACACAACTGTCTTACTCCGTTAACTGTGTGAGTGGGACACGTGGCACACATGTAATGACTGACAGCAGTAATTGGCAGTTTCCAATGCGCATGCGCAGTAAAAACAGCAATAATTACCGCCTTTTACACTTTTCTAGACACCCAACCTCTCTCCTCTGTTTAATACAAATTAGAACCGTTACCAATCATACTCTTTTATTTTCAAGAATGTTTTCTCAAAATTGTTAACTGTCTGAAACAAATAATTAATTTTAATCATCAGAGATTAAAATAAAATTACCTCAGCGTAGAGTACACAATTCATCAGTGTTTACCAATCCTCCTCCTTTATAAATAAACTCTTTTCACAAACTGTACAGGTGTGAGTATTTGTGTGTGAATTAGCAGAGTTTACTGAATATGAATATTTAGATTATCTCAAAGTGCATAAAATCCACAAACTAAAGCAGTAAAAACTGGTTGCTCAAACTCTCATATAAAATAAAATCTGATTTTTATATCGAAACTCTGTATTATGATATCCTTTCATTTGGATATATCTTTTATTTTCACCCCCTTTATATATAATTTTTTATTTTTTTATTTTTCCAGTAATCAGTGGTTGGCACTAGTCACCAAAAATCAAAGATTTTAGCCCTTATTTCATACAATAAGTTCCTGGATCTTCCTAGGCACAACATGATCTCAAAGGAATTTGTGCTCTTTTTGGCATCTTTTGATTTGAGGGTGAAATATTTGTAACTAATTTTCAGATTTTAGACTTTTCATCAGTTAATACAATTAATTTATGAGAGAAAATGCAAACAGCTAATACAGACTCAGTGTATAGGATCAATAAACTAAGAGATGCTATAAATATAGAGACAGTATCATGCTGTGTAAACTTTCTGCACATTTTGAAATCAGAATTTATATTACTTAGAAGGATTCATGATTACTTACTGAAAATCATGCTTCATACAAATTTCTTCATCGGTCCATGTGTTTCAGACAAAAATCACAATCAGAGTTTAACATCAGACTTTAACCGACAGAGTATGACTGACACTATATTACTAACAGAGTTTACTATCAGAGTTTAACATACTGGTACAAATAACAGTTAACATATGCAAAGAACCATGAGCATCAAATCATGTATAGAGTTTGAATCTCACCAGTATCTCTAGTCAAAACCAGAGATCATTCCAAGTTCATTTACCAGCCTTGTAAAGGTAGCTTCACTCAAAGGTTTGGTGAAGATATCTGCAAGCTGTTGGTCTGTAGAAACAAAATGAAGCTCAATGTTTCCTTCTTCCACATGTTCCCTGATAAAATGATACCTTATGCTGATGTGCTTGGTCATGGAGTGCTGTACTGGATTACCTGTCATAGCAATAGCACTTTGATTATCACAGTAAATAGGTATTCTAGAGTACCTTAATCCATAGTCCAGCAATTGATTCTTCATCCATAAAATCTGTGCATAACAGCTACCAGCAGCTATATACTCTGCTTCTGCTGTGGATGTGGAAATTGATTTCTGTTTCTTGCTGTACCAAGAAACTAATCTGTCACCTAAAAATTGACAGCTTCCTCTTGTGCTTTTTCTGTCTATCTTACAGCCTGCAAAATCTGCATCAGAGTAACCAATTAATTTAAACTCTGATTCTCTAGGATACCACAAACCAAGAGTTATGGTTCCTTTGAGATATTTGAAAATCCTCTTCACAGCTGTTAGATGTGGCTCTCTGGGGTCTGCTTGAAATCTTGCACAAAGACATGTTGCATACATGATATCAGGTCTGCTTGCAGTGAGATAAAGAAGAGACCCTATCATCCCTCTATAGTTTGTCATATCTACTGCGGCTCCTGTGTCTTTGTCTAGCTTTGTTGCAGTTGCCATGGGAGTTGTAGCAGATGAACTATCAAGCATACCAAATTTCTTGAGAAGATTTCTGGTATATTTTGCTTGATTGATAAAAATCCCATCATCTGTTTGCTTGACCTGTAAGCCTAGAAAATAACTAAGCTCTCCCATCATACTCATTTGATATCTTGACTGCATAAGCTTGGCAAATTTCTTACAGAGTTTGTCATTAGTAGACCCAAAAATTATGTCATCCACATAGATTTGAACTAACAGCAAATCATCACCAGACTTAAAATAGAACAAGGTTTTGTCAATTGTACCTCTAGTGAACCCACTTTCTAAAAGAAATTGAGCCAGAGTTTCATACCATGCTCTTGGTGCCTGCTTTAGTCCATACAATGTCTTATCAAGCCTGTAGACATAATCTGGATGTTTGGGATCTACAAACCCTGGTGGTTGTTCAACAAACACTTCTTCTTCAAGTTTCCCATTGAGAAAAGCACTTTTCACATCCATTTGAAAGACTTTAAACTTCTTGTGAGCAGCATAGGCTAGAAAAATCCTTATTGCCTCCAATCTTGCAACTGGAGCAAAGGTTTCATCATAGTCAATTCCTTCCTGCTGTGAATAGCCTTTAGCCACAAGTCTAGCTTTATTCCTTGTAATCACTCCATCACTGTCTGTTTTGTTTCTGAAAACCCACTTTGTACCAACAATAGATCTGTTCTTTGGTCTTGGTACAAGTGTCCAGACTTCATTCCTCTTAAATTCATTTAACTCCTCTTGCATTGCTGTTATCCAGTTGGCATCTTAAAGAGCTTCTTCCACTTTCTTGGGCTCTGTTTGAGATAAGAATGCATGAAACAGACATTCATTATTTGTAGCACTTCTAGTTCTTACACTAGCTTCTGGATCTCCAATTATCAAGTCAGGTGTATGGGATTATGTCCACCTTCTTGCTGTTGGTAATTGGCTTCTATTATCATTATTAGATCCTCCCCCTTGATCCATGCTCTCCTGATTTTCTTCTTGACTATTTGCATTCTCTGAGGCTCCCCCTGAATTGGACTGTTCAGAATTTGAACTTTCAGAGTTTTTGTTTGATTCTTCATTTGACCCTCTTTCAGAATTTGAGTCATTACTTTGAGAAGTTTCTGAAGTTTCTTCACGCTCCCCCTCAACTGGTTCTCTATTTTGTTCTGTCAGAGAAAATTCGTCAGTGTTTACCAGTAGAGGATCAGAGTATGCTTCGTCAGAGTTTGTTGGATTTGCTGCATCAGAGTTTACATCATCAGAGTTTAAATCTTCATTTTCAAAGCGAAGTTGATCATGATATTCTTCATCTTCTATTCCAGTTATTTTCTTGTCATCAAATGACACATGTATAGATTCCATGATCACTTTAGTTCTTAGATTGTAGACTCTGAATGCTTTAGTTGATAGTGGGTATCCAACAAAAATTCCTTCATCAGCTTTTAAGTCAAACTTGGTCAACTGTTCAGGATGAGTTTTCAACACAAAGCACTTACATCCAAAAATATGAAAATACTTCAAATTTGGCTTCTTATTTTTCATCATCTCATATGGTGTTTTCCCATGCTTGTTGATCAGTGTAGCATTTTGAGTAAAACAAGCTGTTTGAACAGCTTCTGCCCAGAAATAAGTTGGCAATTTTGCTTCATCAAGCATTGTTCTGGCAGCTTCAATTAGGGTTCTGTTCTTTCTTTCAACTACACCGTTTTGCTGTGGAGTTCCAGGTGCAGAAAATTCTTGCTTCACTCCTCTTTCCTTGCAGAAAGCTTCCATTTCAGAATTTCTGAATTCAGTACCATTATCACTCCTTAGAATTTTCACTTTGTACTGTGATCCTTTGTCCAATAGCTTCACATGATCCATAAGAATTAAGGCAGTTTCATCCTTCTTTGCTAAGAAATACACCCATGTGTATCTGGTGTATTCATCAACAATTACCAAAGCATATTTCTTTCTGCCCATTGACATTATATTTACTGGACCAAAGAGATCAATATGTAAAAGATGATAAGGATCCACAACTGAAGATTCAGATTTACTCTTGAAAGATGACTTCCTTTGCTTGGCCTTTTGACAAGAATCACACAGACCATCTATGCTGAGTATTGACTTTGGAAGTCCCCTTACAAGATCTTTTCGAATCAGCTCATTGATGTTGTTCAAGTTTAGGTGAGAGAGCTTCTTATGCCATTTCCAACTCTCTTCACTAGACATTCTTGCTGATAGACACACAGTTTTTCCTTCAGAGTTTGTTACCAAACTTGCTTCATAGATGTTATTGTGCCTGTGTCCAACTAGAACAACTTTCCCTGTAGATTTGCTGATCACTTCACAATGTTCAGAATGAAAATCTACATGATATCCTCTGTCACAGATTTGACTCACAGAAAGCAGATCATGCTTGAGTCCTGAGACTAGAGCTACATTTTTGATGATGACACTTCCGAGATTGATATTGCCATATCCCAGAGTACGTCCTATGTTGCCATCTCCATAGGAAACTTTTGGGCCAGCTTTTTCCTCAAAATCTGATAGCAGGGCTTTATTTCCAATCATATGTCCTGAGCATCCACTGTCCAAGATAAGAGTGCTCTCTTTTATGCCCTGCAATCACAAACAATCACTGAGTGTTAGATTTAAGGATCCAGACTTGCTTGGATCCTTTGGCTTTCTTAACATTGTTAGCTTTTGCAGCGGAATCACTATCAACAGAGTTTAAACTAACATTGTCAGACTTTACACTTGCACAGTTTGCTCTAACCCATTTTAAGTTGGGTTTTAGCTCATAATAGTTGTGATAAATAGCATGATAACTCTTGCAAGTATAAATGGAATGCCAAGTGCTCCCACAGTGTGTGCATAAAGTCTGTGGTCTAACCCTAACATAATCATTCTTTACTCCAGATGTGGAGGGTAAAGAGTTAATATCTTTATTCTTCTTGCAAAACCTGGCAAGATGGTTAGTACTACCACAACTATGACATGTTTTTCTAGGAGCAGCAGAATTAGGCAGATAATCATTTCTTTTATTAATGCCTACTTTTCCATTCCTATTCTTCTTAAACATTTTCTGTTTGTTGACAGACTGTACTTCTTTGAGCTTATGTTTGAATTGTTTTTCTGTCATCAAACCAACATTAACCTGTTTATCACAGATTTTTACTGGTTCTTTAACAACTTCGATCACAACTACAGACTTTAGCTTACTGGATTCAGGAACAAATTGCACAGGTTTAAGTTGTGGTTTCACTTTAACTTTATCTTTAAACCTAAGTTCATCTCCCTCACAGTAACCTAAGCCTACAGTATCTGTCTGAAAAACCTGATGTGTGTCTTTTCCAGAATTTGTCCAGGTTTTAATTACTTTCCTCTCTTTTTCCAACTCAGATTCTATTTCCCTATATCTTTTAAGCAACTCCTGTTCAACATAAACAGCATCATCTCTCTCCTTTTGAACTTGTTGCATGTTAACAAGTTTCTCTTCAAGAAATTTATTCCTTTCTTTAAGACCTAGATTCTCAGATTTGATTCTTTCATTTTCTTAAGTCTGATCCCTATAACTAACATGTATGCTTTTAAGATAAATTCTTAATTCAGATATGTTATCAGTATCATAAGCATAAGTTGTTAGGGGTACCTTGTTTTCAGATGACTCAGCTTCATCTTTAACAGTTGCCATGAGAGCATAATTGACTCCCTCATCTGAGTCTGAAGTGTCTGCCCAGTCCTTGCCTTTAGTGATGAGTGCTTTCTCAGATTTTCCTTTCTTGCACTCTGGAGCATAATGACCCATCTCTTTACACTTGTAGCACTGGATCTCAGACTTGTCTTTCTTTCCAGACTTGGTATATTTTCCATCAGACTTTCTGAAATTTCTCTTATCAGAATTTGAAACTTTCCTTGAGAATCTCTTTCCTTTCTTGAAGTTCTTGAATCCCATCTTCTTGAAGGTCTTCACCATTAAAGCAGCCATTTTCATCATCTCTTCTTCGTCATCCTCAGAATCAGAAGCTTCATCATCAGTATTTGAGCCATCATCAGAGTTTGAAGACCCACTGTCAGATTTAATGACTAAAGCCTTTCTTTTGGCTTTCTTTCTTGATGTTTCCTTCTTGACAGGCTTTTCTTCAACTTTAAGAGCAACAGATTTTGTCTTCTTTCCAGATCTTTTGTTTCTTTGTTCTATTTCCAATTCATGAGTTTTGAGCAACCCATAGATTTCATCAAGATCTGTTTCTGCAAGATCATAATTGTCTCTGATTGTTGTTGCCTTTAAATCTCATCTTTCAGGTAGGGATAGAAGAAACTTGAGATTTGACTCTTCAAGTTCATATTCTTTATCAACCAGGGACAAATCATTCAACAATTTACAAAATCTGTCATATGTATCTGTCAAACTTTCATCAGATCTAGAGTCAAAGTGTTCATACTCCTGTGTTAGAATAGTCTTCCTGTTTTTCTTTATAGCACTTGTTCCTTGACACCTGACTTCCAAAGCATCCCAAATCTCTTTGGCAGTCTTGCAGCCAATCACTCTGTTAGACATGACATTATCTAAGGCACTGTGTAGTAGATGTCTAACCTTTGCATCCTTTGCAATTGATGAGATGTCTTCAGGAGTCAAATCTTTCTTCTCTTTTGGAACAGTCTTTTGTTCTTGCCCAGTAATAACAGGAGACAATTTAGTTGGCATATGAGGACCATCATTGATTCTATCAAGGTATTCTGGATCTGTGGCTTCCAGAAACATGGTCATCTTCACCTTCCATATTGGATATTCACTTGGTCTGAGAATTGGAACCCTTATAGTCTCATATCGACTCACAGAAGTAGGTTGAACCTTCTGAACATTAGAACCTGCATTAGAACCTTCCTGAGAGTTGTCAGTCATGATTATACTTGTGTTTGGATCGATAAACTGTATATACTAATCAGCCTTGGCTCTGATACCAATTGTTAGGCCGAATACACAATATATAATCAATATATGTATGAGAAGAACAATTAAGAACACTGTTTATGATCAATAAACTGAATTATATAAATAACTCTTCTCTCAGTGATGTTAAAGAATCACAGAGAGCTGCTAGGTTACAAGAATAATGTATTCAGTATTCGCATCCCTTTTAGGGTTAACCTATCTGTGTTTATATAGTACACAGCTACATAATCAATCTCTAATTGATATCCTATAAATCAGCTATACAATTTATATCAATCAAGGATTGCTTCTGTCTTCTGTCCCGTTTATTTAGCTATCTCAATATATTCTGCTTCTTTCCATCTTCAGAATATATTGCTTCTAGAATCTTCATGTTAGCACCGACAGCTAAAATAAACTCTCATCCCGTCAGACTTTAAATAAACTCTGACTGGCTTCAAGTAAACTCTGATGAGTACCTGTTTCTTAAACACTGATAAAACAATCATTAGCAATTATATCTAACAGTTTCCATTTCACAACCAATCCAAACATCCAACCAAGACAATCCATACATACATATATCATTTACAACTCTAGGATAGTTCATACTAACTTAAGAACTCATCCCTCAATCAACCACAACTCATTCAACCAACCAAAATCATTAAAACATGCATGGATCTCTTATACGACATGTTTAACGAACTATACTACAACTTAAGCATAAAACCCAATTAATATCAAGAGGGCAGAGGTGTTATACCTTCATTTCTGCCTTAGAGACACTAACAATGGCTTAACTATCCTTACTTGAGCTTTAAACATCCTTAACTAGCTTAATCTTCAAAACAAAATCAAGAACACAAGTTAGTATTTTCGAAATCACTATTCATGCCTCAACTTTGATCCAATATTTGACCATGCTACACTTCTTGGATGGCCATGAAATTTTGAACGTACCTTGGGTATATATTGTGGGAGATATGGTCCAAATTTGGAGATTCTAGGACTAGTATATTTTGAGTTATGAATTTTTCTTTTCCCCTTCCTCATGCTGGGCAGAATTTGGAAGAAATGGGGAAGATGAATATTTTCTTTCTTTTCTTTTCTTTTTCTTAATAAAATCTGATTACAAGCCATAAAATTGTGTGGTATTGGTGGAGTTTAGTCACCCCCTTGCCACATGTCAATCTTTGGGTGGTTTTGGGCAAAAATGGTGACAAGGTGGTGATTCATCACCTTGTCACCCCCTATGTCATGCTTATGCCATCTTTTGTGTCATGCTTATGTCATTTCTTGTATCATCAATCCTCTTATATGATGCAATTGATAATCTTATATGATACTTCCCCTTCGGTTAGGGTTTAATCCATAATTCGTTACGCTTCTGTTTCGCGATAGGTTCAAGTGATTTTGAAAACGTTTCTCTGTACCAATGTTAGGAGATACTTCCTTGATCTTTCCATTACCTTGGCTTAATATATGATCATAGATTTCTCATTCTACATACTTTCTCAAAACGATCAAATCAATACATCCTTGATTGTCCGATGAATAGTGATCAAAACTTAAAGTTGGAATCTCCCGATTCTGATCGCGTTTGAATTCACTTATTCTCCTTATACATCACTAATATAACTTCGAAACATTCATTCCATGTCTTCCATATAGTGTGGTCTGAAATATTTTTCATCAGCAAATTCACTATTCATCAACATTTACTATTCATCAAAATTTTTTAACTAAGTCCAAAATTTGGGGTTATTACAAAAATGCTCATTCAATTCCTTCTAGACATCACAAGCACTATCAAGATAATGCATACTATTGCTAATTTCATCATTCACGGTATTCAGAATCCATGTAATTACCATATCATTGACACGTTTCCAGTGAGAAAACAAAGATAAAGTCTCATCGGGTGTAGGATATTCTCCAGTAACAATCACAAGATTATTTTTAGAAGATAAAGCAATTTGTATAGATTGTTTCCGACTAGCATAGTTTTCTGATCATACAAGTTTCTTAGAAATCAACACCATTCTAGGTTGATCATTGTTATTTACAAAATTAACACTATCATCAACTTTAACACCCCCGTCTATAATTAAATGAGGGACTACTTATTAAATTATAAACCTGCAAACAGAGCACTAAATAATTTCTAAATAATCTTTAAATAAGTCAAATAATCTCCAAAATAATTTTTATCCTCCAAAACAATTCAAACCGATAAATACGAAAAATCCAAAATCTCGAATGAACAATAATATCTAATAATGCTAGAAATAAGCAAATCCTAATAAATGGAATAAAGGGTGCTCTCCATAACACAGTCTCAGATCTCCCTAAGCACCTGCCAGAAAACGAATACGACATGAGTCAATTGCCCTGTACGGATTTGGAATACAGTTTATAAAACAGAAAAACAGATATTCATATTTGACAGTTTGTAATAAAAATATTTAATTGAAAATAAGTATGTCTGAAGCAATGAAGGGTTAGGATATTTCATACCGAGATCAGAACATAACATATACAAATACACACATCATAGGGTACCTAATGTGTGCAACAAATCGGATAACGTGTACGACATATGCAACGTCACCATCAAATCAAATCATAAATCACAAACTCTGGGTGCACCCACGTATCCTGAAATAAATATCAAAATGCGCAAATCTCCTCCCAAGAGCTAACAGAACAGAAGGATACGCCATGACCAATCACACTGTCATGGAAGTGTCATGCCACTGGTGCCACAATGACATGACTGTAGTACCCCTATAGCTGGTAAACTCAGTATACCCTATATCACTAAGGGTTCAAATATAATATTTCACAAAACATTTTAAAATCTCACATAATAGATATTCTCAATATTTCCAACAGATATAAAATATACGCAATATCAGAAAATCGCAGAAACAAATATTTAAGTATTTCGAAACAGATTTAAATATACTTTTCAGAATCAAAACAATTTTCATATTCAAAATGATTCAAAATCAAACGAACAGATTTGAGGTCAAACCGAATTTAATTTATATATTTCTAAGAGGAGTAGCGCTGAATAAAAGAGAAGAGAATCTGTACCTCAAAATCACAGTATCAACCACTAATAAAATTCGCAATGAATCGTTAAACTCTTGGTCCCGAACCTAATAACAAAATTATAATTATATATTTTTTTAATATCATCAATAGTAGTTAATATCTATTAATACACTTAATCCATGCACATCAAGAGCTCTCAAAATCATACTAAATTTATTATAGCTATTAAAATTCAAAACATCCTACGACATTAAAGCCTTCAAGTCGTAAAACATGAATTCACTTTCCTTGCCTTTGAAAACCAGACTATAATGCAAATATTATAATATAACATATATGCCAATTACTATTTCTTTATAAATCTTTCAACTTATTATCATTAAAGTACTAATTAATTAACTTGACCTGGGATATCAAAAGCCTAGGATACCAAGCCAAATCATGATGTAGTTTTAAATCCAAAGTCGGGTAGACCATCTTATTATATTTACAAATTTCATTAATGCATAGTTACTTGAATATTAACTAAATCCACTATATTTATTATACGAGAACATCTCTTTCAGATGAGCAATTTTATTCATTGTGAAAGGACAAACATGCCCTCCTGTTGACCCGCTTCGCCTTTACCAGTTACGCCTCGCCTGCTCCGATTTTACCCTCAACCTTCCCGCTCCCTCAACTGTCATCTGCGTTTATGCCTCCCCACCTGTTCGTCCTCGCAGTCATTCCAGCTTCATCTGTTACTCGAATTGAATCCTATCCTTTAAATACTCCACATCTCATGGAATTTTGTTGCATTGCTCGCGTTCTTGCCAATTGCCCCCTTTCGTTCGAGGTATGCTGCGATTGGTTTACTGGGCTTAGATTACTCTGCCGTTTAATACCGTACGGGGATAGCGGCACCTGCTTGGGATGGAGCAACAGCCGAGGAAGAGGGGCCGCCTAAGGATTGTTGTTACTGATGTTGTTCTTCAGCAGCGGAGATTGGCTAAGCAACGTAGCAACGCAAAGTGTCCCCGAGGTAAGCTCCCCCGGTTTTTGAATTAGATATTGAGAATGAATTTACATAACTGGAAAACTGACCTGCTTGTTTTTGCTTGGGTAGATAGAAAGTAGTCCCCTCGACACAACATATCACATTGGATAATGGAAATCAGGGAAAAATAACAATTGGCTAACCATTCAATCAGTTGGTTTCAGTCTAAGTCTGTCTTCCGAATTTTATTCCGTGCTTCTCCCCAGGTAGAAATTTATGTAGAATAGTGTATTGCACAGGACCATTTCATTACAAACAATGTGATTTTAAATAAAAATATGGACAAATGACTAGGTAAACCTGGTATTCTGTGAAAAGAACTGGCTTGAGAACCTTCCTCAGCAGTTTATTTTGAAATATCGTAACTGTCGACGGATCACTGTAATTAATCTACACCGGACAGAATTAGAAATTACAGTGGTGTTAAAAAAACTGTTGCTTACTATGCAGTTTCTCAAAAAATCTGATGCTCATGCTTAAAAATATATGTATCTAAAACGTATTGGGATGAAGGTTAACCTCACCCATAGTCTTTTAGGATTACGTTTTCGCTGAAGCAGTCTGCCTTTGAGTCTAGGAATGAGGTGTGGCCGGTGTTTGCTGGCGGATTACTTTTTAGTGGTACACCAAATTGGCCATCCTGGTGTATGAAAGCCAGAGAGTTAAAAGTAAGCGCGACGGGGAGTTCACACGCCTGGGAAAAACAGATACAGATACAATGAATTTAAATGAAGTTTCGTGAACAAACAATCAATATATAAAAATCCCTATACTAGATATAAATTACCCAGTCACCCAGATCAGGTTTTGCATAAATTAACCAATTATCACAATATAATATGTCTCAGCTACAACAAGTCGTTCAAGGAAATGATTACCGTCAGTCTACAAAACAGACAGAGATATTAATTTAGATAGGAGCGTGAACATGTTAAAATATGAAGTAATGGAGTTATGGACTTGCCGCTTCAAGCTTTCCAAATACTAATTTAATAAACAAAATGTGCTTTAGGCTTCAAAACATTAGAAATGAAATCAAAAGCAAAAGAGATTATGTTACAATACAGTACACTGTGTGTAACCACTCAGAGTCCCAGCCAGTTATGTATATATGTTTCAGCTACAACAAGTCGTTCAAGGAAATGATTACCGTCAGTCTACAAAACAGACAGAGATATTAATTTAGATAGGAGCGTGAACATGTTAAAATATGAAGTTATGGAGTTATGGACTTGCCGCTTCAAGCTTTCCAAATACTAATTTAATAAACAAAATGTGCTTTAGGCTTCAAAACATTAGAAATGAAATCAAAAGCAAAAGAGATTATGTTACAATATAGTACACTGTGTGTAACCACTCAGAGTCCCAGCCAGTTATGTATATAAGTGTGTGTTTGTGTGGGAGGGGGAAGAGAAGGGGGGGGATCTTTAAAAATCACTATGCCAACCCCAGTCAGAATGTACAAGGGGGAGAGCATACTCATGCTCATGGTAGGTTAAATTCTCAAACATTTGAACCACAAACACTAACATATGAATACTTGACAGAACTGCAATACCGACAAGATACACACTTATTTAATGCATGTGAATACCTAGATGAAACTATTGCTATTATTACTCTGTGCTCAACTGAAGAGCAAATGACTTTTTTCCAAGTAAACTAATTCCTAGATTCTAAAATTTAATTATAAAGTACAGCACAATAACGGAAAATAGATATTAACCAGAAAGGATAAAGAAGATATCACTATCAAAAACTTTCCAATAATCTTAAGATACTAGCATGTGGCCGTGTTATTTGTGCTATTATTTGACTACACAAGTACACGCTAATTTGTCCCACCTACAATGTACATGTCGTTAGACACAAATATAATGTCATTTCACTTGTATAAGAACCATAAAGACATTAATTTACACCTGTTCAGAAAGATATATGCGTTGCCGATTCTTTTGATTTGCTTCTTCAAGCACGGGACCCCACCTGCACATAGGTAGGCCAAATAAGTACAATCCATGGATAAAAAACTTTAGTTTAAATGTAATTCTTCACTACCTCTGGTATGGCTGCTGTAAACACTCTTAGGTCTTAAGTGATCTTATCAAACAAGATAGTGTTAGAAGCTTTTATAAGTTACAACAAAATTTACATACAGAGAAAACACAGGTCTATCTACTGTAAATATCCATGTTTTACCATAAGAAATATCTACCAACCAAAAAACAAATAGGAAGTCCAAGGGAAAACAAGTAGCAACCCTATGCTAAAGAGGAAACATGCTCATATAGGTGTTATATCCATATGACTTCGTATGTTATTGTTTCAGGATCAGGACAACTTAGCTTCTGGCCTGCCCCCCTCCCTCCCTCCCTCCCTCCCTCCCTCATTTTCCATACCCTTGCTGGCTAAAAACATACTTAGAAAATAAAATAATTCATACTTTCCCATTCAACAGGTATTACATTTAGATCCAAGAATCCAATTTTTATATTTTCCAATTCAATAATATCTATGCATTAACTAATCATTTCGTACTCTAGTGTACATTTTAGCTACAACATCGACTCAAATGGTTAACCAACTAATAACAAAGTAAAATAACAAACATAAAAAGGCTCAATCAGAAGCCCGAGAGAGAGAGAGAGAGAGAGAGAGAGAGAGAGAGAGAGAGAGAGAGAGAGAGAGAGAAAGAAGGCCATAAGAGGTTATGATTAGCAAACCAATCATAAAGAACAGGAACTAAGGTCTTCCAATGAGTGTAGTTATCATCCACCGCAGCTACTTTTTTGTCACCCCCTCTCATTTTAGCCACACCACCACTACTAGTATTTTTAGCGGCGGATACATCTCTATCTTCCTTGGTTTTCGAGCCTTTAGGCCGACCTCTCTTCTTGCTCTTGGCCTGCTGCTGTGTTGGTGTAGAAGCATCCATGGAAATGGTGTTTGTTTGCTTGCCTTATTTTAAACTTGCGACTATTCAATCTGAATTAAATTTGAAATTTACTTATATTTTAATATTTGAATTTGAAGTTTAAGCATTCGACCACTAGTTCGTGTTCTGTTAGCCCTGATCTTGTGAAATGGAAGAAACCTGTTGCTGGGACACTTAAGTTGAATGTAGATGCAGCAGTGAGGTTGGGTGCAGATGTTTTTTCGATGGGGTTGGTGCTCAGGGACAGTGCAGGTGCTTTTCTGATGAGTAAAACGGTGTGTAAACCTATGGTCTCTACTGTATTGGAAGCAGAGGCGCTTGCCATTCTCGAAGGTCTCTATTGGCTTCAAGTTCTGGACCATGATAAGGTAGTTGTTGAATCAGATTCACTCCTTGCTGTTCGAGCTTTGCGAGACGATCAAGACAATCTGCTGGAAGTTGGTCACACATTGGATGCCTGTAGAATTATTCTAGACTCTAAGCCAGGCTATTCAATTTCTTTTGTTAAAAGACAAGCGAATGGGGTAGCTCATCTAGTATCTAATTTACCCTGCTCTCTGAATTGTCAAAACGTGATTACGGCTCCTTCAGATTTGTTGTTGGAGTCTCTTTTGTATGACGTTTCTTAGTATTGAAATTTGCCTTTTCTTCAAAAAAAAAAAAAAAGTGTATATTAAAATTTTGATTTATTTAATTCGAATGTTTACAAATAAATTAAAATATGGATTTATTTAATTCATTAAATTTGGTAATTACTAATTTAAAATTTTAAAAATGCATTAAAATGTAATAGTAATATTAAACATTTATGAATTTTGTAAAAATGGGGAAAACTGAATAACCATCCAAAAATTGTTTTAGTGGCTCACATAACACTACTGATATGTTGGTAAGTTTTGAAGATGATCCAACTGACTGTTATTGCTAAATATAATCTGTACATATGAAACAACACATGAGCCAGAAATTTCTGTATGTTCACAGACAGGTATAATAAACAAAATTCAACAAAATTATCATGTTTCCTGTTAAAATTCAATAGACATTAAAAAGGACCTTTTATTTACTCATGGAAAATCAAAGAAACTACACCCATTAATAAATAAATGCTGGTAATAGGCAAATATTCTTGAAACATATATATATATATAT
The DNA here is from genome assembly GCA_030848705.1 of Heracleum sosnowskyi. Taxonomy (NCBI): domain Eukaryota; kingdom Viridiplantae; phylum Streptophyta; class Magnoliopsida; order Apiales; family Apiaceae; genus Heracleum; species Heracleum sosnowskyi. Next base: position 51,252,226 of record CM061244.1, read on the forward strand.
ATATATATATATATATATATATATATATATATATATATATATATAGTAGCGGGCAGATGCCATAATTAGATTCTTCCTCATAAACATAGAGCAACAGATAAACAAAGACAGGCAACAACCCTGTGACTTGACTTGCCATGTATTCCTTAGCTTTTGGTCATCCTGCAAAAGAATAGATGGATATCAGGTAAAAAAAGGTTTAACAATTGAAGCTACAAAAACTGTCTATGTTAGGAATATGTTGATTCTTGATGATAATTGTAAAAACACTTAGTAGATTTTGTATTAAGTTATTTTGTAACTGTCAACGAAATGGCATGCTTTGCAGTGTTTCGTTGACAGGAAGCTCATCAACGGAATGAGTGTTGTAGCAATTGTACTGTACAATACTTCACAGTTTGATATGCATTTGATGTATGTATTAGATAGGTTTCCTAAGTCATGTTGACTAAGTACTAGATAGGCAAAATAGGTTGGTTAATTGTAAGTATATCATGCCTTGTAATTTTGCCTAAGTGAAGACATGTCAACGGTATGAAGATTACTCTATCAACGGAACAAGGATACACCATCAACGGAATGAAGTTTACTCATCAACGAAATGAAGTTTACTCATCAACGAAATGGAGAATAAAACTATCAACGAAACACATCTCCCTGCTATCAACGAATCATTATTGCTTTTCTGAATAGTTGACAAAGTGATAGTGACAGTTTACTGAACAGATCTAAAGGTGATGTGGAAGTGTACTTTGCATTGGAAACCATTAAAATGGACATGGGGAATAAGGAAACATCCCAGTTTCCAATTGGGCCCTTGGGAGTGATCATAATAAGCATGAAGACAAAAGCAAGGATCTCCAAGGACCACTGGACAAAGGGATGAAAAGCAAACTATTGGCGGTTATCTTTAGTGTACTTTGGAGTAGCCAAAAATAGTATTGTAAACTTGGGAATATATAACCAAGTGTAGCAGTTAGAAAGAAAAAGAGAAGAAAAACAAATAGTTTGTATTAGCTATCTTTGAGAGAATTCTTCTCTACAACTCTGTAACTGAGCAGCTGTGTACTTTTGTATCACAGATTATTTCCGCAATAAAAACACTTCAGTTGGATCATCAAACAATCCAACTGAATTATTTATATCTTGTGTTTTTGTTTATTCAGTTCAGTTTTATTTTATCATTGTTTTAAATTCAAGAAAATATCAAGAATTGTATTCAACCCCCCCCCTTCTACAATTCTGTTAGGTCATTTGGGATTAACAATTGGTATCAGAGCGAGCTTCTAACATACAAGAAGTTTGCATCTAGAATTGGAGTGCCAGATGATGCTCCTGACGTAGAAATTCCAAAACTTGTCTCAGAATGGACTATTGAAGATCTTGCAGAAATCCATAAAGATAAGAGAACCATGAACATTCTGTTTAATGGTTTGGAGCAAGAGATGTTTGATAATGTCATAAACTGTACAACCTCCAAAGAAGTATGGGACACTGTCAGAACACTATGTGAAGGAACTGAGCAAGTAAGGGAGAACAAAATGCAACTCCTTATACAACAATATGAGCACTTTCACTTTAAAGCTGGTGAAACCCTAAATGACACGTTTAGTAGGTTTCAAAAGCTTCTGAATGGATTAAAGTTGTATGGGAGAATCTACCAAACTAAGGACTCAAACCTTAAATTTCTAAGAGCTCTTCCAAAAGAATGGAATCCTATGACTGTTTCTCTAAGAAACACCCAAGAGTACAAAGATTACACTCTTGAAAGGCTGTATGGAACATTGAAGACTTATGAGCTGGAAATGGAGCAAGATGAGGAAATTGAAAAGGTACAGAAGAAGGGTGGATCCATTGCATTGATTGCATCTGTGAACCAACTGGAAGATGACACTGAAGAAGCTGCAAAGGCAACAACTAGTCGAGCTAGTTGTAGAAGTGATGTCAGCAAGGGTAAAGGTAAGATGACAGAAGAAGAAGAACCAGAACCAGCCAACTTGGATGACTTAGATGAGATTGATGAACACATTGCTTTTCTGTCAAGAAAATTCTCTAAGTTCAAGTTCAAGAGAAACTCAGAAGCAAGGCCACCAAGGAGAGACTTTCAACCTAACAAAAGTAACTGGATTGAAAAGTCTAAATCTAAATGTTTCAATTGTGGAATGCTTGGTCACTTTGCTGGAGACTGCAGAAAACCCAAGATTGAGAAGAGCAACAGGAAATTTGAGCCTGTTGATTATAAAAAGAAATACTTTGAACTTCTCAAGCAAAAGGAAAAGGCTTTCATGTCTCAGGAGTATGATTGGGCTGGTAATGGTGAAGATTCTGATGATGATGTTGAGTATGTCAACTTGGCTCTTATGGCTGACAATCATGAGCAGGAAGCAAGTTCCTCAAGCAACCAGGTAACAATTACTAATCTTTCTGAGCTTTCTAAAGAGGAATGCGATAGTGCAGTAAATGAAATGTCTACTGTATTATATAATTTGCGTGTTACTCTTAAATCACTTACCAAAGAGAATTCAAGAATTAAAGAGACTAATTTGCTCTTAAGTGATAGGAATGCAATGTTAGAAGCACAGCTCATTGAATTTGAGAAAATGAGATGTGTTAGTAGGGATGCTAAGAAGGAACTTGAGAACGTGTTACAAAGGGAAGAAATTCTTAAGACACAACTAGAAATAGAACAGAGTGTGATTGCTAAATGGAAAGATGCCAGGAATGTTGCTACCAACATCATTAATGTTCAAGGTATGGAATCTTTCTGTGAACAATCATGGAAAAAGAACAAAGAGAAACTAGGGTATGCTTGTGAAGCCTTAGATTCAGAAACAGAGTCAACAAACAACAATGATCATTTGTTGAAGGTTGATATGTCAACGGAATGCGATGTTCCGTTGACACATGAACCATCAACCGATCAGGGTGTTTCGTTGACAGAGAAAAGAAAAGATGAACTCACTAGACTTAATAATAAGTATGGTCCTGTCACCAAGAACTTTGTTCAAGGTGAGTCTAGTAAATCAAAGAAAGTTGAGAAGCCTGTTGAGAGAGCTAATGTAGGTCACTTGTCCAACAAGCAATTGAAAGATAAAATAGAGAATGTTCAAATTGAGGCTAAGGGAAATAAAAGGAATAACAGGAATGGCAAAGTAGGAATTAACAAGCACAACAATTACACACCTGATAAATATGCTCCTAGAAAGACTTGTGTCAATTGTGGAAGTGTTAGTCATCTATCTACTAACTGCAAATCTGTTAAGAAAACTGCTAATGTGAAAATTCCCAAGCCTGCAATGAATAATCTTATGCCTACAATGCCTGTTATGCCTAACATGTTTGCTCCATGTGCACAATTTCAGAATCCATATGCTAACATATCATTTGTGCCTAATCCATACATGAATATGTTTAGTATGCCACAAATGCCATGGAATATGAATAATATGTGTGTTCCTTCAAATATGCATGCTGTAAATGAAAATGTGAGCAACAATCAGAAATCAACACCAAGAGTAAAAGTTGATTTAAATCAATCTGAGCCCAAGGTGAAAAATGATGTAAAAAGAAAAGCAAAGGCTAACAAAACAGGACCCAAGGAAACTTGGGTACCAAAATCGACTTGATTTGGTTCTATTGTGTGCAGGGAGACAAAAAGAATCTTTGGTACTTGGATAGTGGTTGTTCAAGACACATGACTGGTGATTCTACCCTGCTCACAGAGTTTCAGGAAAGAGCTGGCCCTTGTATTGCTTTTGGAGATGACAGCAAAGGCTACACAAAGGGATATGGCTTGATTTCAAAAGAGAATGTCATCATAGATGAGATTGCATTGGTGGATGGTCTTAAGCACAATTTGCTTAGTATCAGTCAACTTTGTGACAAAGGATTTTTAGTTACTTTTTCTAAAGAAGCCTGTGTTGTTTCTAAAGGAGGAAACAACAATGTGGTAATGACTGGATTCAGAAGAGGGAATGTGTACATTGCTGACTTTAGTAGCACAAGTCCAGACACCATCACTTGTCTTTTCAGCAAAGCAAGCAAGGATGAAAGTTGGCTATGGCACAAGAAATTATCTCATCTGAATTTCAAGGTTATGAATGATTTGGTAAGGAAGGATCTTGCTAGAGGAATTCCACAGGTGGAGTTTTCCAAGGATGGTTTGTGTGATGCCTGTCAAAAAGGGAAACAAAAGAAGGCATCATTCAAAAGCAAGACAGAGTCATCAATTGTCCATCAGCTTGAGTTACTTCATATGGATCTGTTTGGCCCTGTAAATGTCATGTCTATTTCAAAGAAGAAATATTGTCTTGTGATTGTTGATGATTTTTCTAGATTTACTTGGACCTTCTTTTTACATTCTAAAGATGAGGCAAGTGAAATCATATCAATCACATCAAGATGGTAAACAATCATCCTGACTTGAAAGTAAGAAGGATCAGGAGTGACAATGGGACAGAATTCAAGAATTCAAGCATGAAGATGTTCTGTGAAGAAAATGGTATTATGCATGAGTTTTCAGCAGCAAGGACACCACAGCAAAATGGTGTAGTTGAAAGGAAAAACAGAACACTTATTGAAGCTGCCAGGACAATGCTAGATGAATCAAAGTTACCAACTTATTTTTGGGCTGAGGTAGTTAACACAGCTTGCTTCACTCAGAAGAAAGAAGCCACTATTGGATTTTCTTCATGTCTTTGGATGCAAGTGCTTTGTTCTGAGAAATCAAGCTGAGCATTTGGGGAAATTTGAAGCAAAGGCAGATGAAGCAATATTTGTGGGATATGCAGCAGGGAAAGCTTACAGAGTCTATAATCTCAGAACCAACATTGTTATGGAATCTGTACATGTTGTTTTTGATGATCTCAAAATTCAAGGTCTCTGTGATGAAGGTTTCCATGAAAGTCTCTCTTTTGAGAATGAGGAAGGAGATCGAATGAATCATGTTAAGACTACTGAGAAACAGCCTAAAGTTGTTGTATCTAGCACAGATGAGAGCAGCAGTGAAGATGAAATTGCTGCATTAAGATTGAAAAGAATAGCTGCTAGTAGACCAAATGGTCATTTCGTTGACAGTCAAGATGGTGGTTTCGTTGACAGTCAAAATGAGCGTTTCGTTGACAGCCAAAACAGTCATACCGTTGAAGGTCATAGAAATGTCTCAAGAAGTGATCATTTAGGGACAACAAACTCAGGGGGAGTTTCTCAAGGACAAATATCCAATCAAGGCAATCATGATCATGAAGCTACCTCGTCAAGAGCAAATCTACCTCCCTCAAGAAAATGGACTAAAGATCATCCCTTTGAACTTATTATAGGTGATGTTTCTTCAAAAGTCCAAACTAGAAGAGCAACTCAAGAAGAATGTCTATATAGCAGCTTTCTGTCTCAAGATGAGCCAAAGAAAGTTGAGGATGCACTTCTAGATCCAGATTGGGTTTTGGCTATGCAAGAAGAGCTAAACCAATTTGAAAGGAACAATGTTTGGAAGCTGGTGCCCAAGCCTAAGGACAGGAGTGTAATAGGCACAAAATGGGTGTTCAGAAACAAGATGGATGAAAATGGCATAGTCACAAGGAACAAAGCAAGACTAGTTGCAAAAGGCTACTCACAGGAAGAAGGAATTGATTTTGATGAAACATTTGCTCCTGTTGCAAGACTAGAAGCAATAAGGATTTTCCTAGCCTATGCAGCCCATGCCAATTTCAAAGTCTATCAAATGGATGTGAAAAGTGCTTTTCTGAATGGGGAATTGGAAGAGGAGGTCTATGTAAGTCAACCTCCTGGTTTTGAAGATGATGATTTTCCAGAATATGTATACTTCCTCCTCAAAGCACTCTATGGTTTGAAACAAGCACCTAGAGCCTGGTATGACACACTCTCACAGTTTCTTCTTGAGAATCATTTCACTAGAGGTACTGTAGATAAAACTCTTTTTCACAGGATTGTGAATGGCTCTACTATACTTGTTCAAATTTATGTAGATGACATAATCTTTGGGTCTACAGATGTGAAACTTTGTCAAAAGTTTGCCAAGGTTATGCAAAGTAAATATGAAATGAGCATGATGGGAGAATTAACTTACTTTCTTGGTCTTCAAGTGAAGCAAGTTAATGAAGGCATTTTCATTAGTCAAACAAAATATATTCATGATTTATTAAAGAAATTTAACTTAATGGAATGCTCTCCTGCCAAAACTCCCATGCCCACTGCCACCAAACTTGAATTGAATACTAAGGAAAAATCTGTGGACATTTCAAGTTACAGAGGCATGGTAGGCTCACTTTTGTATTTAACAGCTAGTAGACCTGATATTATGTTTGCTACATGTCTATGTGCTAGATTTCAGGCTGATCCTAGAGAATCCCATTTAGTTGCTATTAAAAGGATTTTCAGATATCTCAAGGGAACACCAAACCTTGGCATTTGGTATCCTAGAGAATCTGGTTTTGAACTAATTGGTTATTCAGATGCAGATTATGCAGGATGTAAAATTGACAGGAAAAGCACAACAGGCACCTGTCAATTCTTAGGAAACAAGCTTGTGTCATGGTTCAGCAAGAAACAAAACTCAGTTTCCACCTCCACAGCTGAGGCTGAGTATATTGCAGCTGGAAGTTGTTGTGCACAGATTTTATGGATGAAAAATCAATTACTTGATTATGGATTAAGAGTTGAGAAAATTCCTATTTTCTGTGACAACACTAGTGCCATTGCCATTACTGAGAATCCAGTGCAGCATTCAAGAACCAAGCACATTGACATCAAGTACCATTTCATTAGAGAACATGTTATGAATGGTACTGTGGAGTTACATTTTGTTCCAAGTGAACAACAACTTGCAGACATCTTTACCAAGCCACTTGATGAATCAACATTCTCAAGATTAGTAAGTGAGCTAGGTATGCTAAATTTCTCTTAATTATTTTTGAGATATTTGCAAGTCATAATGCAGCCAGGAACTTGCTATAATTTTTCTGTGAATTGATTTTCTCAGGAAGAGGTGAAATTTTGTCTAAGTCAAAATTACTATGTCAACGAAACACACCATTTCGTTGACAGTCTTAGCATTTTTCTGGGTGTTTCGTTGATAGCTCTTTTATATCAACGAAACGCAGCTTTATCAACGAAATAAGACTGGACTTTAACCGCCCAATCCTGATTCGTTGATGTAGCGCTTTTTAATCTGAACCGTTGAAATTTCACGTTCTTTATCACGATCTATACATACACCCCTGTAAGCATAAATCGTGGTAATATTTAATTCTAACGGTTACTTTTTAAGCCAATCAGGTAATTTAGATTAATTATTGGACTTAATTTCTGAGAATTTTTGGGGAAGTATTTAAGAAATTTTAATTTCTTTATTTCATTTCTACCTGTTCTCAAAAATTCCAAAAGTTTTTCTAGCTTCTTCTCTCTAACAAGCAATACAGCTCGAAGCTTTTCCTCACTCAACAATGGCACCCATAGTCAAGCTTATGTCTGCTGGTGGGTTCATCTATGAGAAGAACAATTCCATTCCATTTGTCGTTAAGGAGAGTCCGAACAGCATCTTTTTCAAAATGATGGATTTCATGAGGAACTGTAAGTTGAGCTATGCGATGTTTCACTCTACACCACTCTACAATGAAGTAATCGAGGAGATTTGGACCTCATGTGAGTATAGTGGAACAAACGGCACACTGCAATTCACTCTTCAAGGTAATGAGTACATAGTTAATTCTGATGTTTTGCAAGCATGTTTACATATTCCTGATAATAACTGTGATGCTTTGCCTACTAACACTGAAATAACTACCATGCTAAATTCTATAAACTACTCTTTGCCTACTGATAATCTGGGTAGAATCATTAGGAGAGGTTTGGTTAGGGAATACAGTTATTTAGCTGATGCATTCATTAAGGTCTTTTCTGGAAAGATTAGTAATTTTGATGCATTAACTAATTCTATGTTAATTCTCCTAACCATGCTTCTAAATGATAGATATTACAACTTTAGCACCCAACTTATTTATGAAATTGGTGCTAAGTTGGGTGATAGGGCAAATAGGAAGAAAAATATCTATTATGCAAGGTTTCTGATGATGCTGGCTAATCATGTTAGTCCAGCACCATTAGTTATCTCTAACCCTAATGCCAGGTTTGAGTGCTTTGTACAAGAAAAGAGAGTATTGACAGACATACTGAGGCTGAACTACAATGGTGATGTTCCAGTGGTGTATCTGCCAATCATTGAGGTAACTACTACTATCCCTATTAGTATAGCTGTTACTTCTATTGTCTCCTCCAACCTTGTTGCTATGGAGTCTGTAGCTGTGACCCAACAGGCTCCTGCCCCAGCAACTAAATCAAAATCAAAGAAATCCTCCAAGCCAACCTCAGGTGCTTCTCAAAAGGCACCTGTTGTAAAAACTACCACGCAACCTAAGGGGAGTGAGTCTGGAGTTGTGAGAGGTGAGGGGAGGGGTGAAAATCAAAGAAACCCCAAGAATAAGGAAGGTGAGGTAAGTGTTTCCCAGCCTAGCCCCATTGTGTCTTCCCAACAAGGCACAATGAGTAAAATGGATTTAAACACAAGTCTAATTGCATCCTCCCAAAAGGATGTGATTATTGAAACAAGCTCTCCACCTAGAGCACAGTCCAAAAGGGTAAGGGACACTTCAAGCCCACAGTCTACATTTTCCCAATACCAAAGGAGAGTGAAGCAAAAGACCAAGGGTTCACAGGGTGCACACACACTGGAAGCAACACTTCCAGTTTCTCAAATTCAGTTTGATGTAACCCCTATTATTTCTCTGGGGTTACAGTCCCACTCTCTAAACATTAATCTTGATTTATCTCCATCCAATTCACCAACTCAATCTTTAGATGTGGACATGATCCATACATCTTTTCCTGATTCTCCAACTCTAATCTTGGAGAAGCCCCACTCTGAAGCTGATGGTCATCACTTATTAAGTGATTTGTTGGGCCATCAACCAAGTTTTTCTGAAACTGCAAGAGAATTTGTGGACCCCAATCTCAAATCAATCACCACAGATTCTACTGTAATTTCACTTTCTCAAAATGCTTTATTGACTTCATCAACGAAACAGCCTCTTTCGTTGACAAGTGTTTCTCCATCAACGGTACCTATACCGTTGACAGTTCACCCTACCATTTCGTTGATAGGTCATTCTACACCTTGTACTGAAAATCAAGTTGTTTCCACAACTAGTGTAGATGACCTGGTGGTAGTTGAGACACTTTTAGGTTTGAAAGGGAGTGAAATTGAGAGGCTGGCTTGCAGCCAGGCAAAAGGAGAGAATGAGAGTGAGAGGCTGGCTATTTCTTCCAGCCAGGCAAAAGGAGAGTTTGAGAGTACCACCTTAGTAGGTGAAGGTGAGGGTGTGAGAGGTGTGAGCCATGGGGAGCCCATGATGCAAGAAAAGAGTGGAGAGAGAGAAGGGACTACAGGAGCAATAAGGATGGAAGCAGCCATTGCTAATGAGTTAATGGAGGTCAGTGAGGGAGAAAGGGAACTTACTTTCCAAGAGCTTTATCAACAAACTCTGGATAGTATTTCCCTGGATCCTGAGACCTTTACTCATCCTGTGCCAGCCTATCAAGTTATGGCTCAACAGGGCAATGTGGAGGCAGAAAGGTCACTCAACTTAATTCATACTACTGCATCAATGCAAAGAGCAAAGGATGCCTTGACCAATCTACCTCCAGGAGCTGCAGCAAGTGGAGACTTTGAGTTTTCTGATGATGAGGACAGCTATGGTGATAATCTACAGGTGGCCACCACTTCACAGACTGGGACTTCTGTGGTGCCTCCTACACCAGGCTGGCTTTCTCAGGGTATGCATGGAAGAGTCACTCTAGATGCTGCTATCTCAAGGCAGTACAATGAGGCCTATCTAGCTCATGAGTCTGCAAATGCAAGGGACAAGAAATTCTACAAGGCCATCATGGATTCTCTGGAAATTCAAAGGCTACAAATGATGCAGACAAGGATTGAGGCTACAGAAATCAAGGACTCCATTAGCAATCTCAGGGATGCTAACTACAGGATGATCGATGAAAAGCTCCCTCTTCTCACTGTGTCCAAGATGACCAGGTTTTTCTCTAAGGAACCTGAGGTGGCTAAATCCTTGAAAACTCTCTCTACAAGAGTGGACAAGGTGGAAGCTACACTTTCTCAAATGCAGAAGGAACAGGAGAAGCAAACTCAGCTACTCACTCAGCTAGTGGCAGCTCAAGGACTCCCAGTCATCTCTCTTGATGCTAACAAAAAGGGGGAGAAATCTAAGGAGCTAAACATTCAAATCACAAAGGTGTTGGTCCCAGCCATTTCACTGCCACAGGAGCCACTAGCAATGGGGGAGTTTGGAAAGAAGAATAAGGATAGTATTGACCTGATCCAGGAAGCTTCTATGAGGATGAAACTTGCAGAACAAATCAAAGATCACTGGTCCAACATAGAAGCAAGGTTCAAGAACATTACTGAATCTTCAAAGACAGATCAGCCATCAACAAATGCAATGGTGATTGTACAAATGGAGCCACAGTTCAAGAGCTCTTATGCTATAGAGCCCCTTCAGCATGGAATCTTTCAAGATTCAAGAAATGAGAAGGGTCAATCTTCATGCTTTAAGAATGTGGATGCAAGAGGGAAGTCTCCAATATCACCTGCCAAACCCAAAGGCAAGAACATTGAAAGGATATTTTATCCTGCTCCAAAGCCAGATGAGTTCAAAGTCCTAGGGAAGCTGATCATTGAGAGCAAGGAAAGCAATCATCCAAGCATAAGGAATCAAAGGGCCATCATCTACAGGGACAGCAAGGAAATCTGCATTTGGGTTGGTCACCCAAATTTTGCAAAGGCCAAGGCTGAAGAATCTGAAAGGGCAGCAATGCAAGCATTGGCAGTTGCTCAAGCACTTGAAGATGAAGAGACCTTTCAGGAAGAAAAAGCCAAGGATGGAGCTAATGAAGCTGAACCAGCAAGGAAAAGTGTAAGGCAACCAAAGGCTAGAGCTAAGAGGAATCTGAACTTTGAAAAAGAGGACTCTCTGGACACTGCTCAAGCCCCTTCCACAACAAGTGCACATCAAATTCCTATTGACCTACCTATTGGAGGAAAGTTGGCCTGTGACCCTGCACACCCTGTCAACTTTCATGATCAACCAATCATGCCAAAGGAGGAGCCTATTGAATTTGATGAAGCCTATTTTCCAAAGTTACTATTTCAAAAGGATCAACCAATGAAGACAAAGAAAAGGGCTGTCAAGGCAAAGCCAGTATTTGTGAGGAAGCCACAATCTCAGAAACCCCCTACAAATCCAGAGGACTGCATGTACATTGCTGACATCAGGGAAGAATCCAGCTTACATCTTGATTTAGACAACCTGGTGGAAGTAAGGGGCATTGCAGCTTCTCAAAAGTTACCTGAAAGATTGGTTTTCACATACAAGGGTGGTAGAGAACAAATATGGCCTCTCTACAGAATTTTAGGAGAAGACTACCAAACACTACTCACAGTGTTTAGATGCTTGAAGAAAGACTTTGGCTTCACCAAAACAGCCAAGTCTGAGGTGGTCTCCAAGATATGTCAAATAAAGGCTAGCTGGAACAAGCCTGAGGCTCTTCCCAGGATGCTAAGAGTGCCCTCAACAGGAAAGAAGATCCATCTTCAACCTTACTGGATGATGGAATTTAAGGACAAGGACAACTGCAGAAGGTTCTTCAGGATGGAAGACCAGCTGGATAAGGCATCTAATCAAACTCTAAGGTTCATGCAATCCAAGCTTGGTGATCAAGATGAAGAAGAGAAGATCTTTTACAGAAGGCTACAGGTCCAGATTGAGGAGAACAACTCTAGGAGAGGGAAGAAGACTATGCCTCAAAGAAGACCAAGATGAATCATTTGCTCAGTCTAGAGGAGCACATTTGGGCATTAGTCTTGTAAGTCTTGTTTATGTCTAAAACTTTATGAAGCTCAATGCAATTTTTACTTTTATCATGGGTAATATGTCTGAGTGTTTTTGTTATCATCAAGGCTCTTGATTTATGGCTGTTATTCTATCAGTCATAAATTGGGGGAGATTGTTAGGAATATGTTGATTCTTGATGATAATTGTAAAAACACTTAGTAGATTTTGTATTAAGTTATTTTGTAACTGTCAACGAAATGGCATGCTTTGCAGTGTTTCGTTGACAGGAAGCTCATCAACGGAATGAGTGTTGTAGCAATTGCACTGTACAATACTTCACAGTTTGATATGCATTTGATGTATGTATTAGATAGGTTTCCTAAGTCATGTTGACTAAGTACTAGATAGGCAAAATAGGTTGGTTAATTGTAAGTATATCATGCCTTGTAATTTTGCCTAAGTGAAGACATGTCAACGGTATGAAGATTACTCTATCAACGGAACAAGGATACACCATCAACGGAATGAAGTTTACTCATCAACGAAATGAAGTTTACTCATCAACGAAATGGAGAATAAAGATATCAACGAAACACATCTCCCTGCTATCAACGAATCATTATTGCTTTTCTGAATAGTTGACAAAGTGATAGTGACAGTTTACTGAACAGATCTAAAGGTGATGTGGAAGTGTACTTTGCATTGGAAACCATTAAAATGGACATGGGGAATAAGGAAACATCCCAGTTTCCAATTGGGCTCTTGGGAGTGATCATAATAAGCATGAAGACAAAAGAAAGGATCTCCAAGGACCACTGGACAAAGGAATGAAAAGCAAACTATTGGCGGTTATCTTTAGTGTACTTTGGAGTAGCCAAAAATAGTATTGTAAACTTGGGAATATATAACCAAGTGTAGCAGTTAGAAAGAAAAAGAGAAGAAAAACAAATAGTTTGTATTAGCTATCTTTGAGAGCATTCTTCTCTACAACTCTGTAACTGAGCAGCTGTGTACTTTTGTATCACAGATTATTTCCGCAATAAAAACACTTCAGTTGGATCATCAAACAATCCAACTGAATTATTTATATCTTGTGTTTTTGTTTATTCAGTTCAGTTTTATTTTATCATTGTTTTAAGTTCAAGAAAATATCAAGAATTGTATTCAACCCCCCCCTTCTACAATTCTGTTAGGTCATTTGGGATTAACAGTCTACAACCACCATTTTCAGCCAAGTGGCTTCAAGTCTTATCTAGGGTAATCTAACTGGATTTCGCCAGGTTGCATCCCTTTTATTCAATTTATACAAGGTCAAACAGTCAATGTGTAGCTTATTTTCCGTTTAAGATCTTAGATGTTTAGCAAACAGAGTCGTCTTCTCAATGATTATACATCAAAAAATCATATAACATTTGGACCAAGGTGAGATGTACCTGCCTCTGGAACTTCCAAAAGTCATTCATTTATATTGTTAAGACCTAAGCATAGTACGCATGAAAAATTCTTCTGATTTTCCTTTCTCTATTGAAAGGTAAGAATTAAATAGTGCCAACCTTAGAAATTACAGTGGTGTTAAAAAATCTGTTGCTTACTCTGCAGACTCTCAATAAATCTGATGCTCATGCTTAAAAAAATGTGTATCTAAAGCTAGGCACAAATGGCAACGGTGAGAAAATAACATACTATCTACAAACTATTAATTTCATCAAGTAATGTGATTTTAAAAACTATTATGTAATGTAGAGTGTTATATAGAGCCATTTCAATGCAAAAAATGTGTTTTGAAAAACAAATGTGAGCAAATGAGCAGCTAAACCCGTTCTTTGGTATTTCTCCCCAGGTAGAAATATATGTAACGTAGTGTATTATACAGAACCTTTTCATTACAAACAACGTGATTTGAAAAAAAAATGTGAACAAATGACTAGCTAAATTTAGATGAATTTACGTGACTGTGGAATTGTTTTACCTGTTTTTCCCAGGCACCCCTTCGACCATGACCATGCCTGGACAAGTTGGCGGGACAAATAGCAGTACTTCTCGGAGTAACCCCTTGCCAGGTTTTACTGCCCTCTCGTCTTCAAATAAAAACTCCTGCTTGTAGATTTTGCCGATCTAGTTAATTTTTTTTTAATTGTCGATCAGATACCTAATTTTTTGTGTTTTGTTGAAATTAAATTGCCCTTGGTTACGTTATACATGGAGGAGGACACAGAAGTAAATGTGGCACATAAATGACAAAAAATGTGGCTTAGATTTGGGAAAAAAATAACAAAGGGCTAGATAGATTTGAAAGAATTTACGTGACTGGAAAAATGGTTTCCCAGTTTTTTCCGACCACCCCTTCGAGTGTGACCGTGTCTGGTCAAATTGGCGGGTAACTAGCAGTAGTTCTCAGACTAACCACTTGCCAGGTGTTAGTGCCCTGTAATCTTCAAATAATAACTCATGTTTGTGGCTTTTGGCAATCAGATTAGTTTTGGAAACAATTGTGGACCACATGCCTGATATTTTGTGTTTTGGTTAATTTTAATTGCCCTTGGTTGCGTAATACATGAAAGGAAAACATAGAAGTAAACCTGGCACATGAATGAAAATAAAAATGTGGCTTGAATTTGGGGAAAGAAATATGAACAAATAAATAGGTAAATTTGAATGAATTTATGTCACCGAAAGATTGTTTTACCTGCTTTGCTTTTTCCAGGCACCGCTTCAACCATGACCATGCCTGGTCAAGTTGGCGGGACATCTAGCAGTACTTTTCGGACTAGCCCGTTGCCAGGTAATACTGCCTCCCGATCTTCGAATAATAACTAATATTTGTAGCTTTAGTTGATCTAATTTTTTTTTAGCCATTAGTCAGTTTAAGTGTACAATTTAATAACTCATGTTTCTTGGTAAGTTAAGCTATCTTTTAATCTAACTGTTAAATTTGGATGCCCTTGGTCATGACCTGTCGTTGTCATGTCAGGCCCAGAGACACCTCGGAAACGTAACAACATTGACAAGAGGAAGCAGGCATTTGGTAAGGTCATCAAATTGTTCTTCTGTACCCGTGCTGCGGGCTTGGCTCTGACTGCTGTGCCTTTGCTACAGCCGCCAACAATGTCGTTTTAAACTTGGGCATCCCAAATCAGGAGTGTGGATTCTGCCAGGCCTTGGTTTGGAGTGCTGAATTTACTGGTAGGCATGTGGGAGGCGGCCCAAAGGGGTATTCCATTTGCTGTGGTAAGGGCAAAGTACAATTGCCACTACTACGAGAGCCACCTCCAGAGTTGCTACGACTCCTTACAGGTGGTGGTCGTGAGGGACAAATGTTTCGAAGGGAGATATGAACATACAATAATATATTTGCGTTTGTATCATTCGGTGGAGATGTTGATAATTCTGTGAACTCTGGCCAGGGCCCATTTTTATTCCGCATCAGGGGTCATACATACCATAGCATTGGTTCCTTATCTCCTCCTCCGGGGTGCACACCTAAATTTGCACAAATATACATGTATGATGCTCAAGAAGCACTCCAGTATCGCCTTCAATTTCCAGGGAGGGAAAACGCCTTGGCCGCTGCTACCATTTCATCATTATCTGAAATGCTTGAACGAGAGAATACATTGGTAGACATATTTAAATAGATTCGGGAACGATTTCGTGATGTGGAGCAGGTGCCAATGCGTGTTACGCTGCTTGAAAGAAGGAGCAATGATGGTCGTTATATGAATCTACCAACTGCAAATGACTTTGAATTTGCAGCTCTTGTTCTTGACAATGACTTTGTGAATCATAGAGATATAGTTGTGGAGCACCGCAGAGGTGGGGTTCAAAGGATAACTGATTTGCACCCATGTTTTATGTCCTTGCAATACCCCCTTGTTGTTCACATACGGGGAAGATGGATATAGACTAAACATAAAACACAGGAACATTGATGGCTCTAGTGGTGGTAAAAATAACACAGTTAGCTCGCGGGAGTATTATGCGTTCAGATTCCAGTATCGACACTCCGAAGGCCACACTCTCTTACTTGGAGGTAGGTTGTTCTTGCAATTTGTTGTCGATGCTTGGTGTGCTGTAGAACGCAGCCGGTTACAATGGGTCCGCGACCATCAATCCATAATTAGGTCAGAATTATACAACAACCTTGTTGATAGTGTTCGGCACGGAGATGTGGCGGCTACAAATGTAGGCAAGCGTGTTGTATTGCCATCAAGTTTCACAGGAGGGTATAGATATATGCAACAAAACTTTCAGGATTCGCTAGCTGTGTGCAGGGAGTATGGCCACCCTGATCTGTTCATTACTTTTACATGCAATCCAAAATGGGAAGAGATCAAATATGCAGTGGAACTTTGTGGTTCCACTGACGCTTCGGTACGACCAGATATAATTTCCCGGGTGTTCAAGCTGAAGCTAGATGCAATGATGTCTGATTTAACAAAATATGATGTGTTGGGCCGCGTCGTAGCAGGTACTTATATTCATTACTATACTTTTTATGCGGCCGCAAAGTTCGTTCTGATTGAACATGATTGAACATCATTTCCTGGGTCATGCAAAAAAAATATTATTTTTCTTCTATGTGTTGCTTCTTTGCATACCCCTTTATGTATTCCTGACAGACTACCTCCCCCCAATTGTTGCTATAGCGTATAAAAATCAAGAAATTAACATGAAATTAATAAATTTACCAGTCAATTATTTCTGATAAATTAACTTCTCCTAGGATTCAGTTTCCCCGCATTAATTAGTTGATTGTTACAGATGCATCTAGAAAAGTTGCTGAGGTACCCTAAGTCTCAAATACAAAAAACATACGTTTATTTCTGGCGTCCTGCACTTGATTGCAACTAAATAAACAAAAAAATGAGGAATCGTAAAAGTTGATAACTTCGTGAAAAGTCCATTCCTAATGAACATATTACAATATTAGGTTGGTGATATATATGCTTGAGTCACCTAATCAGGATCAAAATTATGGATTTTGCCAGTGATGGTGACAATAAAGGTTACTCAAACTAAGCCTGGAATCCCAACATTTTAATTTGCAGCTTAGGCGTAGTTGTAGTTCTGCAGTGCAGTTGAATAGAGTCAATCTAATCAACCTCTGGTATAGTTTTATATTCACTGTGAAAAACAATTTAGACAGTCTGTTTTTTTATTCAACAAGACCAGTGTTGTCCTATTATATACAACAAGGCCAGTGTTGTCCTTCGAGGGCCGTTTCTGATGGCACAAAAAATTATAAAATACACAACATATTTTGGCAAGCAGATGAGAACTCGAAAATTTCAAAATAGTCAGGCATACTCAAGATTATTTAACACTGTTAAGAATAATAGTTTTGAAAAAACTTAAAAACAAATTAGATTATGATGCTTCAACCCAACTCAAGGTCATTTAACTATTCTTGCTACTCCCATCTGATCAGATGGATGGTCCCTTCCACGCATCAAACAAAAAAAGGTTTATTTCATATAGATCAGGGTAACAGGCCAATATTTCTTAGTTTTCAGTGTTGACTACTTTCTATTCCTGCATGTGCACACAAGTGTTTAATAATATGGAAGTAGACTGGTAGTAGATAGGTTAACAACTGTTAAGTATTGCTTTAGACACAGGAACTTACAGCTGGAAACTTCCAACTATAAGGTTGCCGATCTCCTGTTTAACTGAATATGTCAGTGTATAATTTGCTGAATATTCGATTGCCCTTGGGGTAGATGTGCGATAACAATTGGTAAAACATGTTACACCAAAAACTATGTTGAATTAAATACCCAATAAACATTAGACCACCTTATAGTTAACATAATCTTTCGAGCCATGTGGTTAGCTTCACAAACGTTTTAAGTCTCCTAAATGACACACAATGCTTGGGATGGCCAAATAGTACTTTTTTTTATTACTTTTATTCTATTCAATCACTTTGTGCTTCCCCTAATGTTTTAAACCAACCTAGGTTTTAACCAAATTAGATAGGATTAGAATTCAACACCTACGTATGCTCAGTCTGTGCATTCTTGTTTCAATTATAAGAACCTGACAACAGCTAGATTAAAAAGTAAGCTCCAAACGAAGTGTTCATGAGGTAAGTAGAATAATGCTGCTTCATATATGATTCCCAACTTCGAGGGGGACTAGGAAATTTTATTTTATTACTACTAGTGCATTTTATAGAGCCAACTTCAACATATTTCTCCATGCATAATGCCTTGCAGCGGTGTACACTGTTGAGTTCCAAAAACATGGTCTACCGCATGCCCATATTGTTCTCTGGTTGGCTGATGCAGACAAATTGAAGACCCCGGAGGATATTGACACTATTATATGTGCTGAGATACCCGACAAGGAAACTGACAGTGTAGGGTACCCAGCAGTCTCGCAACTTATGATGCATGGGCCATGTGGAGATGCAAATCCGAAATGTCCCTGCATGTTTAAGGGCATTTGTACAAAATTTTATCCAAAACCTTTTAGCGACAGCACCTGCGTGAACAAGGATGGGTACGCTATGTATAGAAGAAGAAATACAAACAGAACGGTGGAATGTAACAAAATTCTTCCTGACAACAGGTTTGCAACTGCTTATTACAATTTTAGTGTTCAGATGAGTTTCAATCTTTTTCAAAAACTGTTTGGAAATAGGGCTCCTTGCTTACACCAGTCTATTTCAAACCACTTATAACAGGCATGTTGTTCCTTATAACCGTGGATTACTTGTTAAATATCAAGCCCACGTTAACATTGAATGGTGTAATCGGTCTCAATCCATCAAGTACCTTTTCAAGTACATCGGAAAAGGGCCAGACACTGCTACAACCGTTATGGAATCAGCATCAGGGGGCGTAGATTTTGGGTCTGTCGCACATGAGAATACTAGAGCTGTAGAGGGAGATGAAATTAAGAATTATCTTTCATGCCTCTATGTTTCTACAGATGAGGCGTCTTTGCGGATATTTGAATTCCCTATCCACCATAGAGAACCATATGTGCAACGCTTGTACTTCCACCTGGAAAATGAACAGGAAGTAATGTTTCGTGATAATGAGACACTGCCTGAAGTTGTGGACCGAGTTGATCCTAATGGAACTATGTTCACGCAGTGGTTAGCAAACAATTGTTCTGATGCATTGGGCAGGCACCTTACATTTGTCGAGTACCCAAAATACTACCGATGGGATGCATCTGCAAAGCGCTGGTTTCACCGAAAACAAAATATTAATGTTGTCGGCCGTATGGTATATGCGCACCCTGCATGTAGAGAGCGTTTCTATATGCGCTTGTTGCTGAATTTTGTTGCAAGAGCACAAACATTTGCAGATATTCGAATGGTAGATGGAGTTGTGTACGACACTTACAAAGAGGCCTGCTTCCATAGGGGTCTCCTCGAGTCTGATAAAGAATGGCACATTGCACTTGATGATTCTGCCGTTTATGCTGGTGCTTCACACCTCCGTGATCTGTTTGTCACGCTTTTGATTTTTTGTGAGGTCGGCGACCCAGCAATGCTTTGGGAAAAACATTGGCATCAGTTATCTGATGATATCGAGTACAATCGTAGAAGGCTCTTACATTCCCCAAATCTCCAAATCGGGGATGAGGACAAAAAAATGCTAGCTCTTGAAGCAATAACCCAATTGCTGAAACAACATGGAAAGTCTTTAGACGATTACCCAGGTATGCCCAAACTTAATGTAAGAGGTATTTCTCATTTTAAAAATGAATTGTTGTTGGAGGAAATGATGTACAATCGGGGTGATCTCCGGAGCCAAGCAATGGACAGGCTTGGTTGCTTGAACCATATGCAACGCACCGTATATGACCGAGTGCTTGAATCTACTGCCTCAAATGCAGGGGGGATGTTTTTTGTTTATGGTCACGGTGGAACCGGGAAAACATTCTTGTGGTCAACTATAATTACGTTAAGAAGCGAGGGCAAGATTGTGTTGGCTGTTGCAGGTTCTGGTATAGCTTCTCTGCTGATAGAGGGTGGGCGGACAACTCACTCTCACTTTAAAATACCAATCGATGCTGATGAATTTACTTGTTGCGATATTAAAAAGAACACTCACCTGGCTGAACTTATATGTAGAACAAGCCTTGTTGTTTGGGATGAGGCACCTATGACCCATCGTCATGTGTTTGAGGCAGTTGACCGCACATTTCAAGATATACTCACTAAAGTCAATCCAAACGAACGTTCAATGCCTTTTGGTGGGCTGACAATGCTCCTAGGTGGCGATTTTCGGCAAGTCCTGCATGTGCTACCTAAAAGGGGGCGCGAAGAAATTGTCGAAGCGAGTATATGTAAATCTCCCTTATGGCAGCATTGTAAAATTTTCCAACTTCTTGACAACATGCGCATAGATAAGGATGTTCCGCCAGTGACAATTGATGGTAGAAAGATTTCATTTTCAACCTGGGTATTGAGCTTGGGCAATGGATCCGAGAGGACTACTCCTCTCGACAATGAGAACGATCCTTCGTGGGTTAGGATACCCGATGAGGTATGCACTATATATATTACATGTACTACTTGATCATTAAATGTATGTGTAGCTATGTGGTTTGTGCTGTTTTACAGAGGTGTTCCCTGTGTATTTAGGAGGCATAACATATTGTGCATTTAGGAGGAATAACATATTTCACAGGCTTTTCATAAAAGGTTTCTGCTGGTTTGTAAAATTTAATTACCTTGTGAACACAGGTTCAGGTAAAATATACTGGCGATCCAGTTGACGTGATGGTTGATGAAATATACGCTGAACTCCACCTGAAATACAAAGATGTTGAATACTTGCGGGATCGAGCCATCCTAACACCCTTGAATGAAAATGTGGGAATAATCAATAAAAAAGTCTTGGATCGGTTGTCTGGTGAATCAAAAATATACAAAAGCTGTGACACCATTTGCAAGGGATCTTCAACTAGTGACAGCGCTGAGGTATTATACCCCCCTCGAATATCTCAATTCTCTAAAATTTAGCGGCCTACCAAATCACGAACTAGAGTTAAAAGTTGGGGCTCCAATAATGTTGCTTAGGAATTTAAATCCCAAGAAAGGTTTGTGTAATGGCACACGACTAATAGTGACCCGCTGCTATCCATTTCTACTTGAAGCCTTGATTATAACTGGTAACAAAATTGGAGAATTGATGTATATACCAAGGATACGTATGACCCCAGCTGATAAAACATTGCCTTTTGTTCTGAAAAGGAAACAGTTTCCAGTTTCTGTGAGCTATGCAATGACTATTAATAAAAGCCAAGGGCAGACTGTCAGAAACGTGGGCTTATACCTTCCTGACCCAGTTTTTAGCCATGGCCAATACTACGTGGCTGTATCTAGAGTGACCTCTCCAAAAGGTCTTAGAATAGTTTGTGTGGATGAAGATCCGAAATTCGCTGGCTATACTAAAAACATTGTATACCGGGAAATTTTTAATGATTTACCGTAAGGGTTGATATGGAGTTTTTTGCCTCGCTTTCTTACCGTACTTCTCAGTTCTTTCATTTTACACATATCAAAACTAAGCTTGTTGCATGGTCCAAGATCTTTACCTGATCGTTTTTGTGGCACTTTCTTACATAAAAAAATCTGGCATAAGTAACTTCGGGTTCAATTAAAGAAATCCGTATACACAACACATGAAAGAAAACATATATAATAGAACACAAAATAAATAATAAAAATAGCTAGAATTATGCAACCTCAGAGGATTAAAAGAACATTAAAAGAGGGGAAAAAAACTTGCAAAGCACTAGAAAAAATTACCCGGGCAAAACTCAAAAATGCAATTTTGTGAGACTAAAGTGAAAAACAGGAAATATGTAAAATTATTGAACACAAAAATCCAAAAAAAACAACAATTTTCTTTAGCCACGCATTATAACTTCGGCAACAATTAAAAAAATGAAAAAACTACAAAAATTATAAAATATGTTTTCCTGTATGGAAAATATTATGTAAATGACCCCATGTGACTCACATAAGGGGAAGTTATTATTTTTTTAATTGCGTTGTAGACACAAAGTAAACTTATACCAGCTTGGGCCCATGTCAAACCTTACACATTCTATCATTAACTACGTATAAGTTACATGAGGAAAGCCATAACTTGTCTGAAAGTCTGAGAGTTGCGGCCTTGTTATCTCATCTGTATTATTTCCATGGCACTTAGGTGGCTTAGCAATGCCACAACCAGTTGC
This sequence comes from Heracleum sosnowskyi, assembly GCA_030848705.1. NCBI lineage: Eukaryota > Viridiplantae > Streptophyta > Magnoliopsida > Apiales > Apiaceae > Heracleum > Heracleum sosnowskyi. The sequence goes on from CM061244.1 coordinate 51,274,356, forward strand.
AAACTTGTCTCTGCACTTAGTTTTGGGCTCCAAGAAGAAACTATAAAGGTGCGTGTCATCCGGCTTTGGAATGGCATATCTTATCATGCATCTGAGGAGGCCGCTGCCTATTTCATCCTCCTTGACGAAGAGGTAATAATATTTGATGGCACTCTTCTGCACAAACAAACACTTGTTGTTGGACCAAATGTCACTAAAAAAATTAATCCTTCTCTGAACCAGGACAATCAAACCCTGGCCTTGTCACAACTAACAGGTAGGGCTCGATTCGTGGCCAAGGTGCATGAGGGGTTGGTTTATTACATAACCAACTTTAAAATAGTTGCTGGACCACCCAAGTGGAACCCGGTTATTGCAGGGAAGGTGATACTCTTACATACCCAGACAAAGGCATGGCCTTGCTATGATAGTTGTTCCATTGCCAGGATGAAGTTTGTTCTCATCCCATTTCCAACTATTGCTACTCGATTGGAAGACATGACAGCCTTGCTTGGTTAGTCGCTAAATTTACGTAGTTTATTGCCTACTCTATGTTCTTGTAAGTTGTAAGACATAATTGCATCTATTTATTTAGCGGATTTGTCACTAGATGTGAGCGGGGTCATATACACTGTGGGAAACATCAAACATAACAATCATGGCGTACAAAAGTTAGGCATACAGCTAATAGACGAAAGGTACACTTGGTGCTCTGCCTTATATAAACTACTCCTATTGTTAGTTTTAGAATACCTCTACTTAGTCAGCATCATATTTGTTAGCTGCTATAATTGACAAGTTATCCCCTTCTCATGCAGGGGCGTTGTTATAACCGTATCACTGTGGGGATTTAAGGCAACCCAATTTGACATCAACTTCAGTATTTACTGGCAGAAAAACGTGGTGCTGGTTGTAACTGGCTTGATGCCCAAATGTAACGGCGGTAAGACCTCATGCTTGATTCAGAAACACTCCATCTGTTGTCTGTTATTATAATTTATGCCATGTATATACATTATTCGTAGCATTTTTAAAAAAATATATATAACCAAAAAACATAAGATACAAAGCTGTTAGACAAAATTTAATTTGAAGATTGAAAATTGAACCACCAGTTTTGCTTATATGATTATGTTGAGAGGTATACACCGAATAAATTCCGTTCATAACAGTAATATTAATATGAATAATAAAAAAATTGAGCCTATGTCATTAATTATCAAGTTGAATTAAATTTTATCATTGACACTTGCCCGATGACAAAGCCAACTGAGGCAAATTAAATATAAATGTGAGTAACATTAATAGGACGTGTCCTGGAACAAATGAAAACATAGCTACATGATGAACAAAATAAGGAGAGGCTTTAGCATCACAGGCATATGTGTACTTGAACATAATGTTCCTGGTGTGTTTCCTGTCATTCTACGCACAGACAAAGGAACGTTACTTGTGTGCATTCTGCTCCAGTAGAACCCGGGGAGGTGCTCTGAACCAATGATCTCATCATCCTTGCCTTGAAATCGGTCTATCCTGTAATGTTTGTTGCCATTTAAATCTAAATATTTTTAGCACCCTGAAAAAAGAGTTATGCATTTCAATTAATTTATGCCAGTTTAGCTCTCACCTGCAAATGGTTTGTGTGATCAACTTTGTTCTGAATATATTTAGTTACTTTTGAACGAGTATTATCCTCTGTCTAATTCTAAACATGACAAATTGCATCATCGCTGTGTGATCTTAGGCTATAGTTAATGTTGATTGAAATACAGACCCTATTTATGTCAACATGCATAAATAGTATGGGCCAATTTTGTTTTTTTAATCAAGAATCTATTTTGTGGACACCATATAAAGGTCTGATAAAATTTAGCAAGTGATATTGTTGATGCCTAGACATATGCTCAGAAAATGATTGATATACAAGGAGTCTGGAGAATTGTCATAGTCGGTGACAAAGATAGGGACAAAAAAGAATTCATGATATGTAGGCAAGAGTGGAGATGTTGGCTGCTCTTAATGTATTGACATTTACATGTATCTGTGTAAAAATGAAGGTTCAGCATTAATCTTCCGTAAGTTACTATCCTTATTTAGACTCCAGTACTATGACTCGCACAATAAATAGAGGGAACTCCTGCAAGTATAAATTTTCAGCTATAATAATTAACAAGAGCCTTTCTGTTTAAAAAGATTAAATCATTACAAATGTCATGGACTATTGGGTAAAGAACTGGAAACGGCAGAACTTGAGGTTGCGGTATCTTGTAAAAGAATTGGTCTATAAAGTCTTATGTAAAACTTATATCGATGTCTATTGTGTATACATGATTGTTTGTAGTCAATGTTAATTTAGACAAAATGATGATTTAATGTTGTTATATAGTTGCCAGAAAATAGAAATCCTGCCTGCTTTTGGACTGAATCATTATTATTAGCCTTTTTAAATCTTATATCTATACCTATTGTGTATCCATGACTATTTGTACGCAGGGCAGTGTAAATTTAGACAAATGGTCATTTACTGTTGTTTTATGATTACCGGACAACATGCTTGCCTTCTGATCTAATCATTATTATTGAGTCTTAAGTAAATCTTATATCAATGCGTTTGTGTATGCGTGATTGTTTGTAGCCTGTAGGCAATGGTAATTTAGACAAATAATACCTTAAGGCTATTGGGTTGGTTACTTGGTTATATCATGATCGTCTTTGACAATAAGTTTTAGTCATCTTTTGTAGTCGTTCTATTTTAATTTGAACGTCAAGGAATGTGCAATTTTAAATTTGTCAGAGGTAAGTCTGCATGACTGCGTGTCTTATGCATGTGCAGGAAATATTTGGTTAGCATCAACATCAGCTACGACATTCTATTTTAACCCAACATACAAACCGCTAGAAAAAGTTGGGAGCATTATTGCATCCAGGTATGGCGAATTTATTTGCAAACTTCCATCAACAGAGCCCTACGAAAGCTTATATCCAATTGGGGTGCAAAAAATAAATTTAACTTTGCAGCAGTTCAGAGAACCAAACACATGGGTGCGACCAAAGGTTTGTTGCAATCTTGGCCTTTCTGAACTGTTTTCATCCGTGCAAACCTTATGCTGAACAAAGTGTTTGTTTTGCATGTTAAATAGCTCATGCATAAGCAAGCATTCTACTGCACAGTGACCATTAAAGATATCTTATCATGCGAGGATTGGTTCTTCCGAACTATGCGGCTCGGTAGTGTTGTGCACCCACCAGAAAAAATATATCGCTGCTCTTACTGTCGCGCATCGTTCGTCCCACTTAGAAAAAGGTACAAGGTTCTGCCTGCATAGCCACCCCATTTGTGGAAGCTTTTCCTAGCCTATGTTCATGGTCCTGTTAATTCCAGTTCAAAGACAATTATACTCGCAGCTGACACTACTGGAACTGCAAATTTGATCATCAAAACACACGAGCTGGAGCAACTCGCAGGGCTGCCTCTACTGCAGTTGATTACACAGTGTTCTGACAAACATGTATGGCACTAATTTTTTTCCCCACTTCGTGTCCACGTTTTATCACTCATGCACCTGTACATGCATTTAACATTTATTCATGTCTCTGAACAACCTCTGCCTCCTGCTCTACTAGGTCAAACATGAAATTCCTCTACCAACGCTCAAATGCATTGCGGGTGCGTTGTGTACATTTGAGATCGAGGTCCCAACTAATGCTGAAGCACCTATCGTCAGTGAGCTCACAATTAAATCCATTGTCGAATCAACGAAGCTTGTTCAAAAGAGAAAACCAGATATCTATTTAGCACATCATGTTGGAAAGAAGATACATCACATAAAACAACATTAAAGGGTTGTTCTCAGAAAACCATCCTCCTGAAAAGAAACATGCGTTATTTAGGATTATTGCATGATGATTATGCTTGCCCGTTTGTTAAGAATTTGATTGCTATTACAAATTTGATGGTTTTTGGGGTTCCACCAAAGCTTGGTAAATTAGTTAGTTTTCTGCCTGTTTCTACCTGTGCTTAGTGATTGACTTTAGGGAGGGTCGTTCATGCTCCACCTTGATGAATTATCTAACTTGTCTATTTCGATTTTTATAGAGTAATACTTTACTAAAAAAGCCCCTACAAAATTTTATTTCCCGGTAAATTGTTGAAAAAAAATTAGAGTATTGTAAATAAGTTCAATGCAATGCTTATTAAAATATTTTAAGCACATAAATCTAAATTAGATTTACTCACCAACGACAAATTTATTATAAGACATTTTATTCTTTAAATATTCTGTCTTTTACTAAAAAGGACCCTAACAAAATTTAATTTCCAGGTGGATCGCTGTAAAAAAAACTAGAGTTTTGTAAATAAAATTTAATACAATGCTTATTAAAATATTGACTCCAATACTGTGTTTGTTTATTATAGAAATCTTTAAAGATTTTGTGTTCAGTTGTTCCAAAATTAATACAAACTACCTTTCCCAGCAGTAAGAATCTTTGATGTGATACAACTTATTACAACACTTATTAAAATACTGAGTAGTGCCTATTTTCCTTTATAAATAAAATGCATAATTAATAAAATATCAAAAAAATTGAAGATAGTTTCTCTGAAAAGCTTAGTGAGTTCTTGAAACATTTATTTTGAAATGTTATTATAAAATACAAGGTAAAAAAAACTTTTTATTTTTCACCAAACCAACTGCAAAAATTATATAGTATAATTCTCTTGGAGGGAGCATCTCTTGCCATTCCCTGTCATAATTTGCAGTAGATAACAAAAACTATATATAATATACAGGATCATAAAAGCAGTAGAAAATGAAAGGTTGGCAATTTTTAAAACGTCCAAACTGTTACACAACTATTCAGTATCCTATTTATCAATGCTCTATACTCGATATCACTATAAAAGCAAGGCTCAACATTGTCCAAAATACACAACCTCAGTTAACCTAAACAAATAAACAAAACCATGGAACAAGGGTTCATTCGCATACCTGCTTTAACACCACAGAATGCTACCTCTACTCTCCTTGTACGTGCAACACGAATTTGGGAATCCATTAACAAAGAAACAAAGCAGGTTTTCCACACCAATGTTGCTCTCCTGGATCAAGAGGTATCCTCACAACTTTCTATTGCTTATAATTAGTTTGCAACATTTTGCATGCATGTTCCTTTGGTCATAATTTTGATTTTATCAATGCAGGAAAACCAGATCATTGCTACAGTGAGGAATAGTCAGAGAGCAAATGTTTTCCCCTGATATCTGAGGGCAAAGTTTATCGAATCTCAGATGTGAGGATTACCTTCTATCATGGAACCCAGATAGAACCAACCATTGATACTGCTATTATCCCCCAACACAAGTTTGAACTCACTGCTCTTGAAAACATTGCAAACTTTGTCAATGTTGTCTACGTTTTGATAGGTGAGGGGAAAAAGCGTTCTAATTCAGAACTGCCTATTTTAGTCCAGGGTATTAAACTTAAAAGTCCAAAAAAACGTTCAACAATTATACCTTAACAAAATACTTTACAATGCAGATGTCACTGGTATGGTCACTGATTATGGGAATCCTGAAAGAGCATCAAATGGTGCCCTGAAAAAGGACATCGTGCTAGCCAATGAAAGGTAACATATAATGCCCCTTTATGTGTTGTTTTAACCTCGCATATAATGCTACAAAACAGATATGTGCCTTTGTAAAATATGAACATTCAACCCAACCTTACCCATCCATATGTACCTCTTTTAGAGGCAAGAAGATGGTTGTCACCCTCTGGGACGAGAAAGCTGAGCAGTTTCAGGCTGCTTTGAATGAAACATGAGGTGTACATGTCTTTGCTGTCATATGTGGCCTCCTCGCTAAAAATTTTGCTGGTAATTAATCTACATCTTAAATTATTCAAATCTCATGACATCATACCTCTGCTCGCAAAGTACTCTCAACTTGTATTATCCTTGCATGTCCCCTTTCAGTAATTGCTTAATATTTCATACATGCACTATTTTCATTTGTACATGCTTTAGGTTCATAGTACAATCCTAAATTATTTATACTTCCTCTCTCTCTTAACTATTTTAAAATTCTTTACTCTTCGTGTTTGTACATTTTTGTGCCGTATAAAATAAATTATGCTCCCATTCCAAACGAGTTTCCCTAGTGCCAAATTTCCTGTGTGTCTCGTCAGCAAAAACTTCCTCTTCCAGTGATTCCATGACTGTATTGCCTCTGGCTGACCCTTTCTACAGATAATGTTACCCTCTCCAGCACTGATGCAACAAAGAGTTACCTCAATATAGACTACAAACCGGTCATTGAACTCCGGGCAGCGGTAGTGGTAGCTTCAGGAAAATCAATTGCGCATCTGCCACCGCCCGTCAACCGCACCTTTGTTACAGCTAGCTCAAACACCTTGCAGCGTTTGACCATTCAGGAGATCTTAGCTTACCAGCTTCCACCTGGAGAAAAGGTATGTATTCTGCCTTTTCACACCTGAAAAATTTATTCAAATCTGCTAACACTTGCATTATACTAGGCTTAAACATAGGACAGATCAACCCACACTGTTGTAGGTTTATAACCATTGTAATTTATTGATTGCACCCATTACACAGTTATGTGGTTTGGAATTTAAATTGTTACTTCACACAATCTTGAAAATATATTTTAGCTATGTATTCTACCTTTTCGCGCCTGAAAAAAATGTTCAAATCTGCCAGCTCTTGCATTATACTAGGCTTAAACATAGGACAAATCAACCCACACTATTGTAGATTTATAAACCATTGTAATTTATTGATTTCACCCATTACACAGTTATGTGGTTTGGAATTTAAATTGTTCCTTCACACAATCTTAAAAATATATTTTAGCTCACAGTTTTGATTCACAAATATATTCCTCTTTATGGCAGCTAGCACGGTGCCTCTGTCATGCGGAGATTATTGCAATTATGGATGGTGAGGGATGGTACTACACCTGCTGCCCAAACTGCGCTCGCAAAGTCCGCCTCCTTGGCCAGGATTACTACTGTGGAACCTGTGCGGAGAATGTGCCTGACTCAAAGCAAAGGTCAGCCTCCAAGTTTAATTTTAGCTTGAACAAAAGTCCCAACAATATAGACCTCTACTTAACAACCTACATGAATTATCTTCAGGGCCCAATATCAATTTTTTTTTGATAACCATGTTTCTAAAAGCTCCACTCCATATTTTTGTAACTGTTCTTGCAACAGACTGTAGTGAGGTTGGGTAGGCAAAATAACAAGACATTTACCTCATCTGCCAGGTACAAGCTTATTGTGCGCATTTTGGAAATTTCTGGAACTACAACGTTTACTCTTTTCAACAAAGAGGTCGAGCGCTTGGTGGTTGTCCCTGTCGAGAATATCCTGGCAGAGCTAACCCAGGTTACATTTTAATTCATTAATAACCAGTAACATATCGTACCATGCCCCTTAAACTTCATAAACTTAGCTTATATTTCAGGACAACCCCACAACTGAAATCCCAGCGGTACTCAACAATGTGATTGGCAAAACTTGCGGCTTCGATGTTAAGATTAGCAGCTACAACACCAATCTTGGTTATGAGGAATACACTGTGGTTAAGCTATCAGAATATGATCCAGTAGAGGTTGAAGCTGTCGCAGAACCCAGTGGAGCAGGGGCAGAAGCGCAAAATACTACCTAAATTACAAAAAACAAAAAACCTCCTACTATTAAATAAAACGTGTACCGGCTTACCAGATTAAACTTAAGTACTATAGACAGGTTGCTTACCTAATGGCTTTTGCTATTGTTAAGTACCATGGACAAGTTGTTTTTCTGGTGTTTTTCCTCTTTTATCAAGTACTGTGACCAAGTTGTTTTACAACAGGTTTTTCCTAATTTAGTTTTAATTTTAACAAACATGCCTATAAATACCTATTTACCACATTCAGCAACCATATTTCCTGCAACATAAACTCATGTTCACATTAACATGCCTACTCTGATGTAACATTCATAAGGTGATGCCAAATCTTGTAAATGATTTAATTTATTTATGTAGATGTTTAATAAAATTTTAAACCATTTGTTTATCTTTTACGGCAAAACACATATTTAGGTCTTAAATTATTTGAGTTCCCAATAAAATTTTAGACATGCAACCAATTCTTATTCACTTTTGTTAGCACAAAAAAAGTGTTAGCCATGAATGCTTTTATGTGATATAAACTACTTAAATTAATTATGTTTGTTCTCTCTCCCAAATAATTCATAAATTTAAACTCCTCATGCTTGTACATCTGTGAATACCTATTTACCACATTCATCAACCATATTTCCTGCAAATGATATATATTTATAGTTTCCAAGCAAGAGTTGGCAACATTAAATTTCATCTCCTACCTCATTACAGACTGGACACCCTTGGAGATATCTTAAACCCTTTGATACTTCCCCTGCCATTCAAAACTAAACAACACCCTTCTCATTGAATTCAGTTTACGCAGGTTGGTTAGTTATTATTTGCAGATAACAAGTTCCAAAAGACATATGTAATGTTAGTTAGAATCGATAAACCTTACGTATATGATGAAACCGACGCATATTCCAAACAGAAAACTCAACCCATAGACGTCTAATACATAAACTCATGTTCACATTAACATGCCTACTCTGATATAACATTCATAAGGTGTTGTCAAATCTTTCAAATGATTTAATTTATTTATGTAGATGTTTAATAAAATTTTTGGTTTATCTTTTACGGCAAAACACATATTTAGGTCTTAAATTATTTGAGTTCCCAATAAAATTTTGGACACACAACCAATTCTTATTCACTTTTGTTAGCACAAAAAAAGTGTTAGCCATGAATTCTTTTATGTGATATAAACTACTCTCAACTTGTATTATATTTTCATTTGCACATGTTGCAAGTTCACAGTACAACCCTAAATTAATTATGTTTGTTCTCTCTCCCAAATAATTCATAAATTTAAACTCCTCATGCTTGTACATTTTCATGCCACAGAAAATTATTTGCTCCCATTCCAAGCGAGGTTACCTAGTGCGAAATTTCCCATCAGCCTCGTCAACAAAACCTCCTCTCACAATGATTTCGTGCCTGCTTTAACAACTCCCTCAACGGTTTTGTGACTTTGTTACCAAGTGCAAGTTAAATACTCGTACCAAGTGCAAGTTAAATACTCGCCTCGCGCCACGTCCGCGCTTTTCAGCAAATAACAAACACACTTCATTCTTGTCCCCCTTGAAACTTTACTTGCGGACCTAGACCACCTTTCGTCCAGAACTCCAAATTGTTACACACTCTAAAATAATGTCTGAGGTGTTACATGCATCCCAACTGTTAGGAATATGTTGTTCTTGATGATAAACATAAAACACTTAGTAGAATTTGTGTAAAGTCATTTTGTAGCTGTCAACGAAATGGCATGCTTTGCAGCATTCCGTTGACAGGAAGCTCATCAAATAAATGAGTGATGTAGCAATTGCACTGTACAATACTTCTAGTTTGATATGCTTTTCGTTGTAGATATTGGATAGATTTTCTAAGTCATGTTGACTAAGTACTAGATAGGCAAAATAGGTTGGTTAATTGTAAATATATTATGCCTTGTAATTTTGCCTAAGTGAAGACATGTCAACGGTATGAAGATTACTCTGTCAACGGTATGGAGTTTACTCATCAACGAAACGAAGTTTACTCATCAACGAAAGGAAGATTACTCATCAACAAAACGAAGAATAAAGCTATCAACGAAACACACCTTACTGCTATCAACGAATCATTATCACTTTTCTGAATAGTTGACAAAGTGATAGTGACAGTTTTCTGACAGATCAAAAGGAGATGTGGAAGTGTACTTTGCATTGGAAACCATTAAAATGGACATGGGGAATAAGGAAACATTCCAATTTCCAATCTGGTTATTGAGTGGGATCACTATAAGACTGAAGACAGAAGACAAAGATCTTCAAGGACCATTGGACAAAAGGGATGAAAAGCAAGTTATTGACGGTTACCTTTAGTGTAGCCAAAAATAGCTTTGTAAACTTGGGAATATATATATAACCAAGTGTAGCAGTTAAAATAGAAGTAAGAGAAGAAAAACAAATAGATTGTATTAGCTATCTTTGAGAGAATACTTCTCTACATTCTTGTAACTGAGCAGCTGTGTACTTTTTGTATCACAGATTATTTCCGCAATAAAAATCACTTCAGTTGGATCATCAAACAATCCAACTGAAATTATTAAGTGCTTGTGGTTTTTATTTTATAAGTTCAGTTTTAATTTGTAAGTTATTTTTAAGTTTGAAAAATATCAAGAATTGTATTCAACCCCCCCCCTTCTACAATTCTGTTAGGTCATTTGGGATTAACAATTGGTATCAGAGCAAGCTTCTAACAAACAAGAAGTTTAAAGATCAAGACCAAAACAGTAACCATGGTGAAGAAGGATGCAGGTGTAAAGATACCAGTTCTTGATAAGGACAATTACTTTCACTGGAAAGTAAAGATGCATTTACATCTCATGTCTATGGATGAGAGGTATGTAGACTGCATTGAGAAAGGTCCACACGTTCCCATGAAGTTCGCATCTAGAGTTGGACTACCAGATGATGCTCCTGATGTAGAGATTCCAAAACCTGTCTCAGAATGGACTATTGAAGATGTTGCAGAAATCCATAAAGATAAAAGAACCATGAACATTCTGTTTAATGGTTTGGAGCAAGAGATGTTTGACAATGTCATAAACTGTACAACCTCCAAAGAAGTATGGGACACTGTTAGAACTCTCTGTGAAGGAACTGAGCAAGTTAGGGAAAACAAAATGCAGCTCCTTATACAACAATATGAGCATTTTCATTTTAAAGCTGGTGAAACCCTAAATGATACATTTAGTAGGTTTCAAAAGCTTTTGAATGGATTAAAGTTGTATGGGAGGATCTATCAAACCAAGGATTCAAACCTTAAATTTCTTAGAGCTCTTCCAAAAGAATGGAAGCCTATGACTGTTTCTCTCAGAAACACTCAAGAGTACAAAGACTACACTCTTGAAAGGCTTTATGGAAACTTAAAGACATATGAGTTGGAAATGGAGCAAGATGAAGAAATTGAAAAGGTACAAAAGAAAGGTGGATCTATTGCATTGATAGCATCTGTGAACCAACTGGAAGATACCAATGAAGAAGCTGCAAAGGCCACAACTAGTCGAGCTAGTTGTAGGAGTAATGTTAGCAAGGGTAAAGGCAAGATGACAGAAGAAGAAGAACCAGAACTAGCCAACTTGGATGACTTAGATGAGATTGATGAACACATTTCTTTTATGTCAAGGAAATTCTCTAAGTTCAAGTTCAAGAGAAACTCAGAAGCAAGGCCACCAAGGAAAGACTTTCAACCTAGCAAAAATAACTGGATTGAAAAGTCTAAATCTAAATGTTTTAATTGTGGAATGCTTGGTCACTTTGCTGGAGACTGCAGAAAGCCCAAGGTTGAGAAGGGCAACAGGAAATTTGAGCCTGTTGATTATAAAAAGAAATACTTTGAACTTCTCAAGCAAAAAGAAAAGGCTTTCATGTCTCAGGAGTATGATTGGGCTGGTAATGGTGAAGATTCTGATGATGATGTTGAGTATGTCAACTTGGCTCTTATGGCTAACAATCATGAGTAGGAAGCAAGCTCCTCAAGCAACCAGGTAACAATTACTAATCTTTCTGAGCTTTCTAAAGAGGAATGCGATAGTGCAGTAAAGGAAATGTCTACTGTACTATATAATTTACGTGTTACTCTTAAATCACTTACCAAAGAGAATTCAAGAATAAAAGAGACTAATTTGCTCTTAAGTGATAGGAATGCAATGTTAGAAGCACAGCTCATTGATTTTGAGCAAATGAGGTGTGTTAGTAGGGATGCTAAGAAGGAACTTGAGAACGTGTTAGAAAGGGAAGAAATTCTTAAAACACAACTTGAAATAGAACAAAGTGTGATTGCAAAATGGAAAGATGCCAGGAATGTTGCTAACAACATCATTAATGTTCAAGGTATGGAATCTTTCTATGAACAATCATGGAAAAAGAACAAAGAAAAGCTAGGGTATGTTGGTGAAACCTTAGAATCAGAAACAAAGTCAACAAACAACAATGATCATTTGTTGAAGGTTGATATGTCAACGGAATACAATGTTCCGTTGATAGATGAACCATCAACCGATCAGGCTGTTTCGTTGACAGAGAAAAGAAAAGATGAACTCACTAGACTTAATAACAAGTATGGTCCTGTCACCAAGAACTTTGTTCAAGGTGAGTCTAGTAAATCAAAGAAAGTTGAGAAGCCTGTTGAGAGAGCTAATGTAGGTCGCTTGTCTAACAAGCAATTGAAAGACAAGTTAGAGAAAGTTCAAGTTGAGGCTAAGGGAAATAAAAAGAATAACAGGAATGGCAAAGTAGGGATTAACAAACACAACAATTACACACCTGATAAATATGCTCCTAGAAAGACATGTGTCAATAGTGGAAGTGTTAGTCATTTATCTACTAACTGCAAATCTGTTAAGAAGACTGCTAATGTGAAAATGCCCAAGCCTGTAATGAATAGTTCTATGCCTACAATGCCTGTTATGCCTAACATGTTTGCTCCATATGCACAATTTCAAAATCCATATGCCAGCATGTCATTTGTGCCTAATCCATACATGAATATGTTTAATGTGCCACAAATGCCATGGAATGTGAATAACATGTTTGTTCCTCCAACTATGCATGCTGTGAATGAAAATGTGAGCAACCCTCAGAAATCAACACCAAAGGTAAAGATTGATTTAAATCAATCTGATCCCAAGGTGAAAAATGATATAAAAGGAAAAGCAAAGGCTAACAAAACAGGACCCAAGGTAACTTGGGTACCAAAATCAACTTGATTTGATTTTATTATGTGCAGGGAGACAAAATGAATCTTTGGTACTTGGATAGTGGTTGTTCAAGACACATGACCCTGCTCACAGAGTTTCAGGAAAGAGCTGGCCCTTGTATTTCTTTTGGAGATGACAGCAAAGGCTACACTAAGGGATATGGCTTGATTTCAAAAGAGAATGTCATCATAGATGAGGTTGCATTGGTGGATGGTCTTAAGCACAATCTGCTTAGTATCAGCCAACTTTGTGACAAAGGATTTTTAGTTACTTTTTCTAAAGAAGCCTGTGTTGTTTCTAAAGGAGGAAACAACAATGTTGTAATGACTGGATTCAGAAGAGGGAATGTGTACATTGCTGACTTTAGTAGCACAAGTCCAGACACCATCACTTGTCTCTTCAGCAAGGCAAGCAAGGATGAAAGTTGGCTATGGCACAAGAAATTATCTCATCTGAATTTTAAGGTTATGAATGATTTGGTGAGGAAAGATCTTGCCAGAGGAATTCCACAAGTGGAATTCTCCAAGGATGGTTTGTGTGATGCCTGTCAAAAAGGGAAACAAAAGAAGGCATCATTCAAAAGCAAGACAGAGTAATCAATTATCCATCAGCTTGAGTTGCTTCATATGGATCTGTTTGGCCCTGTAAATGTCATGTCTATCTCAAAGAAGAAATACTGTTTTGTGATTGTTGATGATTTTTCTAGATTTACATGGACCCTCTTTTTGCACTCCAAAGATGAGGCAAGTGAAATCATTATCAATCACATCAAGATGGTAAGCAATCATCCTGATTTCAAAGTAAGAAGGATTAGGAGTGACAATGGGACAGAATTCAAGAATTCAAGCATGAAGGTGTTCTGTGAAGAAAATGGTATTTTGCATGAGTTTTCAGCAGCAAGGACACCACAGAAAAATGGTGTAGTTGAAAGGAAAAACAGAACACTTATTGAAGCTGTAAGGACAATGCTAGATGAATCAAAGTTACCAACTTATTTTTGGGCTGAGGCAGTTAACACAGCTTGCTTTACTCAAAATATTTCTTTGATTAATCAGGCCAAGGGAATGACCCCTTATCAACTACTTAAAAGAAAGAAGCCACTATTGGATTTTCTTCATTTCTTTGGATGCAAGTGCTTTGTTCTGAGAAATCAAGCTGAGCATTTGGGGAAATTTGAAGCAAAGGCAGATGAAGCAATATTTGTGGGATATGCAGCAGGGAAAGCTTACAGAGTCTATAATCTCAGAACCAACATTGTTATGGAATCTGTACATGTTGTTTTTGATGATCTCAAAATTCAAGGTCTCTGTGATGAAGGTTTCCATGAAAGTCTTTCTTTTGAGAATGAGGAAGGAGATCAAGTGAATCATGTTAAGGCTACTGAGAAACAGCCTAAAGTTGTTGTATCTAGCACAGATGAAAGCAGCAGTGAAGATGAAATTGCTGCATTGAGATTGAAAAGAATAGCTGCTAGCATACCAAATGGTCATTTCGTTGACAGTCATGGTGATGGATTCGTTGACAGTCAAAATGAGCGTTTCGTTGACAGCCAAATTGGTCATACCGTTGATAGTCAAGATAAATGCTTCTAGAAGTGATCAATTAGGGACAACAAACTCAGGGGGAGTTTCTCAAGGACAATTATCCAATCAAGGCAATCATGATCATGAAGCTACCTCATCAAGAACAAATCTACCTCCCTCAAGGAAATGGACTAAAAATCATCCCTTTGAACTTATTATAGGTGATGTTTCTTCAAAAGTCCAAACTAGAAGAACAACTCAAGAGGAATGTCTATACAGTAGCTTTCTGTCTCAAGATGAGCCAAAGAAAGTTGAGGATGCACTTCTAGATCCAGATTGGGTTTTAGCTATGCAAGAGGAGCTAAACCAATTTGAGAGGAACAAAGTTTGGAAGCTGGTGCCCAAGCCTAAAGACAGGAGTGTCATAGGCACAAAATGGGTGTTCAGAAACAAGATGGATGAAAATGGCATAGTCACAAGGAACAAAGCTAGATTGGTTGCAAAAGGCTATTCACAGGAAGAGGGAATTGAATTTGATGAAACCTTTGCTCCTGTTGCAAGACTAGAAGCAATAAGGATTTTCCTAGCCTATGCAGCCCATGCCAATTTCAAAGTCTATCAAATGGATGTGAAGAGTGCTTTTCTGAATGGGGAATTGGAAGAGGAGGTGTATGTAAGTCAACCTCCTGGTTTTGAAGATGATGATTTTCCAGAATATGTATACTTCCTCCTCAAAGCACTCTATGGTTTGAAACAAGCACCTAGAGCCTGGTATGACACACTTTCACAGTTCCTCCTTGAGAATCACTTCACTAGAGGTACTGTAGATAAAACTCTGTTTCACAGGGTTGTGAATGGCTCTACTATACTTGTTCAAATTTATGTAGATGACATAATCTTTGGGTCTACAGATGTGAAACTTTGTCAAAAGTTTGCCAAGCTTATGCAAAGTAAATATGAAATGAGCATGATGAGAGAATTAACTTACTTTCTTGGTCTTCAAGTGAAGCAAGTTAATGAAGGCATTTTCATTAGTCAAACAAAATATATTCATGATTTATTAAAGAAATTTGACTTAATGGAATGCTCTCCTGCCAAAACTCCCATGCCTACTGCCACCAAACTTGAATTGAATATTAAGGAAAAATCTGTGGACATTTCAAGTTACAGAGGCATGGTAGGCTCACTTTTATATTTAACAACTAGTAGACCTGATATTATGTTTGCTACATGTCTATGTGCTAGATTTCAGGGTGATCCTAGGGAATCCCATTTAGTTGCTATTAAAAGAATTTTCAGATATCTCAAAGGAACACCAAACCTTGGAATTTGGTATCCTAGAGAATCTGGCTTTGAACTAATTGGTTATTCAGATGCAGATTATGCAGGATGTAAAATTGACAGGAAAAGCACAACTGGCACCTGTCAATTCTTAGGAAACAAGCTTGTCTCTTGGTTCAGCAAGAAACAAAACTCAGTTTCTACCTCCACAGCTGAGGCTGAGTATATTGCAGCTGGAAGTTGTTGTGCACAGATTTTATGGATGAAAAATCAACTACTTGATTATGGATTAAGAGTTGAGAAAATTCCTATTTTCTGTGACAACACTAGTGCCATTGCCATTACTGAGAATCCAGTGCAACATTCAAGGACCAAGACCAAGCACATTGACATCAAGTACCATTTCATTAGAGAACATGTTATGAATGGTACTGTGGAGTTACATTTTGTTCCAAGTGAACAACAACTTGCAGACATGTTTACCAAGCCACTTGATGAATCAACATTCTCAAGACTAGTAAGTGAGCTAGGTATGTTAAATTTCTCCTAATTATTTTTGAGATTTTTGCAAGTTACATTGTAGCCAGAAATTTGCTATGTTTTTCTGTGAATTAATTTTCTCAGGAAAAAGTGCAATTTTGTCTAATTCAAAATTACTATGTCAACGAAACGCACCATTTCGTTGACAGTCTTAGCCTTTTTCTGGGTGTTTCGTTGATAGCTCTTTTATATCAACGAAACGCAGCTTTATCAACGAAATAGACGGGACTTTAACCGCCCAATCCTGATTCGTTGATATAGCGCAGTTAATCTGAACTGTTGAAATTTGACACGTCTTTTACCACGATCTATACATACACCCCTGTAAGTATAAATCATGGTAATACTTTAAAAGTAACGGTTATATTTTTTAAGCCAATCCAGTAATTTACATTGATTATTGGACTTAATTTCTGAGAATTTTTGGGGGAGTATTTAAGAAATTCTATTTTCTTTAATTCTTTTTTTACCTGTTCTCAAAAATTCCAAAGGCTTTTCTTTCTTCTTCTCTCTAACAAGCAATTCAGTTCGAAGCTTTTCTTCACTCAACAATGGCACCAATAGTCAAGCTTATGTCTGCTGGAGGGTTTATCTATGAGAAGAACAACTCCATCCCTTTTGTTGTCAAGGAAAACCCGAACAGCATCTTTTTCAAAATGATGGATTTCATGAAGAATTGCAAGTTGAGCTATGCAATGTTTCACTCTACACCACTCTACAATGAGATAATTGAGGAGATTTGGACCTCATATGAGTATAGTGGGACAAATTGCACTTTGCAATTCACCATCCAAGGTAATGAGTATATAGTTAACTCTGATGTATTGCAAGAATGTCTACATATTCCTGAAAATAACTGTAATGCCTTGCCTACATATACTGAAATGATTAATATGCTAAATTCTATAAACTACTCTTTGCCTAATGATAATATGGGTAAGATTATTAGGAGAGGTTTGGTTAAGGAATACAGTTACTTAGCTGATGCATTCATTAAGGTCTTCTCTGGAAAGATTAGCAATTTTGATGCATTAACTAATTCTATGTTGATTCTCTTAACCATGCTTCTAACTGATAGATATTACAACTTTAGCACTCAACTTATGTATGAAATTGGTACTAAGTTGGGTGATAAGGCTAATAGGAAAAAGAATATCTATTATGCTAGGTTTCTGATGATGTTGGCTAACCATGTTAGTCCAGCACCATTAGTTATCTCTAACCCTATTTCCAGGTTCAAGTGTTTTGTGCAAGAGAAGAGGGTTTTGATAGATATACTGAGACTTAACCACAATGGTGATGTCCTAGTGTTGTATCTGCCCATCATTGAGGTAACTTCTTCTAACCCTGTTAGTGTAGTTGTTACTTCTATTGTTTCACCTACCAATGTTGCTATGGAGTCTGTAGCTATGTCCCAACAGGCTCCTGCCCAAGCAGCAAAACCTAAATCTAAGAAATCCTCAAAGCCAACCTCAGGTGCTTCTCAAAAGGCACCTGTTTCACAAACTACCTCACAACCAAAGGGGAGTGATTCTGGAGTTGTGAGAGGTGAGGGAAGGGGTGAAAATCAAAGAAACCCCAAGAATAAGGAAGGAAAGGATAGTGTGTCCCAGCCATGCCCCATTGTGTCTTCCCAACAAGGCATAATGAGTAAAATGGATTTAAACACAAGTCTAGTTGCATCCTCCCAAAAGGATGTGATTATTGAAACAAGCTCTCCTCCAAGAGGGTAAGGGACACTTCAAGCCCACAGTCTACATTTTCCCAATACCAAAGGAGAGTGAAGCAAAAATCCAAGGGTACATAGGGTGCACACACTCTGGAAGCAACACTTCCAGTTTCACAAATTCAGTTTGATGTAACCCCAATTATTATTCTGGGGTTACAATCTCATTCTCTAAACATCAACCTTGACCTATCTCCACCAAATTCACCAACTCAGTCTTTAGATGTGGACATGATCCATACATCTATTCCTGATTCTCCAACTCTTATCTTAGAGAAGCCCCACTCTGAAGCTGGTGGTCATCACTTGTTAAGTGATTTGTTGGGCCATCAACCAATTTTTTCTGAAGCTGCAAGAGGATCTGTGGACCCCAATCTCACATCAATCACCACATATTCGATTGTAATTTCACTTTCTCAAAATGCTTTATTGACTTCATCAACGGAACAGCCTCTTTCGTTGACAAGTGTTTCTCCATCAACGGTATCCATACCGTTGACAGTTCAAACTACCATTCCGTTGATAGGTCATTCTACACCCCTTATTGAAGATCAAGTTGTTTCCACAAGTAGTGTAGATGACCTGGTGGTAGTTGAAACACTTTTAGGTTTGAGAGAGAGTGAAACTGAGAGGCTGGCTTGCAGCCAGGCAAAAGGAGAGAATGAGAGTGAGAGGCTGGCTATTTCTTCCAGCCAGGCAAAAGGAGAGATTGAGAGTACCACCTTAGTAGGTGAAGGTGAGGGTGTGAGAGGTGTGAGCCATGGGGAGCCCATGATGTAAAAAAAGAGTGGAGAGAGAGAACGGACTACAGGAGTCATAAGGGAGGAAGCATCCATTGCTAGTGAGTTAATGGGGGTCAGTGAGGGAGAAAGGGAACTTACTTTCCAAGAGCATTATCAACAAACTCTGGATAGTATTTCCCTGGATCCTGAGACCTTTACTCATCCTGTACCAGCCTATCAGGTTATGGCTCAACAGGGCAATGTGGAGGCAAAGAGGTCACTAAACCTAATTCATACAACTACATCAATGCAAAGAGCAAAGGATGCCTTGACCAATCTATCTCCAGCAGCTGCAGCAAGTGGAGACTTTAACTTTTCTGATGATGAGGACAGTTTTGGAGACAATCTACAGGTGGCCACTACTTCACAGACTGGGACTTCTGTGGTGCCTCCTAGACCAAACTGGCTTTCTCAGGATATGCAGGGAAGATGCACTCTAGATGCTGCTATCACAAGGCAGTACAATGAGGCATATCTAGCTCATGAGTCTGCAAATGCAAGGGACAAGAAATTCTACAAGGCCATCATGGATTCACTGGAAATCCAAAGGCTACAGATGTTACAGACAAGGATTGAAGCTACAGAAATCAAGGATTCCATTAGCAACCTCAGGGATGCTACTGACAGGAGGCTGGATGAAAAGCTTCCTCTTCTAACTGTGTCCAAGATGAACAGGTTTTTCTCCAAGGAACCTGAAGTGTCCTCATCTTTGAAGACTCTTTCCTCTAGAGTGGACAAAGTTGAGGCTACACTTTCTCACATGCAAAAGGAACAGGAGAAGAAAACTCAGCTACTCACCCAGCTTTTGGCAGCTCAAGGACTCCCTATCATCTCACTTGATGATAACAAAAAGGGGGAGAAATCTAAGGAGCTAGAGAAATCTAAGGAGCTTGATATACAAATCACAAAGGTTTTGGTCCTAGCCATTTTCTTACCAAATGAGCCACTAGCAATGGGGGAGCTTGGACAGAAGAAAAAGGATGGCATTGACCTAATTCAGGAAGCTTCTATGAGGATGAGACTTGCAGAACAGATCAAAGATCATTGGTCCAACATAGAAGCAAGGGTCAAGAGAATTGCTGGAACTGCAAAGAACTCAAATCCATCAACGGATCAACCATCAACGAATGCCATGGTTGTAACATCAACGGAATGGGAGCCACAGTTCAAGAGTTCTTATGTTATAGAACCCCTTCAACATGGAGTCCTTCAAGATTCAAGAAGTGAGAAAGGACAATCTTCATGCTTTAGGAATGTGGATGCAAGAGGGATATCTCCAATATCACCTGTCAAACCCAAGGGCAAGAACATTGCAAGGATATTTTATCCTCCACCAAAGCCAGATGAGTTCAAAGTCCTCGGGAAGCTGATCATTGAAAGCAAAGAGAGCAATCATCCAAGCATAAGGAACAAAAGGGCCATCATCTACAGGGATAGCAAAGAAATCTACATTTGGGTTGGTCACCCAAATTTTGCTAAGGCCAAAGCTGAAGAATCTGAAAGGACAGCAATGCAAGCACTAGCAGTTGCTCAATCACTTGAAGATGAAGAAACCCTACAGGAAGAAAAGGCTAAGGATGAAGCTAAGGAAGCTGGAAAGGAAAGGAAGAGTGTAAGGCAGCCAAAGGCTAGAGCTAAAAGGAATCTGAACTTTGACAAAGATGATTCTCAGGACACTGCTCAAGACTCTTCCACAACAAGTGCACATCAAATTCTTGTTGATCTACCTCATGAAGGAAAGTTGGCCTGTTATCCTGCACATCCTGTCAACTTTCATGATCAACCAATTATGCCAAAAGAGGAACCTCTTGAATTTGATGAGGCCTACTTTCCAAAGTTCCTATTTGAGAAGGATCAACCAATGAAGACAAAGAAAAGGGCTGTCAAGGCAAAGCCAGTGTTTGTGAGAAAGCCACAACCTCAGAAACCCCCTGCAAATCCAGAGGACTGCATGTACATTGCTGACATCAGGGAAGAATCCAGTTTACATCTTGACCTAGACAACCTGGTGGAAGTAAGAGGCATTGCAGCTTCTCAAAAATTGCCTGAGAGACTAGTTTATACATTCAAGGGAGGTAGAGAACAAGTGTGGCCTCTCTATAGAATTTTAGGAGAAGACTATCAAACACCACTCTCGGTGTTTAGATGCTTGAAGAAGGACTTTGGCTTCACCAAAACAGCCAAGTCTGAGGTGGTCTCCAAAATCTGTCAGATAAAGGCTAGCTGGAACAAGCCTGAGGCTCTTCCCAGGATGCTTAGAGTGCCCTCAACAGGAAAGAAGATCCATCTTCAACCATACTGGATGATGGAATTTAAGGACAAGGACAATTGCAGAAGATTCTTCAGGATGGAAGACCAGCTGGATAAGGCATCTAATCAAACTCTAAAGTTTATGCAATCCATGCTTGGTGATCAAGATGAAGAGGAGAAAATCTTTTACAGAAGGCTACAGTTCCAAATTGAGGAAAACAACTCTAAGAGAGGGAAGAAGACTATGCCACGAAGAAGACACAGATGAAACATTTGCTCAGTCTAGAGGAGCACTTTTGGGCATTAGTCTTCTAAGTCTTGTATTTTGTCTAAAATATTATGAAGCTTAATGCATTTTCTACTTTTGTAATTTATGATGTATCTGAGTGTTTTTGTTATCATCAAGTCTCTTGATTTATGGCTGTTATTCTATCAGTCATAAATTGGGGGAGATTGTTAGGAATATGTTGTTCTTGATGATAAACATAAAACACTTAGTAGAATTTGTGTAAAGTCATTTTGTAGCTGTCAACGAAATGGCATGCTTTGCAGCATTCCGTTGACAGGAAGCTCATCAACGAAATGAGTGATGTAGCAATTGCACTGTACAATACTTCTAGTTTGATATGCATTTCGTTGTAGATATTGGATAGGTTTTCTAAGTCATGTTGACTAAGTACTAGATAGACAAAATAGGTTGGTTAATTGTAAATATATTATGCCTTGTAATTTTGCCTAAGTGAAGACATGTCAACGGTATGAAGATTACTCTGTCAACGGTATGGAGTTTACTCATCAACGAAACGAAGTTTACTCATCAACGAAACGAAGATTACTCATCAACGAAACGAAGAATAAAGCTATCAATGAAACACACCTTACTGCTATCAACGAATCATTATCACTTTTCTGAATAGTTGACAAAGTGATAGTGACAGTTTTCTGACAGATCAAAAGGAGATGTGGAAGTGTACTTTGCATTGGAAACCATTAAAATGGACATGGGGAATAAGGAAACATTCCAATTTCCAATCTGGTTATTGAGTGGGATCACTATAAGACTGAAGACAGAAGACAAAGATCTCCAAGGACCATTGGACAAAAGGGATGAAAAGCAAGTTATTGACGGTTACCTTTAGTGTAGCCAAAAATAGTTTTGTAAACTTGGGAATATATATATAACCAAGTGTAGCAGTTAAAATAGAAGTAAGAGAAGAAAAACAAATAGATTGTATTAGCTATCTTTGAGAGCATACTTCTCTACATTCTTGTAACTGAGCAGCTATGTACTTTTTGTATCACAGATTATTTCCGCAATAAAAATCACTTCAGTTGGATCATTAAACAATCCAACTGAAATTATTAAGTGCTTGTGGTTTTTATTTTATAAGTTCAGTTTTAATTTGTAAGTTATTTTTAAGTTTGAAAAATATCAAGAATTGTATTCAACCCCTCCCCCCCCCCCCCCCCCCCTTCTACAATTCTGTTAGGTCATTTGAGATTAACACCAACCCCGATCACCAGCTACAACACTATTGCTACTAACGTCACAAACAAAAAAAAACCACATCTAATGTAATATTCATTCCTCTAACCTTTTTAGTCCCGTCATCATATGAGATCTTGAAATTAACTTGTATGCGAGGCCCGTGCCTCGCACGGGCACCAATGCTAGTTAATACATTAATCACGTAACATTAAAGGGCAACAACACACAAATTTCAATTACACAATTTATTAAAATAGAAAAGCAAATACACTTTGCATTTATACGTATATAATTATAACATGACTAATTTGCATTTCGCATTCTCTTGGTTTTGACTTATTGCATTTCGCACTCAGTAGTATAATTATATGAATTTTGCATCCCGTACCTTTCAAGCCCTGCACTTTGCACCCCTTTAACGATTTTACGTTAAATTTGACCACTACCGTTAGTCAAAATGAGAATATTTCGGTCATTATAATCATTAATAATTTTTAAAATTAAATTATCTCAATTATTATTATGATTTTTAGATTTTTAGATTTATCAAATCCTAATTTATAATATACAGACTTTTCAAAATATTATTTATAATTCAGATTTTTTTTAAAAAATACATTATAATTCTAGTAAAGTATTATTTAAAATATAAAATATAATTTTTATAATTTTCAAAATATTCTTTATAAAAAATATATCAAAACTTTAAAATTTTGTCTTTTTTTCGGGTATTTTTTATAAAAAATTAAAGTTTTAAATTGTGTTTCTTTATTTTTTAAAAATAAATTATGTTAAATATAATAATAAATGACCAAAATACCCTCATGTAACCGTCAGACTTAATGGTGTTAATTAAAAAAAGTGCAAATTGCAGGGAGATTTGAAAATTAGGGGATGCAAAATGCATATAATTATACTCCCTCCGTCCCATCCATTTGTTAACATTTGAAATGGAGGGCTCAGCACACATTTTAAGTCTCATATAAAATATAGTTCCATTATTTATTTTTAATTTGTTTTTTGAATAAAAATCCAAACATTTAATTTGTATTCAGAAGAAAAAAAAAATTAAAACAATTAATGAAATTATACTTTAAAGGAGCCTTAAAATACGTGCCGAACATCCTCTTCCAAATGTTAACTTCCTGCTGGGATGGAGGGAGTACTACTCAATGCGAAGTGAAATAAGCCAAAATCAAGGTGATGCGAAGTGCAAATTAGTCTTATAACAACATAAACTTGATATTTTATGCTCATGTAGACGCTCTTGTGCCGCACAGTAGACTTGATAAATAGTAATATCAATTTAAAAGTTCAAATGATTCAATCAAATAAGGGACTGTAAATTGTACCTCGCTCTTGCTATTATCTTAACGAAGAAAAGTGATCCACAAGCACTGCCTATGTTTTCATACATCGCCTCTGTGTTTCCTTTTACGTCTCGCCCGGGGTGGTCTTACTAGGGTTTTTCTATTAATCTTGCGTGCTTAGAAAATAAGTGGTTGCGTTAATATATAAAGGTCTAAATATCCTAAAACTTATAGAATTTTAATAATCACCTAATTGTTATTTATTTTCTAATTAATAGAAAAAATAAATGGATCACCAATTCTAATTTTAAATGTTATTATTATTATTATTATTATTATTATTATTATTATTATTATATCTATAATTCATATATATTACATCAACATGAGTTGTATCTATATCTGTATCTACAGTAGTACGAGTATTATTATGTTCTTCATTGTGTACCGGAGAAGAAGTACCTGATACGACATAAGCATATGATTGGAAAGCAGGAGTGAAACAAGACATCTCAATCAAAAAAGAGAATTCAATCGCCGAATCAATCACCAGACAATCGCCGAAACAATCAATTGTAACACAGCAAATCAATATAAACCCTAGGTAAAGAGGTGTAAATTGAGATCAATAAGTGCGGAAAGTAGCTCTGATACCATATAGAGATGAAAAGATCTCAATCATCTAATACAGAATAAGCTTTTCAAACAAACTATCAATGGAGATATGTAGAACACAATTCAAGTAGAAGATAAAGTGATCATATTGTTAGAAGAAGATAGAGAAAGAAATGTAATGTGATTAGAAATGAAAAACTTAGTTCTGTTTACAATCAATTCGGGTATATAAACCCCACCACTTGCACTAACTAACTCTGTACAATCTGTAACAAACTTTTTTTTAACTATTATGACTAACAGTGACTTTTCCTATTACAAAATATAAAGTTGACTATTCTTCGATATAGATTGTGTGTCGTTTTCGAACGTCAACACAAATTAATTTGTGATTGAGTGGTGACACATGCGGAGACAAACTGTGACACAACATGAGCATTGCACATTGCACAGTTGGAGCACGTGGGTCGAGCCCCACAAATACAAACAACATTTTGTATATCAAAGGAAACGCTATATAGACTTGTGTTTTTTTCCAAAATGCCCGTTCCTGCAATCAAAACGCAAAATGAAGTTACGTTGCCACTATAATTTTTCGGAATTCTTTTGTAAACGCCAAACGATCTAGCGTTTCATACAAACGTGTATTTATCTACCATTTTACTGTGCTATTTGGGGTTATTTTTCATATTATGCTATTTTGAGCATTAAAATTAAAATATGTGTTATTGGGGCCAACACCCAAATTTGTATGATTAACTTTGAGAAAGTTAACTCTTCTAGACCAATTAAAGGTTGTTTGGATCATGATTCCAACCCCGTTAATAAAAAAGTGAATAAAATTCTAATATATTTTTTATATTAAAATATCATTCCCATTTTTATTAACCTGCTTGAAATCCCTGATCCAAACCGGCACATTAATTAACACAGATTCTGAACCGTCCATAATTTCTTTAGTTTCTGAGACACATTTTTGGATGTATAAGATAAATAATTTTTTTAACGGCTATCTAATCCGGATGATTAGTACAGTCCACTTGGTTCAAGTGATAACAAATCTCCTCTCGGACAATATTTTGTGAAATTAAACTTTTTTTTTTTTAACAATTGTAAAACTAAACTTTGAAACGGCACTTTCAACGCACTTTTCAGTTGAGAACAGTAAGAAACTAATTCAAAAACTGCAAAATATTGTATTATATAAGCTTTGCAGTTTTTTTAATTACAAAGTTTTATTCAGTAATAACTGAGGCCTGAGCAATACATTGTCGCTCTGCCATACACGAGCCAGCACTTCATGGAACTGTGTAACCTGCAACACAACGTATCAGATATACTAATAAAAAGTCATAGAATTTTCAAAGAGTGAAACGACATTCTATGAACAAATTATTAACTATAGAGATCATAAAATTTGGGAGGTTTCTTCAACATACTTCCACATCTGGTTCCGTGGGCTAATGTTTTCCCACATGAATTAGCAACCGAGACACATTTTTCCATGCTAATGATCTTCTCAACCTGATCAGTGATGTGTTGACAAACGCATGCCAGGTCTACATTCTTGAGAACATCGCAACATTCCTTTGATGGTGCACTTTCAGGACTGGACTTTTGAACGTATCGTGCACATTGTTGCATGAGACCCTGGATGTCGCCATGGCACTGGCCCGAAACCTGAATGGCATAGCCAAAGAGTAGAGTTGTGCAGCACAGCATGAAAAAAACCTTAAACTGGTAGCTAATTGCCATTTTTGTGAAAATGTGGTGTGCTTAATTGAGTAAATGTTGGACAGTATATATAGGGGAAAGTGTAAGAATGACTGTTTGCATGAATGCCTCATAGCGTGAAGAGAGTTAGCGTTAAAGTTATATAGATTGAGATTACATGTGATGTGATATACTTTTCAGTACAGGTTTTTCCATGCACAATTAGCTCTTTTTGAATTATTATTATTAATTTTCTTTTCGGAAAAAGTTATAAAACTAATGCATTTATGTCTTTGTAGGCCTGAATTGTCTGACCTCTTTTTACCAATAATAAAAGGGTATCCTCTACCATTGTCCAAGACTAGAGGATAACCTCTTTGCATCTGGTAATTGGTCTCTATGAAAGAAGAAAGGTCACTTGCAACAAAAAATTTAAACTAAATTTGTGAAAATATTACTTTGCTAGGATAAAAATCCGTCAAAATTAATATGTCCGTCCTGAATAATTCCTGAGTGCATTGGAAAGTTTAATTTTGTGTTTTACTTTCTTGCATCTTTCACTCAACTGCTTCACTACATTCATGCCTGCGAGCTCATATTTTATGCGGGGAAATGAGCTAATTTATCAGTAAATCTTGTTGATTCATATTTAGTATGCAATGAGCTAAGAAATCCAATTTCAGGTCTAAACAATCACCTGGATCACTCAATTCACCTATGATTTACTTTGGACCAGACCCTTGAATCAGATTAATATAGGTATACGTGGGTCGTGGTGGATTACAACTAATTAAGTTCATCGGTTGTGTAGCTCTCCCTAAATTGAGCTCTGGTACCGGATATCATGTTAAATAACTGATCCGTCGAAAACTTAAGGTGTCAGAGTTCCCAAAATGATCTTATGATATTCAACACCTTAAACTAAGGGTGAGCAAAAAAATTTAAAAACCGTCCAAACCGCCCGTTTCAAACCGTCCAAACTGAAATTTACGGTTTTATAATGGTTCGGATCAGTAATGGTTTTATTTTATTAAAAACCGAAAAATAATGGTTGGGTATGGTTTCATTTTTTGTACCGACCAATATAACCGAACCGCCCGTTATAACTAAACCGTCTAAATTTATAATATGTATAACAAATTAACGGTATATGATATAGTTGGGAAAAATATGAAAAAATAGCGCAAGGTGCATAATTATTATGATTATTTCTACTTATGTCATTCCATTATATGTGTAATTATTTAAATGAGATGTATGTGTAATTGTTTATATTCAATCGTTACAATTTAGATGAAACTGCAGAGGTCGGTGAAGATGTTCGATCACTTCCCTAATCACTGATTCGTGTTTAGCTTGTCTCACTGTGATACTTGTCTCACTATCTAGATTCTTTTAATAAGCACTTACTTTTCTTTACTAAATATTTTTCTCGCAGTACATTAAGACCAGGAAAGGACAAGGACATCAAGAATCAAGAATAGATCATTTAAATTTTTACTAGTCCAAATTTAATTTTGTGTCAATGATTAAAACCTTGTTTTTATTAATATTTTGTACTCTTTTTCGGATTAAGTATTCGATGAACAACCAGTATGTAATGTATAACTTGTTTTTGCAGTTTTTTTTGCTAATTACTTGGAAGATATAATTATACTTTTTATTTTAATGGTTAAAAACCGAAACCACCCAAACCAAACCGTTATAATTTGGGTGGTTACATTTAGTCTTAACGATCATGATTATGGTAATGGTTACATAAAATGTAAAACCGATAAATTCGGTTTGGATGGTTATGTCCTCCAAACCCGATCGTACTGCCCGATACTCACCCTACCTTAAACTATTACATCATTATATATTCTTTTTGTGTTTGTCCAAAATAGACAAATCAACAATCTTTTATCGAAAAAACTATAGAAAGGCATCCTAAGTATTATATGATCTCAAATGTAGAATTTTTACGACACCAAAAACAAGGGTAAGCCTCATATCTGATATCTCAGATCTGGAATATTTTTTCAGCGCACAACAAGGGTGATAGACTCTATAGGTGATTCTTATGATGATATAAATTTTGTGCATGAGGGACACGCACCTTAGTCACTTGTTCTGCCAGTTTCTGCTCTGTTTTTTGGTACATAGTCTTCTGGATGCCAATTGTATGGCGTATTTAAAATACTCTTCTAAGTATTCTGATCCGAACTTTGGGACTTTTCATTGTTTTTAAGTAGAAGAGTATTCTGATCCGAACTTTCATAATGGGACTTTGGGAGTTGTCGATGTTTTCAAGTGCTTGTCTTACATAAACTAATCCTACTGTTTAGTATTCTTTATTAAAGACTCAACTCTTTAATCCTAATTTGGTAATTTCTGGAAACTGCTGAAACCAACTAAAATGATGCATCTCTGAAAGAAGACTGCAAAAAGAAGCAAAACAATGAGCCAAAAGAGTAACCATATGAGTAACACACTAAAGTTGTCATCATTTCCATTCCTATGGATCAAACTCAAAAGTGGATAAACGATCAACCAAATAAAAACCAGGCTTCCAGAAACTGAAGAAGAAGAAATTCAAGAGTAGTGTTTAACGATGTATAATTACTGGCGCCACTGCACATCTGTCCTATTGTAAATCCATGGCTGGGTTCTGTGTTTTATCTGACATTCTATAAATCAATGATTAAGAGTTAGCCCACTTGTTCTCAATAATGTACCTTTTCTATCTTGACTTTTAAGGATGAGGAAGAAGAGAATTCAAGCACCACATTGTTTTGGCAGTTAGGCATGGGAAGAGTGTCAGCATACCTTTTGTAAACCTCTATGTGCTTTTAATCTGTGGAAAAAAACAGATATAACTTGATGATTTCCAGAACAATTAGGCACTAATACGGGGTCTGAATTTATTGGATACTCTAGCTTTCAAATATCAGTAAAGCCTTGAATGAACAATATTACATAAATTATAGCTAACGGGCATGAGTCTATCTAAACTACTTAATTTAGATTTTTAAACATGAGTATTAAGGTATGCCCTTCTTGTTGCCGAAAGAAGAGTAATTGGACTTGAAGTGAAGAGATAACAATATATTTACTTTTTCCCTTGTGTATTAATCTCAAGGCCCACATGTTGAACTTATAATATTGAACATGAAAATAATGAGGAAACAAACCGTTAAACAAAACACAACGAAAAGGAAAAACAAGCGTTGTGTAAAATGTTTAAAGTAATTAAGCAAGCCTTATGTATGCTACTTGTTTAAATTCTTTGTCAAGTGTATTTTTTTATTTTCTCTAGTAACTTCTAATCATCTGGAATAATGCAGAAAATAAGGTTTGTAAAATCAGGGCTCTTCCTCTATGTCATTCATGAAATTATTAGATCTCTACAATGTTTTTAATATTTACCATTCTTTCTGTTCAAAAGAACTTCATATTATATAAGATGTGGTGATACGTTCTTGCCAATGTGTATCAAAGCTAGCTAGCATTTAAATTCACCATTTAGATACCTTTTTCGTAAGTTTAAGGTAACTAGCTTCAATACCCGTGCAAGGCATGGGATCGCTCTAACCGACAGAACTTGATGTTATTTTGTAACGATATTTTCTAGTTCACGTCAGTTTAATTTTGCGATGATAAGTATTCTTCAGTTTCTGTGGTGATCCCGCCACAAGTTTGAACTTGTTGGTGGCACTATGTGCCATGATGTCAATCGATTCACGGGAATTGCCATCATTCAGCCCCAGGCCATGCTATTAAAGAATTTTTGAAAAATGTCGGTGCAAGGTAACAACTAGTATTGAAAGCAGGTCGCCTTTGGAATATGAGTAGGGCTCCTAGGTGGCGCGTTCGTGGAGGCAAACCGAAGGAAGAGCAAAAGGAAGGTTGGGTGCTTGTGGGGCGAGGCCGCCCGGCCTCGAATAGGCGGGGGCTTAGCTCTGGGCCCCCCTGCTTGCGGAAATGAATGGATCAGAAGGGGGCTGGGTTCTCGATTTCCCTTGAAAGACTGTCTCTTATTTCCAACTCAATAACGCAGGTGGAAGAAGCGAAGCTCGACTGGGAGCGAAGGCTAGCGCTTTTCTGGGAGCATCTGCCTCCTTTCCCTCTTGAGATGATAGCACATGCAATGCAGGAAGCCCGACCCCCTATTGATTCTGCTTCTTTAGTTCAATTCTTTAAATTCCTTTTCACTGGGAACAACTCCTAGTTCTGAGAGACAGATATTCGCCAGGTCCGATATTGGATCATTTGCCGCTCACTTTCTTATGATGAGGAAATGGATTGAATTCAGACAGATGTCCGTGAAAAACAATTTACACATACCCTATTTAGTGAAGTCCCTCCTTCCCAACCTCTCCTTAGCACTTCTTTCTTTTCTTTGTCTTCTATCGTTCGTATACCGTATATAGGTCTACGCACTTGCTAGCACTTCTTTTGCGTCCTATTTTTTCCTCGATCTTCAAAGAAAAGGTGTTGTCTGAGTGTAGTGTGAGCAATGTGATGCGATGGACTTTACGAACGGGGCTAGGTGATGTCAAGCTGGACCAACATCCAGCCGAGAGAGGGCAGTCTTTAGAAGCAAGTTGGGAAACCAAGAGAACGCCTCGCATTTTCTTCTCTTCTTCTCGCCCTAGGAGTAGCACAAAAAGAAGGATTAGCGTTATGGACCCAATGATAAACCACTAAAACCTTACTCGCCATCCCACTTCTAATCCAAATCTCTTCATTCCACTCCCAGGTCCAATGTGCGAGTTTTACGCCCCCTCTCCCTGTGGGCCTATGGAAGAAGTGAAGACCGTGCGTGGGTGGAAACTTGAGAAAGAGACCAAGCTATTGGAATCCATCTTACAAAGTGCCATCCGCTTGACACTGACCGGGAGGGCTAAATAATGAATCAATTATTCATTGAAGATCAGATCTATCTCTGTATGTGATGAGCTATACCACCCCCCCGGACGAAACACTTACCCGTATCTTGTTCGTTCTGGAAACACGTCGTGTTCTCGATTTCCGGGCCGGGCAGGAGGTGAGGCCATAAGAGAAGATTGCCCTCCCGGTAAGGAAGAGGAGAAAAAGGTGTTGTCATCTATCTCGACCAGTTTCCTGAGGCGTTGGAAATCCAGACCGGTTCAGAGAATCACTGGCGCTATTTAGCCCTTCATTTCGCCAACAATGCCGTTGGGGGACTTGTTTATCTCACATTCTCTAGTCTCCCGCACTGCTCAATTAAGTGTGCGACTCTGTATGAGGACCTCCTGCCTAAAAGGATTCGATAAAGAGAATGTGAGTGAGCAGGAGATTCATAGACACAGAAAAATCAAAGCCGTAGGCGGGTATTCAAATAAAGGGGAGCACCGAAGCCCTGCTCCTGTTCTCGTAGTAAAGCAATCTTGCTTGATTCTACAGCTTCCTAGCTTGATGTTTGACTGGGCTTACACACATTCACTCACTTAAATCGAGTGTGCTCCAAGCTGATACAGGCTTTAATAAAGTAGACTATAGTGACGCTAGGGCCTAGTCGGCTTCAACCATCAAAACAATTTCGACAAGAATTTATCCAGTTGAGGCATCTTTCTTTCGAACAAAGTAGAATATTTACAAGGAAGATCGGTTTGGTATTAGTCCGAAGAAGATTTTGTTCTTAGTTAAATGTATTTGATGATTAATTTTATAAGCTAATTAATAATCAGATAGAAATTACTTGAAGGTGTCAAATAAAGGCTCCATTTCGAAAGTACCAATATTCTCCATAATTCTCTATATGCGACTGAAGTATTATACTTGTCCTTAATGCATGAGGTGGCGGTATTGAGATGCACATATATTCGTATTCTAAAAAATTGTTTGATCTAGTTAAAAAAATCGGAAAAAATCTGATTCAAAAAAAGTCCACCTCAATTGGATCCAGCCCGCAGACTTAAACGAATGACATATTTTTCACAAAACCCCGGTCCGGTTCGAGCCGAATAAACCCAAATTTAATCTCGATTTGGACGTAGTCTTGATCAGGATAGAAGTCTAATCCAAAAAGTTAGAATTTTCAATTAAATCTCGGATAAAAGCTTAAAATTTTCAATTAAATCTGAAAAAATAAAAAAAGAAGAAGTTAAAGTTATCAATATCTAAAATAATTTGTAAAAATCCAATTTGGACCCTCCTGATCCGACCCTATCTACGGTTATAAATATTTTAGAGGAAATTTATCTCGGTTTAAAAAAGCCCGGCCCTATCGGATATCGAAAAATCGGACCTGAATCAGGATTACGTTCATCTCTAGTCAGGGTAACAACTATCGAGGTGCTTAGATTATTACTTATATTATCTGATATGTATGAACCTAGTTGAGACAAAATGATTACTATTTTGTATTATTTGAGCTAGTCGTTAACATGAAAGCCCGTAGTTGTTTTAATTCCCTACCCCATATAAATTTTTTTGTAATAGAATTAACATCCTGATAAGTATTGGATACTCGGACTAAAAAGTCATATTATGTGACTAAAAATGCATTTGTGCTTTGTCTTAAAATTGTGAATACAATGAAAGAAACATAATTGAATTTACTTTAAGAGATACGTGTCTATTGGATATACTTTATACCAATAACCATTTTTATTAATAATTAGATGAATGAAATAATCTTGAATAAAAACTAAAGTGTAAAATAATATATGTTAAAGGCATAACATGTAACACCCCAGTCCCACATCGAGGAGATTTGGGACTTCTGTTTAGTTTATAAGACAAAGTACTACTACTAATTAGCACCAACAAATCATGATCTTTTGGGGGCCTATGGTGGGCTAGTCGTTACCCAAGTTGGCTGCATTTGGGCCAGTAGGCTTCGGCTTATTTCGGACTCGGAATCGGGACTTGACCCGATTTTCGAAAAAGGCTCAGGATTTGACCCGAGTTGTCACATAACCATACTAATGGGTTTTATACCACAAAAAAAAAAGCCCAAGTAGCTCAATGGTTAAATTGGTGACTTGAAATTCTTAGTAGTTAGTATTGAAGTGTCTTAGGTTCGATTCCCATCAAGATGAAATTTTTCTTACATTTTTATAACATTTGACTTTAGAGGGGCATTATTGAAGTGTCTTAGGTTCGATTCCCATCAAGATAAAAAATTTCGTACATTTTTATAACATTTGACTTTAGAGGGGCATTAAAGTAAAATTATGATGCATTGAAGGGTATAATTGTAAAACTACTTTGAATAAAATAGGACATGTTGTGCTATTATATATATAACTAGCATAAAAACCCGTGCAAGGCACGGGCTGCTAGCTTAGATTGTGATTTTAAACTAAACCACGCATTATCAATGTCATTTGACATATATGATTGTATATTTTTGATGTTCATAGAGTTTTTATTGTTAATGTTATGACTATGTTGTACGAGTAGTTTTGATAAATCATGTCTGTTTTTAATTTTGTTGTGGATCATAGAATAGAATTAGAGTGTTCTATGGATGTTTTCTAATTAAGAATACATTTTTAAAAGACTAAAATTCACTTTGCATCCCTTAACTTTGACTGAAACTCAAAATTGTATCACTTCTTTCTCAAATTGCAGGTTGCATCCCATTCATTTTTTAAGTATTTCACTATGCATCCCTTTGTCTCTCCTCCGTTAAATTGTGTCGTTACAGTCTATTTGAATGAGGGACATAATAGGAATTTCATCCAAAAATGAATGAAGTATGATACATATACTCTATTCATCTTAAAATAATTTTAAGTGTCGCTTTGACTTTCTGCACGTATTTTAAGGTGCAAAATAGAGCGACTTTCACATATTATTTTTAAAATTTTCTTTTTCTGAATAAAAATATAGCATTTAAACTTTTATTCAGAAAAAGAAAATCTAAAAAATAATTAGTGGAAGTCACTTTTTTTCACACCTTAAAATACGTGCAGAAAGTCAAAGCGACACTTATTTTGGGACGGAGGGAGTATGTCTTATATTCATGATTCTAAAAATTCTCGATTTCACCAATTAATCCCCGTTTAATCCTCTACAAGGTGATCGACCAATTCGATTTTTAAAATTCGATTAATCCTTACAAGTATTTTTTAATCGAAATATTATAAATAACTTATTAGAAATAAAAGAATATATTAATCAAATATGAATAATTATAAATTTTTTGATACGATAAATATATATTAGTTAATAAATAACTAATAGAATCAGAATAATACATTAAAATATAATATTCTTGTTACATCGGCACCTGCAAGCCCTCATTAAAATAGATGGTAACGTCACAATTTAACGGAAAAGAGTCAAAGAGATGCATAGTGAAATGCTAAAGAAACATATGGGATGCAACATGCATTTTGAGAAAGAAGTGGTACAATTTTGAGTTTCAGCCAAAGTTAAGGGATGCAAAGTGAATTTTAGTCTTTTTAAAATTATAATCCTAAATTTTTTCCAGTTCTTCAAAAATGATGCATTCATTTAGTTCATCTCCGACAATATTCAAGGTAGAAACTAAATAGCATTCAAGATGATGCAGTATGAGATTGTATGTTTTAGTCCTGATTTTACTCAAAAGCTTTCCTAAATCTTCTAATACTTTAGACCTTGCGTTTTCAGTTCTTAAAACTTTTTTTGTAACTCTTTTATGTCTTTTCTTCTGACCTCTTGATTTTAAGCATTTTTTATCTTTATTTCTCTTACCTTGTCTACCTAACTTTCAGAACATAGGACAATGTAGCTGATTGACTTAAGTGGAACTATCTTGTGCCAAATCATTCTATTATTAAGTACGTTTGGTACCATTTCTATGTGTTTCAATTCTTTCAAACAAACAGACTTTTTTTAACTCTGAACTTGAGAATTGATCAATTATGGACGAATAAATGTTTTTTGCTTATATCATCGTAAGTTAAAATTGCTCATATGCCTTCTGAGTTATGTCCGTGTTTTGACAATGAATTCATCCATTATTTTTTTCAAAATACACATCTTTAATAATTAAAACACGGGTCATTTTTCTAGCAATTAACATAAATTTCTATTTATTGCGGTTAATTTTTTTTTCTAGGTATGGTTGCACATATTTTTCGGCTGTTACAATGTACTTACTTTAATTTATATAGATAATTTGATTGATCGGGGACTATAATTTTAAATAACCCGGGCTGTATAATGTGATTTGATCTGATCATAATGTACGATATGCAATATCATGTTTTTTTAAATTTGTTATGGACTATATATTTTAATCTTTTTATTGTTTACATAAATTATTATCAAAATTTTAGAATATATAATTCATTTAATTGTTTTGTTGTACTATATATTTATTTTTATTATCTTGCCTTTTACAATATTTTTACTCAAAACAAATAGTTTTTCATATGTTTTATTTATGTTTTTTAGTTATTTTACGCGCGCGCGCACACACACACACACACACACACACACACACATATATATATATATATATATATATATATATATATATATACCAAATAACTAATTATTTTCTTTCATTAAATTAATTTAAAATTTATTTGATAATAACAAAAAATGTGTCATATATATAATGCATCTAATCTAATTATAAATCTAGTCACTCCTATTATATATATATATATGTCATTGCTCCATGAAGAACACTCTTATATAAAGAACAATAAAGAACACCATAGAATCTTACATAAATTGCATGTTTATTCTAATTTTCTCACCAAAAAAAGTTTATTACGAATAAAAATAGAATCTAACAAAAAATTAGAATCAAATAAAACATGATTACATGTAATTTCATTGTGATAAATATATATATATATACAAGATTTTGTACTGGATTCTATACTGGATTATATGTAATGTTTAATTTTTAAATTTAGATGAGATTCTACGTTAAATTCGATATGTTAGGCTTAATTGTTGTTCAATTTTATTATTCTAATTTTAAAAAATCAATTTTTATGAAAAATAAAGTGTTTATGATGGTGTTCTATATTGTTCTTTATATAATGTGTTCTTCCTAGAGTGCAACTCATATATATATATATATATATTATTCAAAATATAGTTTGGTAGTCGGTCGGTCAATACGACATTCATATTCTGATATTTGCACTTTAGTCCCTTTTCTTTTGCAATTTGACCTTAATTTATTAAAAACAACAATTTTAATTAAATATATTTTTAAAATATTGTTAAACACAAAACTCTTAAAACACAATTTAATCACGCTCAAACAAAAACACACATGTCAATTCAACATTAAGTTCAACAATCACATAAAACTATTCAAATTTAAGATGAAATTCAAACAAAGTAAATATAAATGTAAAATAAGAAGAATATGAATGTCGTATGCACCACACTGACTTTATACTTGTAGTATAGATAATAACAAATAATTATAAATATCATGTATACATGTTATCAATATGTGCTATTTAACAATGATTATTGTGCGATAAATAAAGTAATTCTCGTTCGAGGATTCAGGTGGGTTCGACGAATGAGTTCATGTTCGGAGTCTCCCCGACCCCGAAGTGACCGATCGCCCATACCTAAATTATTGTCTAATTTTTACACATGTTTTAACACTAATTTCATTAATTTAAAAATAAATAAGTCATAAATATGTAAATAAACTACTTGTAATATGTTATTTATGTTATATCAATGTTTAATAATACATATTATATATTATATATTTGAATAATTCAAATATATTGTGTAGTACAAGAAAAAGTTCGACTCTGATGCAAGAAAATATAATATATTATAGCTATCGATACATATACAAAATATTTGTTTAGCTAAAAGAAAGATAAAAAACACCACACATAATATTGTTTTTAAAACTTAATATTAATATTTTATAAGACTGGTAGTATATATGATTCTGTATGATATTTTAAGTATTAAAAAAATAAAGTTGAATAAATATTATAAATCACCTTAATTTTTACTCAAAAATTTAAATAATAATAAATATATGATAAGAAAGATGTGAGGTTTATGTCATATGATTTTTCGTTCAAAATCAAAAAGAATCATGTAGCTC
This sequence comes from Heracleum sosnowskyi, assembly GCA_030848705.1. Classification (NCBI taxonomy): domain Eukaryota; kingdom Viridiplantae; phylum Streptophyta; class Magnoliopsida; order Apiales; family Apiaceae; genus Heracleum; species Heracleum sosnowskyi. The sequence goes on from CM061244.1 coordinate 51,311,533, forward strand.
AATGGTTAGAAGGATGACTTCTTTGGCGAATGTCAGGGGTTCGATTTCTATTTCTGACTAAAACATTATTTACTCGATTTTTTCCTCCAGAGAATAGTGTCATGGCATGTAATTTCTTAATATATAAGGGTAAAATGGTAAACAGGAGGTTTATTGGCTTAAAATGCCCTTAAATTAACCTCTTCTTCTCCTATTATATATAGAAGAGATAGATAGATTCTCACTTAATATACGGAACATCTTGACTTATTTTTTTTAAGTCCTCATGACAAGTGATGGTTCCATGGCAAGAAAGAGCTGTTTCAGCCTGGTAAAGAAGTTCTTCATTTCAGATACTGATATAAACCAACACAAGGTATATGTTACCAGTTTCATTCTTTACCTGATTTCCGCTGATTCTTACACATAATATATCTACATTGGCAGAAACAAAGGAGACGGAGATGGCTGTTTGGAATATTCAAGATCAAACTTGTACCTTCTATTCCAGCATCATCGCCAACAAGATATACGCAAGAGAAGAGTGATCAAAATTCCAATGTGGACATTTTAATGGCTGCTGCTGCAGCTGATGAAATTGTTGCAGACATTTATTATCAGCCCTCTGCTAGTACTTCGCTACATACTTGTCAAAGAGAAGACCAATGCCGAGAATTCTCAAGCATAAATTTTAAATACAATTCTCCTACATCAGCACTTCATCGGAGAAGGGAGATCAAAGAATTAGCTGCCACCAAAATCCAAATAGCCTTCAGGGGTTATCTAGTAAGTTTTTCATTTCCTGAGTCTCTATAGTAAGTAATATATGAAAATGAGTAGTCTCTACCCACGATGGAAGGAGTGTACTAAAGTATTACTTCCCTTTTATAGGCATTGAAGGGAATAGTTAGGCTTCAAGCAACTATTAGAGGCATACTTGTTCGACGACAAGCTATTACGACACTTGAAAGACTGCAATCGATAGTAAATATACAGTCACAGGTACGTGCGAAAAGAAGGCACATGTTGGATGGCTCATCTCGTTCACTGGGAAACAAAGAAGTCATGGATTTTAAGGTATATGTGAACAAAATGGACTCCTTCAATGTAACACTTCATGGAGGAGATATAACTTGTTAAGTACAATTTTATGAGCAGAATAATTGTATAAAAACTACTTTGAATAAATTTGTAGGTTGATTTGAACAATCGGAGAAGGTGGGATGACAGTCTTCTAACCAAACAAGAGGAGAAGGTGGGATGACAATAATAACATGATTTTTTGCAACTTGCTACATTATAAAATGTTTCATATTAGAAGCTTTCGGTTATTTAATTTACAACTAAAAATACTTAAAATTTGACAGTAACAATTTTTTAGAAAGGTTCCACTTCATACTGTCATAAGCTTTTCTCCAGTTCTCCGTTCTTCACAAATGCCAGTATGTGATACTTGTGTATATTTGTAATATGGAAAGGGGTCAAATTTTCTTTTAAGTTATCATTCAGTTTTTTAACTCGGAGATACAAATTTTCAGAGGTCAGCAGAACTAGAACAGAACAAAATAGATGGAAGGTGGCGATTCTGGTTAGAAAAATGGGTGGATACTAGGATACCTAAAAGAGAAGATCTACATAACTTAGTATCGGTTGTCTCAAATAGGGAAAGAATTGAAGATGACAAACTTGGAGTAAAACTAGTCAAGCCGCGGAATCTACATAAACAATGCCACTATGAAGAATCAGGATTGCCAGCAACAAGATCATTTCATCGTGGAAAGCAACAGTCTATTGGAAAGATATATTCTGCTGGGGGAGGATCTCCTGTTGTTCCCACTTACATGGCTGCTACAGAATCTGCTAAGGCGAAAGTTAGATCGATGAGTACACCAAGACTAAGGCCTATGTGTTTTGATTCCAATCCTAAAACAATTTCTCCTTACAACCACAAGCTATCCCCTATATCTTCTATTAAAAGTGAGGTAACAACAACAAGCATGCTTACTAGATTTAGCAATGGCTATTCACGGAGATCTCCGCGCCTTAAAGAGCCTATAAAATCTAACAGAAATTCCAAGTAATCGATTGAGCATGTAGTACATTGTTCTTTCCTTACTGTTTCATAATCATATTCATGATTTTATTGACAATTTTTATGTGTGCTCATATTTTTATACTGTTGATGTAATTATTTTAATGCTTAAATTTGTGGTGCGGTTTTCAAGGATAATGCAATTAATCAATTTAAGAACATTCAAGTTGTTAACTTGATCTGAATGAACTATCAAGTGTACTTGTACATTGTACCTACACAGTACACCCTCAGTGTTTGAAGGATATGTTTAAGCAGTAGTTGTTCTTACTTTTGAACTAACAGTAGCATTGTTTCAATGATTTCGTGTTTTATTCATTAAATTTTAATACAAATAAAATAAGGATTGTATTGGTAAAATAAGGATATTTAAGTAATGACTAGCAGCAATATCAACCTATCTTTAATGCCAATAATGCCAGGTTTAGTAAGCATAACCTCTCTGAAATAATTTATAGAATTTATGTGCTGCCGAAGAATGATAAACATTAAAATTACACCAATACCGTTTACAATCCACTAGAATACATAATATATTAGCTGGAAAACTTGTGTACAGAAGATTGTTCCAGGTAGCCATATTGCAGGAAAATCAGTTCCATTGCAGTCAGAGCATCATGTTGAACGCTGAAGCAGAGATGAACAGTTATCGTATAAGTTCATACGCTGTCTGGCCAAACTGAAGTGCCATTTAAATAGTAGTTATGTTTACTAAATAATTTGAATTCCACATTATTGGCAGAGGCAGAGCCAATAAGCAGCAGGGTTACTGTTGGAATATCCTGGATTTCCACTTTCCAGATATATTCATCAGAGGTACTAGTAGATAGGCAAAATGAGTAGAGAAATATTTGGTTTCACGTGCAAGATTAGGTATTTATATTTCTTGTAATTGAGCTTCAAAAAAACTTGGTAGAATAAGAGAGAAACTTGTATATATAAAAATGATCTTTGACAGATCAGCATAGCTAAATATGGAAGCAACTTGGTATAATACTAATGAATGTAAAACCGTATATGAATCAATAATCAAGCCTCTCTTTTCTTATTATAAAGTGGAGTTAATACAATAATACATTCTTAGAAAGTTCTCTCCTTAGTCTCCTTTTCCAACCCCTTCTAATGTGGGGGTTGGGGGTATTTATAGGGATAGTCTAATTGGGCTTATTTCTAATTGGGCCTATTACAAAGTGGGCCTATATACAAACTAATATTTAAGTCTTGTTTGAGAAGTGGGCTATGACCCAACATTTGTCCCCCCTATATCTTTTAGATTAGCTGGTCCCTGAAATATAAGTCAGAAATGAATAGTAGAACAAATTAATGGTAAAAGAAAAGAAAAGAAAAGAAGAAGAAAAATAAGGGAATGAAATATTTTTAATTGTTTTCCTGTGTTTTTCTCCCTTTTGTTTTGTTTTTTTCTTTGTCTTCTTTTTTTTTTTCTTTTTTTATTTTTATTTTATTTTATTTTTGCCACCTGTACGGAACCCGGAGTTTGGCTGTGGCGTTTCGACTTCCCTTACCTTGGGTAGCGTTTCCTTTCTTTGTAGTGGTTGGGGAGGCTGTTTTGTTCACCGTCATCCCTTCTCTCGTACAGGTACACCCCCTTTTCCTCTCGTTTTTCATACTTTAGTACTCTCTCTCCCTCTCTCTTTGTTTTTTAATTGTCCTACCTTCCGTCATCACTAGTATTCTACGCCATGTCTGTTCCATCCAATTCGTCTGAGGCCACCGTTAGTCAAGATCCTCACATAAACTTATCGGTGGATCAAACTCTCGATCCCCTTTTCGATTTGAATCATTTAGATCTTCCTGATGCCGAAACTGGCTCGGGGTTTAGTTTTTCTGAGGACGAGGGGAGAGAAGAGACTCACGAGTCACCTCCTTTGAGTCCCGGTACTGTAACTGAGCGCGAGAGGCTGGTTGCGGAAGCCCTCGCCTCTGGTCATCTAGAATTTAATGATAACGCTAGTCTTAACATGTCCAGTATTTACTCAAATCCCTCGCTGCGAGTGGATATAGATAAGAATTGGGTCGACCTGTCTGTGGGGGGCTATCGCTGTGAGATCCCCAACCCCGACGACCGGATATGGGTTATGCCTGAATATGGGATGCATGGCATACCTTTAATCCATTTCGATTATGGGTTGCGTCTTCCTTTGCATCCCTTTTTCTTGTGTATGTGCGAGGCTATTGGGTGTGGGGTGGCCCAAATGACCCCGAATGCCATCGCGCAGATAAGCGGCTTCATAGCTCGCTGTGCCGAGGTCAATAGGTTGCCGTCCTTGAATTTGTTCTTTTCTATTTACAGTATTCATTATACCCGTGGTCAGATTTATTTTTATAAGAGGGCTGGGGTTCGTCTTGTTAATGTGAAGTCATCGAACCATGGCTGGCATGGTCGATGGTTGTTCTGGTATGGGAAGGATCTGGAATTCGTGCCATCTTGCCGAGCTGTGCCTAAGGAGACCATTGACCTTTTAAATGGTCTTAGTAAATACGACGCCGTCTTTCTGAGGACTTTCTTAGGGTCTTGGTCGCCCTATGACTGGTCGCAGTTAAAGGATGAGCCGTTTTTAGGGGGTCACAACCGTAAGGCACTTTAGTTGTGAGTTAACTTTTATTATCTTTGTCTTCTAGGCTTATTACTAACCTTACTCTCTTTGTGCCGTGGTGTTTCAGTTTCAGGTCAATCTCTGAGGCAAGTGCTAGACGGAGGCTTAAAGGAAGAAATAGATAAGGCATTGGAGTTACTTGCTAAGAGGCCTCGTTCTCAAACGTCGCGGGGTAACCAGGAGTCGAATCATGGTGGGGGTGGCTCTGGAACAGGTGTCGGTCGAACCATGCCCTTGGGGTCTGTGCCGATCGTGGAAATCAACGAGGATGCCAGCGTAGATCAGGGCACGAGTACTGAACTGGTGCCCCGCGACCGCAAGAGGGCGCGCGTCGATGTGGGAAACGATGTCGCTGAGAAGGTCACTGTTAGGCGAGGGCAGGAGTTGTTGAAGCCTGGAGTCACAAAGTCGATAACGTTTACCGGACTGCGAGGTGGTGAACGACCTGCCATTTTGCAACCCGAAGCCGCCGTGGAACCAGCTCGCTTCGAGGTTCAGCCTTTCGAACGGTGGACGGCGGGCCCGCACGTGCCACTACGGGTATGTTTCGTTTGAGTTTTATTGTATTATCTTATGATCCAGTCGTATTGTTATGTTGATCATATCCCCCATTTGGCAGGTTTTTGAAGCTTTCAACCTGCCTCAGGATTTTAGTTCCTACGTGGACCGCTCTCGGACTGATGTCGCTGATCGGTGCCTGACGCGCGCAGGGCGGGTATCTTTTTGTTTTCCTTGCAACTTTAATACGTTTTATTTATTACTTTGTCGTGATATCGTGATCATCGTACTCCTTCACCTTGATTTTAGTTCCTTGCCGACATGAAGCATATCGTCCAAGAGTATCGGGCTGATGTGGACGGTCAATGGCGATCTGAGTCCCTGCGTGAGATGGCCGTGATAAAAGAGCAGCGAGCTGCAGCAGAAAAGCGAGCTTCTGACGCTGAGGTACGTGTGTAGGAGCTATCTACTGAGTTTGAAAAATTAAAGATGGACAATGGTGAGGCTATCCGGACGATTGAAAAGCTCACCGAAGAGCTGGAAGGAGGGAAGAAACTCCTTGAACCGAACCAAAAAGAGAGAGATGAGGTGAGTGTCAACCTTGACCGCTGCCGAGGTGAGCGGGACGTCCTTGCAAAAGAGGTCAGTCTTTTGAAAGCCGAGGTGGAGAAGGGCGTGATGGAGATTGCCAATGGTCTTGAGGCTGGGTACGAACGTTGCTATTCCCGGGCCGTCACAGCCGGGATAGATATGGCAGGTCACTCATTTGACGATTTCTGTGCTGACCTAGCTCGGCCGACGAGGGAGGCGGAGCCTGGGGAAGTGTCCAAGTGAAGGTGGGGAATGCCCCATAAATTTGTATTTCTTACTTTAGTGGTCATATTTTGTTAACATTTATCCACAGCGTATCATAACTAGATGTGTTTTGTTGGGATTTTTATGTTGTGCTCGTGTCCAGTTATAAAAATGCTGGTTTAAACCTGTTTTGGTTATGTCCTTTGTTCGTTGTTACTTTACCCACTTGATAGTTTATAATAGTATAACATGTTAGGCTTGTGGTGATTTGATACTTGACATGAATATCATGGCGTTTGTGTATCACGTGGATACTTAAATATAAATGCTGAAAGTTCGAGAGGACATGTCTTTAACTAGACTTGTTTCGAAAATAACTTAATAAAAAGCAGTAACCATGCCAATTGTCCCTTGTTCATGGGAAAAATCTCTTCAGGTGAATTGCATTCCATGCATTCTTCACTGGCACACCGTCGAGTTGGACGAGCTCGTAGGTACCTGGTCTCAAAATTTTAGAAATCTTGTATGGGCCTTCCCAAGGTGCCTTCAACTTCCCTGTAACAGCCGGCTGAGATGAGGCTGACTCCCTTAACACGAGATCGTTGATCTGAAAGTTTTTGGTTTTTACCTTTTTGTCAAAATACTTAGCTGTAGCCTTCTGATGACGCATTGTGGCCAAGTGGGCCTCTTCTCGAACCTCTTCCAGTAGGTCCTTGTCGAGGCGCAGTCCGTCCAATGAGGTGGCAGGGTCGAAGAGGTCGACCCTAGGTGACTGGAGATTTGTTTCCAGTGGAATAACGGCATCTGTGTCGTATGCTAGCCTGAATGGAGTGTCGCCTGTGGAAGTCCTTGGAGTAGTTCGGTAAGACCAGAGGACATTGGGGAGTTCGTCGGCCCATGAGCGAGGTTGTTCTTGGAGTCGTTTCTTGAGTCCTTGTAGGATGATTCTGTTAGTGACTTCCACCTGGCCATTAGCCTGAGGGTACGCTACCGAGGCTTTGGAGTGCTTGATCTTGAGATCTCGCAGCATGGTTTCGAACTTGTCACCGACGAACTGGGTACCATTGTCGGTTACTACCGTCCTCGGGATTCCAAACCGAAATACGATGAACTCCATGAAAAATTCGATCATTTCTTTCTCTCGAATGCGGGCCAGCGGCTTAGCTTCCACCCATTTCGTGGCATAATCGATAGCAACGACTAGATATTGGAATTGGCCCTTAACTTTTGGGAGAGGTCCCACAATGTCGATTCCCCACTGGAAAAAAGGACAAGGACAGAGAATTGGTGTCATCGTCTTCGAAGGGGCGTGGCTGACAGTACTATAGAGTTGGCACGGAACACAGCTCTTGACGTAGGTCTCACAGTCTTTCCTCATGGTGGGCCAATACAGGCCCTGTCGAATGATTTTAAGTGCTAAGTTCTTGCCCCCCCATGTGTTCTCCACATATTCCTGTGTGAGTTTCGAGGATGGCGAGCTGGGACTCGGCGGGACCTAGGCAGCGAAGTAGCGGTTCTGTCAGTGCCCGCCTGTAGAGCTTTGAATCCAGGATGCAATAATTGCGGGCTTTGAACATTATCGAGCGAGCTTCTTTCTTGTCATCTGGGAGTTGGTTGTTGACTATGTAGTTTAAAAATGTGGTGGGCCAGTCCGGAGAAGTACTGATTTCACTTACTGGAAGTTCATGAATCGTTGGAATGGACAGCTCTTCGACATACACAGGGTGAGAGTTGGTCGGGATGTTTGATGAAGCCAATTTGGATAACGCATCGGCCCACTGGTTTTCCAGTCGGTCGACGTTTGTAATTGTCCACGACATGAAGCTCGCCAATAAGGATTGGGTTTTTTCCAAGTAGGATGCCATTCTGTCATTGTGAGTTTTGAATTCGCCTTTGATCTGTTTGACCACTAACTGGGAGTCGCTGAAGATATCGATGATTTTAGCTGCCAGGTCACTCGCGAGCCTAAGGCCTGCTATCAGGGCCTCGTATTCTGACTCATTATTGGTTGCCTTGAATGAGAATTTGACTACTTGTTGAACTTGAAAACCTTCAGGGCTGATCAAGATGACCCCTGCCCCACTAGTTTCAATGGTGGATGAGCCATCGACGTAAAGTGACCAGGGGCATGAGGATAGGGGCTTTACCGCCCTTGAAGGGTTTTCTTTCTGGGAGAATTGGCATTCAACAACGAAATCTGACAGTGCCTGGGCTTTCATTGATGTCTGAGGCTTGTACTCGAGATAGAATTGACCTAGCTCGACAGTCCACGCGGCGAGGCGACCAGTCATGTCGGGTTTATGTAGTATTCTTTTTAGGGGTAAATTGGTCATGACATGAACCTCGCGACCTTGAAAGTAATGTCGTAACTTCCTACTCGCGATGACGAGAGCAAAGACCAGCTTTTTGATTTGTGGGTATCGCGTTTCCGCGTCCCGAAGTGTATGGCTGACATAATATACTGGTGACTCTGTTCCTTCTTTGAATTTTACCAAAACGGCGGCGATGTTGACATCAGTGGCGGCGAGATAGATTCGCAAGGGCTCGCAACCGACCGCATGGGTCAGTACGGGGGGAGAGGTTAAGAACTTTTTAAGCTCGGACAGCGCCTCGTGGCACTTGTCATTCCAATCAATCTGTGACGTTTTAGCTGTCTCTTTGATTACCTGAAAGAAGGGTGCACAGCGTTTAGATGATTGGGGGATAAATCGTCTCAGAGCGGCGACACAGCCCGTTAAGACTTGAACTTCCTTCAGGGTGGAGGGGCTTTTAATGTCCATGATGGCCTTGATTTGAGAGGGATCTGCTTCGATTCCTCGCTGAGTGATCAAGAAGCCGAGGAACTTGCCAGTGGTGAGAACGAACGAGCATTTTGCTGGATTGAGTCGCATACTGTGGAGGCGAATTGTCTGAAAAGTTTCTCGCAAATCGTCGATGTGGTTTGCAGCTTTCTGAGACTTGGTGATCATGTCATCGACATAGACCTGCATATTTTGACCGATTTGCGAAGAAAATATAGAATCCATCATTTGCTGGAACGTCGCTCCCGCGTTAATAAGCCCGAAGGGCATGTTTTTGTAAGCAAAGACGCCTCTATGCGTGATGAAAGCGGTTTTTTCCCAATCTTGGCTATCCATTTTTATCTGATTATAGCCTGAGAATGCGTCCATGAACGACAAGAGCTCGTGGCCCGCAGTAGCGTCGATCAACTGGTCGATATTAGGTAGTGGGTAAAAGTCCTTAGGGCATGCCCGATTGAGGTCAGAGTAGTCGACGCACATGCACCATTTACCGTTGCTCTTTTTCACCAGCACCGCATTGGTGAGCCAAGTGGGGAATTGTACTGGTTCAATGAATCCGGCCGCGAGCAAGCGATCAAGCTCGGCGTCGATTGCCTGTTTCTTGTCCTCTGAAAAAACACGCTTCTTTTGTTTAACAGGTCGGATTTTTGGATCGAGATGTAGTGAGTGGCGAGCTATGACCTCTGGGATCCCGGGCATATCGCTGGGGTCCCAGGTGCAGATGTCGGAGAATTCGCGGACGAGATCGACAATTTTTTGTCTTAGGGGGTCCTGGAGTTCTTTCCCAATTTTGACTTTTTTCTCCGAATTTCCCAGCACGAGTTCTATATCATCTGTATCCTCCATAGGTATACAAGCTAAGGTCGTGGGAACCTCAATGGCGTCGTTTGGGTCGATTTCTATCACCTGATTAATGGAGGAGTCGTCGCCAGCTTTATGTCGTGGGATCACGGCGGATAAGTAGCACTGTCTAGCTGCGACCTGATCGCCTATGACCTCTCCTACACCGAAGTCTGTGGGGAACTTCATTTTGAGGTGGGGAATCGACGTGATTGCCTTGAGGGAGGCCAATGTGGTACGACCGAGGATGGCATTGTAGCTTGACGTCGCATTAACAACGTGGAATTTAACCATTTGCCACGTTTGGCATGGAGACACTCCAAACATGACGGGTAGGTCGATAGTACCCACCACCTTGACTTCATTCCCTGTGAACCCATATAAAGGGATATTGACATTTTCCAGCTTGCGATCTCCGAGGTCCATTCGTGAATATGCATGGTGGTAGAGGATATCAACTGAACTACCGTTGTCGATTAGGATCTTTTTCACCGTGTTCGTGCATACTTTGGCGGTGATAACCAGGGCGTCTTGATGGGCTTCGATTAGCTCTGACGGGTAGTCGTCATCTGAAAAGGAGATAGTCGGCGTTGGGTTGTGTCTTGGCTTCTTTGGGGCCTCTGGGTTGATAGAAAACACCTCACGGGAGTATGACTTTTTGGAGTTATTAGATGTGCCCCCGGCGGAGTGTCCCCCTGCGATGACGTCAATGACTCTGTCGAGGTCATGGTTACGCGAGGTGGGGTGACTGTTATCATCAATGAAATGGACGAGTTGTCCTCGGCGAATTTTGCCTTCGATGAACGAGCTTAGTTGGAAACAGGATTCTGTTGTGTGACCGGTATCTTCATGGTACTCGCAATATCGGGAGCTTGGAGGTCGTCCTGGCTTCATTGGCCTTGGAGGACGGTAATCAGGTTCTGTTTTAAGAATTGCGAGTATAGTGGCCTTATCGGCATTGAGCTTGGTGAATTCCTTTTCACTGCGATCCTGTGGCTTCCATGATCTATCTACTTTGTCGCTTCTCTCCGTTTTGTCTGGCAATGGAGTTCGGTGATCATGGGAGCGGGGTTGGGAGTCATATCCACGCCTTGCATTATTTTGCGGAGATCGTCGTCGTGGACTTCGACTTCTTTCCCGTTTTTGAGAAAATCGACGGGGAGACTGAATGCTCCCCACGGCTTCTTGTAATGTCATTCTGTGCTCAATGATTTGAAATGCGGACTGGAGAGTGCGAGGGTTCTTCTAGAAGAATTCCTCTAGCAAGAGTGCATGTCGGTGTTTGTCAATGCCAGCGGCGAGATAATTGATGGCGAGCTCCTCGATTAAGTTTGGAATGTCGGCGACCTCGGCTCGGAAGCGAGCTAAGAAGTCTCGCAAAGACTCGGAGTGTCGCTGTCGTATTGTCATCAACGATGCAGTTATCTTACCTCCTTTATAGTTACTGGAGAAACGGCTTTGAAACTTGCTTTTCAAGGTGTGCCTGGAATCAACGGAGCGTGGTGGCAAATTACTATACCATCGTAGCGCTGTGCCCTTTAAGCATGTGGAGAAGAACTGGCATCTGGCAACTTCGGAATGGCCAAAGAAAGCCATTCGCCCGTCAAAGGTATTTAGGAACCCGATAGGGTCGCACGACCCATCAAAGTAATCTAAAGCTGGAGTTTTCAAATTTCTGTCAATCTTGGCGATCTCGATCGATCGGGACAAGGGGCTCTCCGTGGAGACGGGTAATCCTGAATGGTTTTTTATGTAATCTTGGCACTCGGCGAGATCATTCTGCATTTTAGCGATGTCCTCTGGACGAAATGACTCGCATGAATCACTTCGCCATGAGGAATCATGTGCTGACGACGTCATGCGTCGCTTTGGAGGTGGTCGGGAGCATTGGGATTCGCTTGATATATCCTTATCGAGGTCGTAACTGTCCTCGTAATCCTCATCCAATTGCCGATGGGGATCCTTGTTACGACGCGAGATCGTCGTCTGCTGCAATTCGCGCTGCAGACGTCGAATCTCCCTATGTTTCTCTAGGCGGGCCTCCAACAAACATTTCTGCTCCTCCAAATACGCCAGTTCATCGTCTGACCCAGCAAACTCCTCAAAACGGTGAGTCTGCACCGGTTGCTTCCTTTGTTTCCGCATCTTAAGCAAGTGCAGACGTGCGTCGCTTGTTAGCACGTTTTTGCCTGTTGGAGTCATGACCCTCAATCGTGTGTCCACGGGGGTCCAGGGGATCCCTCATTTTGGTCATCTGTGGGGGGAAACAGCTCCCGAGGCTGCAACACGGGAGGCAGTTGTGTCCCTTCCCGACGAGGTACTGTGACCACCTCGTTTGTGTCGCCTATTTTAGAGATAAGCGGTTCGCCCTCCTCCATATTGGTTGGATCTAAAGAAAAAAGAGCTCCTTCTAGCGCCAAATGATGAATGTAAAACCGTATATGAATCAATAATCAAGCATCTCTCTTCTTATTATAAAGTGGAGTTGATACAATAATACATTCTTAGGAGGTTCTCTCCTTAGTCTCCTTTTCCAACCCCTTCTAATGTGGGGGTTGGGGGTATTTATAGGGATAGTCTAATTGAACTTATTTCTAATTGGGCCTATTACAAAGTGGACCTATATACAAACTAATATTTAAACCTTGTTTGAGAAGTGGGCTATGGCCCAACAAATACACACTGATTCATCTCACCAAGAAGACACTAGTGCCTGATCTCGTACAAGAAACATTTCTATAGTATTCTCTGTTAAATAAACATAAAAGTTAATAATTCAATTCAGTAATTAAATATATAAAAGTTAGCATGGGTTTTCCATTGTAATATATAAATTAATAAATATGTATATCAAAGGAGCCTAGTATTAAATATCTATATCAGTAACTGGATAGTGCAGCATGCTTCAGAAGAGTCTCTTGGAGGACACCAGCATCACTTGAAAAATCAGGTTTAATTTTAATTTCCCCAACTAATTTCCCTTAACACAACACCAATGAAGTATCCATAATTATTTCATCTAAATATTTGAACAGGACCAAAACAAAGATTTAGAGGCAGCTGAGAGGGAGGTGATGAACCTAATGACGAAAGATTATCGCGTGCATGAAAAAACGCCAAGTAGTGAGAAGCCTAATAAATAAGTGATTACAAAATCCCAAAAGTGTGGCCTAGCAAAAGTGTGGAAATATTGTTGAAAGAATGTGGTTATTTAATTTTGTTATATAGGTCAGAGTGCTAGACTCAGACTTCTCAACATTCTCAAAAGACCAAAAATCTTTAATTGCTTCAGAAATTATATTTGATTATATTGAAGAACAAAACAATTCTCAAGAATAATGGGGATTAATCTTTACCCTAGAAGACACATTTCGAACTAGTCCATTGATATGAGATTACTGTTTTGAGTTTTGACTGGAGTTGGCAAAATATTCGATGCAGAGCAGAGAGATTCAACTAACAAATGATCAAGTTTGCCTACAAAATTTGTGAAGTGGCAACTTGCTAGAAGATACACATAATGGACCTGCTCTTGTCCACCTAGTTATTAAGTCTAATTATTAGCTAAATCAATGAAATTATAGTGGTATTTTGATGTCAACGCAAGAAAATGTTGTGTTCGGAGTAAGCTGATGGTACATTGCAGATCAGACCATTCGATATGTAATCTACATCAGCAATACCAATAAGGGGAATCTGAATTTCCAGCAAAAAAATCATTTCATTTCTCGAAAACAACATTTGTTAGAATAGATACTCTACGGAGGAGGGTTTCCCGTTTTTCCTACTTAGGTAGTTACATGTCTGCTACAGGATCCGCCAAGCGGCCAAGGTGATAGTTAGATCAATGTTTTCACTAAACCTTGATTCAAGTTCTGAAACATTTTCTCCAATTAAACACATTTTTTCTCCTATATCTTCGTTTGACAGTGAGGTGACAACTGAAAACAATAAGCATGCTCACTATACTGAATCAATACAACTTGTTTTTATAGTGAGAAAGGATGTGCAGCTTGTGCTGAGCTGTCGTTCTGTTCCTTGTAACTGATTGTGCCACTTGTGCTGAGCTGTCATTCTGTTCTTGTAGTCTTGCTAGGGTGCTCTGCTGTTGAGTGAAGGACATGTGATTTATTACCTACATCAGCTTCATTCTGTTGTGATGTGTGCTTGATGTCACATTTATCAACAATGTAATTATTTGAATGCTTTAATATGTGGTTCTATTTTCATGGATATCACATTTATGACACAGATAACCATTTTAAGAACAATCAAGTTGTTAACTTTATCTTAATGAACTATCAAGTGTACTTATACATTGTATGTACACCATCAGTCTTCAAAGGACATGTTTAAGCAATCGATCTTCTTCTTACTTCTGAACTCACTCGCTAGCATTGTTTCAATTATTTCTTATGTTTTGAAGCCCTTTGGACAGATTAGCTCAGATAAAAAGATAGAAGCAACTTGGTAATAACTAATAACACACTAATCTTAACCAGATAGTTCACGTTCTTGTGTAATAAACATTACTATTTATGCATCTTCGTCCTACATTATTCTGTGTTAAATAAACGTAAGAGATACTAATTCAATGCAGCGCAACCACATTGTACATCTACAAATGAGTCAGCCTTATTATGCTAGTCCCAATTGTTGAAAATCCAGCCTTTTTCTTTGCTAGGTAAGAAAAACCCAAGCTTTTCCACGGGTTAATTTGAAATCTATAAAACCAACACTTAGCATTCTCTGTGAAGCTTGCAAGTTTCAACTACAAAATGGCATTTGTGAAGCTTGCAAGTTTACTATTGAGTCTTCTTCTGGTTTTCCATGCTTTGAGGGACTCTTCTGCACATGTTGATCTAGTTAAAAAAAACATTTTATTCCTTAGTACAGACAAAGGTGTGAGAACACACACGGAAGAAAAGTAGTACATAGTTCTTATTCAAAATGGAGGTCATCTTTTATATCTATACATTCACCATGGTCATAATTAAGGTTGTTTTCCTATAGTTAACTACTTATGTTCAAGCTAGAAGTGTTTTTCCATATTTCCAATTGTTTATCCAGAATCCATGATTAAGTTATTCGTGGATTTCCCCGGCCGAGTGAAAACATTTGTAGCTTGAGAACTATTGTTTTACACATGTTCTGCACTTTTTTAAATATTCTTCTTGCAGGAAATGAATGTATCGTCCAACTGAAATTGTTCTCCCATAAGTGCATGCTAATATATATTTATAGAAGCCGATTACATAGAGAAGGTGAAAATTACTGAATATTAACAACTACTTTGGATATTGCTGGTTTCAGATAAGTATGCTTCAAAAGCGCCAGTTGCAGGACACCAGCATCACGCGAAAAATCCAGTTTAACTTGATTTAATTATATTTTTTTATGCATTGTCTGATTGTGTTTTTGTTGTAGTGAGCTACAAACTGGAATTGGAATGACATTACTAAGTTTAATCTTGGCAAATAGCTAGTGCTTTGTACAGAAATGTAATATAAAGGTATATATAAAATTAAGCAAAGCACAATCGTATACATAATCAGAGAAACCTTATTCAATAGAGGAGTCTATATATATTTCGTACATGACAGAATGTTACACACTTCATTCTGTGATCTCTCCATAACAAAGCTTAGCAAACTTTAAACAAGCACACTGATAATTGCATTAGGATTGAACGTGTCATGCATCGATCATTTCAGATGGCTTTTATTAAGATTTTATTTAATTAATTAGCAAGGCATATATACACACTTTTAATGGCCGGGCTAATTAAATACTAAGCGGAAAGCAGCAGGGACGAACATGTGGAAAAGACCGTTGCTACCTATGGTGCTTGGAATTATGTCCGATACAAGAGTTGCACTGCTGGGGAGGGTGGCATTGCAGCTAGCCAGAGGCGTGGCAACAACTATATTACAACGCAAAAGGTTTTGGAGAAGGAATCGAAGAGGGTTCAAGATAATGCTAAAAGCCCCAAATTCATTTGTTGTTGTATTTGCAACAACAGTATTTCCGCACTGCAAGAGTACTGTCGCATCTGCACATCGATCAGCAATATTAATGTATTAGTCATAACAGCATTCATTTGATAAGCATTTTGTTCATTAATAATTGAACTGTTTTTTTACACTAACTTAGGTTTTAAAATAAATTATATTTGGAACCTTTTAAATTTCTTACATATGTTTTTCGTTATGTATATGTATTTTATAAAATTATTTAATTAATTTGATCAACTGAATGAAACACATCAACTAATTGGGATCAGAAAGATAGGCCATATATACATGCATATACACTTTGTGTGTTCATCTTGTCTGAACAGAGTGTTAATACATATCTATAAATATATTTAATGTTTGTGCTTTAGCATATATATACATGCATGCATTAAATTATATAGTCATTATAAATAACATATATGTACTCACTGGAGAATCTTGGGGGGTTGCCAAGGACAGTGCCATTGGGTGAAAGAGTAATATTGATCTTACAATACACGATTCCCCTAATTATGATCTCATCAGTCACACTTGAATTTGCGACTTGCTAAATTACTAATTTAGTTGCAAGTCTTATTAGTCTGGTAAGTATTTTTCGTCCCTACTAACCAAGGCAGTGTCCGTAGATTTGCTGTATTTGTAGAAGGCCTTTGGATAAATTAGGTCAGCTAAATGAGAGTAGGAACTTGGTAAGAACACACACTTTCATATCTTTGAAACCAGTTTCAGATACATAATGACATTCGTCAAGGCTCAAGCTTGCGAGTTTACTCTTGAGTCTTCTTTTGGTTTGCCATGCTTTGAGGGACTCTTCTGCGCATATTGATCTAGGTAAAAAAACAATGAAACTTTCTTCTTCCTTGTATGTATAAATACACACTCGAGTCACATTGTACTATGTATTGTATGAACATACACAGATACACAAATCAAAATAGAATGGCTTCTAGTCATAACTCATATGCACGCACAAATGGCAGCCTCCGGATAGTGTAAAAATGAAGATTAATGTTGATGCTGCTGTGCTGCACCTAAAGATGATCGTTGGTACCTCATAAATGTTGATACCTAATTACACAGAATCTATAATTCATACACTTCCACTTCCAACATTTTTCTCCTTCCTGGAGAAAACATTTCCCCTCGCCATCAAGTACTTTATGATTTGTGTATAGCAACCTTCTGCAATAATAGAAATTAAAATTTTTAAATTTTAAACTTGCAACCGGCAAAAATGACTTTTCTTCAAGTCTTAATTAGTTTATCGTTTATCTCGTTGGCTTTACTTACCGAGGGTCGAGGTTTAGGCCTGATCAGTGGAGGCAAACGTTGACATGACTATTTAACGCAATAAACCTTGCTAAAATAACAGAGCAACTTGTGTATATAGAAGACTGATGAATGTAATACTGAATCAATATGAGACAAGGGGATCGATGTATTAGAATGAGGTGAAATTAATATTATTAGAGTCAAACGATTACATTCATTTAGGAGGCTCTCTCCTTTTCTATTTTTCCAACCCCTTCTAAAGTGGGGGTTTGAAGGTATTTACAGGGGAAGTTTACAAGTGGGCTTATTTCTAACTGGGCCTATATACAAACTAATATTTAAGCCTTGTTTGGCAAGTGGGCTATGGCCCAACATTTGTCCCCCCTTGTTGAAAGCTATATCTTTTAGATTAGCTGGTCCTGAAATATGAGCCAAAAATAAATAATAAAAGAAAAGAAAATCAAGTAACGAGAGTGAGAGAAATTAAATTATCCGCAAAGTTAAAAAAAATAAAGAAATAAAATAAGTGTTATCGTGAATTGTTTTTCTGTATTTTTGTGTTTTTCACCATAGCTATTTTTTACAGCGGTTTTTTTTTTGCCAACTGTACGGAACCCGGAGTCTAGCTGTGGCGTTTCGACTTCCCTTGCATTGGGTAGCGTTTCCTTTTTCTGTAGTGGTTTGTGAGGCTATTTTGTTCACCGTCATTCCTTCTCTCCCACAGGTACACCCCCTTTTCCTCTCGTTTTCCCATAGTTTTGTACTCTCTTTTTTTTAAAAATTGTCTTACCTTCCGTTATCGCTAGTATTCTACGCAATGTCTGTCCCATCCAATTCGTCTGAAGCCACTGTTAGTCAAGATCCTCACATAAACTTACCGGTGGATCGAGCTCTCGATTCCCTTTTTGATTTAAATCATTTAGATCTTCCTGATGTCGAAATTGGCTCGGGGTTTAGTTTCTCTGGGGACGAGGAGAGGGAGGAGGCTCACGAGTCACCTCCATTGACTCCCGGAACCGTGGCTGAACGCGATAGGGTAGTTGAGGAAGCCCTCGCCTCCGGTCATCTAGAATTTAATGACAACTCTAGTCTTAACATGTCCAGTATTTACTCAAATCCCTCGCTACGCGTGGATATAGATAAGAATTGGGTCGACCTGTCTGTGGGGGGTTATCATTGTGAGATCCCTAATCCCGATGACCGGATATGGGTTATGCCTGAGTATGGGATGCATGGCATACCTTTAATCCATTTTGATTATGGGTTGCGTCTTCCTCTGCATCCCTTCTTCTTGTGTATGTTCGAGGCCATTGGATGTGGGGTGGCCCAAATGACCCCGAATGCCATCGCGCAGATAAGCGGCTTCATAGCTCGCTGTGCCGAGGTCAATAGGTTGCCGTCCTTAAATTTGTTCTTTTCTATTTACAGTATTCATTATACCCGTGGTCAGGTTTACTTTTATAAGCGAGCTGGGGTTCGCCTCGTTAATGTGAAGTCATCGAACCATGGCTGGCATGGTCGATGGTTGTTCTGGTATGGGAAGGATCTGGAATTCGTGCCTTCCTGTCGAGCTGTGCCTAAGGAAACCATTGACCTTCTAAATGGTCTTAGTAAATACGACGCTGTCTTTTTAAGGACTTTCTTAGGGTCTTGGTCGCCCTATGACTGGTCGCAGTTGAAGGATGAGCCGTTTTTAGGGAGTCACAACCGTAAGGCGATTTAGTTGTTAGTTAACTTTTATTATCTTTGTATTCTAGGATTACTGCTAACCTTACTCTTTTTGTGTCGTTGTGTTTTAGTTTCTGGTCAATCTTTGAAACAAGTGCTAGACGGAGGCTTAAAGGACGAAATGGACAAGGCATTGGAATTGCTTGCTAAAAGGCCCCGTTCTCAAACGTCGCGGGGTAACCCGGGAGCGAATCAAGGTGGGAGTGGACCTGGAATGGGTGTCGGCCGAACAACGACCTCGGAGTCTGTGCAGGTCGTGGAAATCAACGAGGATGCCAGCTTAGATCAGGGCACGAATGCTGAACTAGTGCCCCGCGACCGCAAGCGGGCACGTGTCGATGTGGGGAACGATGTCTCCAAGAAGGTTACTGTCAGACGAGGGCAGGAATCATTGAAACCTGGGGTCGTGAAGTCGATAAAGTTTACCGGGTTGCGAGGTGGTGAGCGACCTTCCATTTTGCAACCCGAGGCCGCTGTGGAACCAGCTCGCTTTGAGGTCCAGCCTTTCGAACGGTGGACTGCGGGCCCGCACGTGCCGTTACGGGTATGTTTTGTTTGAGTTTTATCGTATTATCTTGTTATTCGGTCATACTGTTTCGTTAACCGTATCCCATGTTTGGCAGGTTTTTGAAGCTTTCGACCTGCCTCAGGATTTTAGCTCCTATGTGGACCGTTCTCGGACTGAGGTCGCTGATCAGTGCCTGACGCGCGCAGGGCGGGTATCCTTCAGTTTCCATTGAAACTTAATTTGTTTTATCTATTGCTTTGTCGTGATATCGTGATCAACGTACTCTCCAACCTTTATTTTAGTTCCTTGCCGACATGAAGTACATCGTCCGAGAGTATCGAGCTGATGTGGATGGTCAATGGCGATCTGAGTCCCTGCGGGAGATGGCTGTGATAAAAGAGCAGCGGGCTGCAGCAGAAAAGCGAGCTTCTGACGCTGAGTCACGTGTGAAAGAACTATCTACTGAGTTTGACAAACTGAAGATGGAAAATGGCGAGGCTACCCTGACGATTAGAAGGCTAACAAAAGAGCTGGAGGGAGGGAAGAAACTCCTTGAAGCGAAACAGAAAGAAAACGATGAGATGAGTTCCAACCTCGACCACTACCGAGGTGAACGGGACGCCCTTGTAAAGGAGGTTGGCATTTTGAAGGCCGAGGTGGAGAAGGGCGTGGAGGAGATAGCCAATGGCCTTGAGGCTGGGTACGAACGTTGTTATTCCCGAGCCATCGCGACTGGGATAGATATGGCAGGTCACTCATTTGACGATTTCTGTGCGGACTTAGTTCGGCAGACAGGGGATGTGGAGCCTAGTGAGGTGCCCAATTGAAGGTGGGGAATGCCCCATAAATTTGTACTTCTCACTTCGGTTGTCATATGTTGTTGACACTTGTTAGCACTTTATCATAACTAGACACGTTTTGTTGCGATTTTATTGTGTCCATGTCCAGTTTATCAAAAATGTTGGTCTAAACATGTTTTGGTTTAGTCGAAGTGTTATCAGTTTTATGGTTTTGTACCCTATTTGCTGCTACTTTACCAACTTGGTGGTTTCTAATAGTATAACATGTTAGACTTGTGGTAATTTGATACTTGACATGAATGCCGCGACGTTTACGGAGATATCACGTGAATACTTAAATACAAATGCTGAAGGTTTAGGAGAACATGTCTTTAACTAGACTTGATTGAAAATAACTTAACAAAAAACAGTAATTATGCCCATTTTCCCTTGTTCATGGGAAAAAACACTTCAGGTGGATTGCATTCCATGCATTCTGCACTGGCACACCGTCAAGTTAAACGAGCTCATAGGTACCTGGTCGCAGAATTTTAGAGATCTTGTATGGGCCTTCCCAAGGTGCCTTGAACTTCCCAGTGACATTTGGCTGAGATGAGGCAGACTCCCTCAAGACTAGGTCATTAACCTGAAATTTTTTAGTTTTTACCTTCTTGTCAAAATACTTGGACACCGCTTTCTGATGACGTGCTGTGGCCAAGTTGGCCTCTTCTCTAACCTCTTCCAGTAGGTCATTGTCGAGGCGGAGCCCTTCTATCGAAGCCGCAGGGTCGAAGAGATCAACTCTAGGTGACTGAAGACTTGTTTCCAAAAGAATAACAGCGTCTGTGCCATATGCCAGCCTGAATGGAGTGTCGCCTGTGGAAGTTCTTGGGGTAGTTCGATAGGACCATAGAACGTTGGGGAGCTCGTCCGCCCATGAGCGAGGTTGCTCTTGGAGTCGTTTTTTAAGTCCTTGGAGAATGATTCTATTAGTGACTTCCACCTGGCCATTGGCTTGAGGATAAGCCACTGAAGCTTTGGAGTGCTTGATGTTGAGGTCCCGTAGCACGGTCTCGAACTTGTCACCAACGAACTGGGTACCATTGTCGGTGACTACCGACCTGGGGATTCCGAATCGAAATACGATGAACTCCATGAAAAATTCAATCATTTCTTTCTCTCGAATGCGCGCTAACGGCTTAGCTTCCACCCATTTCATGGCGTAATCGATAGCGACGACCAGATATTGGAGTTGTCCCTTAACTTTTGGGAGAGGGCCCACGATGTCGATTCCCCACTGGAAGAAAGGGCAAGGACAGAGAATCGGCGTCATCGTCTGCGAAGGGGCGTGACTGATAGTACTGTACAGTTGACATGGGACGCAGCTCTTTACATAAGTCTCGCAGTCCTTCCTCATTGTGGGCCAATATAGGCCTTGTCTAATGATTTTGAGGGCTAGGTTCTTGCCTCCCATGTGCTCTCCCCATATTCCTATGTGTGTTTCTAGAATAGCGAGCTGGGACTCGGCGGACCCTAGACAGTGAAGTAGCGGTTCTGTTAGTGCTCGTCGGTAAAGCTTAGAATCCAGGATGCAATAATTGCGGGCCTTAAACATGATCGAGCGAGCTTCTTTCTTCTCCTCTGGGAGCTTGTTGTCGACTATGTAGTCTAAAAATGTGGAGCGCCAATCCGGGGAGGTCGTAACTTCAGTTACTGGGAGTTCATGAATGGTCGGGGTTAATAGCTCCTCGACGTACAGGGGATGAGAGTTGATCGGTATGTTTGATATATGAGGCCAGTTTGGATAGCGCGTCGGCCCACTGATTTTCAAGTCGGTCGATGCTTGTAATTGTCCAAGACATGAAGCTTTTCAGTAAGGATTGGGTTTTTTCCAGGTAGGATGCCATTCTATCATTGTGGGTTTTGAATTCACCCTTGATCTGTTTGACCACTAGCTGAGAGTCGCTAAAGATGTCGACGACTTTAGCCTCCAGTTCACTTGCTAGCCTGAGACCTGCTATCAAGGCCTCATACTCTGAATCGTTGTTGGTTGCTTTGAACGAGAATTTGATTACTTGTTGAACCTGAAAGCCTTCGGGGCTAATCAAAATGACCCCTGCCCCACTGGTTTCCATAGTGGACGACCCGTCGACGTAAAGAGACCAGGAGCGCGAGGAAATGGGGCTTGCCGCCCTTGCAGGGTTTTCCTCCTGGGAGAACTGACATTCGACAACGAAGTCCGATAGTGCTTGGGCTTTCATTGCTGTTCGGGGCTTGTACTCGATGAAGAATTGACCTAGCTCGACCGTCCATGCGGCGAGGCGACCAGTCATGTCGGGTTTATGAAATATTCGCTTTAGGGGCAGATTATTCATGACCTGAATCTCGTGACCTTGGAAGTAATGTCACAATTTCCTACTCGCGATGACGAGAGCAAAAACCAACTTCTCGATTTATGGATACCGCGTTTCCGCGTCCCAAAGTGTATGGCTAACTTAGTATACCGGTGACTCCGTTCCTTCTTTGGATTTGACCAAAACAGCGGCGATATTGACATCAGTAGCGGCGAGATAAATTCACAACGGCTCGCGGCCGACCGCATGGGTCAATATAGGAGGAGAAGTTAGAAACTTTTTGAGCTCGGCCAACGCCTCTTGACACTTGTCGTTCCAATCAATCTTTGACGTTTTAGCTGTCTCTTTGATTACCTGAAAGAAGGGTGCGCAGCGTTTAGACGACTGGGGAATAAACCGTTTCAGAGCGGCGACACAGCCTGTTAAGATTTGAACCTCCTTCAAGGTGGATGGGCTTTTAATGTCCATGATGGCCTTGATTTGAGAGGGATCTGCCTCAATCCCTCGCTATGTGATCAGGAAGCCGAGGAACTTGCCTGTGGTGAGACCGAACGAGCATTTTGCCGGATTGAGTCGCATATTATGGAGACGAATTGTCTGAAAAGTTTCTCACAAATCGTCAATGTGAACCGAGGCTTTCTGGGACTTGGTGATCATGTCATCGATGTAGACCTGCATATTACGACCGACTTGCGAGGAAAATATGGAATCCATCATTTGTTGGAACGTCGCTCCCGCGTTGATAAGCCCGAAGGGCATGTTTTTGTATGCAAAAACGCCTCTATGCGTGATGAAAGCGGTTTTTTCCCAGTCTCGGCTGTTCATGGCCTGCAGTGGCGTCGATTAATTGATTGATATTTGGTAACAGGTAGAAGTCCTTAGGACATGCCCGGTTGAGATCAAAGTAGTCAACGCACATACGCCATTTACCGTTGCTTTTCTTCACCAGTACCGCATTGGCGAGCCAAGTGGGAAACTGTACTGGCTCAATGAATCCGGCAGCGAGTAGGCGATCAAGTTCGGCATCAATTGCCTGCTTCTTGTCCTCTGAGAAAACACGCCTTTTTTGCTTCACTGGTCGGATTTTTGGGTCGAGGTGGAGTAAATGGCGGGCTATGACCTCTGGGATTCCTGGCATGTCAAGTTCGGCATCAATTGCCTGCTTCTTGTCCTCTGAGAAAACACGCCTTTTTTGCTTCACTGGTCGGATTTTTGGGTCGAGGTGGAGTAAATGGCGGGCTATGACCTCTGGGATTCCTGGCATGTCACTGGGATCCCAAGCGAAAATGTCGGAGAATTCGCGGACGAGATCGACAATCTTTTGTCGTAGGGGGTTCAGGAGTTCTTTTCCCACTTTAACTTTTTTCTCCGGATTTCCCAGCACGACCTCTATCTCGTCCATATCCTCCATGGGTACGCAAGCTAAGGTTGGGGGAACATCAATGACGTCGTTTGGGTCGATTTCTATCACCTGATTAATGGAGGAGTCGTCGCCAACTTTCTGTCATGGGATCACGGTGGATAAGTAGCATTGTCTAGCTGCGACCTGGTCGTCTACGACCTCTCCTATACCAAAGTCTGTGGGAAACTTCATTTTGAGGTGGGGTATCGACGTGATGGCTTTAAGGGAGGCTAGTGTGGTACGACCGAGAATGGCATTGTAGCTTGACATCGCATTGACGACGTGAAATTTAACCATTTGCCACGTTTGACATGGAGACACTCCAAATAAGACGGGCAAGTCGATAGTGCCTACCACCTTGACTTCGTTCCTTGTGAATCCATACAGAGGGATATTGACATTTTCTAGCTTGCGATCCCCAAGGTTCATTCGTGAATATGCATGGTGGTAAAGGATGTCGACAGAACTACCGTTGTCGATTAAGATCTTTTTCACAGTGTTCATGCCTACTTTGGCGGTGATAACCAGGGCGTCTTTATGAGCTTCAATTAACCCCGACGGCTAATCATCATCAGAGAAGGAGATAATCGGCGTTGGGTTGTGCCTTGGTTTCTTCGAAGCCTCTGGGTTGATGGAAAACACCTCACGGGCGTATGACTTTTTGGAGTTATTAGATGTGCCTCCCGCGGAGTGTCCCCCTGCGATGACGTCAATGACTCTATCGAGGTCATGGTTTCGCGAAGGGGGGTGACTGCTGTCATCAATGAAATGGACGAGTTGTCCTCGGCGGATCTTACTTTCAATGAATGAGCTGAGTTGGAAACAGGATTCTGTTGTGTGGCCGGTATCTTCGTGGTACTCACAATATCGGGAGCTTGGAGGTCGCCCTGGCTTCATTGGCCTTGGATGATGGTAATCAGGTTCTGTTTTGAGAATTGCGAGTATAGTTGCCTTGTCGGCGTTAAGCTTAGTGAATTCCTTTTCATTGCGGTCCCGTGGTTTCTATGACCTTTCTGTTTTTTCGCTTCTCTCGGTTCTGTCTGGCAGTGGAGTTCGGTGATCATGAAGGCGGGATTGGGGTTCATATCCACTCCTTGCATTGTTTTGCGGAGAACGTCGTCGTGGACTTCGACTTCTGTCCCGCTTCTGAGAAAATCGTCGGGGAGATTGTATGCTTCCCACTGCTTCTTGTAATGTCATTTTGTGCTCCACGATTTGAAACGCTGACTGGAGAGTACGGGGATTCTTCTCGAAAAATTCCTCCAACAAGAGTGCGTGTCGATGTTTGTCAATGCCGGCAGCGAAATAATTGATAGCGAGTTCTTCGATTAAGTTTGGAATATCGGTGACCTCTGCTCGGAAGCGAGCTAGGAAGTCTCGTAAAGGCTCGGAGTGTCGCTGGCGTATTGTCATCAAGGACGCGGTTATCTTACCCCCCCCCCCTTATAGTTACTAGAGAAATGGCTTTGAAACTTGCTTTTTAAGGTGTGCCAGGAATCAATGGAGCGTGGTGCCAAGTTACTATACCATCGTAGCGCTGTGCCCTTTAGGCACGTGTAGAAGAACTGGCATCTGGCGACTTCGGAATGGCCAAAGAAAGCCATTCGTCCATCGAAAGTATTTAGGAACCCGATAGGGTCGCACGACCCATCGAAATAATCTAAGGCTGGAGTTTTCAAATTTCTGTCAATCTTGGTGATTTCAATAGATCGGGACAAGGGGCTCTCTGTGGAGACGGGTAGTCCGGAGTGGTTTTTTAGGTAATCCTGGCACTCGGCGAGGTCATTCTGCATTTTAGCGATGTCCTATGGATGAAAAGACTCGCATGAATCGCTTCGCCATGAGGCGTCATTTGCTGACGACGTCATACGCCGTTTTGGAGGCGGTCGGGAGCATTGGGACTCACTGGATACATCCTTATCGAGGTCGTAATTTTCCTCGTAATCCTCATCCAATTGTCGGTGGGGGGTCCTTGTTACGGCGCGATATTGACGTCTGTTGCAACTCCCGCTGCAGACGTCGAATCTCCTTGTGTTTTTCTAGGCGAGCCTCTAACAAACATTTCTGCTCCTCCAAATATGCCAGCTCGTCGTCCGACCTAGCGAATTCTTCAAAACGATGAGCTTGCACCGATTGCTTCTTTTGCTTTCGCAGCTTAAGCAGATGCAAGCGTGCATCGCTTGTTAGCACTTTTTTGCCCGTGGGAGTCATGACCCTCAATCGTGTGTCCACGGGGGGTCAAGGAGATCTCTCTAGGAGATCTCTCATTTTGGTCATCAGTAGGGGGGAACAATTCCCGAGGCTGTAGCACGGGGGGCAGTTGTGTCTCCTCCCAGCGAGGTATAGTCACCACCTCGTTTGTGTCACCCATTTTAGAGATAAACGGCTCATTCTCTTCCATATCGGTTGGAACTACAGAAGAAAGAGCTCTTTCTAGCGTCAAATGATGAATGTAATACTGAATCAATATGAGACAAGGGGATCGATGTATTAGAATGAGGTGAAATTAATATTATTAGAGTCAAACGATTACATTCATTTAGGAGGCTCTCTCCTTTTCTATTTTTCCAACCCCTTCTAATGTGGGGGTTTGGAGGTATTTATAGGGGAAGTTTACAAGTGGGCTTATTTCTAACTAGGCCTATTTACAAGTGGGCCTATATACAAACTAATATTTAAGCCTTGTTTGGCAAGTGGGCTATGGCCCAACAAAGACCTTTGTACAGATGAGCATAGCTAAAGATAGAAGCCACTAGTGCATGTTCTCCAGCAATAAACATACTATTTGTGCATGTTCATATAGTATGTTTTGTTAAATAAACGTATAGGTTAATAATTCATTTAGTATTCATGTTGTTCATCTACAAATAGCCAGCCAGCTTACTATGCTAGTCCAAGTTCGTAACCTAGACGTTTTTTATTGTAGGTAAGCAGTACAATAGCTTTTACCTGAGTTCAAATTAAAATCTATAAAAGCAACACTAATGTTGTGTTTGGATGGGGTGATTGGAATGGAATGGAATGGAATGAGATTCAAATCTTCCCTCCAACTCCCATTATTTTCCTTTAATTTCATTCATTCCATTCCATTCCATTCACCCCAACCAAACATAACATAAGCATTCTCTGTTTTTTATCTTTTGGTTGCTGAACTAGATAAACACTTATCTTATAAAGCAGTTTCAACTAAAAGATGGCATTTGGAAAGCTTGGCCTTGCAGGGTTACTATTGAGTCTTCTTTTGGTTTCCCATGCTTTGAGGGACTCTTCTGCGCATGTTGATCTAGGTAAGTTGTTCAAGCTCAAGTCTTCCTTGTAGTGTATGTGTATACACTAGAGGTGGCCACACGGGCGGTTACGGCCGGCTAACCCGTAACCTCCCCGCTGAAATGACTCGCCAAAATCGGACCGTTACGATCCGAATCAGAACCTGTACAAACCGTACAGTAAAACGGGCGTTCACGGGTTACAAATATATGAACCTTAACCGGCCCGGCACGGCCGGTTTGAACCTTAACCGGCACGGCACGTTACGTTTTCAAACAATTTGGAGTGAATTTATATAAATAAATA
This sequence comes from Heracleum sosnowskyi, assembly GCA_030848705.1. Taxonomy (NCBI): domain Eukaryota; kingdom Viridiplantae; phylum Streptophyta; class Magnoliopsida; order Apiales; family Apiaceae; genus Heracleum; species Heracleum sosnowskyi. The sequence continues at coordinate 51,338,786 of CM061244.1, forward strand.
TTTGTGTCATTGTGTGTATATGTGCATGTGTTTGTCAAGTATCTGTCGGTGTGTGACAGTGTGACTATGTGAGACTGTGAGACTGTGACTGTGATTGTGACACTTGGCGTGCATGCATGCAATATTTTATTAGAATATTGTTATATTAATTAATCATCTTTCTAATCACTGCAGATTAAATATGGATTTATGATATTTAAACAGTAAATAATTGATAAAACTAGGAAATGGGGGTACTTCTTCTACTTGACAAAATATCAAGAAGGCATATTAATGGGGTACATGATTGTAATATTTTAGTAGGCTAGTAGTAGTAGTCAGACTCACCTCTCTCTGGGATCAGGTCAATCTGTCACCCCCACTCCACTACACACACGCCCGTGTATGAACCGCCCGTCCGTTGAACCGTGTGAACCGCCCGTCAGTTTGAACCGTGTGAACCGTTGAGCCGTGCACGAGTTACAGCCGTGCCATTCACATCCCCGGCCTTCAGCAACACGACACGCCTACAACCCAGCACAGCCCGGCTCGGCCGCCCGTGTGGGCGCCTCTAGTATACACAAATGTCACACGGAAGTACTCATAGAGGAAAATGTATTATATAATACCTATCCATCGGAAATGCTTGTTTTTCTTATAATTTTAGTTAGCGATAATTAATTAATGATATTGTTCGACTTTGAAGGAGTTTTTCATATTTCCAATTTTTATTGTGATTCTATGGTAGTATTAAATGGACATTTGAGGAAAAGAGTGATAAAAATCAATGTCAATAATTGGATATTGTATGTTGCAGGTAAGCATGCTTCAGAAGAGTCTCTTGGAGGACACCAGTATCACATGAAGAATCAAGTTTAACTAAGTTTAATTCAAATCCCCAACTACTTTCCCAGGACACAACCATTCAGCTAGAATTAGAGTGTTATACATTTCACTAATGAAGTATCGATAATTATTACATCTAAATATTTGAACAGGACAAAAAACAAAGATTTAGAGGCAGCTGTAAGGGAGGTGATGAACCTAATGAGGAGAGATTATAATGGCGGGCGAGCAAAAAGCAAAAGAAAAATACCAAATAGCAAGAAGCCTGATTATTAAGTTATTACAAATATGATCCATGCCCCAGATCTAGCACTGAGACTTTCCTGATGTTTTAGGATCTTGGATCAATCTCCTATATTTGTTCACTTCTTTTGTAAACAGTCGAAGCACAAAATAAAAAAAAAAATTGGGGCAACAATATGATCAATTTTGATAGGCAACTTTTTGTAATCACCTTTAGTGAATAGACCTGAAGATATATCTAAATTATCTTAATTTGCATATTAATCGAAGAACCTGTAAGGTTAATTAATCAGATTTGTAAGAAGTTATCAATAGATACATATCGAACTAAACTTGTACAAGCTGCTTAATACTCGTTGGAATGTGATACAAAGAATATGGACCAGAGAACTCCTCCGAAAAATATTTGGGGCCAATATTTTTAAGAAATAATTTTCCCACGAACAATTTCTTTTAGAAAATATCTTCAAAAATCAAATTATCTTCTGACAAGTAAAAGGAGCTAGGTATAGCAATCTGTTGCCAAGATATATATACTATTTATAAAATATTAAGAGACAATGACGTTCTTGTGCAATAAAACCCACTTATCTCAACCAGAAGCACATCTTAGTATATACAGAAGACCTCTGGATGGATCAGCTAAGCTAAATGATAGAAGCAACTTGGTATAACACACTAATTATTAAACAGTTGGTGCTTGTTCTTGTGCGATAAACTTTACTATTTACGCATGTTTATCATACATTATCTGTGTTAAATAAATGAAAAAGATAATAATACAATTCAGCACTCACACTGTATATCTACAAATGAGTCGGCCTGATTATACTAGTCCCAATTGTTGAAACCTACCCTTTTTCTTTGCTAGGCAGCTTTCACTCGGGTTAATTTGCTATCTATAAAACCAACACTAATCATTCTGTGTTGAAGACGATAATGAGCACGTATCTTTGAGACCAATTTCAACTACATAATGGCATTCGTCAAGCTTGCGAGTTTACTATTGAGTCTTCTTTTGGTTTGCCATGCTTTGAGGGACTCTTCTGCACATATTGATCTAGGTAAAAAACATTCAACTTCCTTCTCTCTCTTACACATCATGTCTGACATCCTTCTCTCAAAAGACACTCCAATAGTACAAACACAAAATCTAGGCAGTTTTAAAAGAAAAAACTGGACAGATAAGAGGTAAAGAAACTCCGGAAACAAACCTCGAAGAGGGGAAAACAGAACACACTACCACAAAGCAGGCCTTCAAATTCTATTGTAAAAGCACTCATAAAAACACAAAATGTTAGGAATATGTTGTTCTTGATGATAATTATAAAAACACTTAGTAGATTTTGTATTAAGTCATTTTGTAACTGTCAACGGAATAGCATGCTTTGCAGTGTTTCGTTGACAGGAAGCTCATCAACGGAATGAGTGTTGTAGCAATTGCACTGTACAATACTTCACAGTTTGATATGCATTTCGATGTATGTATTAGATAGGTTCTCTAAGTCATGTTGACTAAGTACTAGATAGGCAAAATAGGTTGGTTAATTGTAAATATGTTATGCCTTGTAATTTTGCCTAAGTGAAGACATGTCAACGGTATGAGGATTACTCTATCAACGAAACAAGGATACACCATCAACGGTATGGAGTTTACTCATCAACGAAACGAGAGAAACACCATCAACGGAATGAAGAATAAAGCTATCAACGAAACACATCTCCCTGCTATCAACGAATCATTATTGCTTTTCTGAATAGTTGACAAAGTGATAGTGACAGTTTACTGAACAGATCTAAAGGTGATGTGGAAGTGTACTTTGCATTGGAAACCATTAAAATGGACATGGGGAATAAGGAAACATCCCAGTTTCCAATTGGGCTCTTGGGAGTGATCATAATAAGCATGAAGACAAAAGCAAGGATCTCCAAGGACCACTGGACAAAAGGGATGAAAAGCAAACTATTGGCGGTTACCTTTAGTGTACTTTAGAGTAGCCAAAAATAGTATTGTAAACTTGGGGATATATATAACCAAGTGTAGCAGTTAAGATATAGTGAGAGAAGAAAAACAAATAGTTTGTATTAGCTATCCTTGAGAGCATTCTTCTCTACAACTCTGTAAAGATAAGAGAACCATGAACATTCTGTTTAATGGTTTGGAGCAAGAGATGTTTGACAATGTCATAAACTGTACAACCTCCAAAGAAGTATGGGACACTGTCAGAACACTATGTGAAGGAACTGAGCAAGTAAGGGAGAACAAAATGCAACTCCTTATACAACAATATGAGCACTTTCACTTTAAAGCTGGTGAAACCCTAAATGACACGTTTAGTAGGTTTCAAAAGCTTCTGAATGGATTAAAGTTGTATGGGAGAATCTACCAAACTAAGGACTCAAACCTTAAATTTCTAAGAGCTCTTCCAAAAGAATGGAAGCCTATGACTGTTTCTCTAAGAAACACTCAAGAGTACAAAGACTACACTCTTGAAAGGCTTTATGGAACCTTGAAGACTTATGAGCTGGAAATGGAGCAAGATGAGGAAATTGAAAAGGTACAGAAGAAGGGTGGATCTATTGCATTGATTGCATCTGTGAACCAACTGGAAGATGACACTGAAGAAGCTGCAAAGGCCACAACTAGTCGAGCTAGTTGTAGAAGTGATGTTAGCAAGGGTAAAGGTAAGATGACAGAAGAAGAAGAACCAGAATCAGCCAACTTGGATGACTTAGATGAGATTGATGAACACATTGCTTTTCTGTCAAGAAAATTCTCTAAGTTCAAGTTCAAGAGAAACTCAGAAGCAAGGCCACCAAGAAGAGACTTTCAACCTAACAAATCAAACTGGATTGAAAAGTCTAAATCTAAATGTTTCAATTGTGGAATGCTTGGTCACTTTGCTGGAGACTGCAGAAAGCCCAAAGTTGAGAAGAGCAACAGGAAATTTGAGCCTGTTGATTATAAAAAGAAATACTTTGAACTTCTCAAGCAAAAAGAAAAGGCTTTCATGTCTCAGGAGTATGATTGGGCTGGTAATGGTGAAGATTCTGATGATGATGTTGAATATGTCAACTTGGCTCTTATGGCTAACAATCATGAGCAGGAAGCAAGCTCCTCAAGCAACCAGGTAACAATTACTAATCTTTCTGAGCTTTCTAAAGAGGAATGCGATAGTGCAGTAAATGAAATGTCTACTGTATTGTATAATTTGCGTGTTACTCTTAAATCACTTACCAAAGAGAATTCAAGAATAAAAGAGACTAATTTGCTCTTAAGTGATAGGAATGCAATGTTAGAAGCACAGCTCATTGAATTTGAGAAAATGAGATGTGTTAGTAGGGATGCTAAGAAGGAACTTGAGAACGTGTTACAAAGGGAAGAAATTCTTAAAACACAACTTGAGATAGAACAAAGTGTGATTGCAAAATGGAAAGATGCCAGGAATGTTGCTACCAACATCATTAATGTTCAAGGTGTGGAATCCTTCTGTGAACAATCATGGAAAAAGAACAAAGAGAAACTAGGGTATGTTTGTGAAACCTTAGAATCAGAAACAGAGTCAACAAACAACAATGATCATTTGTTGAAGGTTGATATGTCAACGGAATGCAATGTTCCGTTGACAGATGAACCATCAACCGATCAGGGAGTTTCGTTGACAGACAAAAGAAAAGATAAACTCACTAGACTTAATGACAAGTATGGTCCTATCACCAAGAACTTTGTTCAAGATGAGTCTAGTAAATCAAAGAAAGTTGAGAAGCCTGTTGATAGAGCTAATGTAGGTCACTTATCCAACAAGCAATTGAAAGATAAGTTAGAGAATGTTCAAGTTGAGGCTAAGGGAAATAAAAAGAATAACAGGAATGGCAAAGTAGGAATTAACAAACACAACAATTACACACTTGATAAATATGCTCCTAGAAAGACATGTGTTAATTGTGGAAGTGTTAGTCATTTATCTACTAACTGCAAATCTGTTAAGAAGACTGTTAAAGTGAAAATTCCCAAGCCTGCAATGAATAGTTCCATGCCTACAATGCCTGTTATGCCTAACATGTTTGCTCCATATGCACAATTTCAAAATCCATATGCCAGCATGCCATTTGTGTCTAATCCATACATGAATATGTTTAATGTGCCACAAATGCCATGGAATATGAATAACATGTATGTTCCTCCAATTATGCATGCTAAGAATGACAGTGTGAGCAATCCTCAGAAATCAACACCAAGGATAAAGATTGATTTAAATCAATCTGAGCCCAAGGTGAAAAATGATATAAAAGGAAAAGCAAAGGCTAACAAAACAGGACCCAAGGAAACTTGGGTACCAAAATCGACTTGATTTGGTTCTATTGTGTGCAGGGAGACAAAAGGAATCTTTGGTACTTGGATAGTGGTTGTTCAAGACACATGACTGGTGATTCTACCCTGCTCACAGAGTTTCAGGAAAGAGCTGGCCCTTGTATTGCTTTTGGAGATGACAGCAAAGGCTACACTAAGGGATATGGCTTGATTTCAAAAGAGAATGTCATCATAGATGAGGTTGCATTGGTGGATGGTCTTAAGCACAACTTGCTTAGTATCAGCCAACTTTGTGACAAAGGATTTTTAGTTACTTTTTCTAAAGAAGCCTGTGTTGTTTCTAAAGGAGGAAACAACAATGTGGTAATGACTGGATTCAGAAGAGGGAATGTGTACATTGCTGACTTTAGTAGCACAAGTCCAGAAACCATCACTTGTCTTTTTAGCAAGGCAAGCAAGGATGAAAGTTGGCTATGGCACAAGAAATTATCTCATCTGAACTTTAAAGTTATGAATGATTTGGTGAGGAAAGATCTTGCTAGAGGAATTCCACAAGTGGAGTTTTCCAAGGATGGTTTGTGTGATGCCTGTCAAAAGGGGAAACAAAAGAAGGCATCATTCAAAAGCAAGACAGAGTCATCAATTGTCCATCAGCTTGAGTTGCTTCATATGGATTTGTTTGGCCCTGTAAATGTCATGTCTATTTCAAAGAAGAAATATTGTCTTGTGATTGTTGATGATTTTTCTAGATTTACATGGACTTTCTTTTTGTTCTCCAAGGATGAGGCAAGTGAAATCATTATCAATCACATCAAGATGGTAAACAATCATCCTGACTTGAAAGTAAGAAGGATTAGGAGTGACAATGGGAAAGAATTCAAGAATTCAAGCATGAAGGTGTTCTGTGAAGAAAATGGTATTTTGCATGAGTTTTCAGCAGCAAGGACACCACAGCAAAATGGTGTAGTTGAAAGGAAAAACAGAACACTTATTGAAGCTGCAAGGACAATGCTAGATGAATCAAAGTTACCAACTTATTTTTGGGCTGAGGCAGTTAATACAGCTTGCTTCACTCAGAATATTTCTTTGATTAATCAGGCCAAAGGAATGACCCCTTATCAGCTACTCAAAAGAAAGAAGCCACAATTGGATTTTCTTCATGTCTTTGGATGCAAGTGCTTTGTTCTGAGAAATCAAGCTGAGCATTTGGGGAAATTTGAAGCAAAGGCAGATGAAGCAATATTTGTGGGTTATGCAGCAGGGAAAGCCTACAGAGTCTACAATCTCAGAACCAACATTGTTATGGAATCTGTACATGTTGTTTTTGATGATCTCAAAATTCAGGGTCTCTGTGATGAAGGTTTCCATGAAAGTCTTTCTTTTGAAAATGAGGATGGAGATCAAATGAATCATGTTAAGGCTACTGAGAAACAGCCTAAAGTTGTTGTATCTAGCACAGATGAAAGCAGCAGTGAAGATGAAATTGCTGCATTAAGATTGAAAAGAATAGATGCTAGTAGACCAAATGGACATTCCGTTGACAGTCAGAATGAGCGTTTCGTTGATAGTCAGAATGGTCATTCCGTTGACAGTCACAGAAATGCTTCCAGGAGTGATCAATTAGGGACAACAAACTCAGGGGGAGTTTCTCAAGGACAAATATCTAATCTAGGCAATCATGATCATGAAGCTACTTCTTCAAGAGCAAATCTACCTCCCTCAAGGAAATGGACTAAAGATCATCCCTTTGAACTTATTATAGGTGATGTGTCTTCAAAAGTCCAAACTAGAAGAGCAACTCAAGAAGAATGTCTATATAGCAGCTTTCTGTCTCAAGATGAGCCAAAGAAAGTTGAGGATGCACTTCTAGATCCAGATTGGGTCTTGGCTATGCAAGAAGAGCTAAACCAATTTGAAAGGAACAATGTTTGGAAGCTGGTGCCCAAGCCTAAGAACAGGAGTGTCATAGGCACAAAATGGGTGTTCAGAAATAAGATGGATGAAAATGGCATAGTCACAAGGAACAAAGCTAGATTGGTTGCAAAAGGCTACTCACAGGAAGAAGGAATTGATTTTGATGAAACCTTTGCTCCTGTTGCAAGACTAGAAGCAATAAGGATTTTCCTAGCCTATGCAGCCCATGCCAATTTCAAGGTCTATCAAATGGATGTGAAGAGTGCTTTTCTAAATGGGGAATTGGAAGAGGAGGTGTATGTAAGTCAACCTCCTGGTTTTGAAGATGATGATTTTCCAGAATATGTATACTTCCTCCTCAAAGCACTCTATGGTTTGAAACAAGCACCTAGAGCCTGGTATGACACACTTTCACAGTTCCTCCTTGAGAATCACTTCACTAGAGGTACTGTAGATAAAACTCTTTTTCATAGGATTGTCAATGGCTCTACAATACTTGTTCAAATATATGTAGATGACATAATTTTTGGGTCTACAGATGAAAAACTTTGTCAAAAGTTTGCCAAGCTTATGCAAAGTAAGTATGAAATGAGCATGATGGGAGAGTTAACTTATTTTCTTGGTCTTCAAGTAAAGCAAGTTAATGAAGGCATTTTCATTAGTCAAACCAAGTACATTAATGATTTGTTAAAGAGGTTTAACTTAATGGAATGCTCTCCTACCAAAACACCCATGCCTATTGCCACCAAACTTGAATTGAATACTAAGGAAAAATCTGTGGACATTTCAAGTTACAGAGGCATGGTTGGCTCACTTTTATATTTAACAGCTAGTAGACCTGATATTATGTTTGCTACATGTCTATGTGCTAGATTTCAGGCTGATCCTAGGGAATCCCATTTAGTTGCTATTAAAAGAATTTTCAGATATCTCAAAGGAACACCAAACCTTGGCATTTGGTATCCTAGAGAATCTGGTTTTGAACTAATTGGTTATTCAGATGCAGATTATGCAGGATGTAAAATTGATAGGAAAAGCACAACAGGAACCTGTCAATTTCTAGGAAACAAGCTTGTATCATGGTTCAACAAGAAACAAAACTCAGTTTCCACCTCCACAGCTGAGGCTGAGTATATTGCAGCTGGAAGTTGTTGTGCACAGATTTTGTGGATGAAAAATCAACTACTTGATTATGGAATAAGAGTTGAGAAAATTCCTATTTTCTGTGACAACACTAGTGCCATTGCCATTACTGAGAATCCAGTGCAGCATTCAAGGACCAAGCACATTGACATCAAGTACCACTTTATTAGAGAACATGTTATGAATGGTACTGTGGAGTTACATTTTGTTCCAAGTGAACAACAACTTGCAAACATCTTTACCAAGCCACTTGATGAATCCACATTCTCAAGATTAGTAAGTGAGCTAGGTATGCTAAATTTCTCTTAATTATTTTGAGATTTTTGCAAGTTAAAATGCAGCCAGGAACTTGCTATAATTTTTCTGTGAATTGATTTTCTCAGGAAAAGGTGAAATTTTGTCTAAGTCAAAATTACTATGTCAACGAAACGCACCATTTCGTTGACAGTCTTAGCATTTTTCTGGGTGTTTCGTTGATAGCTCTTTTATATCAACGAAACGCAGCTTTATCAACGAAATAAGACTGGACTTTAACCGCCCAATCCTGATTCGTTGATGTAGCGCTTTTTAATCTGAACCGTTGAAATTTCACGTTCTTTATCACGATCTATGCATACACCCCTGTAAGTATAAATCGTGGTAATATTTAATTCTAACGGTTACTTTTTAAGCCAATCAGGTAATTTAGATTAATTATTGGACTTAATTTCTGAGAATTTTTGGGGGAGTATTTAAGAAATTTCAATTTCTTTATTTCATTTCTACCTGTTCTCAAAAATTACAAAAGTTTTTCTATCTTCTTCTCTCTAACAAGCAATACAGCTCGAAGCTTTTCCTCACTCAACAATGGCACCCATAGTCAAGCTTATGTCTGCTGGTGGGTTCATCTATGAGAAGAACAATTCTATTCCATTTGTTGTTAAGGAGAGTCCGAACAGCATCTTTTTCAAGATGATGGACTTCATGAGGAACTGTAAGTTGAGCTATGCGATGTTTCACTCTACACCACTCTACAATGAAGTAATCGAGGAGATTTGGACCTCATCTGAGTATAGTGGAACAAACGGCACACTGCAATTCACTCTTCAAGGTAATGAGTACATAGTTAATTCTGATGTTTTGCAAGCATGTTTACATATTCCTGATAATAACTGTGATGCTTTGCCTTCTAACACTGAAATAACTACCATGCTAAATTCTATAAACTACTCTTTGCCTACTGATAACTTGGGTAAGATCATTAGGAGAGGTTTGGTTAGGGAATACAGTTATTTAGCTGATGCATTCATTAAGGTCTTTTCTGGAAAGATTAGTAATTTTGATGCATTAACTAACTCTATGTTAATTCTCCTAACCATGCTGCTAAATGATAGATATTACAACTTTAGCACCCAACTTATGTATGAAATTGGTGCTAAGTTGGGTGATAAGGCAAATAGGAAGAAAAATATCTATTATGCAAGGTTTCTGATGATGCTGGCTAATCATGTTAGTCCAGCACCATTAGTTATCTCTAACCCTACTGCCAGGTTTGAGTGCTTTGTACAAGAGAAGAGAGTATTGACAGACATACTGAGGCTGAACCACAATGGTGATGTTCCAGTGGTGTATCTGCCAATCATTGAGGTAACTACTGCTATCCCTGTTAGTATAGTTGTTACTTCCATTGTTTCATCCAATCCAGTTGCTATGGAGTCTGTAGCTGTGACCCAACAGGCTCCTGCCCCAGCAACAAAACCAAAATCTAAGAAATCCTCCAAGCCAACCTCAGGTGCTTCTCAAAAGGCACCTGTTGTAAAAACTACCACACAACCTAAGGGGAGTGAGTCTGGAGTTGTGAGAGGTGAGGGAAGGGGTGAAAGTCAAAGAAACCCCAAGGATAAGGAAGGTGAGGTAAGTGTTTCCCAGCCTAGCCCCATTGTGTCTTCCCAACAAGGCACAATGAGTAAAATGGATTTAAGCACAAGTCTAATTGCATCCTCCCAAAAGGATGTAATTATTGAAACAAGCTCTCAACCTAGAGCACAGTCCAAAAGGGTAAGGGACACTTCAAGCCCACAGTCTACATTTTCCCAATACCAAAGGAGAGTGAAGCAAAAGTCCAAGGGTTCACAGGGTGCACACACACTGGAAGCAACACTTCCAGTTTCTCAAATTCAGTTTGATGTAACCCCTATTATAACTCTGGGGTTACAGTCCCATTCTCTAAACATCAACCTTGAACTATCTCCATCAAATTCACCAACTCTATCTCTAGATGTGGACATGATCCATACATCTATTCCTGATTCTCCAACTCTAATCTTGGAGAAGCCCCACTCTGAAGCTGGTGGTCATCACTTGTTAAGTGATTTGTTGGGCCATCAACCAATTTTTCCTGAAGTTGCAAGGGGATCTGTGGACCAAACTCTCAAATCAATCACCACAGACTCTAATGTAACTTCTCATTCTCAAAGTGCTTTCTTGACTTCATCAACGAAACAGTCTATTTCGTTGACAAGTGTTTCTCCATCAACGGTATCCATACCGTTGACAGTTCAAACTACCATTCCGTTGATACGTTATTCTACACCCCTTATTAAAAATCTAGTTGTTTCCACAACTAGTGTAGATGACCTGGTGGTAGTTGAGACACTTTTAGGATTGAGAGGGAGTGAAACTGAGAGGCTAGCTTGCAGCCAGGCAAAAGGAGAGAATGAGAGTGAGAGGCTGGCTGTAACAGCCCCAAATCCGGGGTCAGGGATTTAGGGTAGTCATGATCCATGTACTCCTTGCCTTACCTGTATTACTCACACCATTCATAATTCACCTGCTCATGACCCCACAACATATGTCTCACACACACACACACACACAGGTTAGAGTCTCAGAAACGACACAATACAACAACTGCGGAATAAATAATTTTTATTACAATACCCAAATGTCTTTTGAATCTGTCACTGATACAATTTCTAAGTAATGTTACATTACCAACTTAGTCTTCTGATGCTCACAATCCTCTCATACCATTCATATCTATACATAAGTTGAATAGCAAAAGTTGTAGCCTGATTCGATTGGTTCGTACTACTCTTCAGGATCACTGCTAGAAACTGTTTATGGAAACGCCTTGCGGGGTATGTGCCGACCCATTGGCATCCTGCTTCGCTGCTATATAATATATATAAACAATAGCAAGAGTGAGCGATAGCTCAACAAGGTAATAAAAATATGGCATAATCCTGCCTTTAATTCAACCCAGAAATAAAGCGGGTATAAGACAATAATTTGTCAAAGTATCTCGATACTGAAATCATTTCCTTATCGGAATGTATTCCCAAAAACAGTACCATTGTTGTACTTCAAATATCATTTTCATAATATTTCTGCAAACTTGTGCTATATTATGAACAAAGTTCTAGTATAAAAGATGAGGTTTCAAAGTAAACCAATATAACCTTTCCAAAAATATCTGCTATATAAGCAGAATATCAACACATAACTTAAAAGATGAAGTTATAAGGTGATTCAGTATAAACAACTCCCTTACCATAAGTCATGTTATGTAAGGTATCCACAGAGTCATATGATATAAAAGATGAAGTTATATGGATTTATTGTCACTTCATTTCCAAACACTTTTCGACCCCCTGCCAACATGATTGGTTCTTTATCCCAATGCATGTTGCAGGAATATCCAAATTGGATGATGAACTAATACTGGAGTTGCTACCGCGTCCGCTGTGCCTAACCTTGCTATGATCAGTAGCAGGTCGCACCGCTCAAATAGTTTTCTACATGTAGATGGAAGTATCACGACAGCCTGACATTGTCTACCGCCTTTCAGTGACCTCCCGCCCATTTGGGGCAATAAAAAAAATTGGATGGGCCCACGCAACTTGACCACTTACACCACTCCTAGTTCAGATGAAATCCATGACTCTGAAACGTAAAGATCGTCCTCCTTTCCCCAAGTGTAACACTTGTTGATACGACTCCACTAAGTAGTTATATCTAGGTTGGAAAGAAAGATTCTCCAATATTTCCCAAGCTGTTGCTTGTTAATGGATATCGACTTGTTCCATGAATTTACCCCTCGAGCGTTGAGGTGGTAACACAATATTAGACTTGCAGCAACTAAATTGCTTCGAGAAAATATCTGTCCCCTGACAGTTTTGAGTGGAGAGTTTAAAATGAATAGCAGTTACTTAATTCAGGTTTCCATATTTTTGATAGTTGAGCGAGCATTTAAATCCTCTTAAAAGACAGATTTAAATGGAAAAATATTGTTTTGGAAACCTCTTTTTGATTTGAAAATAATTCATAATATTTATTAAATGAATAAACCTCAAATGAATATTCGAAAATAATATTCATTAAATAAATAAACGTCAAATGAATATTCGAAAATAATATTTATTAAATAAATAAACGTCAAATGAATATTCGAAAATAATATTCATTAAATAAATAAATGTCAAATGAATATTCGAAAATAATATTCATTAAAAAAAACGTCAAATGAATATTCGAAAATAATATTCATTACATAAATAAACCTTAAATGAATATTCGATAATAATATTCATTAATAAATAATCCTCCAATGAATATTCAAAATAATATTCATTAATAAATAATCCTCAAATGAATATTCAAAACTAATATTCATTAATAAATAATCCTCAAATGAATATTCAAAACTAATATTCATTAAATAAATAAATAATCCTCGAATGAATATTCAATAATTAAACCTCGAATGAATAATAAATAATTAAATCTCGAATGAATAATAATATTCATTAAATAAATAGACTTCGAATGAATAATAAAATAATATTCATTAAATAAATGATCCTTAAATGGATATTCACAATAATATATTTCAAGTCAATAATCCCCAAATGAATATTCATAAATAATATACTTTAAGTCAATAATCCTCAAATGAATATTCATACATAATATAAATAGTAAATCCTCGAATAACAGTACCCGATATCTTTATCGGAAAATAACCTTTATCATATACAAAATATAATCACTTCTGATCTTTCAAGAAAATCACACGCCCTTATCCTAGGGCAAATATAAAGCCCTGGCTTATAGCTGATATCCCATATCTAGCTTATAAGCCAGTTACCAAATCATTTTCAAATAATAACCTTCGAATGAGGTAATATTCAAATAACATTCCTCAAATCATTTCCAGGTAATTAATACTTTCTAGAAATATAATTAATGTTTAATAATAATATTCCTCAAGATGAATAGTACTCTGCCGCTGGAATCCCTCCGGGTTTCCACGACTATCTATATAACACAAATATCGACTCCCGGTCTAGAGTCGAAACAATAAACATGCTCTTATATATAGAGCTACAAGGTATCCCGGTTCATAAGTACATTTTCTCACAGCTCGTATAATATCCAAAAGTCAAATTCTATTTAACACGATATATAACATGTATCGCAAAACTGTATAACTCCACACATGGCAACAACAGTAATATATAATCAATACTTCAAGGTATAGATTTAGGAAACTTGCCACAATACTCACAACAAAGATTTGATATATATAACTTGGGAATACACAAGTATTGAATATTTGAAAATATACCTACTCTGAACAATAGAGTAAGGTTTAGTAAACTTGCCTGATGCTCGAGAAGTGATAGGGGTTCGCGACGATGCCGGATAATCTAGACAAAGTCAAAGAAAACGTACGATTAATCCCCTGGATAATCCACTTGTACTCAATGCTTAAACACGTAAGCGAAACACAACCAAGGCATTACTAGCTCATTATAGGCTCATACTAAGTCCATGTTAATCGACAATTTCTTAAGTCGTAGGTTTAGTCCGAAATCGATCCTCGAATACAAGTTATACTAAATCATTTACAACATTGGTTTCTAAGTCATGTTCTTAGTGGTTTTCACTTGCGCAACCTCTGCTGTCGCATTTTTATAAAATCGCAAAATAATCATTTTAATACGAATCGTTTTCGTGAACCTTCCTAACTGTCACTAGTATTATTCCTCAAAGTTTCACATTTTAATATGGCTTCTAAGTGGTCCAAATATAGCCTCAAAGTGACTGACCAGAGATGGGTTGTTCCTCTGAACGGCGTTTACTAAAACTCACTTTTCTCTTAAACCGTAAATCATAACGACATGATTCTTGCGCTCACGTAAACTAGAAACAAAGCTCTACACACTTATGTTCATCATTGAACCAAAAGAGGCAGTTAGGTGTTCGGATTCTAGGCAGTTTATAGAGTTACCGAAAATCGGGCATTACGACGGCTTACAATCGAATAATCCAATTTTGTCACAACATAACCAAGCCACACCGGGCATACCATACATCCATAACCTCAACAAACAACCATAATACACCTCTAAGATCAGTGGTGAGGCTCAAATCCAACACCCATCCTTTTACACATTTAAACAAAGCCAAACAATCACTAAATCACTTAATCATGATCTTAACTTTACATGAACATCAAACCACTTCAAAACTCATATAAACAAAAAGGGGCAGAGGTTTTTATACCTTCCTTGATGCTCTACCAACACCAACCAGTGGTCACAATCACTCAACAAGCCTTAGATACTCCTTACAAAGCTTAAACCTTAAGATTCAACCAAGAAAACAAGTTAACAATTTTCGGAGTTACTATTCATCATCACTTTGTAAACTCCATATAAAATCGAAAACCAAGATTTTGGTGCTAAGATTTTTACCAGACCTTGTACTCTTCATAAGGTTTCTTTTGAGCTATAGATCGCCAAATTTAAAGCTTCCTAGCTAGGGTTTTGAGTCCCATCTTCCCGCTGGACAGAAACTGGACAGTTTGGGTTCTCCAACTTGGGGAAGCAATTTGGCTAGGCTACACTCCTTTGTTGGCCATGAAATTTGGAACGAATGTTGCCCAGGGAGTGGAAAAGCTATGGTTAAAATTTGGTGATTTAAGGATGGATAGAAATGGAGTTATGGATTTTTCTTTCCTTGATGCTCCTGCTGGGCAGAATGGGAGGGGAGCTCCTCTTCCTTCTTCTTTTCTTTGTTTTGGTTAATAATGATAAGAATGCTGATATTTGTGGTATTTTAATGGTCAAAATGGTGAGTCATGGTCCTTGGTGCCTTCTTCTTTCGACACTTGTCGAACATGCACTGGTTCCATTAAAGTAACTTTACTGGTTCGCTTTCCTTTCACATGTATGATCCAAATGTTGCATTCCTCGAATTAATCTTGTTACATGTTACTTCCATGTCTATATTTAATCCTGTAAATGTTGTCTTGTTCTTCTTGAACGATTCGAAATATTTTCTAAAGGGCGAATAAAACTCTACGCGGTTCTCGCAGTGAATAGTAACTATTCACTATTCACTTCAACAATCGAATCCTTAAATCGACTTTAATAATATAATAAAATTCCAAAATATTAAATCCTCAAATCCTCAATTTTAATATCTCATTTCTTGAATATAATAATATATAATTCGTTGCCCGGTCGAATATTACACCAAAAAATAAATTTTGGAATTTCTGAATTCCGATTGTCTTTGCATTCACTTATTTACTCCGTAGATCACTAATATGACTTCGGAATATCCACACTACGTCTCGTACATAGGTGGCATGAAAAAGTTTCTTAACCCTCAAAATCACTATTCATCCACCAAATTCACTATTCACTGATGCACTTAATCATAATAAGAAAAGTTTTAATTTTACCAAAAATTCGGGTTATTACAGTCTCCCCTCCTTAAAAGGATTCCGTCCCGGAATCAGCTTAGGAATAACTGGGGGTACTTCTCTCCCATTGCACTTTCTAACTCCCAAGTGGATTCTTCCACTTCTTGATTTTCCACAGGTTGCTCTTTGTAAGTCAGACCAGGTTATATATCTACCTGCTCGTACTCTACATATGCCGGGCATCTACTGACGTAGCATTGACACATGAACCTCGTTATGACCATTCTACAGTTTGGGGGTAAGGCTGGCTCGTAGGCCACCTTCCTGACGCGTCTTAAATCTCAGATGACCCAATGAATCTCGGGCTCAACTTCCCTTTCTGTCCAAATCTCATTAATTCTTTCCATGGAGATACCTTTAGCATCACGAATCGCTAACCTCATACTCTCTATCTTGTTTGTACAGAAATACACCAGCATAAACTTGTTTGTCATTCATCAACTTGCCATTTAGCTTATCAATAGCAGTACTATCTCTATACTCACGGGCTTAGTCCGCATAATTTCTCTGTCTGTCTTGGTTGTCACTAGCCGCTTGTTGGTGAAATCTTTTGTCCTTCTAGTTTGTTGGACTACCTTGGGTTTTGTGTAAAATCTCATCCTTTAATTCCCGATCATTCGGAATCCATCTCTGTCTCATTTTAATCAAGGGTATCAGCCACCACATTGGCCTTCCCCGGAT
The DNA here is from genome assembly GCA_030848705.1 of Heracleum sosnowskyi. Classification (NCBI taxonomy): domain Eukaryota; kingdom Viridiplantae; phylum Streptophyta; class Magnoliopsida; order Apiales; family Apiaceae; genus Heracleum; species Heracleum sosnowskyi. The sequence continues at coordinate 51,355,660 of CM061244.1, forward strand.
GGTAGTGTATCTCACAGTCATAATCCTAGGTCAATTCTAGTCATTTCTCCATCTCATGTTATCTACTATCACGGGTAACTCAAAGTCCATTCATTACATTCCATAAAAACTTGTGGGTGCATTAGTCAATCCCAAAATAACCTCGCCGAAAACTCGAAGTGTCTATTCCTAGTATGAATCGCAGTCTTGGGTATATTCTCGGATTTAACTTCCAACTGGCGATATCCAGTTCTTGAATAAATTTGGAAATACACAGCGTTCTTCCGCTGATCAAACAATCATTACAAGGGTACCTATTCTCCATGTCGAACTCATACAACTCTCGAGGTTCGATACATAATCTTGTGCTAACATCTTTCTCTCTTACAACAACACCGGGCTCTCCATGGTGGTACACTGGGTCTTATCATATCCTTATACAACAACTCTTGTAATTGAGTCACTAACCCTTTCATTCCCATTATACTCTGAATACTCAGTATTCAATCTCATGTCATCCAAATCGATATCTGGTAGCTCATTAAAACCTTGTACAATCTCCCAAAACCATTGTAGTTTCGTTTCTACTTGGTATCTCTTTTCTTGGCGTCAACCATAAGAGCTAATTAAGCCTCGTATCTCTAGCGTAATAGTTTCTTAGTCTGAACTATATTCAAGAATCTCTGAATCTGTCTCCATTCTTTATTTATTACTCTCTCTCCCTTACAATCAGTCTGGGCTCCATATATTTCCGAAAATTATTCCTCTAGAACCACACACGCTGCACCTCTCCCAAGTCACAATACCAGCTCCCTCTGACTCCATCGTCAGTACTTATCTTGCTAACCCAGAGGTAGTGTCCATTCGTAAACAACTCCTCCAAAATCTCAATCTCACCATAGGGTATCTATCTAACACCGTTGTCACTGGAGTTCACGGCACATCGCTATTTCTTTCACATATATCGATTGACACTCTTTCCATTATCATAATATCCTTGGGAGAATAAACCAATTCATTGATATGTCACTAACATTCTATTCGTCTTAGGGATTCGCTCCTGTCATAGGCGATTTCGTTGCGAATCTAATTCCTATCAGCGAATTTTGACTTATTTGACCTGGTTGGCCTCCCCTTGAAATTCAATAAAGATAACAAGAATCATGGAGCTTTGAAAAGATAGCTCCTATATTAAGGAAAACGTCACACACTGGTGATCATAAGGTTATGAGTTTTAAGGTAACCTTATTGGAGGTAAGAGAATTTACCGAGAGATCAACATGATCATAAGAACTCAATGTTGTGTGCCTCGATTGAGACATTACTAAAGGTAATTAGCCTTCTTGTATTTCACAACTCACAAGTGATGGCGTCCCATCAGACTTCTATCACATAGACAGATAGTCCTTGTAGCCCCTATAAGTATAGGGTTGTTCGTCTCAGTGGAAGTTGAGAAGTATGAAAGCAATTCGAGATCAATTTAATGATTATCGTCTTTCGACAATATTTCTCAAAGGAACACCTTGGATTAAAATTGAACAGATTCCAAAGGTGCGGTTTTCCAAAGAAAAGAATAACCAAAAAGATACTGGTACTTAACAAACAAGTGGTGAGGTATCACCATAGGGTCATTCAATATTTGAAGAAAAGTGAAAGCTTAAATAACATCATTTGACAGGGCTTCGAAAACCTGAAAGTAGGCATCGTGACAGCCTCTAACATAATTGAAATTAATTATGATTTAACACAAGTGTTATAAAATAACTTCGAAGAGGGAATATACCCTTTATCAGAATTCTTTCTTGGAAAGAGGTCAAGATAGATCATAGATTGGGGAAATATCCCACATAATTTGCAAATGGGGAGGGTACTACCAAGGTCTCTACGGATGCCTTTTTATGTCGGCTCCTTTGATGGATAATCGTTCTATTCCAAAGCTTTTCTTTTCCACGCACCCTAAGGTGTTCGATACTTACGTCATTGCCGACTTATAATAGTCGCTAAGAATTCAACCATCACAATTGCAATCGCAGGGAGTTCCATTCGACTAGGCGCAAACATCTCAAGTAAGCGTTCTGTTCTATAAGAAGACTTCGATACCGTTGTCGCCCATAGCAATGACAATTCCACATGTCGACTGGGCGGTACTTCGGAAGCTCGTTAGAAACTACAAGCTTAAATCCGGTCTCTATTTCAATCATCCTTATACCCAATATTCCTTCTCCCATATCAATCCCGTGCGCTACCTAAGCTTAACACTTTTGGCACAATAGCCTTTTCATTTAAGTCAATCCCGGAATTTCTCAGTCCGTCTTGGTCCTTAAATATATTTCGCTTTTACCGTCCAATCTCAACTTCATCATTTTATCTCTACAATCAATTATAGCAATCAGGGTCTGTGCACCAACCCATATAACAGCTATCTTATCCAATCCACAGGGTTCGCTCTAATTTCCACTCTCTTTGGTGACATCCTCTAGTAATCAGAAAGACAAGGTTTGCCAAATTTTGCTGAATTTCTCTCCAAATCTGGGAAATTTGATCAATCTATTTACCTACTAGTAATGCTCGGGTCTGATTTCCGACCTTTCTGTTCTATCCTCATAATTCCTTCCTGGTTTCCTGAGGGTGGTAAATCTCGTCCTCGATTCTGTCTTAGCGTGCTTGTCTTACAATAACATTTGCATGGTACATATACCCAAAATTCTCCTTGAGATAATAAAATCCCTCAATGATGTAATAGACAATATTTCTAGTGGAATCGTTGGTCGTGGGGGATTGAAACCTCATAGCCAAAGCAAGTCCTTTCACTATTCTAGGCAACTAAGTACCCTTAATCGTTCGTGAAAATCTGAACATCTTGGTTCTTACGTATGCCGCCTCCTTATGGGCAACTATAACCGACTACGAGTAACAGGTTTCGTTCAAGTCGAATCAATCCACTGATACTGGCTATACTACCTCTACCTCTTCTGCTTTGGAGACTCTACTCCATTTTCTTTGTCATATCTCTTGATGAATCATGAACGATCCTTAAACCCTCGTCTCATCACTTATTTATCCCTTGAAGGTTCGTCCGGTCCTATTGTACGACCTCAAGTAACATACTACATCTTTATCAATCAACACGTCCCTACAAGATTCTTTCCTTGACCCACTATGGGGTCTTCCTCTAGATCCTCCTATGGATCTTCCTTTATCGGGTCTCCGTCCATTTCAAGGAACTCATCATCAATTGCCTACTCGAAGGCCTCGGGGTCTGGTATCTCAGAATCCCATCAATCTATTACTCATACGAATCGAGGTTACTAACCATGAAGTTCTAAGTACGGTTTCCCAGAAGAAGTCCCCTCTCGGGCTTCATCTCAAATAGTCAGGGTCATGTCCTCTAACCCGACTACGAACTTAATTTGAGCTCTAGATGTTCTTATCATTATTAAGGGTATTGTAAGACTCGATCTCCTATCGTTTCTGAGGACTGTAACCTAACGCTCTGATACCATTTCTGTAACAGCCCCAAATCCGGGGTCAGGGATTTAGGGTAGTCACGATCCATGTACTCCTTGCCTTACCTGTATTACTCACACCATTCATAATTCACCTGCTCATGACCCCACAACATATGTCTCACACACACACACACACACAGGTTAGAGTCTCAGAAACGACAGAATACAACAACTGCGGAATAAATAATTTTTATTACAATACCCAAATGTCTTTTGAATCTGTCACTGATACAATTTCTAAGTAATGTTACATTACCAACTTAGTCTTCTGATGCTCACAATCCTCTCATACCATTCATATCTATACATAAGTTGAATAGCAAAAGTTGTAGCCTGATTCGATTGGTTCATACTACTCTTCAGGATCACTGCTAGAAACTGTTTATGGAAACGCCTTGCGGGGTATGTGCCGACCCATTGGCATCCTGCTTCGCTGCTATATAATATATATAAACAATAGCAAGAGTGAGCGATAGCTCAACAAGGTAATAAAAATATGGCATAATCCTGCCTTTAATTCAACCCAGAAATAAAGCGGGTATAAGACAATAATTTGTCAAAGTATCTCGATACTGAAATCATTTCCTTATCGGAATGTATTCCCAAAAACAGTACCATTGTTGTACTTCAAATATCATTTTCATAATATTTCTGCAAACTTGTGCTATATTATGAACAAAGTTCTAGTATAAAAGATGAGGTTTCAAAGTAAACCAATATAACCTTTCCAAAAATATCTGCTATATAAGCAGAATATCAACACATAACTTAAAAGATGAAGTTATAAGGTGATTCAGTATAAACAACTCCCTTACCATAAGTCATGTTATGTAAGGTATCCACAGAGTCATATGATATAAAAGATGAAGTTATATGGATTTATTGTCACTTCATTTCCAAACACTTTTCGACCCCCTGCCAACATGATTGGTTCTTTATCCCAATGCATGTTGCAGGAATATCCAAATTGGATGATGAACTAATACTGGAGTTGCTACCGCGTCCGCTGTGCCTAACCTTGCTATGATCAGTAGCAGGTCGCACCGCTCAAATAGTTTTCTACATGTAGATGGAAGTATCACGACAGCCTGACATTGTCTACCGCCTTTCAGTGACCTCCCGCCCATTTGGGGCAATAAAAAAAATTGGATGGGCCCACGCAACTTGACCACTTACACCACTCCTAGTTCAGATGAAATCCATGACTCTGAAACGTAAAGATCGTCCTCCTTTCCCCAAGTGTAACACTTGTTGATACGACTCCACTAAGTAGTTATATCTAGGTTGGAAAGGAAGATTCTCCAATATTTCCCAAGCTGTTGCTTGTTAATGGATATCGACTTGTTCCATGAATTTACCCCTCGAGCGTTGAGGTGGTAACACAATATTAGACTTGCAGCAACTAAATTGCTTCGAGAAAATATCTGTCCCCTGACAGTTTTGAGTGGAGAGTTTAAAATGAATAGCAGTTACTTAATTCAGGTTTCCCATATTTTTGATAGTTGAGCGAGCATTTAAATCCTCTTAAAAGACAGATTTAAATGGAAAAATATTGTTTTGGAAACCTCTTTTTGATTTGAAAATAATTCATAATATTTATTAAATGAATAAACCTCAAATGAATATTCGAAAATAATATTCATTAAATAAATAAACGTCAAATGAATATTCGAAAATAATATTCATTAAATAAATAAACGTCAAATGAATATTCGAAAATAATATTCATTAAATAAATAAATGTCAAATGAATATTCGAAAATAATATTCATTAAAAAAAAACGTCAAATGAATATTCGAAAATAATATTCATTACATAAATAAACCTTAAATGAATATTCGATAATAATATTCATTAATAAATAATCCTCCAATGAATATTCAAAATAATATTCATTAATAAATAATCCTCAAATGAATATTCAAAACTAATATTCATTAATAAATAATCCTCAAATGAATATTCAAAACTAATATTCATTAAATAAATAAATAATCCTCGAATGAATATTCAATAATTAAACCTCGAATGAATAATAAATAATTAAATCTCGAATGAATAATAATATTCATTAAATAAATAGACTTCGAATGAATAATAAAATAATATTCATTAAATAAATGATCCTTAAATGGATATTCACAATAATATATTTCAAGTCAATAATCCCCAAATGAATATTCATAAATAATATACTTTAAGTCAATAATCCTCAAATGAATATTCATACATAATATAAATAGTAAATCCTCGAATAACAGTACCCGATATCTTTATCGGAAAATAACCTTTATCATATACAAAATATAATCACTTCTGATCTTTCAAGAAAATCACACGCCCTTATCCTAGGGCAAATATAAAGCCCTGGCTTATAGCTGATATCCCATATCTAGCTTATAAGCCAGTTACCAAATCATTTTCAAATAATAACCTTCGAATGAGGTAATATTCAAATAACATTCCTCAAATCATTTCCAGGTAATTAATACTTTCTAGAAATATAATTAATGTTTAATAATAATATTCCTCAAGATGAATAGTACTCTGCCGCTGGAATCCCTCCGGGTTTCCACGACTATCTATATAACACAAATATCGACTCCCGGTCTAGAGTCGAAACAATAAACATGCTCTTATATATAGAGCTACAAGGTATCCCGGTTCATAAGTACATTTTCTCACAGCTCGTATAATATCCAAAAGTCAAATTCTATTTAACACGATATATAACATGTATCGCAAAACTGTATAACTCCACACATGGCAACAGCAGTAATATATAATCAATACTTCAAGGTACAGATTTAGGAAACTTGCCACAATACTCACAACAAAGATTTGATATATATAACTTGGGAATACACAAGTATTGAATATTTGAAAATATACCTACTCTGAACAATAGAGTAAGGTTTAGTAAACTTGCCTGATGCTCGAGAAGTGATAGGGGTTCGCGACGATGCCGGATAATCTAGACAAAGTCAAAGAAAACGTACGATTAATCCCCTGGATAATCCACTTGTACTCAATGCTTAAACACGTAAGCGAAACACAACCAAGGCATTACTAGCTCATTATAGGCTCATACTAAGTCCATGTTAATCGACAATTTCTTAAGTCGTAGGTTTAGTCCGAAATCGATCCTCGAATACAAGTTATACTTAATCATTTACAACATTGGTTTCTAAGTCATGTTCTTAGTGGTTTTCACTTGCGCAACCTCTGCTGTTGCATTTTTATAAAATCGCAAAATAATCTTTTTAATACGAATCGTTTTCGTGAGCCTTCCTAACTGTCACTAGTATTATTCCTCAAAGTTTCACATTTTAATATGGCTTCTAAGTGGTCCAAATATAGCCTCAAAGTGACTGACCAGAGATGGGTTGTTCCTCTGAACGGCGTTTACTAAAACTCACTTTTCTCTTAAACCGTAAATCATAACGACATGATTCTTGCGCTCACGTAAACTAGAAACAAAGCTCTACACACTCATGTTCATCATTGAACCAAAAGAGGCAGTTAGGTGTTCGTATTCTAGGCAGTTTATAGAGTTACCGAAAATCGGGCATTACGACGGCTTACAATCGAATAATCCAATTTTGTCACAACATAACCAAGCCACACCGGGCATACCATACATCCATAACCTCAACAAACAACCATAATACACCTCTAAGATCAGTGGTGAGGCTCAAATCCAACACCCATCCTTTTACACATTTAAACAAAGCCAAACAATCACTAAATCACTTAATCATGATCTTAACTTTACATGAACATCAAACCACTTCAAAACTCATATAAACAAAAAGGGGCAGAGGTTTTATACCTTCCTTGATGCTCTACCAACACCAACCAGTGGTCACAATCACTCAACAAGCCTTAGATACTCCTTACAAAGCTTAAACCTTAAGATCCAACCAAGAAAACAAGTTAACAATTTTCGGAGTTACTATTCATCATCACTTTGTAAACTCCATATAAAATCGAAAACCAAGATTTTGGTGCTAAGATTTTTACCAGACCTTGTACTCTTCATAAGGTTTCTTTTGAGCTATAGATCGCCAAATTTAAAGCTTCCTAGCTAGGGTTTTGAGTCCCATCTTCCCGCTGGACAGAAACTGGACAGTTTGGGTTCTCCAACTTGGGGAAGCAATTTGGCTAGGCTACACTCCTTTGTTGGCCATGAAATTTGGAACGAATGTTGCCCAGGGAGTGGAAAAGCTATGGTTAAAATTTGGTGATTTAAGGATGGATAGAAATGGAGTTATGGATTTTTCTTTCCTTGATGCTCCTGCTGGGCAGAATGGGAGGGGAGCTCCTCTTCCTTCTTCTTTTCTTTGTTTTGGTTAATAATGATAAGAATGCTGATATTTGTGGTATTTTAATGGTCAAAATGGTGAGTCATGGTCCTTGGTGCCTTCTTCTTTCGACACTTGTCGAACATGCACTGGTTCCATTAAAGTAACTTTACTGGTTCGTTTTCCTTTCACATGTATGATCCAAATGTTGCATTCCTCGAATTAATCTTGTTACATGTTACTTCCATGTCTATATTTAATCCTGTAAATGTTGTCTTGTTCTTCTTGAACGATTCGAAATATTTTCTAAAGGGCGAATAAAACTCTACGCGGTTCTCGCAGTGAATAGTAACTATTCACTATTCACTTCAACAATCGAATCCTTAAATCGACTTTAATAATATAATAAAATTCCAAAATATTAAATCCTCAAATCCTCAATTTTAATATCTCATTTCTTGAATATAATAATATATAATTCGTTGCCCGGTCGAATATTACACCAAAAATAAATTTTGGAATTTCTGAATTCCGATTGTCTTTGCATTCACTTATTTACTCCGTAGATCACTAATATGACTTCGGAATATCCACACTACGTCTCGTACATAGGTGGCATGAAAAAGTTTCTTAACCCTCAAAATCACTATTCATCCACCAAATTCACTATTCACTGATGCACTTAATCATAATAAGAAAAGTTTTAATTTTACCAAAAATTCGGGTTATTACACTGGCTATTTCTTCCAGCCAGGCAAAAGGAGAGATTGAGAGTTCCACCTTAGTAGGTGAAGGTGAGGGTGTGAGAGGTGTGAGCCATGGGGAGCCCATGATGCAAGAAAATAGAGGAGAGAGAGAAGGGACTACAGGAGTCATAAGGGAGGAAGCAGCCATTGCTAGTGAGTCAATGGAGGTCAATGAGGGAGAAAGGGAACTTACCTTCCAAGAACTTTATCAACAGACTCTGGATAGTATTTCCCTGGATCCTGAGACCTTTACTCATCCTGTGTCAGCCTATCAAGTTTTGGCTCAACAGGGCAATGTGGAGGCAGAGAGGTCAATACAACTGATTCATACAACTGCATCAATGCAAAGAGCAAAGGATGCCTTGACCAATCTATCTCCAGAAGCTGCAGCTAGTGGTGAGTTTGATTTCTCTGATGATGAGGACAGCTTTGGTGACAATCAGGTGGCCACTACTTCACAGACTGGGACTTCTGTGGTGCCTCCTACACCAAACTGGCTTTCTCAAGATTTACAAGGAAGGATCTCTCTGGATGCTGCAATCACAAGGCAGTACAATGAGGCCTATCTGGCTCATGAGTCTGCAAATGCCAATGACAAGAAATTCTACAAGGCTGTTATGGATTCACTGGAAATCCAAAGGCTACAGATGATGCAGACAAGGATTGAGGCTAGAGAAATCAAGGACTCAATTAGCAATCTCAAGGATGCTAATGACAGGAGGCTAGATGAAAAGCTTCCTCTTCTCACTGTGTCCAAGATGAACAGGTTTTTCTCTAAGGAACCTGAGGTGGCTACCTCCTTGAAGACTCTCTCTTCTAGAGTGGACAAGGTGGAAGCTACCTTATCTCAGATGCAAAAGGAACAGGAGAAGCAGACACAACTGTTGGCCCAGCTAGTGGCAGCTCAAGGACTCCCAGTCATCTCTCTTGATGATAACAAAAAGGGGGAGAAATCTAAGGAGCTAGACATTCAAATCACAAAGGTTATGGTCCCAGCCATTTCCCTGCCAAAGGAGCCACTAGCTATGGGGGAGTCAGGCAAAGCTAAACTGGACAGCATTGACCTGATTCAGCAAGCTTCTATGAAGCTACAGCTTGCTGAACAGATTAAAGACCACTGGTCCAGGATAGATGAAAGAATCAAGAAGATAGCTGATTCTGAAAAGACTTCAGTTCCATCAACGAATCAAGCTTCTTCAACAGAGCCATCAACGGATGCCATGGTTTTAGTGTCAACGGAATGGGAGCCACAGACCAATTCTTCATATAAGGTAGAGCCCCTTCTACATGGAGTCACTCAAGGATCAAGGAAGGAGAAAGGACAAACTTCATGCATTAGGGATGTGGAAAAAGCTACATTGCAAAGAAGCCTATCTCCCAAGTCTCCTGCTAAACCAAAGGGCAAAAATACAGAAAGGACTTTCTATCCTGCACCTTATCCAGATGAGCTCAAGCTTCTTGGTCTTCTCATCACAAAAAGCAAGGAAAGCAATGACTATGAGGTAAGGAAGCAAAGGGCAATTGTCTACAGGAATGGACAACAAATCTGTGTTTGGGCTGGTCACCCAAACTTTGCTGAAGCTAAAGCTGAAGAGTCAGAAAGAGCAGCAATGCAAGCACTTGCAGTTGCTCAATCTCTTGATGAAGAAGAAAGACAGCAAGAAGAAAAAGCCAGAGAGGAAAGGAGTGCAAAGAAGAGCACAAGGCAACCAAAGGCAATAGCTAGGAGAAATATAGCCTTTGAGAATGATGACTCTCAGAGTATTGCATCAGACTCTTCTGTACCAACTGCACCTCCAACAATTCCTGATCCAGCTCTAGGGGAAAAGTTAGCCTGTGATCCTAAACATCCTGTTAATTTCCATGATCAGCCAATTGAGCCAAAGGAAGAGCCAATTGAGTTTGATGAGGCCAACTTTCCAAAATTCCTCTTTGAGATGGATCCAAAGAAGAAATCTAAGCAAAGGGCTACCAAGGCTAAGCCAATTCTAGTAAGGAGACCACAAGCTGAAAAACCTCCTACCAACCCAGAAGACTACATCTACATTGCTGATATCAGGGAGGAGTCTGACCTACACATCAATCTTGTTGACCTAGTTGAAGTGAGAGGAATTGCAGCTTCTTACAAACTACCAGAGAGATTGGTGTTTGTCTACAAGGGTGGGAGAGAACAGGTTTGGCCTCTACATAGAATTCTGGGAGAAGACTATCAGACACTGCTTTCTGTGTTCAAATGCCTGAAGAAAGATTTTGGTTTTACCAAAACAGCTAAGTCTGAAGTTGTTTCCAAAATCTGCCAAATCAAAGCTAGCTGGAACAAGCCTGGTGCACTTCCCAGAGTATTGAAGGTCCCTCAAACAGGAAAGAAGATTCATCTCCAACCTTTTTGGATGATGGAATTCAGAGACAAGGACAACTGTAGAAGATTCTTCAGAATAGAAGACCAACTGGAGAAGGCATCCAATGAAACTCTAAGATTAATGCAATCCAAGTTGGGGAATGAAGATGAAGAAGAGAAGATTTTCTACAGAAGACTTCAAGCTCAGATTGAGGAGAACAATGAAGAAAAGGGAAGAAAACAAGACCACAGAGGCAAAGATGAAAAATCTGCTCAGTCTAGAGGAGCAACTCTGTGCACTTGTTTAGTAAGATTTTCTACTTTGTATTTTAATTAAATTCAGTGAAGCTCAATGCAATTTCTACTTTTATCATGTGTAATTTAACTGAGTGTTTTTGTTATCATCAAGGCTCTTGATTTATGGCTGTTTTTCTATCAGTCATAAATTGGGGGAGATTGTTAGGAATATGTTGTTCTTGATGATAATTATAAAAACACTTAGTAGATTTTGTATTAAGTCATTTTGTAACTGTCAACGGAATAGCATGCTTTGCAGTGTTTCGTTGACAGGAAGCTCATCAACGGAATGAGTGTTGTAGCAATTGCACTGTACAATACTTCACAGTTTGATATGCATTTCGATGTATGTATTAGATAGGTTCTCTAAGTCATGTTGACTAAGTACTAGATAGGCAAAATAGGTTGGTTAATTGTAAATATGTTATGCCTTGTAATTTTGCCTAAGTGAAGACATGTCAACGGTATGAGGATTACTCTATCAACGAAACAAGGATACACCATCAACGGTATGGAGTTTACTCATCAACGAAACGAGAGAAACACCATCAACGGAATGAAGAATAAAGCTATCAACGAAATACATCTCCCTGCTATCAACGAATCATTATTGCTTTTCTGAATAGTTGACAAAGTGATAGTGACAGTTTACTGAACAGATCTAAAGGTGATGTGGAAGTGTACTTTGCATTGGAAACCATTAAAATGGACATGGGGAATAAGGAAACATCCCAGTTTCCAATTGGGCTCTTGGGAGTGATCATAATAAGAATGAAGACAAAAACAAGGATCTCCAAGGACCACTGGACAAAAGGGATGAAAAGCAAACTATTGGCGGTTACCTTTAGTGTACTTTAGAGTAGCCAAAAATAGTATTGTAAACTTGGGGATATATATAACCAAGTGTAACAGTTAAGATATGTTAATCCCAAATGACCTAACAGAATTGTAGAAGGGGGGGTTGAATACAATTTTGATATTTTCTTGATCTTAAAAACACCTTATAAAATAAAACTGAACTGAATAAATAAAAACACAAGATATAAATAATTCAGTTGGATTGTTTGATGATCCAACTGAAGTGTTTTTATTGCGGAAATAATCTGTGATACAAAAGTACACAGCTGCTCAGTTACAAGGTTGTAGAGAAGAATTGCTCTCAAAAATAGCTAATTCAATCTATTTGTTTTTCTTCTCTTCTTTCTAAAGTAACTGCTACACTTGGTTATATAATCCCAAGTTTACAATTCTACGTTTGGTTAAACTAAAGAATAATAGTAGTAACCATCAGTAGCTTGCTTTTCATTCCTTTTGTCCAATGGTCCTTGGAGATCTTTGCTTTTGTCTTCATGCTCATTATAATCATTTCCAAGAGCCTTATTGGAAATTGGAATGTTTCCTTATTTCCAGTATCCACTTTGATGGCTTCCAATGCAAAGTACACTTCCATATCTCCTTTTAGATCTGTTCAGTAAACTGTCACTATCACTTTGTCAACTGTTCAAAAAGCAACATTGATTCGTTGATAGCAAGGAGATGTGTTTCGTTGATAGCTTCATTCTTCATTCCGTTGATGGTGTTTCCCTCGTTTCGTTGATGGGTAAACTCCATACCGTTGACAGAGTAATCTTCATACCGTTGACATGTCTTCACTTAGTCAAAATTACAAGGCATAACATATTTACAATTAACCAACCTATTTTGCCTATCTAGTACTTAGTCAACATGACTTAGAAAACCTATCTAAAACATATAACAGAATGCCTATCATACTGTGAAGAATTGTACAATGCAATTGCTACAACACTCATTTCGTTGATGAGCTTCCTGTCAACGGAATGCTGCAAAGCATGCCATTTCGTTGACAGTTACAAAAATGACTTTACACAAATTCTACTAAGTGTTTTATGTTTTATCATCAAGAACAACATATTCCTAACAAGATATAGTGAGAGAAGAAAAACAAATAGTTTGTATTAGCTATCCTTGAGAGCATTCTTCTCTACAACTCTGTAACTGAGCAGCTGTGTACTTGTGTATCACAGATTATTTCCGCAATAAAAACACTTCAGTTGGATCATCAAACAATCCAACTGAATTATTTATATCTTGTGTTTTTATTTATTCAGTTCAGTTTTATTTTATAAAGTGTTTTAAGTTTAAGAAAATATCAAGAATTGTATTCAACCCCCCCTTCTACAATTCTGTTAGGTCATTTGGGATTAACACAAAATACCTACCCAGCCACACCATTAAAGAAGCTGCCATCGAAACACACACATGGCGCTAGAGTGAGTAGGGCATAAAACCATTCTCGCTAACCTATTGCAGAACCATCCTAGCAGTAGCGTACATACTCCAGCTCCATATAGGAAGCATAAAAATCTCTATACATAACATCCATGCCAAAAATATCAGTGTAATTGTGCGGGACCGAACCTCCTCAAGTCCGTGACTACATTTTCTGAGGTGCATAAAACACGAACTCTTTCAAACTTGATATATGCAACAATATGAACAAACCAGAAACATCCCAACAACACCCCCCCCCCTCAAACACACACACACACGCAACCACTTTGCATAATGCACCCCCAACTCAACTATCCACCAGGCCCAAATTAGCATTTCAAGAAAAATCCCAGTCATTCTAGACCTCATCAGGGACAAATAACCAGAACTACAACCAAACACAACATAAGAAACTAGTTTATCACTCGGTCAACTAAGTTTATAAGTTTAAAGTAGTGTATCAAGGCTAATTATCTGATGGGAAGCACAAACAAATGAAGAAAGATATTTTCCTATGTATATGTACATTATCAAGAGTTTTTAATGTATTTTAAAAGAAAGATTTGATTTCAGGCAATTGCTCGGATTTAGCTAAAGCATACGGTGTGTATATATAGTAAGAATTGAATTGTAATCCACCGCATTTTAAAGTTATTGGAATTGAATTATTGTTTTAAGATTGTTTTTCCTTTTTATATGAATTGTGATCAATACATTCCTCTCAAGTCTCATTCATGATTGAGTTCTTGGGGTGGTTGACTTTATGCGTTCATTACATAATTTTATCTTTTAATTCTTGTATTTTGTAAATCTTTATTCTTTGATTTCTATTACTGTCCTACATCATTTTCTTCACCAACGAGATAATATATTGAGGTGTCACAAGCTCAAGGCCATGTGAGAGACTCTTGTTTCTTCCAAAGCCTTTCTAAGCCTAAATATGAAACTTTGACCCCAATCATGATTTTTCTTTTAACATATAAATATAATTATTTTTTTAAAAATGTATAAATAAAAAGGAGCCCTAATCAATGATCAAACTAATTGGGCTGCTTTTTGGGGTTTACAAGAGATTGGCAGATAGAATTCGGGTTTAGAATTTAAAAAGCAGAAAAACAAACAAACACTAAAATTGACTTAAATACTAGAGACCCTAGTTTGAGCTATTACTTCAGATCAAGCCTTGTGGTTCTGTGTATGTTATACGACAAGCCAGTCTTCTCATATAAAATTATTATTTGTATTTTTCATATTTTATCTACTCATTATATTGCAATTTTTGTACTTTTCTTTATATTCAGTTTCTGGACCATTGGATCAATCATCCGACGGATAAGATTAAAACAAAAATTTAGACGCTCCTCTATAAATTGTCGCAGATAGGTGGAGGCCCCTTTATAATTTTTCGCAGAGCATTCAAAATTACAAAAGTGTAATTAATATTTCCACACAGAGCAACCAAATGCTTTTTATAGAGACAATTATGCCGGAGATTGTGTGTGATTCTCCTTCTCATCGATCCTACCTCATACAAACAACAATTACAACTATTTTTTAAGATTTTCGCAAAATGTTGGAACCAGATTTCTGTTGGGTCGGACTCCGAATATCTTTTCGGGTTCACCTGCAAAGAGAGAAGAATGCGAGAGGTTTGGCCCCCGATTCACCTCCGGTGTGAGAATAAGTTAAAAGGTTCCAGTGAGTTTAAATTGAACGTGCAAGTGCTTGTGTGTATAAAATAAGTATTAACCTTTCAATGAAACCTGATGTGAGCTTTTATAAGCATGGTTTGTTACGGTCACCCGGAATCCTCGGGGCCACTCGCCCACACGCGTTGTCCGGTTCACTCGCCTAGAAAGTAGGGAGACTCAGTCATTCTGCAACGGCTAGGTGCATCTGACCAGACCGAAGTAATGGGCCTGACTTATCAGCCAACCCATTCGGCCCAATTATACTTGGGCCTCCAACATGTCTGTGGACTTTGGTCGAGTGTCCACTTCGATCGGAGTCCTAGCATTTCACTCCTTTTCGGGATAACTTTCAACAGGTCTCACACTTATCAATTATGACACGTCACCTAGGGAATCGTGTCGTATTAATAATGACAACTATAATAACCCCAAATTTTGGACTTAGTTAAAAGTTTTTTGATGAATAGTAAGTTTGCTGATGAAAATATTTTCAGACCACTATATATGCAAGACATGGAATGAATGTTTCGAAGTTATATTAGTGACGTATAAGGAGAATAAGTGAATGTAAACGCGATCAGAATCAGGAGATTCCAACATTAAATTTTGTTCACTATTCATCGGGCAGTCGAGGATTTATTAATTGATCATTATGAGATTAAGAAAGCGAGAAGATCCATAATCAAATATTAAGCCAAGGCAATAAAAGATCAAGAGGATATCCCCTAGCATTGGTACAACGAAACGTTTTCAAAATCCCTTGAACCTATCTCAAGACTTAGCAACAAAGAAGAAGCGTGACGAATTATGGATTAAACCCTAACAAAAAGGGGGAGTATCATATAAGATCATCAAGTGCATCATATAAGAGGATTGATGACACAAATTATGACATAAGCATGACACAGGAGGATGACTTAGGTGATGACAAAGTGATGACAAGGTGATGAATCGCCACCTTGTCACCACTTTCACCACACAATTAGCCAAGGCTTGACATGTGTCCTTGGGTGTGACGCCCCTAAATCCGGGGTCAGAGAATTTGGTCGTCACGCTAAAATCTCACTCTAAAACAACCTGTTAAAACTTAAACCAATTCAAATATAACATCTGCGACCCCAACTCTACCAAGAATCTTTTAGGCTATAGTTCTAGAAACAAGAATCCAAAATTACTAAAATTTAACTTCCTTTTACAACAATACTCTTTGCACAATTTCTATAACACTAGTATAACTTCGATAAGAAGTATACCAGGCAAACTAATCTTATACAATATAGTATTTACTAGAAATCAACTTTATACAATAACCTTACACTAGATCCAAATGCTCTTCATCAACTCATCTTCCCAACATCATCTTGACTCTTCTCGTTCCACAGTCATACAATTTAATACTGTCAATCTACCTTACACTGGGAGGTTTAAAAGTTGAAACCAACAAATATGAGCAGAGACATCCACTCGCTTTACTGAAATATCAAGGGTAACAAGCAAGAGTGAGCAAAAGAAGCTCAGCAAGTATATAATACTGCACAAGATAAAATAATGATGCAACAATATCTGCAAAGAAATCAACTCAACTGGGGTAAAATAATGGTGCAATAATAGCAATGTATGAAAATCAGCTCAACTGGAAAAATGAACAACAATATTTGTATCAAACTTTAAATTAGAATTGGATTTTTACTATGACGCAACGAGTTAAAGTGGATGATCAGTCACACTAAAACTCCGGATCATACCCTACGGTATGTCCAAATAATGAACTGGATCCAAGGCCACATTGGCCACATAATAATATTCATACTCTGACTAGCGTCTGTAGTCCTTAAAACATTTCATTTTAATAAAAACTTCCAATTCCAATCTAGTACTCAGATTAGGTGTCGGAACAATCGACTACCTGGTTAACTCAAATTAATGCTTTCAACTGTCTGATTCAGATTATCAAACTAGGTTAGGTTAAAACAAGTACATATGAATTAGCTTTCCAATGATAAAGAACCAGGATTAAATCTGGTAACCACAAGATACTGCAGGGTATGAATTATGAACCGAAATAGAACTGTCAAGTTAGAAATAAATAGGTTGTCTCAATCACAGGATGTTAGAAATGAATACTACTAGAAACTAGACAGATGGGGGGGGGGTGAATGGATAGTTTGATATATTTTTCGATTCTTGAAAACTAAGTAACAGACTGTATATGATTATGATATGTAATATGCAGAAAGTAAATAACACACACAATCACTTTAATCTACTTTGTATAAGCAAATTAAATACTACAGCTTTCCAAGAAATTCACAATAGAATTTCTGGCTTCTAAACAAGAACAGTTTGAACTTGCTTGCTTACAGAGAAAAGAGCTTAGCAAATAACTATGTGTATCTCTCTTACAGCTAACAATAGGATGTGCATGATATATATAAGCCCTATACAAACTAGTGCACACACCTATTTTTACACAGTTACCCCTTGCTGAAAGTCCAACTTGTCCTGCCATAAGACGTTAACTGTGTCAGGAAGGACCACCTGCTTTTCGGAGTCTTTCCCGTTTCTGTAGCTGCTTGTCTCTTATCTTTCTCTCCAAGTTTAGCTGTAGATTTGCCATCTGTTCTTTGGACCACCTTGCCAGAACAAATGCTTCAGTATTTGTCTCTTTTGATTCTTGATTCTGTACCTTGATTTGTCTTGTTGTAAACGGCTAAGTGTTGATATCGTGAACTCCACTTCATTCCTGACTTCGCGATCTCACTTGTGAGGACTTCGCGATATAGCCTTTGAAGACTTTGCGACATAGGTCATTTGAAGACTATGCGACATAGGTCATTTGAAGACTATGCGACATAGGTCATTTGAAGACTATGCGACATAGGCTTCTTTGACTTTGCTGACTTCAACACTTCACGACATGTGTCTTGAGGACTTCTCGACATAGTACAAAATGGACTATGCGATATAGTACTTCACGACATGGATATTGGTGACTTCACGACATAGCTTTCTTCTGACTTTGCTATATAATGCCTTAGACAAATTTCTGCAACTTATTTCTTCATAGCCTTATTTATCTCTATCCTGCTGCATGAACACTTCTGAACTTCTACCAGGACAATTATTCAATGGCCTATATACAATCTAGATGCAAGAAACTTTACTAAGCTCATTATAACTTTGAGCATACATGATCAAGCTAATGTTCATGAGAACAAGACAAGTACATTTAGAGACCTATACTATATCCCAGTGATAGAACTCACTAGGTCATGTAATGTGACATAGTCACATAGTGTAGGCTTGTTAATAGTGGTATTCAGACATGTCTTGAGCCTAACAATCTCCCCCAAATTGTGAGTAAGATCCTTAGGCACAATTTCATGTCTGATAACAAGCCTAACTTACATAAAAGGAAATTTAGTAACAGAGAGAACAATTCATGAACATTGAGATCAGAAATTTGATTACATAGAAAAATTGAAAGCTTACAGATTACTTTTGTTGCTCAGCAGCTTCAGCTTCCAATTGCTTCTCTAGCAAATCATCATATATCTTCTTTTTCCTTATCTCTTCTTTTCTCTTCATGTCTATGATGGCTTCTTGAAGTTCTTCTCTTGCAATCAGTTCTTCAATGAGAGGTGAGCCTTTCAAGTCATCAATTGCAGCCTTGAGTGCACTCTCTACATAGGAATCAAGAAACTCCATCCTTATTTTGCTTTGACCTCCATGTGAGTTTTTGTACTCCACAATGTAAGGATTTTGCTTGACCCTGCACATCCCTTTCTGCCTTAGCTCCTTAGCCCTCTTCTCCATCTCAGCCATTTCTTTCTCTCTCTGTATGTTTTTCTCTTCATTCTCTTTCCTCATTTTTTCTTCATAATCAGCATGCATCTTTAAGTACCTGGCAATATCTATCTTCCATGTTCTTTCTTCTTTTTCTTCAAAATTCAGTAAGGCATTTATTCTTTCAAGCTCATACTTATAGAAATATTGCCAGCTTCCTTGCTTCATTATCCTTTCTCTTCCATCAGTGTACTTGATCTCTAGATGATCCAACTTCACTTTGACTTTAAAGATCCTTTGAGCCCTCAAAAATGCTAGGGCATCTTCATCATAGTCCTCATCTAGTGGAAGCACATTGATGCTAATAACATTTGTGAGTTTTCCAGTCTTCTTTGTTATCCTTATCCTTTTGGGTACACTCTTGATCTTCAAATGCTTCACAAGAGATACCTTTCTGGAACAAGGAGAATTAGTCTTCAGTGCCACATCACTTGGAAGTAGCTTCATTCATTTCCCCTTCATCCACTGTAACACTCCACTAGCTGTAACTTTGTGGAAGTGTTTTCTTGAAATTACTTTAGTGGCTTCATCTTTCTTCTGTGGCAATTCAGGTTCAGAAGTCATGGATAATGATTTTGGAGGATCATTGCTAATAGTACCCACCCTAGACTTAGAGTCTTGTGTTGTGGTTAAAGTACTGCTGGCAATGTCCTTGACTTGCTGAATTCCACTTCTTGCTTTCCTGGTTGTTTCCTTTGTCCCTTTTGAGTCCCTCTTGTCATCACCAGCATCTTTTGATTTCTTTTGATATTTGCTCCTGCTGCTCTCACTAGATCCATCCTTATTTCTCCTTGTCTGAGATCTCCTTTCATAGGTTTTCTCCTCATCATCATCCTCCCCATCCTTCTTTTTGCTCTTTTCTTTGACAGATTCAGGAATGACTCCATGAATCAGAAAAGATTGTAGAGTTCGAATCATCTCTAGTTCCTCAGCTGTCCTAGCTCCTCTCTTAGCTCTCAGCATTTGCAGCACCTGGTTGATCTTTGCATTGTTCTTCATTAAAAGGTCTGAGGGAATTACTAGTTGGTCAATACTACTGTCTTGAGATAGGCTTTGGTAAATTATTGTCCTTGGCTTGGATATAACCTCAGGCAATCTTTTATTCTGGTCCATCTTCAAGTCATTATAAAGACTTTCATTGTTCATCCCATGTTTTTCAATCAACTCCAGAATGATTGACAGCTCAGTAAATCTCAGTTTCTCTAGAGTTTGAAAAGCTAGGTGCCACAAGCAGTTGTCCTTGCACACCATGATTATCTCTCTTAGATGGACATCCTTGATTTTCCTTACTGCCACTGTGAAATACTTGATGCTTTCCTTGATCTTCTGTCTGTACATCCTTGCATCTCCTTGAGCACTGCTGTAGATGGCTTTCAGAAACTCCAGAAAGGCCTCATTATGATAGATGTTTGAGTTGGCAACTTCCTGTAGCTTGGCCTCTGTGATTATATCAGCTTTGACAGGTTTAGCATTGGAAGTAGGTTGAGTAGGTTGAGGATTTGAGATATCTTTAGGCATTGTTGATGGATAGTAGGTGGTTGAGATTGGGCTCTTCTGACCTTCTGCACTTATGACCTCTACAGGGGGAAGGATGATTGGCTTTATGGTTTCTTCAATGAGTATGCCCTTGCCCTTATGCTTTGACTGCTTGGCAGGTACTCCCCCTCTTTGTTTCAGAATGACCTCCTTTTGTTTCTCCCCCTTAGGCTTGGGATCAGACAAGATGACTTGAGCTTCCCCAGGGATAGGCAGGTTCATTTGTTTCATCATTGAAGTCAGCATCTGTTGTTGCACCAGCAGGATATTGGAGGTGTTGTTGCCTTGGTCATCCAGTTTGTCATTGAGCTGTTTTAGAGAGTTGGCAAGCTCCTTGTTTTCATCTTTCAGAGAGGCCACTTCTCTTTCAAGACCATCCACCTTTGAGAATAGCTGTTGAGACTTGAAAGAATTGAGAGATTGCTCCTTGAGCTTGGCAAAGTCAAATTTGGAGATGTTTGACAGAGGGACCTCATCCACCAATTTGTCACCATACTGATTCTTCCAAATTACATTCAGCATTGCATTTGAGTTGATATTGGCCTTGACTTGATTTTCTAGGGTTGTAGCCAGCTTCCTGATGTTGTCTGTGACCATGGCCAGAGAGAGGTCCATCATGCTTACAGTAGAGTTTGTCTTCTGGATTTCTTTAAGGATGCCTTCCACCTTGGGAAAATCAGAGAGATATGAATTTCTGAGCTGAGTGAGGGATCTGTCTGTCGCCTCCTGGATAGAAGAAATCTCTGATTGAAGCCCTTTCCCAAGATAGTGCAGAGCCTTTAATTGATTCCTGTAGACATCATTAACAGCATCATAGATGGCAGCAGGAGAGAGATCCTTTGCATTGGAGCCCAGAGAAGTTAGGTATTCTTCTCTTAGAAAAGCTAGGGCATCCTTGAGCTTGAGAGTCCTCTTAGCATCCAACCAGGCATCCACATTTCCCTCTGGTTCAGCTGCATCCACTATCTTCTCCTGCTGAGCTTCAACATCCTCCTTGTGGCAGAGTAAAATGGCTTCATAATCAGCATTTGGGAGATTTGAGGTGAGGAGATGTTGAGCTATCTTTGAGAACTCATCAATCTGTGCCACATGGAGATCTTGTATGGCTTCTTCTGTCATTTTGGAAGGCACAGATGATGATCCTGAAGGCCTGTCATGGTGCACAGGCTTCAGCCATTCTGACATAGTGGCCTGAGCCAAGTGAGAGCTAGTGCTAGGCACTTCATGAGATGTAGGATTTTGAGTCTCCTCCAGCCTTGGAATGGCTGTAGGGTCTGATGTTGTCTCCATTGAAATGGGATGTGTTACAACATCAGCCCTATTTGTCTGTGAAGACAATTCCACATCCCTAAGGATGGGAGAATTTGGCATAGAGTCTCCAGTGAAAACTGGTGAATCCTCCATGTTTTTGTTGGCGTCATTAGGATATGCCCCAGCATGCATTCCCTGACCAACTAGATGTGGGTCCTGGGTGGTGAGCATAGTGTCATGCACCATGTCACTTGAAATTGGCTCAATCACATGAGAGAATTGTGATTGATCAAAGGCAAGATTGTCATTGGAATGACTCTCTTGTTCAGAAGAAATTTTTATGGAAGAATCTGAGAGAGAAGTGGGGTTTAGATTAGATTGTGGCAACTCCCCCTGAGAAATAGGAGGAGTTTCAACAGTGATGTGCTCTCCACTCTGTGTATGATCAGCCTTATCACTCCTAGGGTCAAGAGTGAGTTCTTGACCCTGTGCAGACTCTGTACAGGGTGCAGTGGGGAGACTGCTCTTTTCAATGCCAATGACCTGTTGAGAGGCCATGGACAGTAACAGGTGTACCCCTTTTTCCACATCTGAATCCTGTTGGGAGGATCCAGTGGTAGGTTTGGATTTGGATTTCTTACTTTGTCTGGTGAGAGGTGACTCAGGATTCTCACTAGCTATCTCTACAGATTCATTTATCACTGCTAGGGCTCTCTTCTTTGACTTCTTTTTAGTAACACCAATCTTTTGAGAGATTGATGCACTTGGCTGCCTAACTTCTATGGTACTGTTTACAGTGGGGTTGCTGGATGGGATGGGAAGGCTGGGGTTAGACTGTGTAGCTCCTTCAGTCTCAGCCTCCCCTGTCCAGGAAAGTGCATGGTATATGGGCTTATCAAGTGGATAAGACTCAAATGTGTCCTGCATATTGTTACGACCAAACTAAACACGCAAGTGCACGTGATCTCAAGTAATACAGATAGCAAATAAGGTTCGTTCCAACAGGGACTCGTTGTTTGTCTAGTTAATTCACTCACCGATGTATGATTATTATTCGATGCTAAAACAATTAACAAAGTGGTTTTGATTATCACTAAAATCTATCTAAGAATTATGACTAATTATCACTACTGAAACTGAGAATTATATTGATTTACTTATATGAATGAAACATGGGATTTCAACTTCATTAAACAATCCATCTAAGGTCTTCAATTCTCTAGCCCTTCCATGTGATTTGTTAATACCTGATCGAACACACAAAACTGAGATAAGTCAACTTTCGTTGTACCAATACCATCCTAAATAATATCCACAATTAAGATAGAAATCACTTAGTCTCCCAATTATGCTTAGTCCTTATATGTCTATAAAGATTGAAAACATAATGGGTTAAGTACAAGCATTCAATTGATCACATAGTCGTCATAAAACGGTTAGAGTTACGACACTAATTACGAATGATATTCTCACGCATAAACCTATGCTAGCATGGCAAGTTCTAAACTCTTAAATCCACTTTCGCTTCAATAAGAATTAACACACAATTACAGGAGTTAGCTACTCTCTTATAACGAATTAAAACAACCATGATAGGATATCACATCAATCACACTATAGGCATCGAGAAAATTCAACTAATAGACTTCATGAATAACTACGTTAAAATCCCATGATAACGAATTAGTTCATAATCAAACTAATCGTCACCATGGGTTCTATTGAAAACATGATAGATGAAAACGAATTATAACTATTATAAATATCAAGGGTTTTAAAGAGTACACCAAATCCAAGCATCCACAAACTAGAAAGATTACAAGAATAAAATTGAATCGATCTTCTTTCTTGCTTCTTCGTGCTTAAACTCCGTAGATATATGATATGTCTCTCCCCTCTCTCTCTTCTAGGGTTTGTTTCTTCTTTTTATAGTCCTCCAAGTGCAATATTTCCTCAGGAATTGATTTCTTTAAATTTCACTTGAAAAATCACAAATTAGGGCAAAACAGGAATTTCCCCGCCAGACACCACGGCGCTGCCGCGCCAGGTTTGTATAGGGACACGGCGCTGCCGCGCCAAGTTCACTGTGCAGCCTTTTCTCTGCGGCGCTGCCGCGCCACTCTCCAGTGTTATCACGGCGCTGCCGCGCCAGGATCTCTGTCCAGCAAAACTGCATTTTCTCCTTTTCTTCATTATAACTCCGTTTCGCGCTCCAATTGCTTCGCTTCATTCCTAACACACCTGTGATCAATATACCTGCACAATACCCTTAAAAGAGATCAAAAATACCACAACTCGAGTACAAACATACGTTTTAAGCCAAACGGAAACGTTCTAAGTGAATAAAATATCCACTTATCACACCCCCAAACTTAAACCGTTGCTCGTCCTCGAGCATAAACAACTACCACTTCCGTAGGTGATCACGGTTGCATTTAGCATATGCAACAAGCCCTTTAAACCCCTAGGCAGCCCTAGTGGACGAGTAAGGTCTCGTGAGGGCCTATAGCGAATGTACCCCCAAAATCCATCTAACAATGCAACTACAAATGCAACTAACTACATGAATGCAACTATATGAAAATGCAAGGACCCCCCTTAAACTAACCAAAACCATTCATTAGGCAAACATCTCAAATCATGCAACAACTTCCAAACAGAGCTCGACTGAATTTCCGTATACTAACAATACATGCATAGGAACGTGGTGTGTGCGATACTCATCAGATATACTCCCAACACTAGATCAAAAATCATACCGATTCTTAGTCAAGGCAATCACAAGTTTATAAAAAAAATGAACGGTAGACACATCATAACTTCGAGACACCTCCATACTCATTCAGGATAACCAAGAATTCATGCTTTATTACCACGACACATACTACTATTCGCAACACATATGCTTATTTAACCGTGCAATGAGTGAGACCCCAAAAGGCTTATACAATAATACCCATGTAGCGAGTGTTAGGTCAGTGGATCCCAGACTATAAAAGCCTTAGGTCACTAGGACTAAGTCCCCTCAGACTTAATTACTCGAGTATTAAAGAGCTCACTCGTGATTAATTTTGCATTTAACTTATTTACATGACTCTTTTTTTTTTCTTTTCTTTTTTTTTCTTCTTTTTTTTTTCAAAATTTTTTTCTATACAATCTGGAATGAGAATTCTCAATTCCAACCCTAGACTACTCATATAAATATGAGCCGGCTACTAGCCATTTGACACCTAGCCATAAACACAACATCTAGCATGAAAATCCTGTTTCCCCCCAAACTTATACTTTAGTGCTCTTACGTTATCAAGTGAATAAAGAACATTCTTAATATAACCAAGTAATTAAACCTCAAAACCTCCAAACAAGCATGACCCCCAATCTAGCCCAAAAGCAACAATGAGTTGTGTAATTGTTTTTGTCCCCATAACATGCATGTCAAGTTCATAGAAACTCTAAATCAACCCTCTATTCATGATTATCACACTCAAATCAACATCTACCTGCCAACAGAAATAGCTCGTCCTAAGGGATCATGAAAATGCATGCCATGCTTATGCAACTATATGCACCTAAATAACAAAATAACAGAATGTCCTATATGCTCATGCAACAAAATGCTCTAAACTATCATGAAATTAACTAACATGCACAAATGCTAAATGCTCCTAATATGCAATACAACTAATATACAAATGCACCTTTCATCCCCACCCCCAAACTTAAAATTTTCAATGCCCACATTGAAGGTAAGAATAAAAAGAGTGCAAAGCATACCTACTCGTCGTCCGAACCACTCCCATTAGGAGTGTCCGGTGGCGGATAGACAGCGCCAGCTCCAAAGGACGGAAAAGTCACGTCCACTCCACTAGCACGCAGAGCCGTGCTCAATGCCTGTGCAAACTGACCAAAATCTGCTCTAAAACCTGCCTGCATATCGTGCACCGCATCGATACGCCTCGCCAATCTCCTATACTGCCTCTGACTGATAAGAGAACCTCCATCCTGAGGCTCTCCCCCCTGCTGCTGTTGCTGCTGCTGTTGCTGCTGCTGTTGCTGCTGCTGCTGTCCCTCAACTACATAACCAAGGCCCCACCAATCCGGCTCACCGCCATCCCACACATTCAGCCTCATTATACTCTGGTGATCCAAGGCTGCCTGTGGCTGCTGCACAACATCCGCTTCCGACCAAATAGCACCACCATCCCTAGCCAACCTAGCAATCACCGAACCATAAGGTATCGCTGCAGTGGTACTCCCTTGCATGAACCGGAGAATCCCCTGGTGGATCAAATTACCCACATCCACCAACTCTCTGCTGCAGATAGCAAACAACAATATAGCTCTCTCCACTGTTACCTCATTAGAATGCCTAGTCGGGATGAGGTTAGCACAAATGAACAAATGCCAAGTACGCGCATACTGATTAAGAGCCGTCGACAAAAACGAAGTAGGCTCAGTAGTGCCACGCCTCACAGTCCACTGCGTACCTGGAACACATAACCTCTCAATTATATCCTGAAGGTCCACAGCGTCACGGGTCCTTCCCGACCAATCCTCTTGATTCCTCCTAGGAGTCGGGAGACCAAGAACACGCCGAATAGCACGCGGCCGATAGTCCACTCGAAACCCACGAACTTGGCTAATCCCATTCCTGTCAACCCCAGCATTCGCATAAAACTCGCGAACCACCGTCATCGGAACCGGCTCCGGAGCCTCACAAAATAGCTCCCAACCTCTCTCCGCAATATTCTCCAACATGTACCCATCCGATGCCGTAGGCAAAAGACCCCTCTCACGAGCGACAGGGCGCCCCAACAACTCGTTATAAGCCTCACGAGCCTCATTGGAAACAAATTGAGGGCCACCATTACCTCCACCAGAATCAGAGGAAGAAGAAGAACGAGGGGGCCTTCCACCAGCCCCACTACCACTAGCGCCCTCACTACCACCACCAATTACAACCCTTTGTCTCTTGGATGCCATTGAATTTGAATGAAGAAAGTGTTTAGAATGTTTAAGAATTTGTGAGATTTGTAAGTAGTGTATGTATAGGTTGTATAGGTAGGGATAGGAGATGTGGTTTTATAAGGAGAATTTAGGGTTAGTGGGTATAGGTAATGGGTTTAGACAATGGGCCACTAATACAACACCAATCTTTCTTTTTTTTCAATTTTTTTTCAGTTTTTCTATTTTTTTTTCTTTTTTTTTTTCCTCAGTCGTCGCCACGGCGCTGCCGCGCCAGGAATACACTACAGCACGGCGCTGCCGCGCCAGAACTTCTGCTGAAATTTTTTTTCTTTTTTTTTTTTTTTTTTTTTTTTTTTTTTTTTTTTTATAGATGCAAACACAATCACGTGGGTTGCCTCCCACGAAGCGCTCTTTTTAAGTCCTGAGCTTGACATAGCTTCAGTTCCTTACGTTGTGCAAATTAGAACCGCGGTCTCAACTTCGCGATTCAACTTCTCTCCAAAATATGGCTTTAACCGCTGACCATTGACCTTGAACGACTGGTCCGGTGACTTGTCAAAGATCTCCACTGCTCCATGCTGAAAAACTGTTTTAACTGAGAATGGACCTGACCAACGCGACTTCAACTTTCCAGGAAACAACCGAAGTCGAGAGTTGAACAACAACACCAATTGCCCGGGCACAAATGTCTTAAGAACCAACCGACGATCATGCCACCTTTTGACTTTCTCTTTATATAGCTTGTTGTTCTCATAAGCTTGCAATCGAAACTCGTCCATTTCATTCAACTGAACTATACGCTTTTCACCTGCTGCTGTAAGATCAAAATTCAGCTTCTTCAACGCCCAATAAGCCTTGTGTTCTAACTCAGCTGGAAGATGACATGCTTTTCCATACACAAGCTGAAATGGTGACATTCCCAAAGGCGTTTTATAGGCTGTCCGATAAGCCCACACTGCTTCATCAAGCTTCAAAGCCCAATCCTTCCTAGAAGGACTTACCACCTTCTCAAGAATCCGTTTAATTTCACGATTAGACACTTCAGCTTGCCCATTGGTTTGAGGATGATAAGCTGTAGCAACTCGATGATTGATATTGTAGCGTGCCATAAGAGATGTAAACTTCCGATTGCAAAAGTGCGTACCTTCATCACTGATGATAACTCGCGGAGTTCCAACCGAGTAAAAATATTCTTGTGAAGGAAATTAAGCACCACCTTAGCATCATTCGTTGGAAGTGCCTTTACCTCCACCCACTTAGACACATAATCCACAGCTAACAGAATATACTGATTACCACATGACGGAATGAACGGTCCCATGAAGTCGATTCCCCACACGTCAAAGATTTCTACCTCCAACATGACATTAAGAGGCATCTCGTCCCTACGAGAAATATTACCAACTCGTTGACATCGATCACATCTCAACACAAACTGATGAGCATCTTTGAATAGAGTCGGCCAATAGAAACCTGCTTGAAGAATACGTGTGGCTGTCTTTTCACCCGCATAATGGCCTCCATAAGCTGTAGCATGAAAATCACTAAGAATAGCCTCGGTCTCACTGTAAGGAACACAACGCCTAATAATCTGATCAGCTCCTTGCTTGAACAAAAACGGCTCATCCCAAATATACTGCTTGACATCATGTAAGAATTTCTTCTTTTGAGCATAAGAGAGCTCAGGTGGCATGATGTTACTTACTAGATAATTCACAATGTCGGCATACCATGGTTCAACATCTTCCACACTGAATAGTTGCTCATCCGGAAAAAACTCATTAATAACTGTATTATCTTTAGGTGACTTTCCGTGATCCTCCAATCTAGAGAGATGGTCAGCTACCTGATTCTCCGTCCCCTTTCTGTCCTTGATTTCCACGTCAAATTCTTGCAACAGAAGAACCCAACGAATCAACCTTGGCTTAGCATCTTTCTTCGCCAAGAGATAGCGAATAGCAGCATGATCCGTATAAACTGTCACCTTAGTACCAAGCAGATAAGAGCGAAACTTTTCAAACCCGTAGACAATAGCAAGTAGTTCCTTCTCAGTGGTGGTGTAATTCATCTGAGCATCATTAAGAGTTTTGCTTGCATAAT
Source organism: Heracleum sosnowskyi (assembly GCA_030848705.1). NCBI lineage: Eukaryota > Viridiplantae > Streptophyta > Magnoliopsida > Apiales > Apiaceae > Heracleum > Heracleum sosnowskyi. Next base: position 51,384,518 of record CM061244.1, read on the forward strand.
AAATAACATGAAACACCTTTTCTTTCCTTTGGCCTAGAACGGCACCAAGTGCAAAATCACTAGCATCGCACATCAAAGCAAATGGTTGGCTCCAATCAGGAGCTGTAATCACTGGAGCAGAAATTAATTTCTTCTTCAAGATCTCGAATGCCTGTAAACAAGACTCATCAAACTTGAACGGAACGTCTTTTTCCAAGAGATTGCAAAGTGGCTTAGAAATTTTTGAGAAGTCCTTTATGAAACACCTGTAGAACCCCGCATGACCAAGAAAGCTGCGGATACCCTTGACTGAAACAGGGGCCGGAAGGTTCTCAATAGTTGCCACCTTTGCCTTGTCAACTTCCAAACCTTTACACGAAACCTTGTGCCCCAGAATGACACCTTCTTGTACCATGAAATGGCACTTTTCCCAATTAAGCACAAGATTTGTCTCCACACAACGCCTTAGAACCAGACTCAAGTTTCCCAAACACTCATCAAAAGAATCCCCAAAGACTGAGAAATCGTCCATGAATACTTCCACATTAATTCCAATCATGTCAGAAAAAATGGCCATCATGCATCGCTGAAAAGTAGCTGGCGCTCCACACAACCCGAAAGAAACACGTCTGAATGCGAATGTACCAAATGGACAAGTGAATGTAGTCTTCTCTTGATCCTCGGGCGCTATGCAAATCTGATTGTAACCAGAATACCCATCAAGCAAGCAATAGTACTGATGTCCAGCCAATCTGTCGAGCATCTGATCAATGAACGGAAGTGGAAAATGATCCTTCCGAGTGGCCTTATTCAACTTACGATAATCCATGCAAATCCTCCAACCAGTAACTGTTCGAGTGGGAATGAGCTCGTTCTTTTCATTAGTCACCACTGTCATGCCTCCCTTCTTAGGCACACATTGCACCGGACTCACCCAAGAACTATCAGAGATCGGATAGATAATGCCTGCATCAAGCCACTTAAGAATTTCCTTCTTCACAACTTCCTTCATAACAGGATTCAGCCTCCTTTGATTATCAACTGTAGGTTTAGCTCCCTCTTCCAAAGGAATTTTGTGCATGCAATAAGAAGGACTAATACCCTTGATGTCTGCTATAGTCCACCCAATGGCTGATTTGAAATCCCTCAAAATTCACAATAGCTTTTCCTCTTCCATGCCTGAAAGCTTAGATGATATAATAACAGGTAAGGTAGAAGAATCACCAAGATAGGCATACCTTAGATGTTCAGGCAATGGCTTAAGTTCCAATTTAGGTGCTTCCTCGATCGATGGCTTAAGTCTAACATGAGACTTCTTCAGCTCTGACAACCCCAAAGATTCAAACGGAATCTCGAACTTCTTCCATGGAGACGCATTAAGATATTGCAATTGTTCTTCATCCTCTTCGTTCTCAATCTCCAAGTCATTAATAAGAACTCTTTCCAACACATCAGATTTGATCAAGTGTTGAGTTGCGGAGCTAACCACCTTGTCCACCATATCAATTTTAAAACACATTTCCTCGTCAGTTGGAAGCTTCATTGCATTGAAAACATTAAAGGTCACATTTTGATCGTGCACCCTCATAGTGAGTTCTCCCTTTTGGACATCAATCAGAGTCCGACCTGTAGCCAAGAATGGTCGTCCCAAGATGATAGGGATCTTCTTGTCTTCCTCAAAGTCAAGAATCACAAAGTCGGCTGGAAAGATAAGCTTGTCGACCTTCACCAAAACATCCTCAACTATTCCTCGAGGATAAGTAACTGAACGGTCCGCAAGTTGCAGCGTCATAGTAGTTGGCCTTGGTTCTGGAAGACCAAGTTGCATGAAAACTGATAAGGGCATGAGATTAATGCTTGCCCCCAAATCACACAAACATTTGCTGAAGGAGAGATTTCCAATAGTACATGGAATGGTGAAACTTCCAGGATCCTTCAACTTAGGTGGTAACTTTTGTTGCAAGATGGCACTACATTCTTCCGTCAATGCAACTGTCTCTAGCTCCTCAAGTTTCAATTTCTTTGAAAGAATGCCCTTCATAAACTTCGCATAGCTCGGCATTTGCTCAAGAGCCTCTGCAAATGGTATGTTGATCTGAAGCTTCTTGAAGACATCCAAGAACTTAGCAAACTGCTTGTCAAACTTTTGCCTTTGAACTCGTTTTGGGAATGGAGGAGGTGGGAACACCTTTTCTTCTACTTCCTTCTGAGAATTATCAGTCCTAGCAGTTTTAGGATTCGAGGGAATAGCATTAGGTACCAAATCAGGAACGGATTCGACCCCAACGTCAAGATTATCATTCTTTTCCTTGGCTGAATCTTCTTCGTTCTGACCTTGTAGAATCTTCCCCGATCGTAAGGTCACTGCCTGAACCTGTTCCTTTTGATCTTTCTTGCCTGGATTCATCTCTGTGTCACTCGGAAGCGTTCCTGGTTGACGGTTCAGCAATGCATTGGCTAGTTGACCAATCTGATTCTCTAAAGTTTTCAATGACACCGCCTGACTCTTGTACATCATTCGCAGCTCTTCCAATTCGGACTTTTCAGACTGATTCAAAGAATTCTCTTGAGATGGTTGAAATCCAGGTGGATTGAATGGTTGCCTTGGAGCATAGGGTGGTTGTTGATAGTTCTGACCATATGGCCTTGCATTGAACTGCTGATTCTGTGGTTGCTGAACACCCCCCTGATTGTTGCTCCAACTGAAATTAGGATGATTCCGATTGTTGGGATGATAAGCATTAGGCACTGGCTGCTGAGCTCTTTGAAAATTACTAACAAACTGTGCTGATTCAGATGAGATAGCACACATATTCGTGTCATGAGCTCCTGCACACAATTCACACACCATAGAAACCTGGTTAGTCCCATGATTAGAAAGGGAATCTACCTTCATTGTCAACGCCTTGAGTTGAGCAGCAATAGCAGTAGCTGCATCCAATTCAAGAACTCCAGCCACTTTAGCATGTGGCAAGCGTTGAGTAGGATTCTGAAACTCATTGGCCGCCATCATCTCGATAAGATTATAGGCATCCTCATAGCTTTTTGCCCATAGCGCACCTCCAGATGCTGCATCTAACATAGGCCTGGACTGAGCTCCCAACCCATTATAGAAATTGCTGATTATCATCCAATCCGGCATTCCATGATGAGGACAACGTGCCAAAATCTCCTTGTACCTTTCCCAGGATTCCCCCAAAGATTCCTGGGGTTGCTGAGCAAACTGAGAAATAGAATTTCTATAAGCTGCTGTCTTCGCCATGGAGAAATATTTCGTCAAGAACTTTTGAGCACAGTCTGCCCATGTTGTAATAGAACCTGATGGCATAGAATGTAACCAACTCTTGGCCTTATCCCTTAGAGAGAAGGGAAATAACCTCAATCTGATTGCGTCATCTGTAACGCCGTTAAATTTGAAGGTATCACAGATCTCCAGGAAGTCCCTAATATGAGCATTGGGATCTTCAGCAGGACTACCCCCAAACTGAACTGTATTCTGAATCATCTGAATGACGTTTGGCTTAAGCTCGAAGTTATTCGCCCCAATAGCTGGACGAACAATGCTGGTATGAATGTCCTCCACCTTTGGCTGAGAGAATTCACTCAAAGCCTTCGCTGGTTGTGCTTCATCTGCCATATCTTCTTCTGATTCAAAATTGTTTTCCACACTGATGTTCTCAAGGTCAAGTTTCCTTCGTGCTAGTTCTTCTCTTCTAGCTAATTCTTCTCTACGTGCTCGAGCTCGTGTACGCATACACTCTCAATAAGTACCTGAAATTCACCAACTAGAAAATTTGGTGAGAAACGTCCTAGTCACTGAACTTTAATGACCAATGATGGTAAAAACTGAAACTAAACAAATAAAACCGCAGTCCCCGGCAGCGGCGCCAAAAACTTGTTACGACCAAACTAAACACGCAAGTGCACGTGATCTCAAGTAATACAGATAGCAAATAAGGTTCGTTCCAACAGGGACTCGTTGTTTGTCTAGTTAATTCACTCACCAATGTATGATTATTATTCGATGCTAAAACAATTAACAAAGTGGTTTTGATTATCACTAAAATCTATCTAAGAATTATGACTAATTATCACTACTGAAACTGAGAATTATATTGATTTACTTATATGAATGAAACATGGGATTTCAACTTCATTAAACAATCCATCTAAGGTCTTCAATTCTCTAGCCCTTCCATGTGATTTGTTAATACCTGATCGAACACACAAAACTGAGATAAGCCAACTTTCGTTGTACCAATACCATCCTAAATAATATCCACAATTAAGATAGAAATCACTTAGTCTCCCAATTATGCTTAGTCCTTATATGTCTATAAAGATTGAAAACATAATGGGTTAAGTACAAGCATTCAATTGATCACATAGTCGTCATAAAACGGTTAGAGTTACGACACTAATTACGAATGATATTCTCACGCATAAACCTATGCTAGCATGGCAAGTTCTAAACTCTTAAATCCACTTTCGCTTCAATAAGAATTAACACACAATTACAGGAGTTAGCTACTCTCCTATAACGAATTAAAATAACCATGATAGGATATCACATCAATCACACTATAGGCATCGAGAAAATTCAACTAATAGACTTCATGAATAACTACGTTAAAATCCCATGATAACGAATTAGTTCATAATCAAACTAATCGTCACCATGGGTTCTATTGAAAACATGATAGATGAAAACGAATTATAACTATTATAAATATCAAGGGTTTTAAAGAGTACACCAAATCCAAGCATCCACAAACTAGAAAGATTACAAGAATAAAATTGAATCGATCTTCTTTCTTGCTTCTTCGTGCTTAAACTCCGTAGATATATGATATGTCTCTCCCCTCTCTCTCTTCTAGGGTTTGTTTCTTCTTTTTATAGTCCTCCAAGTGCAATATTTCCTCAGGAATTGATTTCTTTAAATTTCACTTGAAAAATCACAAATTAGGGCAAAACAGGAATTTCCCCGCCAGACACCACGGCGCTGCCGCGCCAGGTTTGTATAGGGACACGGCGCTGCCGCGCCAAGTTCACTGTGCAGCCTTTTCTCTGCGGCGCTGCCGCGCCACTCTCCAGTGTTATCACGGCGCTGCCGCGCCAGGATCTCTGTCCAGCAAAACTGCATTTTCTCCTTTTCTTCATTATAACTCCGTTTCGCGCTCCAATTGCTTCGCTTCATTCCTAACACACCTGTGATCAATATACCTGCACAATACCCTTAAAAGAGATCAAAAATACCACAACTCGAGTACAAACATACGTTTTAAGCCAAACGGAAACGTTCTAAGTGAATAAAATATCCACTTATCACATATGCTTGGTCACACTTAGAATCACATCCACTTGATTCCTTGTGTCCAATGAGCCAAATAGTACTTTGGACATGGACTTGGAATAAGCCATTTTAGTGTTATCTATACCCTCCAATTGATGGACATTTGCATCAAGAAAATTTAAAATAACTTGAAGGAAACGAGGGTAAAAGATGTCATTACCTCTACCACGAATGGTCCTGCCTAGCCTCTGAGCCAATTCTTTGAGAATTATGGCTCCCACATTGATCTCCTAGTTGTTGGCCAAGGAGTAGGCTAGCTTCACAGCAATGTGACTGATATGGTCCCATCCTGTCTTCCTGCAGAGAAACACCGAATAAAGGTCATAATATCTACGATTTGAGCATCTGTAGCTTCTTGGTCATGACCCTCAACCTTGAACCCCAAAGCTTCATTGATTTCCCTTTCACCAAACTGAAAGTGTTTGCCTCCAATTGAACAACTAACCTCCTGGAATGAGGTTCCATCTTCCCTAGCCATTGTTGATACCAACGCCGTTCTCCAGAATCCTTCCAACACATCGACATACAAGGTAGGGTTCAGGGTTAGGGCTTGGCGTAGGTAGGAAGTGTTCAAGAACCGTACAAAACACTTGTACCTTGGGTTAGCCTCAGCCTCAGAGGGAATGGTGAGAAGATTGGTTTCTTTGGGAATGGTTAAAGGGATAGAAGATGATACTGTTTGAGATTTGGGTGCCATTTCGAGAGAGAGAGTGAAGGAGAGAGTAGAGAATTTGTGCTTAGGTTTGAGAGTTTGAGAGCAATAGACAAGATGAAAAGTTGTGAACGGTTAGAAAAGGGTATTTATATGATAGAGACACTGCGATATGGAGTTATGAATTTGTACAGTCTATTTGTATGTCGCGAAGTAAAAAAAAATGGCCTGTACCGCAAAGTCTTGCAAAGTATATCGCATAGTCTCAGAAATGAACTATGTCGCAAAGTCCTCAGGATGAAGGGATTGGGGAGACTTTGCGATATAGGGAGATACCCTGTCTAAAGCTCTCTATTAAGAATTTTAAGCAGATTGTCAGACTTTTATCAAATTTTGAAATAAAATTAATTTAAATCAAAATTCTGTCAAATGTGGAGACTTGTCGATATAGTTATTCTAAGTCGCGAAGTCATAAAATGAACTATGTCGCAAACTCATGAAATGAACTATGTCGCGAAGTCTCACAATCTCAATAGTTTGCGATATAAGTCTGTTTGATTTGAACTGTGTCGTGAACTCTGAAAATCATCTATATCGAGATGTCTCAAAAACTCACAACTTTACCAACAAATGTGATTGTGAAAAATATGCAGTAAAATACTGAAATATTTATAAATCATATCTCAGCTAATTTTCACTCCAAACAAATAGAGCTTTTAAATACAGTGAAAATTTACTGCTGCAACAATTTACTGGCATACTTACTTAGAGCAACTAAATGAAGGATTGAGCATTCCAATTTCACTCACAAGTCTGTTGAAGACTGCTTCATTCAGAGGTTTAGTAAATATGTCAGCTAATTGTTTCTCAGTGGGAACATAAGAGACTTCTATGGTACCATTTGCAGCATGTTCCCTAATGAAATGGTACCTGATCTCAATGTGCTTTGTAGTAGAGTGATTAACCGGATTGGAAACTATGGATATTGCACTAGTATTATCACACATTAGTGGAATGTGTTCTAACACTAGCCCATAATCCATGAGTTGATTTCTAATCCAAAGCAATTGAGCACAGCAACTTCCAGCAGCAATGTATTCAGCCTCAGCTGTGGATGTTGCTGTGGACTGTTGTTTCTTACTAAACCAGGACACTAACCTTTGACCTAGGAATTGACAGCTTCCAGAGGTGCTCTTCCTGTCAATTCTGCATCCAGCATAATCAGAATCTGTGTAACCAACCAGGTTGAACCCAGTGCCCTTTGGATACCATAGCCCAAGATTAGGAGTCCCCTTCAAATACTTGAAGATTCTTTTGATAGCCATCATGTGAGATTCCTTGGGCTCAGACTGGAACCTTGCACAAAGGCATGTGGCAAACATGATGTCTGGCCTGCTAGCTGTGAGATAGAGTAAGGATCCAACCATTCCTCTATAGACCTTGATATCAACTCTCTTGCCTTTCTTGTCTTCATCCAGCTTGATTGCAGTAGACATAGGAGTTTTAGCTGGGGATGACTCTTCTAAACCATATTTCTTTAAAAGATCCTTGACATACTTAGATTGGTTTATAAAGATGCCATCCTCCCTTTGATGTACTTGCAGGCCTAGAAAGTAGGTTAACTCTCCCATCATACTCATCTCATATTTGCTTTGCATCAACTTAGAGAACCTTTCACAGAGTTTTTCATTTGAAGAGCCAAAGATGATATCATCCACATAGATTTGAACAAGAATGATATCATTTCCATGCTTCTTGAAGAATAGGGTTTTGTCAATTGTACCCCTGGTAAATTGATGCTCAAGAAGGAATTGAGATAGAGTTTCATACTAGGCTCTTGGTGCCTGTTTGAGTCCATAGAGTGCCTTGAGCAGTCTATACACAAAATTTAGGAAGTCTTCACTTTCAAAGCCAGGTGGTTGAGACACATAAACTTCTTCAGCAAGATCACCATTGAGAAATGCACTTTTCACATCCATTTGATACACCTTAAAATCTGAGTGAGCTGCAAAAGCCAGGAAGATTCTGATGGCTTCCAGTCTAGCTACAGGTGCAAATGTCTCATCATAGTCAATGCCTTCCTGCTGACAGTATCCTTTGGCAACCAGTCTTGCTTTGTTTCTTATTACCACTCCTTCTTCATCCATTTTGTTTCTGAACACCCATTTGGTGTCAATAACATTCTTTCCTTTTGGAGGAGGTACTAGTTCCCATACTTTGTTTTTCTCAAATTGATTCAACTCTTCTTGCATGGCAACAATCCAATCAGAATTCTTCAAAGCTTCTTCAATTAATTTAGGTTCCTCTTGTGACAGAAAGCAGCTATACAGACATGTATTTAATGTTGCCCTTCTTGTTCTAACTCCCTCACTAGGATCTCCAACGATTTGATCCCTAGTGTGGGCTCTGTCCCATTTCCTTGTGTGCCTCTGTTCATTTCCTTGATCTGTTCCAAGCTCATTTTGGTTGATAGGTGCATTCTCTTCTTCTCCCCCTGTGTTTGTGAACCCTTGCACAGGTGTTTGAAGAAGATTGTCAACTTCAAGGATTTCATTCTCTAGAACAGTTTGAACAGGGGGTTCATCCTCACTTTCAGAATCCTCAAGATAACCTTGATTCTCAAATCTCAATGGCACACTGTCTTGATCACTTGTTTTCAGTCCAGGAGTTTTCTTGTCATCAAAGGTAACATCCATGCTTTCCATGACTTTGTGTTGCTCAGGTACAAATACTCTGTATGCTGTCCTTTCCAGAGAGTATCCAATGAAGATACCTTCAAATGCTTTTGCATCAAATTTTCCAACATGCTCAGAGGTATCTTTCATCACAAAGCACTTGCTTCCAAACACATGCAGGTGCTTGAAGGATGCTCTTTTTCCAGTCATTAATGAGTAAGGAGTTTTGCCAGACTTCTTATTGATTAATGTTCTATTTTGCACATAGCATGCTGTGTTAACAGCATCAGCCCAAAAGCTAGTGGGTAGCTTTGCATCCAGCAGCATTGTCCTTGCAGCTTCAATGAGAGTTCTATTCTTTCTCTCAACTACTCCATTTTGTTGAGGTGTTCTAGGAGCTGAGAATTGTTGAGAAATTCCTTTATCTTTGCAAAACTCATACAATGTTGAATTTCTGAACTCAGTCCCATTATCACTTCTCAAAGCAACTACAGAGGAACCAGTGCTTTGTGCTTCTTTGTCAACTCTCTTGATATGCTCTATTATGACTTGGGGTGCTTCATCCTTGGAGAATAGGAATTGCACCCAAGTATATCTTGAATAGTCATCTACCATCACTAGAGCATATTTCTTTTTGGAGAGGGACATTACATTTACAGGGCCAAATAAGTCCATGTGAATTAGCTGCAGAGGTTTTGAGTTTGTATTGAGCAACTTGTTCTTGTGACTGGATCTTTTAATTTTTCTTTTCTGACAAGCTTCACATGCTCCATCTTGCACAAACTCCAAGGCAGGCAAATCCCTGATAAGTTCTCTCTTGGTTAGAGAGTTCATTGCCTGAACATTCAAGTGAGACAGCTTCTTGTGCCATAGCCAGAATTCCTCATTTGTGGCTTTAGTGTAGAAACAGCAGATTTCTCCCTTATCTGCAGCCTTGAGATTATCTACAAACAAGCTTCCTTTCTTCACACCAGTTAGAACAACTTCACCACTTTCCCTTTTTGAGATTGAACAAAGGTCTTCAACAAATTCCACTTTGAAACCTCTGTTGGTGAATTGTCCAATACTCAAGAGATTATGCTTCAGTCCTTCAACAAATGCTACATCTTCAATAATGACATTTCCAGATTTAACACTGCCATATCCCATTGTATAACCAATGTTGTCATTTCCAAAGGTTACTGATGGGCCAGCCTTTTCCTCAAAATGTGATAGCAGGGCTATATCACCAGTCATGTGACTTGAGCATCCACTGTCCAAGATCCATATGACTCTTTTATTCCTGTTGCCCTGAATTCACAAAATGACTAAGTTGTTTTTGGTACCCACACTTGGTAGGGTCCAGTTGATTTAGAAACATTTTGATTAATAATTCTTCTGTCATAAATTGCATTTCTCATAGTAGGAGACTTCACTTTTTCTGTGGCTTTGGAGTTTACACTCTTAGGCTCACATGAAGTTTTCACCCTCTCAACCCTGATTGGGGACCCTGTCCTATGAGAATGCATATGTGTGTGTGATTCACCAGATTGTGCAGAGTCAAGTTTATGTTTAAGAGATAAACAGTTAGCAATCACAGTCACATAACATATCATGCAGTTTGGCTTACCACAGAAAGAATCATGACTAGAATTTATGCTAGCAGAATGGTTACTCAGGTTGTCAACTTCAACAATATCAGGCTTACTACACTTATGAGTCAAATGATTAACAGATAGGCATTTTTGACATTGTTTCCTGGGAGCATTTGGCACATAAGCATAGTTGTTTCCCTTGTTAACACCCACTTTACCATTTCTGTTTTGTTTCCTTTTCTTAACAACTTCTTTCTTTGCTTTAGGACTCTTGACAAGATTATCTTTGGTCTCTTTCTGATTGACAAGTTCAGGAAAGGAAGAAGTGTTCTTAGCAGCCTCATCTTCTTCAAGTAGTTGTTGCTTGATGATCAGTAGTTCCTCATCAAACTCAACAGCACTCTTTCTGAAGATGGGCTGTTCAACACTTGACAGTATGGTTGGGGCATTTTTGTTTGTAAAAGTTTCCTTTCCTTTGCCCTTGACCTTCTTCCTTCCCTTGTCATTATCATAGTCAAAACCAACTCCAACCTTGCAGTCTTCAGCGTGTTCCTTGTGATAGGTTTGAATAAGTTCAGAGGGGTTTTTGAAGCTTCTTAGTTTCAGTTCAGTTTCAGCAATTTGTTCCCTAAGGGCTTTCTCTATCTGCTCAGCACAAATCACTTTATTTTTAAGATACTCAACCTCCTTTTTCAAACCATCCAGGTTCACAGCCATTAACTCAAGTTTCTCATTCTTTTCTGTAAGCTCAACATTCTTAGCAGTTAGTCTATCAATTTCTTCATTAGCTACTAACATGCTAGTATGAATATTAAACATCTCAGTGCTCATATCTTCAACAGTTTGCTTATATTGAAGGGGAGTCATATCAAGAGAAGTAAGAATGGGTACCTGACTTGAATCACCATCATCAGAAAATGCCATCAAGGCATAGTTTGAGTACTCTTGTTCTTCTTCTTCATCAGAGTCATCCCAGCATTTTCCCTCAGCAATAAAAGCTTTGCCCTGTTGTTTCTTGAGTAGAGCCTCATACTTAGCTTCAAGCTCTAAGTATGCTTTGTCCTTCTTGACTTGTTTAGGCTTTTTGCACTCAGTGGCAAAATGCCCAAGTTCTTTGCAGTTATAGCATCTTATTTTGGTCCTATCCACACTTCCTGTCTTGTATCCACCCTTAGCAGCACCAGCAATCCCTTTTCCTTTATTGAAGGTGTTTGAGCCACTAGATCCACCAGTGTTTCCAGTATTGAACTTGGACCTGAATGGCTGCTTTCTTTTAAACCTTATGTTAGGATACCTCCTAGCCATATAAGCAAAAGATTTGTTTTCCATTTTGTCCAGTTCCTCCATGCTGTAAAACTCATCTTCCTCAGGCAAATCATAGACGACCTGGACCTCATCACCAGTGTCTTCAACTTCCAGTTCCTCAATCTTGACCTGACTGATTTTAAGAGAGTCCATTCTTTGACTTAGGTTGTCAGCAATAATTGCACAGGAGGTATTAGCCACTAATCCTTGCTTTGCTTGAATAGATCTCTTTTGAAACAGCTCCAACTCATATGTCTTCAAAACACCATATAACACATCAAAACCAATCTTTGTTAAATCTCTTTCTTTTAGGGAAGAGATTCTTGGTTCCAAGTGATCTGGAAGAGTTAGTAGAAACTTCATATTGAGCTCTTCTATTTCATAGTGTTTGTCATAGAGTTTGAGCTCGTTTATCAGCTTGTTGAATCTCTCAAACACTTCTGTGATTCCCTCTTTTGGCTGAGCCATGAAGGCTTCATATTGTGAAACAAGAATCTGCTTCTTGTTCTTTCTTACTTCAGTAGTTCCTTCACAGAGCACTTCTATAAGATCCCACATCTTCTTGGCACTAGTACAATGAGCAACAGTGCCATACATGTTGAAGTCCATAGATTCACAAATGATAAGTTGAAGATGTCCATCCAGTGCTACTTTTTCTTTTTCAGGATCAGTGTATTTTGAGGGATCTTTGGGCACATGTTTAGCTGGTACAATCTCAGTGCCATTGGTTGTTTCACCAATCTCGATCATTGGAATGAAGGGACCATGCTTTAGAATATCTAAATACATGCGGTTACAAGATTTGATGAAAAGCAACATCTTCTTTTTCCATAAACTGTAGTGCTCCTTGTTAAAGGGGGGAATCTTGATACTGCTTAGTTTCTGTGAACTCATTCTTGATCTTTTCCTGTTTGTACGTTAACAGCCTACGCTTTGATACCACTTGTTAGAAATGAATACTACTAGAAACTAGACAGAGGGGGGGTGAATGGATAGTTTGATATATTTTTCGATTCTTGAAAACTAAGTAACAGACTGTATATGATTATGATATGTAATATGCAGAAAGTAAATAACACACAAAATCACTTTAATCTACTTTGTATAAGCAAATTAAATACTACAGCTTTCCAAGAAATTCACAATAGAATTTCTGGTTTCTAAACAAGAACAATTTGAACTTGCTTGCTTACAGAGAAAAGAGCTTAGCAAATAACTATGTGTATCTCTCTTACAGCTAACAATAGGATGTGCATGATATATATAAGCCCTATACAAACTAGTGCACACACCTATTTTTACACAGTTACCCCTTGCTGAAAGTCCAACTTGTCCTGCCATAAGACGTTAACTGTGTCAGGAAGGACCACCTGCTTTTCGGAGTCTTTCCCGTTTCTGTAGCTGCTTGTCTCTTATCTTTCTCTCCAAGTTTAGCTGTAGATTTGCCATCTGTTCTTTGGACCACCTTGCCAGAACAAATGCTTCAGTATTTGTCTCTTTTGATTCTTGATTCTGTACCTTGATTTGTCTTGTTGTAAACGGCTAAGTGTTGATATCGTGAACTCCACTTCATTCCTGACTTCGCGATCTCACTTGTGAGGACTTCGCGATATAGCCTTTGAAGACTTTGCGACATAGGTCATTTGAAGACTATGCGACATAGGTCATTTGAAGACTATGCGACATAGGTCATTTGAAGACTATGCGACATAGGCTTCTTTGACTTTGCTGACTTCAACACTTCACGACATGTGTCTTGAGGACTTCTCGACATAGTACAAAATGGACTATGCGATATAGTACTTCACGACATGGATATTGGTGACTTCACGACATAGCTTTCTTCTGACTTTGCTATATAATGCCTTAGACAAATTTCTGCAACTTATTTCTTCATAGCCTTATTTATCTCTATCCTGCTGCATGAACACTTCTGAACTTCTACCAGGACAATTATTCAATGGCCTATATACAATCTAGATGCAAGAAACTTTACTAAGCTCATTATAACTTTGAGCATACATGATCAAGCTAATGTTCATGAGAACAAGACAAGTACATTTAGAGACCTATACTATATCCCAGTGATAGAACTCACTAGGTCATGTAATGTGACATAGTCACATAGTGTAGGCTTGTTAATAGTGGTATTCAGACATGTCTTGAGCCTAACACAGGATGAGAATAGGAACTGCTTATGCAACAAGTAATTAAATGAAAATTGAAAACATGAATCTTGATACGATACTCTGAACAAAAGAGTACGAGTTAGTAAACTTGCCTTTGGTCCTTCGCTATCACGTAAAGCCGAAGTACTATGATTCTCATCTTCTTCTATATTATGTCATCACAAATTCTATTCTGATAACTCTTGGTTCTGGCGCATACGCGGTTGCTACGAGTCTGCACTACCGAGATCGTGCCTGCCCAACTATTCACTAGTTAAATATAACATATACTTTAGCCTTCAGACTTCAACTCTACTTAATATAAATGTTTATAAACTTAAGCGAATGTATTTTCTACAGAAAATTGGGCATGACATATTCGTAAAGTGGACATTGCCCTGTTTTAAAACACCAAAATAATCTTAACCCAATCATCCACAATCAATCCATAGTTTATTCAATACTCAATTCATCTGCCTTGACTTGCAGCAAACATATAAGAAAATAATTTTGCATTGATTTGCAGTAACATATAAGAAAATAATCTGCCTTGACTTGCAGTTACTTTATCCAAAATAAGCAATCATGTACAACATTTATCACGTAGAAAATCAAATAGTTAATTCACATAATTTCATATACTTCATGTAACACATATCACATATTTCATTCACGTATGCATTTATACTAGCATATCATATCATATACAATTACCAAATAATATTCATTTAATAGTCATGTCGGAAATTCGACAGCACTTACTCTATTTATATAACAATCCACCTGTTTTAAACTAATACCAACAATCAAGCATCAAATTACAAACTAACATTTTTACATAACCTAACTTAATCAACTTGAACTCACAACTATAAATTAACATACTCAACTCGATATACCATTTAAACACATAGCAATTATCAGCGCATATGTCACTATACGATACCAAACTTATTATCATACTATCGGATATAAAAATTAGATTTAACTAGTCAGAAAGATGGACAGTTTATAGTATAAAGATGAACTCAGATGAAAATAAAATGTAAAACATAAAAATTATAGAAAATTCCGAGACCTTTCCAGAATGGTAAGGCTCATTAAAAATGAGAAAGTAACGAGTTCAGAAACTTTTTAAAACAAGCCGCTGCAGAAGTAGACTCCGCTCTGTTAATCACACAATTTAATCACATACTTTGTTAATGGAAGGTAAACCACACTTGTAACACTTGAAAATATCTTTTCATATAGATATAACTCACTGATATGGACAGAAAAGTAATTATAGAAATATAATTGCTGATTCTTTGGAAAGGCCAAATATTTAAGGCCTAAAATCCTGATTATTTATTAATTACGAAATTAATAAATAAGGAAAATATACAGCTCATTAAAAGAGTCCAAAATATGGTAAATTTCTCAAAGAAGGATCCAGAATCCCAATTAATGAGTCATAACCTTTATCAACAAGGAAAAGACTTCTCCAGCAAGAAATACGATGTTTATCCATTATCAATAAGGAGACTTATTCGCTAAGTCTCCTAAACATACCATAAATACCAGGCTCCAGACGCCTATATAAGGACCCTGATCCTACAATCAAAACTACGTTTTGGACACAGCTCCATACGTCCTATACTACGTTTTGGACACAGCTCCATACGTCCTATACTACGTTTTGGAGACAGCTCCATACGTCCTCTACTACGTTTTGGGCACAGCTCCATACGTCACAACGCCTCGAAGGCGCAACAAGCCACGAAGGCACCCCTAGAACTACGTTTTAGACTTCATCCTCGAATAAGGACATACAAGTCACTACGTCCTTGGTGTGCCCCTGCCACCATAGCCCCGAGGGCAACACCAAGAACTACGTCTTTGGCTTGATTCTCAATAACGAATTGAGATACGTAGGCATCTTGTGAGGACCGATTTAGTCTCGAAACACAAGTGCAGCCATTAAAGCTCGAAGCTCATTAAACCTTAACATTAAATTCACAAGCACGTTTTTTAATCCACAACATTTGGCGCCGTCTGTGGGAAAACAACATCAACCATGGCAAACACACGAAGAACAATTTGTGATCTTCATACTTCTGATGGACTTCCTCTTACCTCTGCAACAGAGACTCATGGAAGCCAACCACCGCCAATCACTGGCGCTGAAGGGACAGATATCCCCATCACTACCACTCAAGGACCGGAAGTCCCAATTACTGCTGAAGGGACGAATCCCCTACAAATGGTCGTTCATGGGCCAAATCCACAAGAGATCGTTCACCAGCAACCAATCACAACCTCTTCACTGCTCACGCCCCACGTGGCCTCCAACTTCATACCACAGATCTTCCCCAATACACAACTCAAACTCTCGGTATGCCAACCTATGGTATGCCTCCTCGACTCCCGGTGGGCAGTAGCGGTGCAAACCCCATCTATCATGAGGCATATGTGCCCCCATATATTTAAGGTCTGGGACCCCAAAATCAGCGAACCCCTTTTCAAGACTACTCAGGTCCCTACACCGAGGATGAGAATTACTCAACAGGAGATGAGAGGGACGTTGCCCCAAGAAGGAGACGCTCCTCCCAAACCAATCGGGAACAACACCAAACTACTAAGGAAAAACTTGCGGCCCTTGAAACCGAGACTGCAAGGCTCAAAAAGCTACTGGCCGAAGAAGAAGCCATAAGGACACAAAACCAAGGAACGGGAGGAGTCCCGATAATCAACTTGGATCCAGCACCTAGAAGAAGCAAAAGGGCTGAGGCCCCAAGAGGTGATCCCACCGTTTTGTTGCCCCTAGGAGATCCTGATGATCCAACACCGCCCTTCACTCAAGACATCATGAAAACCAACATCTCTAGAAAATTCAAGATGCCGACAATCAAGGCTTATGATGGAACGGGAGATCCCGTTAACCATGTGAGAACCTTCTCCAACGCACTGCTGTTGCAGCCAACCAATGATACGGTTAAGTGCCGAGCGTTTCCACAAACCCTGGCGGGCATGGCACAACGTTGGTACAGCCGTTTGCCTCCCAATTCTATTGGATCCTTCAAGGAGTTTAACAAGGCGTTCATCAACCAATTCGTAAGTGGGAGGGTGCACGAGAAAAGCTCTGCATCCCTCATGGGAATTCAGCAAGGAAAGAATGAAGCCTTGAGAGATTACATTAATCGATTTACTAGAGAGGCTCTAAAAGTCCCAGACTTGGAGGACAAAGTGGCTATGATAGCCCTACAACAAGGAACTACTGATGATCACTTCAAAAGATCATTGGCAAAACATCCACCCGAGAGCATGTTAAAGCTCCAAGATAGAGCCGACAAATACATCAAGGCTGAAGAAAGCATGAGAAAGCATGAACCCACTACTGGTGGTAATGGAAACTCAAAGAAGATGAAGGAAACCCAAGAATATGATGTTAAGGAGAAATTTCCTAGAACGTCAAAGGGCTCTGATTCTCCACCTAAGAGAAGCAATTTTGGGCCAAAGTTTACAGAGTATGCAAGATTGAATACTCCCAGGAGTCAAATTCTGATGGAGATAGCAAAGGAAAAGGATCTCAAATGGCCAAAGCCAATGAGGGCTGACCTGTCCAAGCGAAATCAAAACCAATTTTGTCGGTTCCACAAAGAAGTTGGTCATGACACCGATGATTGTAGGCAACTGAAAGATGAGATTGAGTTTTTGATACGAAGAGGAAAACTCAGCAAATTTACCAAGGATGGAAATCAAGGAAGTCATAGGGGAAATTATGAAAGAAAGGATTACGACAGAAGGCACAACGACCAAGATCGTAACCCTAAGCCCCGAAGGCCAGTCATCAACATGATATTTGGAGGACCAACTGCTGTTGGGTCCTCCCGGAACTCAAGAAAAGCTTATGCCCGAGAGGTAATGACTGTGGTTGGAGAAGCACCAAAGCGTGCCAGAACAGAAGTGTCGATAGGTTTTGATGATTCCGACTTGGAAGGGGTGAAGTTCCCCCACGATGATCCTCTTGTCATCGTACCTGTGATAGGCAATTCTAAAACAAAGAGAGTCCTAGTTGACAATGGAGCTTCAGTGGATATCTTGTTCCACGATGCTTTTATCAAGATGGACTATACTGATTCTCAGTTGACATCCTCGAATATGCCCATATATGGGTTTAATGGAGTGGAATTGAAGGTGGAAGGCACTATCCAACTCCCAATGACCATGGGCCAAGGGATGAATACATCTACTCAGATGCTGAACTTCATAGTCATAAAGGCAACCTCAACCTACAACGCGATCCTTGGAAGGACTGGCCTTCATGCATTCAAGGCCGTTGCCTCCTCTTATCATCTGAAAATCAAGTTCCCAACGAGGAATGGAATTGGAGAAGAGCGGGGAGACCAAAAGATGGCTAGAAGATGTTATGTAGCCGCGTTAAGGCCTGATGGAATCGGGGGGCAGGTTCTCCCCATTGAAGACATGAATACAAGTGACAATAAGGACAGAAGAGGGAAACCAGCTGAGGATTTGATCCCAATTCCCTTAGTCCCTGGTAAGCCAGAGAAGGTGACTTATGTTGGAGCACTATTGCCTGAACCATTGAAAAACAAGCTCATAGCTTTTCTTCAAGAGAATAACGATGTTTTTGCTTGGTCAGCGGCCGATATGCCAGGAATTGATCCCCAATTGATAACTCACAAATTAAATGTGGATCCTGAAAGGAAGATGGTGAAACAGAAAAAGAGAAGTTTTGCTCCCGAGAGGCTTGAAGCCATCAAACAAGAAGTTGAAAAGCTTCTGGAAGTCGGGTTCATTGAGGAAATTCAATTCCCAGAATGGTTGGCCAACCCAGTGATGGTCAAAAAGGCTAACGGAAAATGGAGAATGCGCGTCGACTTCACCGACTTGAATGATGCATGTCCAAAGGATTGTTTTCCCTTACCAAGGATTGATGCTCTAATAGATGGAACAGCTGGGCACGAGATGCTAAGTTTCATGGATGGCTTCAGCGGATACAACCAAATCAAGATGCACAAAGATGATATCTCCAAGGTATCATTCATCACTGACTTTGGTGTTTTCTGTTACTTAGTCATGGCCTTTGGGCTCAAGAATGCAGGGGCAACCTACCAAAGGTTGGTGAACAATATTTTTGAACACCTAATTGGAAAAACCATGGAGGTCTACGTAGATGACATGTTAGTCAAGAGCCTCGATAAGGTCGATCACATTGAGCACCTCCGAGAGGCATTTGAAGTGCTAAGGCACCACAAGATGATGTTGAATCCAGCTAAGTGTGCCTTTGGTATAGGCTCGAGAAAGTTTTTAGGCCTGATGGTTTCCAAGAGAGGAATCGAGGCTAATCCCGACAAAATCAAAGCAATTCTAGACATGGAACCACCACGGACTATCAAGGAAGTCCAGAAACTAACGGGGAGAGTGGCAGCATTGGGAAGATTCATCTCCAAGCCAGGAGAGAAGTGCTTACCTTTCTTCAAAGCACCTAAGAATGTGAAATTTTTTGAATGGACAGCCGAAAGCCAAGAGGCCTTTGAAGCCTTGAAGAAATATATGGCTGAGACACCACTATTGGCCAAACCAAAACCAGGAGAGGTTCTTTATCTATACTTGGCAGTATCCAATACTGCCCTCGGAGCTGTTTTGGTAAAATAAGAATCGAAGGTTCAGAAACCCATCTACTACGTGAGCAAGATCCTACATAGGGCAGAAATAAACTACTCTACGATAGAGAAGTTTGCCTTAGCCTTGATTATGGCCTCAAGAAAGCTACGCCCGTACTTCCAGGCTCACAAGATAGAGGTTTTGACTGATCAACCTCTGAGAAACATCTTGCATAGCCCTCAAGTTAGTGGAAGGTTGATCAAATGGGCCATTGAATTGGGCGAATTTGACATCAAGTATAAGCCTCGAATGGCCATCAAAGCTCAAGCACTCGTTGACTTCATGGTTGAATGCACCATTGACAACCAAGAAGTCGGGGGGCAAGAAGTAACAGTGGAAAACAAGGAAGATGAAGAAATGGTCTCCAAAGAATGTTGGGTGCTCTATTTTGATGGAGCATCAAAAACAAAATCAAGGAGCCGGTTTAGTGCTACAAAGTCCTGATGGATTCCTCATAGAGTATGCACTAAAACTTGACTTCCCAACGACAAACAATGAGGCTGAGTATGAAGCTCTGATAGCTGGTTTAGAGCTGGCTGGAGCCTTGAGGGTCAAAACTCTGAAAGTATGTGGAGATTCGAGGCTAGTGGTTTCCCAAGTAAATGGGGAATTTGAGGCCAGAGATGAAGTCATGACCAAGTACTTGAAACTTGTCAAGGCCATCATGACTCAGTTTGATGAATGCTATGTAGAGCACATTCCAAGGGAAGAAAACATGAAGGCTGATGCCTTGTCTAAATTTGCTTCTTCCGAAATTGAAAACTATGCAGGGAGTGTATACTTCCAAGTCTTGAGAACCCCAAGCATCAACGGAAAGTTGGTAGCACCCATTGATGTTGCTAGTTGTTGGATAGATCCCATCAAAGCTCATCTGGAAACTGGGTGGTTACCCAACGACACTTCAGAAGCACGAAAACTATACGTCCGAGCACTAAGGTATACCCTGATTGAGGGAATCCTATACAAGAAGTCTTTCATCATTCCATATCTGAAATGTTTGAGACCTCAAGAGGCAGAATTGGCCCTGAAGGAAGTACATGAAGGAATTTGTGGGCAGCACTTGGGGGGCAGAGCCCTTGCCCATAAAATCAGTCGTCTAGGTTTCTACTGGCCAAGCATACTAGCAGATGCTAAAAGCTACGTGAAGAAATGTGAAAGGTGCCAGAAGCATGCACCAGTGGTTAGGCAACCACCAGAGATGTTGACATCCATAAACTCACCAATCCCCTTTGCCATGTGGGGAATGGATATACTCGGGCCATTTCCAATGGCAAGTGCTCAACGAAAGTTCTTGATAGTAGCAATCGACTACTTCACCAAGTGGATTGAGGCTAAGCCATTAGCCAAGATAACCACCAAGCAAGTGATGCATTTCTTCTGGGAAAATGTGATATGCAGATATGGAATTCCACGAATCCTGGTCACGGACAATGGAACTCAGTTTAACAATGATGAGTTTAAGAGGTATTGTGAAGAGAATGATGTCCAATTGCGCTTCACTTCTGTTGCCCATCCTCAAGCAAAAGGGCAAGCTGAAGTTGCAAATCGAATTATCCTAGATGGACTAAAGAAAAGAGTTGAACGCTCCAGAAACACTTGGGTAGACGAATTGCTCCCCATACTTTGGGCATATCGTACTACCTGCAAAGTCACCACTGGAGAAACCCCATTTCTGCTGGCATATGGAGCAGAGGCAGTGGTTCCAGTGGAGATTACTCACACGTCTCCAAGAATTGAGGCCTATGAGCCAGAAACAAATGAGGAAGGCTTGAGCTGGCTTTAGACCTAATTGATGAAGTTAGAGATGAGGCAAATGCCAAGATAGTTCAGCATCAGAAACGAGCATCTTTCTATTACAACCTAAGGGTTAAAGAGAGATTCTTTCGACAAGGAGATTTAGTCCTCCGAAAGATTGAGGCATCCGAAGTTGGACAAAAAGGCAAGTTGGCCCCAAATTGGGAAGGACCATATCGCGTCAAGAACGTATTTGGTCGAGGCTCGTACAAACTAGAAACCCTTGAAGGGCATGAGATGCCAAAGACTTGGCATGCCTCCAATTTGAAAGTTTATTATGTTTAAGGTGTTTCCCAAGTGGACTCACTACTAGAAATAAGGTTTAATAAAACCAAATCCAAGTTTTTAAAACTTGAGTATTATGTAAGGGTTGAAACCCCATAAACCTAGGACATTCAGTCCAAACCCCATCATTCGATATGCTCAATGAGAGGCTTGAAGCCAAAACAAGACGGTATAAGACATAAGAGGCTTATGCAAATGACAAGTTAGCCTCGAATAAGGCAAAATCGTCGTAAATGTGTAGGTCGCTCCACACTTTACACCAAGACGATACTCGTGAAACACTAGTGTACATTAAAATCCCCAAAAAAGGGTAGTAAGTCCCAGGTAAGGGATAAAAAGACCCCAAGTCTCGAAAAGGACCGGTATAACTTCTATGAAATCCTAGTACATTATCATAGACGTTGGGAAGCGCGATCAGCCATTTTAAACCCAGAATCTTCAAAGAATTCTTCAAATCTTCAAGCAAGAAACCCAGAAAAACAGTGAGATTCAACAGAAAATCTCACCGGAAATCGCCTTACTACGGAATAAGAAGAGAGAAATTTTTAGAAAGTGAAAGTATGAAATGAAGAGTGATAGTGGAAATCCCACTCTTTTATAATCGAAACAACCGGTCACCCAACCGGTTAAGGGAAGGGCAACCGTCTATGGCCAGTTAAGGCCCATAAATCCATTTATGGATTACAAAAATCAAAGCCCAAACAAATTGAAACTCAGGCGAATTCAAAGCCTAAACAATTTACGGCCCAAGGCTGGAATAAATTGAAGTCCAATTAAAATTTGGGCTAGTTAAGGCCCAAGAAAGAACGAAAAATAATGAAACTAAGGTCGAAAACACCTTAGATCGACATCGAAGGCTCAAAGTCGAAAATACACGAGAAATCAAGGTCGAATCCATCGACCTCGCTTCCAAATAAAATCGAAAAATTAAAATTTTGAGGTCGAAAAGACCTTAGATCAAGTTCGAAGACTCGAAGTCGAAAAACACCTGAGAATTGAGCTCGAACCCTTCGACCTCACACCAAATTGAGGTCGAAAATGTATAGGTTCGAGGTCGAAGACCTGAGGTCGAAAACATACTAAGAATTGAGGTCAAAGCATTCGACCTCGCACCAAAACGAGGTCGAAAGTATATGTGATCGAGGTCGAACGATCGAGGTCGAAAAAAACTTGGAAATCGAGGTCGAAACCTTCGACCTCACACCAGTTGAGGTCGAAAACGAGGTCGAAAATGACCGAAATCCTGGTCGAAAATGACCGA
Source organism: Heracleum sosnowskyi (assembly GCA_030848705.1). NCBI lineage: Eukaryota > Viridiplantae > Streptophyta > Magnoliopsida > Apiales > Apiaceae > Heracleum > Heracleum sosnowskyi. Next base: position 51,407,231 of record CM061244.1, read on the forward strand.
AATCCTGGTCGAAAATGACCTAAATCCTGGTCGAAAATGAGGTCGAAAATGACCTATTTTGAGGTCGAAAATACCCTTAAAATAGAAAATTTTGAGGAAAAACACGCTATAACTTCTACGAAAACCCCAAGGAGATTTTCCCAGAAGTTGGGGGGCAAATGATATGGACAGAAAAGTAATTATAGAAATATAATTGCTGATTCTTTGGAAAGGCCAAATATTTAAGGCCTAAAATCCTGATTATTTATTAATTACGAAATTAATAAATAAGGAAAATATACAGCTCATTAAAAGAGTCCAAAATATGGTAAATTTCTCAAAGAAGGATCCAGAATCCCAATTAATGAGTCATAGCCTTTATCAACAAGGAAAAGACTTCTCCAGCAAGAAATACGATGTTTATCCATTATCAATAAGGAGACTTATTCGCTAAGTCTCCTAAACATACCATAAATACCAGGCTCCAGACGCCTATATAAGGACCCTGATCCTACAATCAAAACTACGTTTTGGACACAGCTCCATACGTCCTATACTACGTTTTGGACACAGCTCCATACGTCCTATACTACGTTTTGAAGACAGCTCCATACGTCCTCTACTACGTTTTGGGCACAGCTCCATACGTCACAACGCCTCGAAGGCGCAACAAGCCACGAAGGCACCCCTAGAACTACGTTTTAGACTTCATCCTCGAATAAGGACATACAAGTCACTACGTCCTTGGTGTGCCCCTGCCACCATAGCCCCGAGGGCAACACCAAGAACTACGTCTTTGGCTTGATTCTCAATAACGAATTGAGATACGTAGGCATCTTGTGAGGACCGATTTAGTCTCGAAACACAAGTGCAGCCATTAAAGCTCGAAGCTCATTAAACCTTAACATGAAATTCACAAGCACGTTTTTTAATCCACAACACTCACCAACATATAACTGCACATAACATTTAATCACACATTTATAGTCACGTATAGATTACAAGACTTAAGCAACCACTCATACTTTAAATCCGATTATCACTAGATTAAATAGAATTAATCAAAATCAATCAATTCAGTAAATCAAGAAATTAATCAAATCGGGTAAATAATAAAACATTTTTTTAAAATATTATTTAAATTTGATTTATAATTAATCAAGATTAAATAATAATTAATTAATAAAATTCACCAATTAATCACTCAATTAATTGATCAATTAAATCAATTACATTATTATCTAAAACCGATTAAAAATAATCAAATCTAGTTACTCTTTGAGACACCAATAATAAAATACAATTAATAAGTATATAGATTTTACAAAATTTCGGCATGACCCGTTCGTAAATAGGACTATCCAAAATATTGCATGTACTATGATGCGCCCCCAGTCACAGGACGAACAACACAATACAGCACCAACAACAACCTGTATAATCAACAGTAATTTAAACAACATAAACTCCATAAAATAATGGACTTTAACAAAAATCCCCAAATTGGGAATTAAAAAAAATAAACTAAAATCACTATCATAATTAACTTACAACTTAAATCAACTCCACATATTTAACATACATATAAACGAGTTAAAACTAATTTCACATTGAAAATAATTTAACTCACTAGTTAAATGATAATAACACTAAAATTTAAATGGTGCTTTAAAACCATTTAAAACACAACAATATTCATATATAATCAATAAGGAAATTACAACACACAAATTAACATACAACTCAAAATTAAACTCTAAATAAAACGAACTTGATAAAAATGGGATAGAACAACTCAATTAAGCATGTAAAACGATTATACAAAATCATATAAAGCTATCTCAGCCATCAAAACAAGTGAACGAACTCAGAATCAAAAAGCCCCAAATTTTTTAATATGAACCCTAATTTATTTTTTTCCAGAATTAAAGAAAATATTATATAAAATTGAAAATTTATCCTCTGATGAAACTGATTGCAGATTCCGGAACTAGATTATAAGAGCTTCGATTCGACTACTTGAACTCCAAAATCCGACATCAATAACACCTTCAAAATTAGTTTTGATTCTCAAGAACACGAAGAACACGACAATCAAACCTCGATTTCTACACGTTAATGAACTCTAAATTCAACATATAATATATGAAATTGACTGGAAAAACGTACTCTATGCGATGGTAACATCAAAATCAGAAACCAACCACGTTTACAAAAATTCATAATTTAAATATATATAAATCGAATTTAATAAAAATAATAGAAATTCAGAATTTTACCCCACACGAAATATGATGGTAGATTATGAAACTAGACTTCAAGATCTTCGATTCGACTACTCGAACTCCAAAATCCGATATCAATAACACCTTCAAAATTAGCTTTGATCCTCAAGAACAGGGAGAAAAACATAAAAAAACAAACATTTGATTTTTGATTTCTTTCTTCTTCTTTTTTTTTGTGCGAGAGAAGCAGAGAGGGGGGGAGGGGCTGCCCTGTTTTGTTTTCTTTTTTTTTTTTCTCTTTAACAACCGGGTGTGTGTTAGTGTATATATTGGTTAAAGATAAGGAGGTTAGGTGCTGTGTTAATAAATAACACAAATTCTACGCCTAATGCCAAGTAGTCCCGTACTGAACGATAATTTACGAATGAAAATAATTCTAAATAAACAGATACTCGATAATATAAATAATTCCCAGCCACTAAAATATTTTTAGTAAAAAATTATAGCTTCCACTCAATTAGCGGATAAATATGAAAAATAATTATTTACTCTAAAAATTGAAATAATTATGCACAAAATTTTTATAAAGCCCGGTTTTATAGAATTTCAAAAATATTGAATTTTTGAATACTTTTATAACTCACCCAAATACTAATGGGGCACAGATAAGATATCGGGTAAAATTTTGGTACTAATAAAATACCACTTTGATACCAAAAATTCCCAAATATTCTAAATCTTCCAAAAATGTAAAAATAATAACTTTTGGAATACTTTTATAATTTAAACAAAATAAAACTTTGAATCCGAATAGAATATCGGATAAAATTTTGGCGCAACTAAAATACCGATTCGATCCTCAAAATTCTAAAACAAACTCAATTTGACAATGTCGATAAAATAATCAGCTTTCACAAAACTTTTAAATAAAATACACATAATACTATTCCTCCTCTTTTGAGAAAAGTAATAAAATATTTAAATAATAATATTAATAAATCCTGAAAATTCGGGTTACTACATTGGGTGACAAAACCAATTAAAGACCACACAATTAAAAGGCTTGTAATTAGTGTTCATTAGACAAAAAAGAAAAGAAAAGAAAAATCAAGAAGAAGAACAAGAAGAAGCATGAAACCATTCGGCCCTTTCTTTTCTTCCATTCCTTAAGAAAATTTTCTTCAACTTCCACTCCACCAAAAATCATGGTTATGGATTCTAAAGCTTCCATATTTCCAAATTAAGGTAATCTCTTAATCCTAGCTTCATCCATGGATGATATCATATCCAAATCTTGATTATAAGATGAGCATGAATAGTGTTTTGAATAGTAACTTTTAGTGTTCTTGATTTGTTCTTGAAGTTTAAGGCTTGTTAAGGATGTTTAAGGATCAAGCAAGGATATATAAGCTCTTGATAGTCTTTACCAAGCACCAAGGAAGGTATAAACATCTCAAACCTTTAGTTATAATTCGATTATTATGATTAGTTTGATGATAGTTTATGTTAGTATGAATAAGATGATGAATCTTGATTTTGATGAATGATTAAGTGGTTGTTTTGATGAATGATATTGTAGATGTTGGTTTTGACTTGTTGGTTAAAGATCATGGGTTAGTTTAGATGATGAATGAGAAGTATTGATGGTTTGGTTGTGTTAATGGATTGATTGGAGTGTTTTAAACACGGGAATCACGATTAAGCGGCGCTACCATGTCGGATTTTCCTTAGAAAGTTTAGACAGAGACCACGGTTACCTTCTAGGCATAACAATGAGGCTTTCTGACCATGATTATGTAGGTCTTGTGTTGTAGTTTATTTTGGCGAAATAATCGTATCGTTTCGATTTACGGTTTAGGAGAAACACCCGTTTTAGTGAAAGCGGTTTCGGATAACTAAGTCGTTCACTATATGAACTTTGAGCTTGTGATCAAACCCCTTAAAAATGGACATAGGTCATGAAATTAATGTGGATACTAGTATGGAAAGTTAGGAAGGGAACCGAGAAGGTTTCGTGTTAAAAAGATGATTTTTCAATTTTATAAAAATGCGAGAATCAAAGTTGCGCAAGTGAAATACCCTTAAGGTGATAGTTTAAACCATGAGTTTAGTAATGGTAAAGTACTTGGGTTTTGTGAATGGATTATCAACCAAACTTTTGACTTAAGAGTTTAAGGAATGTCATGAGGGGATAAGTGACCAAGAGCGAGACATTTGATGTTTGTTAATAGAACGTTAGTGCTTAAGTTAATGGCACTTTAAATGATTACGCTAGGGGACTGATCGAGTATTTCTTTTTTTTATAGATTTCCAGGCAAATTCTCGAACCCCTAACAACCAAGGACCCAAGGCAAGTTTTCTCATTCCATGCTGTGTTTCAATTACCTATACTGATGATTGCATATGATAGGATATCATGCATGCTTTCAAACCTTACATCGTATATAGATGTGGTCTTATTAAAAATGTTAAGATTATAGTATTGCATATGATAGATGCATGCAAGTTTTCAAACCATACATCTGATATAAGATGCTATTGTATTTAATGATGTGATTATGATATATAATGCTTTAATGCTGTAAAGAGGATTATATAAATGATTATGCTTTTGATAAAAAGCTTTCGTAAGATTATATGGTTTATATGCTATGATTATATTAGATATAAACCGAGGTTTTATAAAGGCTCTAAGGGTAGAGCACTCGTACGATGATTTTAAAACATTAGACCGGGAGTCAAATTATGAGTTTATCTTGATTATACTGTCAGAAGCTAGAGGGTTCCAGGGACAGCTATATTTTAAAATGTTGATTAAATATTCCAATATATATATATTATTGGATATTTAATGTGAGATATTTAAATAATATTATTATAAATATTATTTGAATAATTATTTAACTAAGTGAATATTACTTTTGGATATTCACTTAAGAGGAATTTTATTGAATAATAATTCAATAATTATTATTTGGATATTTATTAAATATTCCAAATATGATTTAAAAATCATAGAACCTTATTTAAATATTACGTAAGGTTCCAATAGTTATTTAAAATATTTTCTGATCTCAAAAATATTTATTTGAGTATAGTAGGGGTTCCTAACTACTTTTAATTATTTCTCTCAATTGATGAGTATATTAAAAGTGAGTATATTTTGGTTTCTGAATTATCAGAACTAAAGATATTTTACAAAAACTCCCAGGTCATGATTTTCAAAATACATGGTAATCGTTCGTTGTTTCGTTGACTGATGTCAACCCACATTGTGACTTACTCCTTTCAAACATTCTGGAGTAAGAAAATCTGAACTGTTGCAAAGTTTTGACAAGTATTTTGTACTTGGGGAACCAGGATTAAATTCTGATTCCCGTTTCATTGATTTTTCATTCGGGACTAGGAGGAAACATGTAATAGGCTGTGGGACAGTCCATCAAATTATGGCGTAAGAGGCTGCGGGGCACTCCAGCAACTATCTCGCGTAGGAGGCTGTGGGACAGTCCAGCAGATACAAAGCCCATATGCGGCTGGGGTGATAATCGTGTTAAGATATCGTCCATCTACTAGTAGAAAAGTGTGAGTTCGATACAACGACTGATCATTGTGTATCGTGGTGTGCTCCAGAAGGTCCCTTCCCTCCAATTGGAGTTGTGCTGCACATTGTAACGAAAGCCTAGGTGTTGAGTTACCGATAATGTGACAGTGATTGAACAATGATGTTCCTCATCCAGTATTTGAACTGTAAGGCATGTTTTGACAAAAAGATTACTCTAAACATCATTCTGTATACGAATGAGATTTCAAATGTTGCAAATGATATATGAGCTTGCGGAGCTTTATATAAGCCGCTATATATATAATTGTTGAGCCTTAGTGCTCATTCTTGTTTTTATATATCACAATACAACAGTTTCAAAAAGGTGTTCATTACTGATATTTTACAGTGTTTTGAACAGTATGAGATATCTAAATAGATATGTGTATATATATGTTGAGAAGGTATTTAAGATATACAGTTTGTTGAACTGTATAGTATTTTGAATCAATGGATAGGCTTTAAGCCTTGATTCCAATGTTACTATATATTTTTAAAAGATATGTTTTGAGACTTGGTTTATTATATTGATACCAAGGATTTCTAAATGATTTACAAGAGTATTCGAGTATGATTATAAGTCATACAGTATTTTGAACTGTATACTATTTTGGGTCAAACCCTAGTAGTGTTAAAACTTTGATCCTCTATGGATTATCTACCTTAAAGGTTTAAAGATTTAAACTGGGATAGATTTCTTGATGAGCGCTATTAGCTCATTCTTGCTTTATTAAAACTTTCAGCATGGAGAAAACAATGCCGGTTCACCCCGTATTACGAGATCAAGGGAATGGAGAGACCACCCTTGAGTTAGCTCAGCAAGATGGATACTGCCGGAGTTAGCAGAATAGTTGCAGTTTGAATTAGTAAGAATTGTTTTCGAGTAGGTTTTTATTATTAAACCTTGTATAGAACGGTGAGGTCTATTATTGTAACTTCAGGTAGAGGTTGTAAATAATAGATGAGATCCTGGTTAGTACATTTGATTTGTAATAACAAATGTTACTTTTGTTTCTCATTTCCAAGGCTATAACTTGTGTGTGTGTGCGTAAGTGATTGGGGGTCTTTGGAGTTGTATTATTAGAATGTTGAAAGTAATGCATGTATTGTATAATTGATGGAGCGTGACAACCCAGATTCCTGACCCCAGATCTGGGGGTGTTACAACAATTGTCATTTTTTGAAACCTGCGCTGAATCCCAGCCGTTGAATTCCAAACGATCCTAATCACACCGTTGAATATGGAACGTTCGCGTACCCCTATCCAAACATCACATCTCCTTCGTATAAATACAATTCCCCCTCAAATGTCGTCACGACATTTTCAAAAAGAAACGCTCTTGAAATCTTCCACAAATCTAGCCGGTTGCAACATCAACATCGTCTCTTGCTTCAAGTTCAAGAATCTCTCATGTCTTCATCACAAGTAAGCCCCTCGAACTACTTAACTATTCTGTAAATGAATGTTTACTAGAAAATATGATGTGTCTTCGTATTTATGAATGTGAATCTATATATCCAGAATCCTTCGCTTAGAAATGTATATATGCATGTAGATATGCGTTAGATGTCCCCAGTAGTCATTCTTACTTTTATAGCCATAAGAACCTTCTTCGTGATAACTTTGCCTTTAGAACAATCTTCGGGATAAGCTCGTACCTAGAACAGTCTTCGGGATAAGCTTGTTCCCAGAACAGTCTTCGGGAAAACCTAAATGCGTTAGGAACCCCTCATTTCCCTTGGCTTAGATGCTAGTGATTCTCCCGACCGATCCACATGCCCTGTATACTCGGCCTTTTTGTTTTCCTTTTCATCTTTTTCCAAAATCATTTCCGAGTACACGGCTAATTTCTTCATTCCCCAATGCAGGAATTATGGATCGGTCATCTTCCGAATCTACGCAGTCTTCGGGATCTGTATCCCCAGAGAGATCTCCCTTCTTTAATACTGGCGAATACCCCGCGGCGAACCTCCGATCACTACTCTCCAAAGAACGTGTAGCAAGACTGGCAAAAGAACATGAAATCCCGACCGGAGCGTGGCATACGTATATGCCAAGGGCGGAGGATCGAATATGGCACAACCCGCCCGTACCGAAAGGCTATGGAATGGTAGATACGAGCATCTCCGAAGCAGCCTTGAAGTGCGGCTTCTGGGTTCCTATGATGCCCCTGATAAAGAAACTATTCGCCTAGATGGGAATTGCTTTGGGTCAGATGGACCCGAACGGGTTTTTGCACATGAACGGCTTCCAATGTCGGTACCTCGCCGCCAATGTCGACCCGACCCCCCAATTATTCTGGCATCATCACGATTTCAGAAAAAAATGGTAAGAGTAAAGGTTTATACACCATAGCCCACCGAACTAACAGGGCGGAATGGGTGGAGACTAATTCAAATAACAAGGGTAGCCATGACAAATGGTGTTACATTTTGGGCCCGAAGATTGCGGCTGTGTCCCACAGGCGCGTAGTTGATCCTACCGTTCAGGTGGTGAAACCAACATTGTCGGGTGGCGAAGCGCACGAATACGAACGACTCTATCAGTTCGAAATGGACCGAATTCCTTTAGAGGACCTTCAGGATAAACTATGGCTTTTCGCCCTATGGGGTAATGATAACATGCTCCAACACTTATACTCTCTTCTATTTTTTTTTCTTTTTGCTTTTAGTAATAAATGTAGCATCTAACTCTTTTTCTTTTTCTTTGCATTGTCTTCTCGCCAGGAAATAATTGAAAGAAGAGGGCCAAGTTCCAGGCCGAGCAGGCGGCCCAGGCGGGGGGTTCGTCAAGTCCCGCTCAGAAGGAAGGCGAGCAACGTGCTCCCGACCAATCCACTCCGTCTTCTCCTCGCCCTCAGGCCGACCAGACTGAGAGGGCGCCTCCATCTCCTTCCTCCAGGAAGAGGGCGCGAAAAGGGGACGCCATCAAAACCTACGTCCCTCAATGGGTGATGTTGGAGACAGATTCGGTCGCCACATCCGACCCAAAGGCGGTCAAGGAGATAGCTCCTGACTTGTGTCAGGCTTTAGTGCTCCCGGCTGATTGCCCTACGTACGATCAGTTGAGCGTCACTAATGCATGCGCCGAGCTTCTGGGATTGATCTCCAAGGTATGTATAACCCTTTATTTATTAATTTCTTGTTCTTTCAGTCTTTAACCGAATCTTATTTTCCTCTTGCAGGCGACTCCAATGGCTGCTGTCATCACTGATAAAGTGAAGGATATGCAAAGCGGCTTCGCCCAATTCCAGGAGATGGAGTCTCGGGCTATCAAAGCTGAGGAGGAGCTTCGCCTGGCTGGAGGGGACCTGGAGAGGCTGGAGGGCCAAGCTAAGGCGCTGAAGGCTGATCGGGAGGCCATGCAGAAGGATAATGACACTCTTTAGGCTCGGCTTACTAAGCGCAACCTTTCTCTAAAGGCCGCAAGGAAGCTGTCCCGAAAGGAGACCAAGTTAAGGGTGAACGCGGAGGAGCGTTGTTATCAGATGGGCCACGACGAAGTCGTGAGGAGGGCTGCTGTTATGGGTTTAGATCATCTCCCATTGGTCGAGCCTGGCTTCACCGACCCCGTAGGTCGCCCGGATGATGATGAGCCCCCATTCGTTTCTTCCGGCGAAGACGAGGAATTATCTGAATAGGATTTTATTTTTCCTTTTTATTTTTGTAAAGTACTAAGCCTTCGGGCATTAACTTTGTAGCCTTCTGGCCTTTTCTTTTTAATTTATGCATGTTCGGTTTATTTCCCTTAGCGTAATTATTTGTTTGTGTCTCTTCGGCCTCAATTGTTGCCTTAACATAATTGGAATATGTATCTTCGGCTTCGAATTTGCCTTAACAAAATCGAACTAATTTATGTATCTTCGGCTTTAATTTTGCCTTAACATAATTGAAATAATTTATGTATCTTCGGCCTCAATTTGCCTTTAAATAATTTATGTATCTTCTGCTTCAATTTGGCCTTAACATAATTAAACTACTTTATGTTTCTTCGGCCTTAATTTCGCCTTAACATAATTAAAATAATTTATGTATCTTCGGCTCAATTTGCCTTGACATAATTAAACTAATTTATGTTTCTTCGGCCTTAATTTCGCCTTAACATAATTAAAATAATTTATGTATCTTCGGCCTCAATTTGCCTTAACATAATTAAACTAATTTATGTATCTTCGGCTTCAATTTGGCCTTAACATAATTAAACTAATTTATGTATCTTCGGCTTTACTTTCGCCTAAACATAATCTGGGTTCCCTAAATATGGATGAATTCGGGTGTCCCTGTTTAATCGGTCACCCAATTTATAAAATGTTTGTTTTGAGAAAAGTCTTGTAACATTTATCTTATTTGGTCGTTGTTAGGTCCAAAGTATCGTAGAAGGGGGGGTTGAATACGATACTCACAAATTCTTTAATTTCGTTCATGGAAAAATCATTCAGTTCAACTACGAAATCAAAGGTACCAAATCAAAACAAGAGTCGGGGAATATATCGTTTTATAAATATAATCTGCGAGGGGTGCTACAAATCTAATCCGTAGATTAGCTTCAATAAGTTCAAGGTTATACACAATCAATACAAAGATAGAATTCTAAGCAATATTAATTTCTCTGATTTTCTCTCTGGCTCAAACTCTCTCTTCGTAATTTCTTCTGTGATCAACCTCTTAACTGAAGAAGACACAACTTCTTTCCTCTATTAATTGTAGACTTCAATTAGAAAACTATCGAACCAAAATTAATCAAATAATCTTGGTCGTCCATTTTCTAATCAACCTGACAAACAAACACCTTTTCACCTGCTCCTCAAATTGAAAAACCATCGAATTATAAAAGTAATTTTCCATTCGATAGTTTTTAAATAAAAACTATCGAATGACAAATTACTTAATAATAGTTTTCTGACAGATTTCCTTAATCTCATTCGATGGTTTTCTTTTAAGAAAAAACATCGAACCATTTGCTTTTGTCCTTAATCATTTTAGAAAACCTTTTGAGTTTCAGGGTATTTAGATTTAGACTAAATCAATTTCTTATGAGACGATAAAACAACTTGATCTTTTTAAGTGCTGTCAACTGGTGTAACTGATCTGGTTCACAGATGAATAACACTTGATCAATTTTTCTATGTCTTCAATTCAATACTGCTGATAAGTTCTTTGTCGATCTGGTTGCTTCAAATAAATCACTGGAACCCTGTGGTACTAACCCTAAATCATTCACATACTTCTGTAGTCTTGAAAGTCTTGTTTTTTTATTTGTCACTGAGGCTTGAACGTTTTCATGAACTTCTTTCCGTGACCTGTTTACGGACTTCAAGAATACATACCATATTTTGATTTTTTGAGTTTACCTTTTCTTCTTTGATTCTGGATTCCTGTGCTTCTGTTAATATTATTGTATGTCTTGTCCTTTGTTGTGTTTTAGTTATCTCTGTTACATCTTATGTTACATTATGCTTTACAATCTCCCCTTATTTGATTGTATAGAGTTCGACAATCAAATACCTCGAGCATAACTCAACTAACTAAGGAAACATGAAACTAATTAAATTAAGACAGCTTAATAATATTAAATGCATTCTGGATGAGATATATACATTTCCAGATTTCAAAATTCAAAAAACATTAAAACTTTATACAATGAAGTTGATCCTCTCGTCTGAGCTGATAGTTCTTTTGTTCTTTGCTTCGAGTCTTCAGTCCATCTCAATCTCACCTTCTTCAATCACTGGATTGGAGTTAGCAGCTTGATAATCAATCACGGATGGATAGTGCAGTGGTTCTCCAGGTTTAAGGATTGCTCCTTTGATGTGTCTTCCAATATATTCAACCTCTTGTCCCACTACAGCCCACAACCATGCAATGTTAACATCTTTCTTGTTTAGCTTTGGCATGTTTGGTAGTCTGGGACGCACTTCCAATCCTCTATCCACTCTCTTCCTATAGTAAGGAACATTCTCCATTAGAAATCTTCTCAGAGTGTCTGCTGCTTTGTCCTTCTCTGTTGATGTGAATCCAGTGGATCTAAGATACTTCTCCACTGATATTAGATAGTTACTTGGATAATCTTTCAGCTTGTCCTCCGTCAAATAGCAGATTCTGAACAAGTCATTCGTCATGAATCTAACCATTGGAGGGTCTTCAGTAATCTCTGGACTGACCTTCATCAAGATTTCTTTAACGTGCTCACGGAGCAGTTCATTTAGCCTTGTAGTTCTTTGTATCTTGATGAGCATCACCTGCAGTTCCGTGTATGTTCTCTGTTCGAAAAACTTAGTAGAAATCATAAATGTACCTTTCTCAAGAAAATTGATCACTATGTTCCAGGCACCATTTGCTTTAACCCCAGCTTTCAGAAAGATCAGAGAATTTCTCAATGCAGTGAAGTAAGTCTGATCTTCAAGATTTGCACTTCTGATGTTCTGAATGATAACTTCCACCTCCGCATTGTCGTTGACTTCTAATTCGTCTTCAACTCCACAGAAAGTTTTATAAGCCATCTCCCATTCAATACCTTGTTTCTTTGCCAAATCCATCATCTTCTTCTTCCTTACTTCAGCATACACCTTGAATCTTTTAAGGTTCTCATTCCTCAAAACTGCTTGATGAGTTTCCTTCTCAGCTTGCCTGGCATCTCTTTCTGCTCTTTCAGCTTTCAATCTCTCCAAGGCAGCTTCCTGTTCCAGTGATAGAGGATTTGCTTCTTCCATATTATCATCCAAGATAGGAAATTCTATAGGCTCTGGATAATACGGTTCATGCTCTTCATGTTGTTGTTCATGCATCTCAAATCCCTCTTCACTTTCTTCTGCTTCCATGTCTTCAATCCAGTACTGTCTAACTGGAATAGTTTCATTGGTTTCCCATATTCCCCATCCATCTGTCTCCCATCCTCTATTTTTCTCCCCCTTAGTTGAGGAATCCTCGATGAAGTTGTCCTCGGCATAAAAGTTTGTAGTAGGATCAGGTTGTTGATTTGAAGGTCCGGGTTGTTGGTTCCTCAACATATTCCATATCGACTGTACTCCATCACTTTGGTTCTCCATGAATTCAGCAATGTCCTTATTCATCTCATGCATAGAAGCCAGCTTCAGGTCAATGTCATCCAGTCTCAAGTTGGTAGTCTTTTCAATTCTATCCAATCTCTTGTTAAGTTTATACTCCACTCTTGACAGTGTGTTTATTGCATCTTTTACCCGTGCTTGACCATCCCGGATAACCAGAACGTCTTTTTTCAAAGCTTCTTGTCCTTGCTGTAGGGTATATACTTCATTCATGAATCCATCTTTCAGTTCTTTGACGTCTCCTCTCAAGTCGACCAGTTCCACCATTGCTTCCTTCCTCAAGGAGTCCACTGCCTGTTTAGTACCTGTTATAGTGCCAGATGCACTGCCTTAGACCCTGTAGGTTCTTCTGGAATCAGCTGCAGCCAAGTCAACCTTCTCTTGAATAGTCATTAAAGAAACATTGGCTTGACCGGAGGAGATCCCTTGGTCAAAGGAAGGTCTCAGTGGAACCTTGAATAATGGATTTCCTTCATGATCATGGACTGTCATCTCCTTGAGAGTGAATTGTACATGTAGCTCTCTGTCTGTAGGTCATAGCAAATCATCAATGTTTGTAAGGGTTTGGGTGTCACTCCTCACGTTTGGCTCTGGGTGTTCACTCAACGTTTCTGTTGGTGTTTCACTCATTTTTCCTTTCCCACTCAGGTCAGGTGTAAGTGTTTTTGTTTCACTCATTCCCTTTGTGCTAGTTTTACCTGCATCAGAATTCACTGTAGCCATCCTTAAGGAGGTCACCGGTGGTGCAATGGGGCTTCGCAAGTCCCCGTCCTTGGATATACCAAGTTACTGATCATCCATAGATGATGTATCCTTTGTAGGATCTAGAGTTTGAATCTCTAGGAGGCTAGAATCAGGCTCTATTAATAGCAGAGATCCTGAAACTCCCTCTAAAGTCTGTGAAGACTTTTCCTCAGTTAACTCCTCAATTAAAATTGATTCATTGTCACCGAGTTGCCGATCCGCACCTACGTCAGACCCTTTACCTGCAGGATCCAGATATGTTCCATCTGGGGAGCTAGATAATGACCCTTGAAATTGTGCATTTAGGTCAAAACCTTCTCTCGACGTCTGTGAAGGCACTTGGTTCTTAGAACCTTCAACCAGTGAACCTGACCGTAATATGGTCGGAACACCAGTTGCTTCCGTCAATTCATCCTTGCTTGATTGAGCTATAGGTTCAGATATAACTTTGGTTAGTGTAGCCCAATCAGCATCAGAAAAATCTGTGAAGGGCTCTTTGGAAGTTTGAAATGAAGTTTCAACAGTTGCCTCGTTTTCTATTCTTCTCCTTTTAGAGGAAGGCAGAGCTGTTGTTGAAGGGCGTATCTCCTTATGTGGTGCTGCTAAGGCACTATCTCCCTCTACACTCAAGGATGTCTGAATGTTAGGTATAGTAGGGGAAGGAGGTTCATTTATGTTTTCATTTGGCTCGTCCAAAGGCTCTATGACCGTGGTTAGAGATTGTGGGTTTGCAATCTCTTGGTCAGGAATGGCCACCGAGGGCTCTGGATCAACATCCATGGGTTGAGGTTGTGGAGCCACAACAGGTTCATGGATATTACCTTCATTTACCTGTTCCTCTAGGGGTAGAAGTGGTAGGGGTACCGTTCTTAGATAATCAGTTAGAACAATAGGCACCCCTGGAAGATGATTCTTCTTTATCAGAGTTGTTATGGCATTGCTCTTCATCTTCATGCACTCCATGGTCTCCTCGCCTTCAAAGGTCTCCCGCTCTTCATCTATTAACACATCATTAAGAATTAGCTGTAGGAATCTTGGATAGAAACAAAGCACATCATCTATGCCTGTTCTTTCATCCAGTGGTCCCATGCACAGGATAATCTGATCAATCACAAGCTTTCCAATGTTTATATGCCTATTGTTAGCAATAGCAAACCCTATTTTCTGAAGAAACAGTGGAATGCCATGCAGATTTGTAAGCTTAGCAGTAAACACATGGATTAAGGTGTGAAAGAAAAAATTCCATGGCTTGGTCAGGTAATGCTTTAGGAACTCTCCCACAAAGAAGTTTGGTTGTTGACTTCTAATGAGAGTGAAGAAAGCATGTATTTCTTCAGTATTGGGATCAGGAACAAGGTTTTCTATTGGAAAATGTAAAACCCTATTAACGTCATGCTCCGTCACCCTTATTGTTCTGCCCCCTAGCACAACAAAACCGAAAGAAGAGATGTTATTCTCCGATGTGTCATTGGTTGTCGTGTACAATGCAGTCAATTGATCAATACAAAGGACTACATGAGTACTTAATGCATAAGCCACCAAAGAACGTGTATTCAGAAATTGTGCCCATGCACAAAACTGTAAGTTCGTAATGGATTGCACATTCTGATACGAGACATGATTAGTCTTAGTTACGATAAATTCTCCGGCCATTATTTTTTTTAAATTTCCAGAAAATTTAATTTAAACCAAAACTAATTTTCAATTAATTATTTCTAATTAATCAAACTTGAAACAAAATAACCCTTTTTATCACTTTAACAACTTCGAACAATTAAAACTTCCAAATTAAGAACCCTAATTTTCTAATTCAAGAAAAGTAATTTTAATTGAAACACACTTCAGAAGAGAATGATGTCAATCAAAAAGTACCATTCAAGAACAATTCCAATCACTTAAGGTTCGAAAACTTGCTTTCGATAGAATTTTTTTTAACCACAACCAAGATTAGAAAACACAGTAGTTACAAAGTATAGAGGTTTCACTGTTGAAAATGAAATCACCGTGGTTAAACTGGATTTACTGTGTGTAATTCTCAGTTAAAAATGAAAACTATCGAGTTCTTATTGTTCTTAATCGAAAATATATGTAAGTATATATGTGTTCCTTCTTAGATCTGAAAAATGAGTAATGAAAAACGTCTAAGGGCTATATAAATACTTACTGATCTTTCAGGGGTATTTTTGTCCTTTCATGTTCGATAGTTTTATAAAGAACTATCGATGGTTTTATTTACGGGGTAAAATGGTCAATTGTACTTCGATAGTTTTTTGAAAAACTATCGAAGTATTTGATATATAATTCAAACAAACCTTTCTCAAAAACCATCGACAGCTTTTTCTGTAAAATCAAAAAATCTATCGAGAATTTTAATTATAAATTGAATTAAATTCACTTCGATATTTTTCAATTGAATTTCAAAAACTATTGATAAATGTTTTCGATGGTTTTTCTTTTCCTTTCCAAAAACTGTCGAAATTACTTTCGATGGTTTTCTTTCAGTACTTAGAAAAACTATCTAATTTTCTAAATTCGATATTTTTTGCTTCTTGTTCAATTTCTAAAACCTGTTCTGTTTTAAAAATCAAACCTTTTTGTTTTTTTGTCAACTTTTAATCTGTATAAATTTTTTCAAATTTATCAAAATCAACGTTAATAGAAAATTCACAATTTTCTTAGAATACAATCGACTAAATATCATTAAATGATATTAACCAATTAAAATCCAATAAATTATGCTGCATTAATCTACAATGTTTAAAACAAAGTAAATTAATTCGAATTAAATAGATGCTTAAATATTTAGAACAAATATTGCCACCTAAATAATTTTAGAATTAATAACCAATTAAATGCCAGAAGATAAATCATCCATAAATATGACATAAAATTAGTACAATAATCCTAACTAGGAGAATTGCTCTAGAAAATAAATTCACGAGTCCTAAGGATATAGAAATTCTTAAACTCATGTATTTACAAGGACTATCTTGTAATTACTGACTTCTAATCAAAATCAATTAGAAAGATTTAACATCCCAAGTTCACCAACCAGCTTAGAAAAAGTGGATTCATCAAGAGGTTTAGTGAAGATGTCTGCAATTTGTTCCTCTGTGGGTACAAAATGTAACTCCACAGTTCCATTCATGACATGCTCTTAGATAAAATGATACCTGATGTCGATGTGCTTCGTCCTCGAGTGTTGCACTGGGTTGTTGGAGATTTCTATGGCACTTGTGTTGTCTCAAAATATTGAAATCTTTGTCAACAAAAGTCCATAGTCACGGAGTTGGTTCCTCATCCACAAGATTTGAGCACAACAGCTACCAGCAGCTATGTATTCAGCTTCAGCTATTGATGTAGACACTGAGTGCTGCTTCTTGCTGTACCAAGAAACTAACCTTCTTCCAAGACACTGACAGCTTCCTGAAGTACTCTTCCGATCAATCTTACAACCTGCAAAATCTGAGTCTGTATATCCAATAAGATCAAATCCTGTATCTTTAGGGTACCGAATTCCAAGATTTGGGGTTCTCTTAAGATATCTAAATATTCGCTTAACAGCTATTAGATGAGATTCTTTAGGATCAAACTGAAACCTAACACACAAGCATGTTGCAAACATTATATCTGGTCTACTTGCGGTGAGATATAGTAAGGAGCCTATCATACCTCTGTAGCATGTGATGTCAACCTTCTTACCAGTTTCATCCTTATCAAGCTTAGTGGCAGTTGGCATTGGAGTCTTTGCTGTAGATGAGTCTTCCATTTGATACTTCTTCATAAGATCTTTGATGTACTTGGACTGGGAAATGAATATTCCATCTAGCCTTTGATACACTTGCAGTCCAAGAAAGAATGACAATTCACCCATCATGCTCATTTCATATCGACTCTGCATTAACTTAGCAAATCTCTTGCATAGATCATCATTAGTAGAACCAAATAATATGTCATCAACATATACTTGCACCAATATCAAATCATTTTTATGTTGTTTGTAAAAGAGAGTTTTGTCTACGACACCTCTTGTAAAGTTATTTTCAAGTAAAAATTCAGAGAGAGTGTCATACCATGTCCTTGGAGTTTGTTTGAGTCCATAGAGAGCTTTGAATAAAAAGTACACAAAGTCTGCCAGTTTTGAATCCTCAAACCCTGGAGGTTGTTCCACATACACTTCTTCTTCTAACTCCCCGTTCAGAAAAGCACTCTTCACATCCATTTGATATACTTTGTAATTGGAATGTGCTGCGAATGCCAAAAACATTCTGATGGCCTCAAGTCTTGCTACTGGTGCATAGGTTTCATCATAATCTATACCCTCTTCTTGAGAGTAACCTTTAGCAACCAGTCTGGCTTTGTTTCTCGTTACAATGCCATCTTCATCCAACTTATTTCTGAATACCCATCTTGTTCCTATAACAGATTTTCCTTTAGGCCTGGGTACCAGCTTCCAAACTTTCTGCCTTTCAAACTGATTGAGTTCATCTTGCATTGCAATCACCCAATCTGGATCATCTAGGGCATCTTCAACTTTCTTAGGTTCTGTTTCTGAAAGAAACCCAGAATAGTGACATACATTTTGTGATGTCCTCCTAGTTCTAACTCCTGTGTCTGGATCACCAATGATCAAGTGAAAGGGATGATCTCTTTTCCATACCCTTTGTCTTGTCAGATGTGATCTTGATGATTCTCCTTGTTCAAAATGTTGTGGAGTGTGACTAGTTGATCCTTCTCCTGCTCCCTCTGAGTTGTTGCCAGTATGATCTGTTGACCCTGTTGATTGACTAGTGGATCCGGTAGTAGTTTGAGTATTTCCACCACTATCACCACTTGGTCCAGAATCATTATCATTATCTTTATTATTAATAACTGTAACAACTTCAGGTTCTTCTTCAATGTCAGAGAGATCTCCTGATAGATTTTCAAATACCAAGGATTCAGACTTCTCTCTAGTTTGCAGGCCTGGTCTTTTGGTGTCATCAGATGTTACATTAAGGCTTTCTAACATCTTCTTATCTTCAATCACATACACCCTGTAAGCCTTAGATTCCAGAGAATAGCCCAGAAAAATGCCTTCATATGCTTTGGCCTCCATCTTTAAGTACAAAGCACTTTGCACCAAAAACATGAAAGTACTTCAGTGTTGGTTTCTTGTTGGCCATTAACTCATACGGAGTCTTTTCATGATCTTTGTTGATCAAAGTTCGATTCTGAGTGTAGCAAACTGTATTCACTGCTTCAGCCCAAAAATAAGTGGAAAGTTTTGATTCATTTAACATAGTCTTTGCTGCTTCAACCAAGGTTCTGTTCTTCCTTTCCACTACTCCATTTTGTTGAGGAGTTCTTGGAGCTGAATACTGTCTTGATATTCCTTTCTCTAAGCAGAAATCATTAAGAACTGCATTCTTGAATTCAGTTCCATTGTCTGATCTGATTGTCCGCACAGGTTGCTTAGCTTCCACTTCTATCTTCTTGATGTGATCAATGATTATTTGTGTTGCTTCATCCTTTGAATGTAAGAATAACAC
The DNA here is from genome assembly GCA_030848705.1 of Heracleum sosnowskyi. Taxonomy (NCBI): domain Eukaryota; kingdom Viridiplantae; phylum Streptophyta; class Magnoliopsida; order Apiales; family Apiaceae; genus Heracleum; species Heracleum sosnowskyi. The sequence continues at coordinate 51,426,375 of CM061244.1, forward strand.
CCACGTGTACTTGGAGTAGCCATCCACCATCACTAATGCATATCTTTTTCTTGAAAGTGATATAACATTGACTGGACCAAATAAATCCATATGAATCAGCTGAAGAGGTTCAGCAATGCTTGTCATTTCTCTGCTTCTGTTTGATGCCTTCTTAGACTTCCCTTTTTTACATGCTTCACATAGTCCCTCCTGATTGAATTCCATCAGGGGCAACCCTCTCACCAACTCTCTCTCTTTACCAAATAGTTCATAGTTTTGAAGTTCAAGTGTGAGAGCTTCTTATGCCATAGCCAACTTTGTTCTGAAGATGCCTTACTGTAGAAACATGTAACTTCTCCTTCACTGGTAGAACTCAAGTCAGCTATAAAAAAATTTCCTTTTCTCACTACCAGTAGAGCAAGCTTCTCATCCTTCCTGTTTGTGATTAAGCACTTGTGCTTTCTGAAATCCACATTGTATCCTTTATCACATAATTGACTGATACTTAGAAGATTGTGCTTCAATCCTTCAACAAGAGAGATGTTTTCAATGATGACATTCCCAATTCTCAGATTACCATATCCCGTAGTGAATCCTTTGTTGTCATCTCCAAAGGTTACAATCGGGCATGTCTTCTTAACCACCTCTGTAAGCAGGGACTCTTCACCTGTCATGTGTCTAGAACAACCACTATCCAGAATCCACACGACCTTTGAGCTTTTAACCTTACCCTGCAATCACAGATTGATTAAGCAGACTTTGGTACCCAGACTTGTTTGGGTCCTGAAGGTTTAAATACTTTAACAGGAGTAACATTCAAGTCAGTCTTAACTTGTTTGACTTTCATTCTTTATGTGGATTTAACATTATCAGTGTTATTGCTACCAGATGCATTCATCAACTTAAAATAAGTATGCATAATGTTGTATGTACATAGCAAACACTCTTTCTTTCCACAGGGTTCATGAAGATCAGGCATGTCAGACATGTTATGCATTGCAGAAGTATCAGCAGTTTCTACTTTAACCTTTTTATATGCATGTGTAAGGTGTCCAGCAGAATTACAAATAATGCACAACTTCCTAGATGCAATGGGAGAAGAAGAAACAATATTCTGATTAAAAATATTCTTTTTCCCATTCCTGTTCTTTTTAGCCTTGCTAACTAAGTCACCTACTTCAGTTTTAGGTATTACAGTTTTTACTGATTTCCTAGGCAACTTAGTCTTTACCTCTTTTTCCTTCAACATATCCTCCTCAAGCAATTCTTGTCTTATGATTAGATCATCCTCATTGAAAAGTGTTGGAAACGGCTTAACAAAAAATGGACAATCAACATTCTTAAGAACATGTGGAGTATTCTTCTTGACAGCTGAAGATGTCACAGGAAATTCCACAATCTTCTTTCTAGTTCTCTTGCTGTAGTCAAATCCTATAGCAGTTTATTTCCCTAAGGTCTGAGTATCAATTATTTCCTTAGCAATTAGGGCGGAGTTCTTATATGCATTCAGTTTCAAATCTAGATCTGAAATCTGCTTCCTGAGGATTGTCTCTATCTCATCATTACACTTGACCTTGTTCTCTAAGTATTCATTTTTCTATTTAAGATCTTCTAATGTGACAGCTAAAAGCATTAGTTCTTAATTTTTAAATTCTAAATTTTTAATCTTAAGAACTAACTTAGCATTTTCAATTTCTGATGCTAGCATGCTTCTGTGAACATTAAACAATTCTACACTAAGATCTTGCACAGTTTTCTTGTACTCAGAATTAGACATGTCAATTGTTGTTAAGATAGGTACCTGAGATGATTGTGGTGATTCCTCTGAAGAGTCGGCCATTAGGGCAAGATTTACACACTCTTCCTCTTCATTTGAATCAGTATCATCCCAACTTTTACCCTCTGCAATATAAGCTTTTCCTTTCTGCTTTCCAGATAAGGCTTCCAGTTGTTGTTTCAGCTTAGCATTCTCTTTCTTCAACTCATCATAAGAATCTTTCTTCTCATAGACATCTTTCATGTTTCTTGCTTGACGAGGCTTCCGGCATTCAGTAGCAAAATGCCCTAACCCATTGCAGTTGTAGCATCTTGATTTGCTTCTATCAATCATGTCAGTCTTGTAGCCTCCCTTAAAGCCAGTGCCTGGTGAATACTTGCTCTTCTGGAATCTGTTGGTTGAGCCCTTGAACTTGTACTTAGGGTTTCTCTTGAAACGAATGTGGCTAAACTTTGCAGCTAAGTACGCCATGGTTTTGTCTTCCATTTGCTCAAGCTCTTCTAGGGTGTAGTAATCACTTTCATCAACACCCAGATTCACAGAATCCATTTCAGCTTCTATAATCACCTCCTTTCCAGCTCTAGGGGTTTGAACCTGAATATCAGAAGTAGTTGGTTCATCCACTACAAGTGATGCTGATCTTGCGAGTGCAGAGTTCTTGTTGTCCACCGTCCCTGGTCTGTAGATTATCACTCGTTGTTCTTGCTCCATCTCATAAGTTTTAAGCTTGCCATATATCATCTCCAATGGCATATTGGTAAAATCAATTCTTTCCCTTATGGATAAGGACTTGTGTTCTACATGATGGGGCAGTGTCATCATGAACTTCCTGTTTGTCTCTCTCAGAGGATAGGTCTTCCCTTTCATGGTTAATTCATTCAATAGCTTAGTATACTTCTCAAAGACCTGGGTTATACTTTCTCCAGGAAGTGACCTAAATGATTCATATTGAGAAGTCAGGATGTCCAATCTGTTTTCCTGCACATCTTCAGTTCCTTCCATTATCAAATTTATGGTATCCCACATTTGTTTCCCGCTCACACAGTTCATCATCTGATAGCTCATTTCCTTGTCTGCGGAGTCTGTTAATATCAGCATCAAACCTATATCTAATTGAATCAGTTCTTTATCGGTGTCTGTGTACTCAGATAGTTCCTTTGGGATATGACTTTGAGGAACTCTAGTACTGTCAGGTGTTGTGGTTTCACCTACTGATTTCATTGGTACAAAAGGTCTGTTCTCTAAAATTCCAATATACAACGGATTAGATGCCTTGATAAATAACAACATCTTCATCTTCCACAAACCGAAATCATCTCTAGTGAAGGGGGGAACTTTAATACCAGCAGTTGTCTTTGGAGCACTCATGGTTTCTGAAAATTTCAAAATGTTTAAAATTCAAGAAATTCCAATCAAATGAAAAATTTTGAAAGTTAAAAAATTTGCTTCGAATTTTCAAGCTATGTTTGATTTTGGTCTCATTCACCGGATCTGATTTGTACGTCAATCAAATAGCTTCGATACCAATTGTTAGGTCCAAAGTATCGTAGAAGGGGGGTTGGAGTCGGGGAATATATCGTTTTATAAATATAATCCGCGAGGGGTGCTACAAATCTAATCCGTAGATTAGCTTCAATGAGTTCAAGGTTATACACAATCAATACAATGATAGAATTATGAGCAATATTAATTTCTCTGGTTTTCTCTCTAGCTCAAACTCTCTCTTCGTAATTGCTTCTGTGATCAACCTCTTAACTGAAGAAGACACAACTTCTTTCCTCTGTTAATTGTAGACTTCAATTGGAAAACTATCGAACCAAAATTAATCAAATAATCTTGGCCGTCCATTTTCTAATCAACTTGACAAACAAACACCTTTTCACCTGCTCCTCAAATTGAAAAACCATCGAATTATAAAAGTAATTTTCCATTCGATAGTTTTTAAATAAAAACTATCGAATGACAAATTACTTAATATTAGTTTTCTGATAGATTTCCTTAATCTCATTCGATGGTTTTCTTTTAAGAAAAACCATCGAACCATTTGCTTTTGTCCTTAATCATTTTAGAAAACCTTTTGAGTTTCAGGGTGTTTAGATTTAGACTAAATCAATTTCTTCTGAGACGATAAAACAACTTGATCTTTTTAAGTGATGTCAACTGGTGCAACTGGTCTGGTTCACAGATGAATAACACTTGATCAATTCTTCTATGTCTTCAATTCAATGCTACTGATAAGTCCTTTGTCGATCTGGTTGCTTCAAATAAATCACTGGAACCCTGTGGTACTAACCCTAAATCATTCACATACTTCTGTAGTCTTGAAAGTCTTGTTTCTTTATTTGTCACTGAGGCTTGAACATTTTCATGAACTTCTTTCCGTGACCTGTTTACGGACTTCAAGAATACATACCATATTTTGATTTTTTTGAGTTTAGCTTTTCTTCTTTGATTCTGGATTCCTGTGCTTCTATTAATATTATTGTATGTCTTGTCCTTTGTTGTGTTGTAGTTATCTCTGTTACATCTTATGTTACATTATGCTTTGCAGTCATCCCTAGATAAATGTCTGACTTGCTATAATTCTCGCTTGTACTACAAAATAAGGTTGGCATAAAAAGTTAAAACAACAAGAATATATTTTTATTGATAAACTAGTTCAATTATACATGCTTTTTTGGGCGAATGAAAATACAATACTAAATAAAAACTTGAGGAGCGAACACCTTGTAGTTGCCGATGTTCCTCTAAGTCGGGCGAAGCTTACTGGTAATACCTGCGTGGTCACGAGGCATGCCAGGTGTTTTTGATCGTGTCGCCGGACAAGGTTGTCAGTTTGTAGGTCCCTGGCCGAACAACTTAGATCACCTTATACGGCCTTCCCAGTTGGGCATTAATTTCCCTTGCTTTATGGGCATAGAGGTAGCCAATTCTCGCAATACCAAATCCCCGACCATGAATGTTCTTTTCTTCACCCCAGAATCGTAGTATTGGGCTGCTTGGAGCTGATATTTCAAGTTCCTTAGGTGAGCCGCCTCTCTCTCTTCTTCCAGCAAATCCACGTTTGCCCGAAGGCCGAACTCGTTTGATTCGATGTTAAATACCTCTGTTCGGTAGGAATCAAGACCGACCTCCACGGGGACTAAGGCATCCGTTCCAAATGCCAGCTTGAAAGGTGTTTCCCATGTGGATGATCACGGGGTTGTTCAGTATGCCCACAAGACCCAGGATAATTCTCCGGCCAAAAGCCCCTTGGCATCTCCTAGTCGCTTTTTTATCCCGTCGAAGATGATCTTGTTTGCAGCTTCGATTGCTCCATTTCCTTGAGGGTGACCGACCGAGCTGAACTTTTGTTGTATTCCAAAGTGGGTCAAAAATTTCCAGAATTTGTTCCCGATGAATTGTGTCCCGTTATCAGATACGCACACCTTCGGAATTCCGAATCTGAGTATGACTTGCTCCAACATGAATTTCTTTGCTGCTTCTTCGGTTATGGTCGCCAATGGCCTTGCTTCTACCCACTTAGTCATATAGTCGATTGCCACAATGCAATATTTAGCTTGCTTAGTGATCTTGGGTAGAATTTCCACGATATCCACGACCCACATGACGAAAGGAATTGGACTCAGAACCGATGCCATTTCTTCGGGTGGTTGCTTCGGAATGGTGATGAATAGCTGACACTGTCGACACTTCTTCGCGTAATCAGCTGCATCTGCTCGCAAAGGCGGCCAATAGAACCCTTGCCTGAGGATTTTAAAGGCAAGTGACCGACCGACAAGATGTTCCCCACATATTCCTTCGTGTACAGTTTCCAAAGCCAATTGCTGTTTTTCGGGGTCCAAACATCTAAGGAGGGGTTCCGTTGCCGATCTCCTATATAGTTTACTCCCGATGATGGTGTAGCTTGCCGCTCTGTACTTCACCTTCTGAGCTTCCTTTCGGTCTAGGGGCAAGGTACCTTTTTCCGGGTAGGCCCTGATCGGAGTCATCCAGTTGATGCCTTGGTGGATTTCCATGCATTGTTGCTTTTTGATTGAAGGAATTTTTACTTCAGTTAAGTAGATGGAACCTGTTAGATTGTGGGTTTCTGCCGAAGCCAGTCTGGATAGTGTATCGGCTCAGCCATTGTCCTCTATCCCAACTTGGTTCAACTCGAATGATTCGAACGAGACTGATAAGTCCTGTACCTTCGTGACGTAGGCCTTGATTTGGGGTTCTCTCTGTTCGTATTCCCCTGAAAAATGCTTCACCACTAACATAGAATCACTGAATGCTCTTAAGTTTCTTACCTCGAGATTCTTGGCTAGGTTTAATCCTGCTAGCAATTCTTCATACTCGGATTCGTTGTTGGTTAACGGAAAAGTAAACCTTATCGCCTGGCAGATTTCGAAGCCGTCTGGGCTGGACAGAATTAACCCGGCCCTACATTTTGAACCTGTGACCGACCCATCTACAAACAACTTCCACTTGTCGGCTGATTGGATCAACTGTTCTTCGGGAGCCAGGTCCTTCGGTCCGGAAAAAGAGCATTCGACCATGAAGTCCGCCAACGCTTGTGCCTTGATACAGGTCCTAGGAATATATTCCAAATCATACTCTCCCAACTCGATGGACCATGCTACTACTCTTCCGGATGCCTCAGGCCTTGTCAAAATCCTCTTGAGGGGTTGATTGGTTCTGATTTGCACCGTTCGCCCTTGGAAATTATGACGCAGCTTTCGGGTCGCCATTACTAGACCATATACAAACTTTTCTGCATTCGGGTACCTCGTTTCTACATCTTTCAACATGTGCGACACATAGAAAACTGGGTGTTGACAACTTTCATGCTCTTTTACTAGCACTGCTCCCAGCGTTCGGTCGCTCACCGCCAAGTCTAGCTGTAACGTTTCCTTCGGATCTGGCCTCATTAAGAGGGGTGCCTTGGTGAGATATTCTTTCACTTCCTCAAATGCTTTCTGACATTTTGGCCCCCATTCAAAATTCTTCGATCCCCGAAGTGCTTCAAAGAAAGGCAGAGCTTTTTCTGCTGATCGAGAAATGAATCTACGCAGGGCGGCCATTCGTCAGGTCAACTTTTGCACATCCTGAACTATCTTCGGCTGCTCCATGTCGATTACAGCTTGTATCTTTTCTGGGTTCGCCTCAATCCCTCGGGCACTAACCATATACCCTAAGAACTTTCCACTAGACACTCCGAATGTGCATTTGTTCGGATTAATCTTCATACTGTGCTTCCTTAGTGTTTCAAAACATTCTTTGAGGTCTTCCATGTGATCTTCAAACTGTGACTTGAAAATCATGTCATCCACATAGCACTCCATGTTCTTGCCGATTTGCTTATGAAAAATCCTGTTGACCACTCTCTGGAATGTGGCCCCCGCATTCTTCAGGTCGAAAGGCATTTTGATGTAGGCATACGTTCCTTTCGGAGTGATGAATGAAGTCTTCGGAATATCCTCGGCATTCATCGCTATCTGATGATATACTGAAAAAGCATCCAAAAAACTAAGTACCTGGTATCATGCGGTAGCATTTGTCAGCTGATCGATGCTAGGTAGCGGGTAGTGGTCCTTCGGATAAGCTTTGTTTAAGTCGGTGTAATCAACACACATTCGCCATTTGTTGTTGGCCTTCTTTACTACCACTACGTTGGCTAACCAATCAGGGTATTCAATTTCTTCGATGAACTTTGCTTCTAATAGCTTTTCAACCTCGGCTTCGATGATTTTCTGCCTTTCCATGGCGAAAGTCCTTTTCCTCTGTTTCACTGGTTTGGCCTCGGGCTTAACATTGAGACAATGTTTTACCGTCTTTGGATCTAACCCGGGCATATCCTCGGGCCCCCATGTGAAGACATCGCGGTATTGTCTGACCACTTCAATCACTTTCTTCTTTAGGTCGGGTTCCATATTTTTCCCGATCCGAACCATCTTCCCCGAACAACCTGCATATAGTTTTACTTCATCGGTTTTCGCTGCTGGTTCGGCAATTGGACTGGATAGGTCTGCCCCAAATTTTTCCAACTCAATGTTCATGGTTTGGCGGCCTCCACTAGATTCGCCTTCAGCCCTTTTCCTTTTGCCTCCTTCGGACAGCTCGAAATCCCGATCTTTCTCCAGATCGTCTAGTATTATGATTCGGGCAGTTTTTTGGTCGCCTCTCATCTTACCAATGCCATGCTCGGTCGGGAACTTTAACTTGAGATGAGGAATTGAGGCCACAGCCTGGAAAGATGTAAGATCTGGCCTTCCAAGTATTGCATTATAGGGGCTTTCCACCTGAACCACATAGAATTTAAGTTGCTTTTCCACAGTGTATGGAGCTTTACCTAAAAGTCCGATGATATAGAATGTTCACCGAACTTCCCCCATCCACTAGTACCTTCCAGATTTTGTTTTGCCCGATCACGGGATTGATGATCAGAGGGTCTTCATGGGGCCAAATCACATCTTCATAGTCGTCCTCGGTAAACATGATCGGCATTGCCTGCTTGGCTGACTGAAACTGGTACAAATTGTATACCTGCTTTGCATACCTTTTCTTCGCTGTTTTACTGTCCCTACCCAGGGTACTTCCTCCGGAGATAGTCTTTACTTCGCCTCTATACCTTTCGCCCTCCTCGGGCTCCTTCCATTTGTCTTCCTTCAGGGCTAATTTATCCCTTAGGTCTTTGACAAATTTGTTTAGCTCTTCGTCCTTTATCATCTTCTCGATCAACTTCTTCAGGTGGGATGCTTTCCTTGTATCCCCCAATAGATTCCATCTTCCTTTGGACGTTTTGTCCCCTCAAGTATATATCATTCAAAGATTTAGAAGGAATATCATAAAGAGAGGATCTGAGCTTTTTACCTTTAACCGGGTCCAATCCTGCTGATAAGAATCCAGCTGCCTTCACCTTGTCCAAGTTCGTCACCATACCGGCTTCCTCCTTAAACCTGGCCAGATAATCCCCCAACTCTTCGTTCGGCCTTTGTCGGCAGTGAATCAAAGCTTCAATATCCTTCTCTCTTCGGAACAAGTGTGAATAGTGCCTCAAGAATTTCCTTTTTAGCTAGTCGTACGAGCAAATTGATCTCGGTTTCATCGACCTGTACCACATGGTGGCAGCGCCCTTCAAGTATGTTTTGAACATTTTACACAACATAATGTCGCAGTGTCCCATTCCAGTCATAAGGGACTCGTATTTCTCGCAATGATCTTCAGGATCACCTTTCCCGTTGAACTCATTCATCTTCGGGAATTGTCCTCCCGGGGGAGGTCTATACTGCTCAATCTCCTCAGATACGACTGGTTCATGACTGACTCTACGGTCTCCAAACATTGCCTTCTCCATTCGACTCAATCTATCCTTCATACGAGGATCCCCTTCATCGTCGGTGTCCGAACGGACCGTGATTTTTGAACGAATCCTTCGGGGGTGTGATTCAGAGTCCGAAGACTCATCTTCATCATTGTGCATCCTCTTTTCTCTCCTATGACTAGATAGTATCAGTGTCTGTTCGCCAGTCTCAACGGCGCCCTGAAGTGCCTTTTCTTCTGCGTCCAATTCTGCCCTCAGTCGCTTAATAGCTTCCAATTTGCCGAGATCCTCCTCCATTTTCTTTGCTCTAGCCAGAGCCTCTGCTTCCAGTCTTTCTTGTTCCCTTTTTTTTCCACTCTTCGCCGCAGTTTCCTCACGCTATTTGAGAATCATGGATTCCTGCTCTTCAGGAGTGGGCATCAGACCTTCTTCCAGCTCAGCATCGAAATTGAGGACTCGGTTTATCGGCGGCGTAGTCGTAGAAGTCCCTTGGCGATGAGTTTCAGTAAAACCCAGTGCCCTATCATCAACACTATCAATTGCCATCGTTTTCCGTTTGGTGATACAAGCTTGTTTGCACGGTCCCACAGACGGCGCCAAATGTTGGAACCAGATTTCTGTTGGGTCAGACTCCGAATATCTCTTCGGGTTCACATGCAAAGAGATAAGAATGCGAGGGGGTTGGCCCCCGATGTAATATCCCGTAATTTTTAGATTAATAATAATAAAAGAATAATAGAAAATTAGATTAAAATTTGAAATAGAATAGGATTTAAAATTAAATTAGACTAATGGGCCTAAAATATGGATCAGATTTGGATACAGTTAAGTTGTAGGTCTGGAGTTAGGGTTTTGTATCGTTATATAAACATCATTGTCTTGTTCCTAATCTTTTTACTCAAAATTCGTAGGGCTTTTATACATACAGAAATCAGTTGTCTTGTAAAATTCGTACAAAATTCATCGTAAGTCGGAATTTGATGATCCTGGACTTTTCTGAAAGCTCTTTCAATTTCCTACAACCTTTGTTTCACAGTGGGTTTTCAGATTATGCCCTGAACTGTTCTTAAAATCATAAAACACAAACAGAACTCGTTTTTCAGTTTCTGTTAAAATTCAGCGGACGTCTTATTGAATTCCCGATTCGTTATAAGTCTGATTCTGATGAGTCCTATCTTTTCGGAAAGGTCTTTTCATTCTCTACAACTTTCGTCCTTTGAGTGTTCCAAGAAAACGTCGTTTAGAGGGTCAAAAGGAGTAAATACAGTTCTGGTCAGAATTGAGTACGTGCTCTAGGATGATTTGATTCTTGATTTTTCGCGTTGAGGTAAGTTTCCGATTCTTCTTTCTAGTGTTTTTCGAAACTATGTGTTGTGTGTGTGTTTTGATTATATAAACTTGGGCTTAGTGATGATATATTTTGATATGATATGCATTAGTTGATATGTGTTATGTGTAAACAATAGACTTGAGATTTTGATTTGTGCCATGGTTTGTGAAAATATCGAATAAGAATAAGGACCGAGTCACCGGGTTATAGTGACAGTTTTCTGAAAATTTAGGACCGTTATCACCGGGTTGTAGTGGTCGTGGCATGAATTATGGGTTTCGAGTTATTGTTGTTATGTGGTGTCGTATTGTATTTATCGAATAAGAATATGAATATATGTGTATCGAAAGTTATTTGTTTCATATATCGTATTGTATCGAATATTGTATTCTGTTTTGTATATACATGTTATTTGCCCGACTAGTTGGATCGATTGGTTTCTTGCTGGGCTGTATGGCTCATTCCTTACAATTTTCAGGTTCGAGTTAAGATCGAGTGGATGTGCTTTGGAGTTCGAGGATCTTAGGTTTGGACTAGTTTGGCTTGGATTGTCATTGTTAGATGCGCTTATGTAATAGTTCTCTTTCTAATTAACTTTTAGATTAATAAATTATATTGTGTTTTAGTTTTGTATTTAGATTTAATAGTCCGAAAAGTCGGGCTGTTACAGTTGGTATCAGAGCAGGCTGTCCTTCAGAGTGTGTTAGGTATGGGACTAATACATTCTCTAGGGTGCGATCTTCTTGTGGACCATAGTTTAAGTTTGACTTGTAGGAGATTAATGGGTAGACGTGTCATGTGATAGGATTGTTGTGAATTTGGGGACCAAATTCTTTTTAAGGAGGGTAGTATGTAATATCCCGTAATTTTTAGATTAATAATAATAAAAGAATAATAGAAAATTAGATTAAAATTTGAAATAGAATAGGATTTAAAATTAAATTAGACTAATGGGCCTAAAATATGGATCAGATTTGGATACAGTTAAGTTGTAGGTCTGGAGTTAGGGTTTTGTATCGTTATATAAACATCATTGTCTTGTTCCTAATCTTTTTACTCAAAATTCGTAGGGCTTTTATACATACAGAAATCAGTTGTCTTGTAAAATTCGTACAAAATTCATCGTAAGTCGGAATTTGATGATTCGGGACTTTTCTGAAAGCTCTTTCAATTTCCTACAACCTTTGTTTCACAGTGTTTTTTCAGATTATGCTCTGAACTGTTCTTAAAATCATAAAACACAAACAGAACTCGTTTTTCAGTTTCTGTTAAAATTCAGCGGACGTCTTATTGAATTCCCGATTCGTTATAAGTCTGATTCTGATGAGTCCTATCTTTTCGGAAAGGTCTTTTCATTCTCTACAACTTTCGTCCTTTGAGTGTTCCAAGAAAACGTCGTTTAGAGGGTCAAAAGGAGTAAATACAGTTCTGGTCAGAATTGAGTACGTGCTCTAGGATGATTTGATTCTTGATTTTTCGCGTTGAGGTAAGTTTCCGATTGTTCTTTCTAGTGTTTTTCGAAACTATGTGTTGTGTGTGTGTTTTGATTATATAAACTTGGGCTTAGTGATGATATATTTTGATATGATATGCATTAGTTGATATGTGTTATGTGTAAACAATAGACTTGAGATTTTGATTTGTGCCATGGTTTGTGAAAATATCGAATAAGAATAAGGACCGAGTCACCGGGTTATAGTGACAGTTTTCTGAAAATTTAGGACCGTTATCACCGGGTTGTAGTGGTCGTGGCATGAATTATGGGTTTCGAGTTATTGTTGTTATATGGTGTCGTATTGTATTTATCGAATAAGAATATGAATATATGTGTATCGAAAGTTATTTGTTTCATATATCGTATTGTATCGAATATTGTATTCTGTTTTGTATATACATGTTATTTGCCCGACTAGTTGGATCGATTGGTTTCTTGCTGGGCTGTATGGCTCATTCCTTACAATTTTCAGGTTCGAGTTAAGATCGAGTGGATGTGCTTTGGAGTTCGAGGATCTTAGGTTTGGACTAGTTTGGCTTGGATTGTCATTGTTAGCTGCGCTTATGTAATAGTTCTCTTTGTAATTAACTTTTTGATTAATAAATTGTATTGTGTTTTAGTTTTGTATTTAGATTTAATAGTCCGAAAAGTCGGGTTGTTACACCCGATTCACCTCCGGAGTGAGAATAAGTTAAAAGGTTCCGGTGAGTTTAAATTGAACGTGCAAGTTCTTGTGTGTATAAAATAAGTATTAACCTTTCAACGAAACCTGATGTGAGCTTTTATAAGCATGGTTTGTTACGGTCGCCCAGAATCCTCGGGGCCACTCACCCACACGCGTTGTCCGGTTCACTCGCCTAGAAAGTCGGGAGACTCGGTCATTCTGCAACGGCTAGGTGCATCTGACCGAACCGAAGTAATGGGCCTGACTTATCAGCCAACCCATTCGGCCCAATTACTATTCGGCTCAATTATACTTGGGCCTCCAACACAAAATATTTTATTTAAAAAAACAGTATATTGGTAAAAATGTTTCTAAGCTTAGATATTTATGAAAAAACCTCTTTATTTTACTCTATTAATACAGATAAAAATCAATTTCACATGATTGACACAACAATTTTAGAAATTTTATTATTATAAATAAAATGTACAACAATCACCGTATATGATAGGTAGTAAAGTACTTTGTTTTTTTTAATAAAATTTGTATTTTTTTCTAAATAAAAAAACAGTAATTTGTATTTGTTCTTTTAGTTTTTAGTTAGTTTTAGTAAAGTGTGATTTTCTTATGCGAAAACAAATTAGTTAGGGGATATTTTTCATCTTATACATCTACTTTTAGATTTTTCAAATGTTTATTATTTCTTTTTGACTTGTAAGCGTGCCCTTTCATAAAAATATTAAACAAACGTTAAAAATTTAATTAAATAATGTTATTTGTTATTTTTAACTCAATATTTTTGACAAAATACATACGTAGGTAAATTCAAAACACCTTCTGAAGAAATATTCTTTATGATACTATGACACTATTATGAGTTATGACCAGTGTTCTAAAAGTCGGCGATTAATCGGGATTAATCGCCGATCAATTGCTAGACGGCGGGCCACCGAACTGATTAAGCGAAAATCGGTTAATTAATCGTTTTTTCAGAAAAATGGTCAAAAATCGGCTGAATCGGTCAAAATCGGATTAATCGGTCAAAAATCGGGTTAATTATTAAAAAATAGTTAAAATTAAAAAATAAAATAAAAAATTTAAAGGTAGAAACTTGATTAAACAATTGGAAAAAACATTATTTTTGTATATATAATTATAATTCTCTTAATTTTTTGTAACACCCCCAGATCCGGGGTCGGAGATCCAGGTTGTCACGTTCCTTATTCCATACAAACACTTGATACTTGAATCATAATAAAATAAATCAACACACATGGTGACCCCACCATCAATATACTCACGTCAGTTATGTCTCATAAACGAAATTGCAAAAGCAGTTGTCATATGATCCATAAGTTAAAGTTATTACAACCCAAAAGTAAAATGCTTGAAACCTACTTCCAGTATGATTTCTACTTGAAACCAGAAAGGCAGCGCAAATGTTTGTTCTTGTTCATTAATATACATAAGTGATACTTATAAATAAACCGGAGCAACAAGAGTTGCACTCCGAACCAACTCAGTACTTCTACCTGAGGTGCTGCAACTACCATCCTATGGGCGGTCTGCGCGGCCCAGACGCGCTTCCGAGCGGTATGGCGAATCCTGGTCATCTACTCTAGCTGTTGTGTTGTGATATATATAAAAGAAAACAAGAGTGAGCACTAAGCCCAACAATAATATAAAGCAGCATAATCATATATGTAAGCTTATATCATAATTGAAAACTTTTAAAACTTCATTCGTATACAGAATGATATATATAAATATTTTTTTCATCGAAACATGCCATACAGTTCAACTACTGTATGAGGAACATCATTACTCAATCACTGTCACATTATCAGTAACTCAGCACCTAGGCTTTCGTTACAATGTGCAGCACAACTCCAATTGGAGGGAAGGGACCTTCTGGAGCACACCACGATACACGATGATCAGTCTGAACAAGAACAAACTTTGATTATATGGAGAGAATTCTGGGCCTATACCTAATCTGATTGGGCTTCTAAAACCCAATCTGATTATTAGTAGTATTATTATATTCGAATTATTATATAATTAATCAAGTCCTACTTAATTAATCCAATAATTCAATAATAATAATAATTCAATTAAATTCAAAATTTAATTAATGCTCCATTTAAAACGTTCTTTATGTGTAACCCTTTAGGTTATTATTACGTTGGCAATATTTTAATATCTTATAATAAAATTATAAACAATGAGCGGCATCTAGTAATACATCATTGCTACCCAAGTAATAATAATAATTGGTGATCTAATTAAACCTTTAATGAATAATGTTCCATGTAATATAATCCTTTTAACCTTATATTATAGATTAAACTCGAGGCATGGTTTATGTCATCCTCTTCAACATTTAATCCCGATTTACTTGATCGATGAGTAGACTATTAAACAAATCACAATTTGAGCATGGCCATGCATTTCATAGTCTCACTCAATCAAGAGGCCAATAATATCACTCCTAAAATAGGATGGTTAAATCCTATATCTATCATTCATATTTCTCATATGATTCATAATATACCCAATGTCCACCTTTATCATTACCCGGTCAAAGGTAACTTTGAGTAGAATCAAAGTATATTAATTCTCATATAGAAATATAATGATTTCAAGTCTAAGGATCATTACACCATTATCATTGTGAGAATTGCTTATGACACTTGATAACATTTACCATGAAGAATTCACACGGTGGGTCTATCCAGTGCCATGTTCTGCTAACATGCACTTATGTCTTTGACTTTAGTATCACCATATGTTAATCCCAAATGACCTAACAGAATTGTAGAAGGGGGGGTTGAATACAATTCTTGATATTTTCTTAAACTTAAAACACTTTATAAAATAAAACTGAACTAAATAAATAAAAACACAAGATATAAATAATTCAGTTGGATTGTTTGATGATCCAACTGAAGTGTTTTTATTGCGGAAATAATATGTGATACACAAGTACACAGCTGCTCAGTTACAGAGTTGTAGAGAAGAATGCTCTCAAGGATAGCTAAGACAAACTATTTGTTTTTCTTCTCTTACTCTATCTTAACTGCTACACTTGGTTATATATTCCCCAAGTTTACAATACTGTTTTTGGCTACACTGAAGTACACTAAAGGTAACCGCCAATAGTTTGCTTTTCATCCCTTTGTCCAGTGGTCCTTGGAGATCCTTGCTTTTGTCTTCATGCTTATTATGATCACTCCCAAGAGCCCAATTGGAAACTGGGATGTTTCCTTATTCCCCATGTCCATTTTAATGGTTTCCAATGCAAAGTATGTTGGAACGGATGATTACTGTTCTGCGTTTTACTATATGATTGATTACGAGTTCGAAAAGAAAACTTTACCTTAATCGATACGATTCTGATCCACGTCTTCTACTGAATTCCTTGATTCCCTTCGAGCGAAGTGTGGCCTTCGATCTCCCGAAGTTTCCTCTCCTTAAAGCCTCGAAATCCCAAAACCCTAGCTCCTTGCGGCTGCCCTAGGTTTTAATCTCGAATTATGAAAAACCGAAAAAACGTTTTCAGCCTTTAGGAGAACAAGAATATTTATAGGCTCCAGTAGGGATCATGGACAATTAGGTCGGGCCTCCCAATGACATTCTGGGTCAAGCCCAATGTCATTAAATATTAATTCTATCCACTAACGAATTAATATCTGCACTGCCTTTCCTAATACCGTAATTGCTTTATTATTAAATTCGGCTCCTATATTATTTGCTTATTAAATTCCCCATGTTTAAGATATCGTATGTCCATTAATTAAATTAATTTCTGATAATTAATTTAATTAATATCTTTTTATCCTTGATCATCCACTCAACCTTATAATTATGCAAGAACAAATCTGCCTGCAGGACTAAAGCATAATTATCTTTATGAGCTTTCAAGAGGACATCATCAACCCGAATATTATCAGGACATGGTTTCCTTATGTAATTAATATCCCACTCTGCATGCAATGTCATTGCTCAATACATAATATTGTAATTAACAATTAATTACATCACATATGAATCAAAGCATGTGCATTGCATACAAGTGTCAATCACTACACTTGGATTGAGAACCTAAGCATTAATAATATCATAGAATCTTAGTTCTTCTTTATTGTCAGAATAGAAGAACAATTCTAATATTTCGATCCTGTTCAATATACACAAAGTATACAAGTATTATTTAATAGTCAAGATAAACTATTCCAAATAATACTTCAGTTATTCCAGTGGTTTGTCTAATTCCACTTAAACTGTGAACCCTTTATATTATATATAGACACTGATAATTTAATCTTCTGTTATCCCATTTGATACTAAATTATCCACAATATATAATAAACAGACAATGTAAAAATATGCAATCAAGATTCTCAATAAAATGGACAATGTTTATATACTACTAATGAATAGTTTAGTATAAAACCCAACAATCTCCCACTTATACTCAAGCTATTCTTTGAGTATATCAGTGTTTATTAATATAATCCGCTACCAGTTTAAATAACTATTCCGTGACCAGACATCTGACTCCTATCGCCTCCACGTGTTCTTCAAAAACCTTAGCTGGTAAACTCTTCGTGAAAGGATCAGCACGGTTGTCCTTTGATGCTATATCAGTCACAATAATATCTCCTCGCTTAACGAACTGTCGTATGAGGTGATACTTACGCTCAATGTGTTTTGCTGCCTTATGTTCTCGTGGTTCCTTTGTATTTGCAACAGCACCAGTATTATCACAATAAATTGTGATTTGCCGTGGCAAATTAGGAACTACATTCAAATCCAGCAGGAAATTCCGGAACCATATAGCCTCCTTGGCTGCCTCAGAGGCTGCCACATATTCAGCTTCCATGGTTGAGTCTGCGATGCATTTCTGCTTCACACTCCTCCATATTACAGCTCCACCTCCTAAAGTAAAAACACACCCCGAGGTTGACTTCCTCTTATCCCTATCTGTCTGGAAATCTGAATCGGTATATCCTACAGGAAACATGTCTGAAGCCTTGTAAATTAACATATACTTCTTAGTCCTTCGCAGGTACTTAAGTATCGTTTTTACTGCACTCCAATGCTCCTGACCTGGATTGGACTGATATCTACTGACCATGCCTACGGCAAAGCAAATATCAGGTCTCGTGCATAACATGACATACATTAAGCTTCCACATGCTGAAGCATAAGGAACTGCTTTCATGTTCTCTATCTCCTTAGGTGTTTTAGGACACTGCTCCTTTGATAGAGAGACTCCATTTCTAAAAGGTAAATTACCCTTCTTAGAGTCCTGCATGTTAAAACGAGCCAATACCTCATCAATGTACGGTTCTTGAGATAAAGCCAACGTTCTTTTCTTGCGATCTCTTATAACTTTGATCCCAAGAATGTATGCGGCTTCACCTAAGTCTTTCATTTCAAATTGTTTGAACAACCATGCCTTAATAGATGACAACATCTCTACATTGTTTCCAATGAGCAAAATGTCATCTACATATAGTACTAGAAAAACCACTGCATTTCCTTCACTTTTCCTATACACACATGCTTCGCTTGGAGTCTGATCATAACCATTTGTCTGGACGGCCTGATCAAAACGAATGTTCCACTCCCTGGAAGCTTGTTTCAGTCCATAAATGGACTTCTTAAGCTTACACACTAGATGCTCTTGGCCCTCTTTGATGAATCCCTCTGGTTGCTGCATATGGATGTTTTCATCAAGACTTCCATTTAGGAAAGCTGTCTTGACATCCATTTGCCAAATCTCATAATCGAGATGAGCTGCTATAGATAAAAGAATCCGGATTGACTTAAGCATGACTACCGGAGAAAAGGTTTCCTCATAATCAATTCCTTGTTTCTGAGTATACCCTTTCGCAACAAGTCTTGCTTTCCAGGCTTTCACCTTTTTGTCAGATCCTCTTTTTCTTTTGTAGATCCACTTGCATCCAATGGGTTTTACACCATTGGGTGGTTCCACGAGATCCCAGACTTGATTGGAATACATAGATTCCATCTCAGATTGCATAGCCTTTTGCCAAAGATCTGCATCCTTATCTTGCATTGCTTCTTCGTATGTCCTGGGATCCTCATCATGTTCACCAGAGACTAAGTCCGAAGACTCTCCCAAAAACATGAACCTCTCAGGTTGTTTAACAACCCTCCCACTACGACGAAGCATTGGAGTGGTATTAGTGATAGGTTGTTCATTTACTTGTGGTTGTTCTACTTGTATCGGTGGCATATTAGAATTATCTTGTCCTCCCACTAGTTCTTCTAAAACAACAGTACTCATGGGTTTGTGATTCATTATATAGTCTTCCTCTAAGAATCTAGCATTGGTGCTTACAATGATATCCCGATCCTTAGGACTATAAAACAAATACCCTTTTGTTCCCTTGGGATAACCCACAAACAGCCTTACTTCTGTACGAGAATCTAACTTAGTCACGTTCTTGTTCAGCACATGTGCTGGACAACCCCAAATCCGAATGTGTTTCAAACTAGGTTTGGTACTAGTCCACAATTCTTTTGGAGTTTTTGGAACTGACTTAGAAGGTACCAAGTTTAGAAGATAAGCCGCTGTTTCTAGAGCATGTCCCCAAAACGACTTGGGTAAATTCGAATAACTCATCATCGATCTAACACTCTCTAAAAGAGTCCGGTTCCTTCTTTCTGCTACACCATTCTGCTGAGGTGTGCCAGGTGCAGTCAACTGGGATGAAATCCCATGTTCTGATAAATATTCTCTAAATTCTCCAAGCAGGTATTCGCCCCCACGATCTGATCGTAGTGACTTGATACATTTTCCTGAATGTCGCTTCTCCGCACTTGCTTTGTACTCTTTGAATTTTTCAAAGCACTCAGACTTGCGGTGCAACAGATAAATGTATCCATATCTCGAATAATCATCAATGAAAGTGACAAAATATTCATACCCACCTCTCGCTTGGATATTCATAGGTCCACATAAATCAGTATGAACCAATTCTAACACATCTTTGGCTCTATTTCCTTTTGCCTTAAAAGGTCTACTGGTCATTTTTCCTTCCAAGCAAGATTCACAGACTGGAAATGGCTCCACTGCCAACGAGCCTAAAGGCCCATCTACTACCAATCTTTGAATCCTCCTCAAGTTAATATGACCTAATCTCAAGTGCCAAAGATATGTTTGGTTCAATCCAGAAGGTTCCTTTCTTTTACTAGAGGTAGAAAATGTATTATTAATTTCACTTGGTTGCAGCATTGGTTCTATAGGATCAATAATATATAAATTGTCTTTCAATGTACCAGAACATATAACTCGTTTATTCATCATAATGGAAACATTACGATCCAAACAAACATTATAACCATCCATAGCAAGTTTAGAAACCGAAATTAAATTCCTTCTAAATGAAGGTACATAAAGACAATTATTCAAAACCAAAATCCTATCATAACCAAAAGATAAAGAAATAACTCCAACTGCAACCACTGCTACTTTCGTAGCATCTCCCATGAACACATATATCTCGCCATCTCTAAGCAGCCTGGTTTTCTGGAACCCCTGCATGGAATTACAAACATGATCAGTGGCTCCTGTGTCTACACACCAAGTGCTCGTAGACATAGCCGCTATATATGTTTCCGTAACAAGAGAAAGAGACATACCAGTATTGTTCTTCTTAGAAAGAGGACAATCCTTTTTCCAGTGACCCGACTGCTTGCACTTGAAGCACTTGCCCTTAGGCTTCTTCACTGAATTCTGAACTCCCAATGGTTTCACAACTTTCTGTGTCTGAACCTTCTTCTTCTTCTTTCCTTTCGGCTTTGAAGAAGAAACTTTCTCAGCCACATTTACCTGAACATGCTGCTGAAATAATGATTCCGCTGCCTGAAGCTCTGTCAGAAGTTCCGCAAGACTATACAACTTCTTGTTCATGTTGTAATTCAAGCGAAACGGCTCAAAGCTTTTGGGCAAACTCATAAGTATGATATCGACCTGCGTTTCCGCATCAATATCAGCACCAAGGACCTCTAGTTCATTTATATGAGACATCATCAGAAGAACATGGTCCCTTACAGGTGTTTTTTCAGCCATCTGAGTGTTCATTAGAGACTTCATTGCTACTTGCCTAGCAGCCCTATTCTGATCTCCGAAAAGCTCCTTGAGATTAAAGAGCATATCTGCAGCAGTGGTCATGGCCTGATGCTGATGTTGCAAAACACCCGACATTGCTGCCAGAATGTAACATCGCGACATCTCATCTGCCTTAGTCCACTTCTTAAAATACTCTTTTTCCTCATCCGGAGCATCGGCAGCAGGCTGGTCCGGTTGGGGTTCAACAGTACAAAATTTGAACTCTTCAGCAGTCAACACTATGTCCAAATTGCGTTTCCATTCAATATAGTTAGGTCCGGTAAGTTTGTTATCCTTAAGTATGGTGAAAAGTGGATTAAAGCCCATTCTATCCTGAGAATCATGCATATAACACTTAATCAGAAAATTGCATATATCTTAAAACCTATTGGTTTCCTCTAACAATTAATTAAAATTAATGCACTAATATTTAAATTCCATAAATATCTGGTACGCCATGATGGATGACATATATACCATTTAAATTTAAATATTACTTCGGTCCTACTACTAAATAATACGCCACGTTAGGGTGGACTATATATTATCTTTCATAGCTAAGTGTATACCATTATTTAGATCTTAAGTTGCCTTTAGTCAGACCCATCCGTTCGATGTATCAATGGATAAATCCCAGGTGTTTTCGGTGAAGTCACAGACGGACTCGCTTAAGAACACAACTCCGTAGACAGAAATATCCATTATCAACATCAATCAAGGAATGTCCAACTTTTTTCTCGAATTCTATGAAACTTGGTTTGTCACGATGGGGTGAGCTTACCTTTCAATATTCGTGATTAACTTAAGAAGATTGTCCTAGTAATATCCTTAACACTACCCAGACGTCATAAATCATACGCCACGATGGGTGACATATATCCAATTCATAATCGTCCTAGTGTTAAATTACATACAACCAATAATGGATGACCATGGGATCTAATATCAAATTAATTCCCTCTCCCACTTAGTATTTTACTTTGAGGATTTTTTTATATCTACATGCATCGTCCTATGTTAATTCTTCGAGGTCCACATGTTATCATAATAACAAGACAAAGAACACATAACATAGTAGAACATGGCATGACGATCAACATAATTAAAGCATAACATATAACCCTATGTCCATGTCGTTCTAGCATACTAAGGTTAGTATTGCATGGCATGATAATCACGTAAGGCATATAAAATTGCAATAATTAAAATAAATAGCAGAAATTATGTAAAACATAATAAAACACATCCACTATTATGGCCCCAGAAAATTAGCTTCGAATTCCTTCGTTGAAAATTTCCCGAAATCTTCAGGAGCCCGTTTGGAGGCCTAAACAGCGTCAGAATGGGTCGAAAAATCGGGGAATGGTTCTTTAGATACATTCCAGCCTGTTCGTCTCGTTCTGCCGTTTCCGAAAAGTGCTTATTCGCCCAAATCGGACATCGTATGCAAAATCTGCAGCCAAAACAGCGAAGCTCCCACGAAAACAGTATGGCGCAGCGGAAGAACTCTGTTTCTCGTATCTCCGATGTTTAAACGATTACATACAACATAATACAGCAAAACAAACCTATTCTATTACATACATCTGATCATAATCTTAACTATCACGATAAACCCTCGTGATTTACAACAATCAAACATCCACGATAAACCACGTGGGATCCAATCACATAATCAAATAAAACATGACCATAATAGTGGATTACAACCTGCATCACAAAATCAATACAAGCAACCACCATATACATGCATATATAATTACGACATGGACATCATATCATAAAACGCAGAACTGCATAACCAGGCTCTTGATGCCAATTGTTGGAACGGATGATTACTGTTCTGCGTTTTACTATATGATTGATTACGAGTTCGAAAAGAAAACTTTACCTTAATCGATACGATTCTGATCCACGTCTTCTACTGAATTCCTTGATTCCCTTCGAGCGAAGTGTGGCCTTCGATCTCCCGAAGTTTCCTCTCCTTAAAGCCTCGAAATCCCAAAACCCTAGCTCCTTGCGGCTGCCCTAGGTTTTAATCTCGAATTATGAAAAACCGAAAAAACGTTTTCAGCCTTTAGGAGAACAAGAATATTTATAGGCTCCAGTAGGGATCATGGACAATTAGGTCGGGCCTCCCAATGACATTCTGGGTCAAGCCCAATGTCATTAAATATTAATTCTATCCACTAACGAATTAATATCTGCACTGCCTTTCCTAATACCGTAATTGCTTTATTATTAAATTCGGCTCCTATATTATTTGCTTATTAAATTCCCCATGTTTAAGATATCGTATGTCCATTAATTAAATTAATTTCTGATAATTAATTTAATTAATATCTTTTTATCCTTGATCATCCACTCAACCTTATAATTATGCAAGAACAAATCTGCCTGCAGGACTAAAGCATAATTATCTTTATGAGCTTTCAAGAGGACATCATCAACCCGAATATTATCAGGACATGGTTTCCTTATGTAATTAATATCCCACTCTGCATGCAATGTCATTGCTTAATACATAATATTGTAATTAACAATTAATTACATCACATATGAATCAAAGCATGTGCATTGCATACAAGTGTCAATCACTACACTTGGATTGAGAACCTAAGCATTAATAATATCATAGAATCTTAGTTCTTCTTTATTGTCAGAATAGAAGAACAATTCTAATATTTCGATCCTGTTCAATATACACAAAGTATACAAGTATTATTTAATAGTCAAGATAAACTATTCCAAATAATACTTCAGTTATTCCAGTGGTTTGTCTAATTCCACTTAAACTGTGAACCCTTTATATTATATATAGACACTGATAATTTAATCTTCTGTTATCCCATTTGATACTAAATTATCCACAATATATAATAAACAGACAATGTAAAAATATGCAATCAAGATTCTCAATAAAATGGACAATGTTTATATACTACTAATGAATAGTTTAGTATAAAACCCAACAAAGTACACTTCCACATCACCTTTAGATCTGTTCAGTAAATTGTCACTATCACTTTGTCAACTATTCAGAAAAGAAATAATGATTCGTTGATAGCAGGGAGATGTGTTTCGTTGACAGCTTTATTCTTCATTCCGTTGATGGTGTTTCTCTAGTTTCGTTGAAGAGTAAACTCCATACCGTTGATGGTGTATCCTTGTTCCGTTGATAGAGTAATCCTCATACCGTTGACATGTCTTCACTTAGGCAAAATTACAAGGCATAACATATTTACAATTAACCAACCTATTTTGCCTATCTAGTACTTAGTCAACATGACTTAGAAAACCTATCTAGTACTTACATCAAATGCATATCAAACTGTGAAGTATTGTAAAGTGCAATTGCTACAACACTCATTCCGTTGATGAGCTTCCTGTCAACGAGACACTGCAAAGCATGCCATTCCGTTGACAGTTACAAAATGACTTAATACAAAATCTACTAAGTGTTTTTATAATTATCATCAAGAACAACATATTCCTAACAATCTCCCCCAATTTATGACTGATAGAATAACAGCCATAAATCAAGAGCCTTGATGATAACAAAAACACTCAGTCAAATTACACATGATAAAAGTAGAAATTGCATTGAGCTTCATTGAATTTAATTAAAATACAAAGTAGAAAATCTTACAAAACAAGTGCACAGAGTTGCTCCTCTAGACTGAGCAGATTTTTCATCTTTGCCTCTGTGGTCTTGTTTTCTTCCCTTTTCTTGCATTGTTCTCCTCAATCTGAGCTTGAAGTCTTCTGTAGAAGATCTTCTCTTCTTCATCTTGATCCCCCAACTTGGATTGCATTAATCTTAGAGTTTCATTGGATGCCTTCTCCAGTTGGTCTTCTATTCTGAAGAATCTTCTACAGTTGTCCTTGTCTCTGAATTCCATCATCCAAAAAGGTTGGAGATGAATTTTCTTTCCTGTTTGAGGGACCTTCAATACTCTGGGAAGTGCACCAGGCTTGTTCCAGCTAGCTTTGATTTGGCAGATTTTGGAAACAACTTCAGACTTAGCTGTTTTGGTAAAACCAAAATCTTTCTTCAGGCATTTGAACACAGAAAGCAGTGTCTGATAGTCTTCTCCCAGAATTCTATGTAGAGGCCAAACCTGTTCTCTCCCACCCTTGTAGACAAACACCAATCTCTCTGGTAGTTTGTAAGAAGCTGCAATTCCTCTCACTTCAACTAGGTCATCAAGATTGATGTGTAGGTCAGACTCCTCCCTGATATCAGTAATGTAGATGAAGTCTTCTGGGTTGGTAGGAGGTTTTTCAGCTTGTGGTCTCCTTACTAGAATTGGCTTAGCCTTGGTAGCCCTTTGCTTAGATTTCTTCTTTGGATCCATCTCAAAGAGGAATTTTGGAAAGTTGGCCTCATCAAACTCAATTGGCTCTTCTTTTGGCTCAATTGGCTGATCATGGAAATTAACAGGATGTTTAGGATCACAGGCTAACTTTTCCCTTAGAGCTGGATCAGGAATTGTTGGAGGTGCAGTTGGTACAGAAGAGTCTGATGCAATACTCTGAGAGTCATCATTCTGAAAGGCTATATTTCTCCTAGCTCTTGCCTTTGGTTGCCTTGTGCTCTTCTTTGCACTCCTTTCCTCTCTGGCTTTTTCTTCTTGATGTCTTTCTTCTTCATCAAGAGATTGAGCAACTGCAAGTGCTTGCATTGCTGCTCTTTCTGACTCTTCAGCTTTAGCTTCAGCAAAGTTTGGGTGACCAGCCCAAACACAGATTTGTTGTCCATTCCTGTAGACAATTGCCCTTTGCTTCTTTACCTCATAATCATTGCTTTCCTTGCTTTTTGTGATGAGAAGACCAAGAAGCTTGTGCTCATCTGGATAAGGTGCAGGATAGAAGGTCCTTTCTGCGTTTTTGCCCTTTGGTTTAGCAGGAGACTTGGGAGATAAGCTTCTTTGCAATGTAGCTTGTTCCACATCCCTGATGCATGAAGTTTGTCCTTTCTCCTTCCTTGATCCTTGAGTGACTCCATGCAGAAGGGGCTCTACCTTATATGAAGAATTGGTTTGTGGCTCCCATTCCGTTGACACTAAAACCATGGCATCCGTTGATGGCTCTGTTGAAGAAGCTTGATTCGTTGATGGATCTGAAGTCTTTTCAGAATCAGCTAACTTCTTGATTCTTTCATCTATCCTGGACCAGTGGTCTTTAATCTGTTCAGCAAGCTGTAGCTTCATAGATGCTTGCTGAATCAGGTCAATGGTGTCCAGTTTAGCTTTGCCTGACTCACCCATAGCTAGTGGCTCCTTTGGCAGGGAAATGGCTGGGACCATAACCTTTGAGATTTGAATGACTAGCTCCTTAGATTTCTCCCCCTTTTTGTTATCATCAAGAGAGATGACTGGGAGTCCTTGAGCTGCCACTAGCTGGGCCAACAGTTGTGTCTGCTTCTCCTGTTCCTTTTGCATCTGAGATAAGGTAGCTTCCACCTTGTCCACTCTAGAAGAGAGAGTCTTCAAGGAGGTAGCCACCTCAGGTTCCTTAGAGAAAAACATGTTCATCTTGGACACAGTGAGAAGAGGAAGCTTTTCATCTAGCCTCCTGTCATTAGCATCCTTGAGATTGCTAATTGAGTCCTTGATTTCTCTAGCCTCAATCCTTGTCTGCATCATCTGTAGCCTTTGGATTTCCAGTGAATCCATAATAGCCTTGTAGAATTTCTTGTCATTGGCATTTGCAGACTCATGAGCCAGATAGGCCTCATTGTACTGCCTTGTGATTGCAGCATCCAGGGAGATCCTTCCTTGTAAATCTTGAGAAAGCCAGTTTGGTGTAGGAGGCACCACAGAAGTCCCAGTCTGTGAAGTAGTGGCCACCTGATTGTCACCAAAGATGTCCTCATCATCAGAGAAATCAAACTCACCACTTGCTGCAGCTCCTGGAGATAGATTGGTCAAGGCATCCTTTGCTCTTTACATTGATGCAGTTGTATGAATTAGTTGGAGTGACCTCTCTGCCTCCACATTGCCCTGTTGAGCCAAAACTTGATAGGCTGACATAGGATGAGTAAAGGTCTCAGGATCCAGGGAAATACTATCCAGAGTCTGTTGATAATGCTCTTGGAAGGTAAGTTCCCTTTCTCCCTCATTGACCTCCATTGACTCACTAGCAATGGCTGCTTCCTCCCTTATGACTCCTGTAGTCCCTTCTCTCTCTCCTTTATTTTCTTGCATCATGGGCTCCCCATGGCTCACACCTCTCACACCCTCACCTTCACCTACTAAGGTGGAACTCTCAATCTCTCCTTTTGCCTGGCTGGAAGAATTAGCCAGCCTCTCACTCTCATTCTCTCCTTTTGCCTGGCTGCAAGCCAGCCTCTCAGTTTCACTCCCTCTCAATCCTAAAAGTGTCTCAACTACCACCAGGTCATCTACACTAGTTGTGGAAACAACTAGATTTTCAATAAGGGGTGTAGAATGACCTATCAACGGAATGGTAGTTTGAACTGTCAACGGTATGGATACCGTTGATGGAGAAACACTTGTCAACGAAATAGACTGTTTCGTTGATGAAGTCAAGAAAGCACTTTGAGAATGAGAAGTTACAGTAGAGTCTGTGGTGATTGATTTGAGAGTTTGGTCCACAGATCCCCTTGCAACTTCAGAAAAAATTGGTTGATGGCCCAACAAATCACTTAACAAGTTATGGACACTAGCTTCAGAGTGGGGCTTCTCCAAGATTAGAGTTGGTGAATCAGGAATAGATGTATGGATCATGTCCACATCTAGAGATAGAGTTGGTGAATTTGATGGAGATAGTTCAAGGTTGATGTTTAGAGAATGGGACTGTAACCCCAGAGTTATAATAGGGGTTACATCAAACTGAATTTGAGAAACTGGAAGTGTTGCTTCCAGTGTGTGTGCACCCTGTGAACCCTTGGACTTTTGCTTCACTCTCCTTTGGTATTGGGAAAATGTAGACTGTGGGCTTGAAGTGTCCCTTACCCTTTTGTACTGTGCTCTAGGTTGAGAGCTTGTTTCAATATTTACATCCTTTTGGGAGGATGCAATTAGACTTGTGTTTAAATCCATTTTACTCATTGTGCCTTGTTGGGAAGACACAATGGGGCTTGGCTGGGAAACTCTTACCTCACCTTCCTTATTCTTGGGGTTTCTTTTATGTTCACCCCTTCCCTCACCTCTCACAACTCCAGACTCACTCCCCTTAGGTTGTGTGGTAGTTTTTACAACAGGTGCCTTTTGAGAAGCACCTGAGGTTGGCTTGGAGGATTTCTTAGATTTTGGTTTTGTTGCTGGGGCAGGAGCCTGTTGGGTCACATCTACAGACTCCATAGCAACTGGGTTGGATGAAACAATGGAAGTAACAGCTATACTAACAGGGATAGCAGTAGTTACCTTAATGATTGGCAGATACACCACTGGAACATCACCATTGTGGTTCAGCCTCAGTATGTCTGTCAATACTCTCTTCTCTTGTACAAAGCACTCAAACCTGGCAGTAGGGTTAGAGATAACTAATGGTGCTGGACTAACATGATTAGCCAGCATCATCAGAAACCTTGCATAATAGATATTTTTCTTCCTATTTGCCTTATCACCCAACTTAGCACCAATTTCATACATAAGTTGGGTGCTAAAGTTGTAAAATCTATCATTTAGAAGCATGGTTAGGAGAATTAACATAGAGTTAGTTAATGCATCAAAATTACTAATCTTTCCAGAAAAGACCTTAATGAATGCATCAGCTAAATAACTGTATTCCCTAACCAAACCTCTCCTAATTATCTTACCCAAGTTATCAGTAGGCAAAGAGTAGTTTATAGAATTTAGCATGGTAGTTATTTCAGTGTTAGAAGGCAAAGCATCACAGTTATTATCAGGAATATGTAAACATGCTTGCAGAACATCAGAATTAACTATGTACTCATTACCTTGAAGAGTGAATTGCAGTGTGCAGTTTGTTCCACTATACTCACATAAGGTCCAAATCTCCTCGATTATTTCATTGTAGAGTGGTGTAGAGTGAAACATCGCATAGCCCAACTTACAGTTCCTCATGAAGTCCATCTTCTTGAAAAAGATGCTGTTCGGACTCTCCTTAACAACAAATGGAATAGAATTGTTCTTCTCATAGATGAACCCACCAGCAGACATAAGCTTGACTATGGGTGCCATTGTTGAGTGAGGAAAAGCTTCGAGCTGTATTACTTGTTGGAGAGAAGAAGATAGAAAAACTTTTGGAATTTTTGAGAACAGGTAGAAATGAAATGAAGAAATTGAAATTTCTTAAATACTCCCCCAAAAATTCTCAGAAATTAAGTCCAATAATTAATCTAAATTACCTGATTGGCTTAAAAAGTAACTGTTAGAATTAAATATTACCACGATTTATACTTACAGGAGTGTATGCATAGATCGTGATAAAGAACGAGCAGTTTCAACGGTTCAGATTAAAAAGCGCTACATCAACGAATCAGATTGGGCGGTTAAATTCCCGTCTTATTTCGTTGATAAAGCCGCGTTTCGTTGATATAAAAGAGCTATCAACGAAACACCCAGAAAAATGCTAAGACTGTCAACGGAATGGTTCGTTTCGTTGACATAGTAATTTTGACTTAGACAAAATTTCACTTTTTCATAAGAAAATTAATTCACAGAAAAACATAGCAAGTTTCTGGCTGCATTTTTAACTTGCAAAAATCTCAAAATAATTAAGAGAAATTTAGCATACCTAGCTCACTTACTAATCTTGAGAATGTGGATTCATCAAGTGGCTTGGTAAAGATGTCTGCAAGTTGTTGTTCACTTGGAACAAAATGTAACTCCACAGTACCATTCATAACATGTTCTCTAATAAAGTGGTACTTGATGTCAATGTGCTTGGTCCTTGAATGCTGCACTGGATTCTCAGTAATGGCAATGGCACTAGTGTTGTCACAGAAAATAGGAATTTTCTCAACTCTTATTCCATAATCAAGTAGTTGATTTTTCATCCACAAAATCTGTGCACAACAACTTCCAGCTGCAATATACTCAGCCTCAGCTGTGGAGGTGGAAACTGAGTTTTGTTTCTTGCTGAACCATGATACAAGCTTGTTTCCTAGAAATTGACAGGTTCCTGTTGTGCTTTTCCTGTCAATTTTACATCCTGCATAATCTGCATCTGAATAACCAATTAGTTCAAAACCAGATTCTCTAGGATACCAAATGCCAAGGTTTGGTGTTCCTTTGAGATATCTGAAAATTCTTTTAATAGCAACTAAATGGGATTCCCTAGGATCAGCCTGAAATCTAGCACATAGACATGTAGCAAACATAATATCAGGTCTACTAGCTGTTAAATATAAAAGTGAGCCAACCATGCCTCTGTAACTTGAAATGTCCACAGATTTTTCCTTAGTATTCAATTCAAGTTTGGTGGCAGTAGGCATGGGTGTTTTGGCAGGAGAGCATTCCATTAAGTTAAACCTCTTTAACAAATCATTAATGTACTTGGTTTGACTAATGAAAATGCCTTCATTAACTTGCTTTACTTGAAGACCAAGAAAATAAGTTAACTCTCCCATCATGCTCATTTCATACTTACTTTGCATAAGCTTGGCAAACTTCTGACAAAGTTTCACATCTGTAGACCCAAAGATTATGTCATCTACATATATTTGAACAAGTATTGTAGAGCCATTCACAATCCTATGAAAAAGAGTTTTATCTACAGTACCTCTAGTGAAGTGATTCTCAAGGAGGAACTGTGAAAGTGTGTCATACCAGGCTCTTGGTGCTTGTTTCAAACCATAGAGTGCTTTGAGGAGGAAGTATACATATTCTGGAAAATCATCATCTTCAAAACCAGGAGGTTGACTTACATACACCTCCTCTTCCAATTCCCCATTTAGAAAAGCACTCTTCACATCCATTTGATAGACCTTGAAATTGGCATGGGCTGCATAGGCTAGGAAAATCCTTATTGCTTCTAGTCTTGCAACAGGAGCAAAGGTTTCATCAAAATCAATTCCTTCTTCCTATGAGTAGCCTTTTGCAACCAATCTAGCTTTGTTCCTTGTGACTATGCCATTTTCATCCATCTTATTTCTGAACACCCATTTTGTGCCTATGACACTCCTGTTCTTAGGCTTGGGCACCAGCTTCCAAACATTGTTCCTTTCAAATTGGTTTAGCTCTTCTTGCATAGCCAAGACCCAATCTGGATCTAGAAGTGCATCCTCAAATTTCTTTGGCTCATCTTGATACAGAAAGCTGCTATATAGACATTCTTCTTGAGTTGCTCTTCTAGTTTGGACTTTTGAAGACACATCACCTATAATAAGTTCAAAGGGATGATCTTTAGTCCATTTCCTTGAGGGAGGTAGATTTGCTCTTGAATAGGTAGCTTCATGATCATGATTGCATTGATTGGATATTTGTCCTTGAGAAACTCCCCCTGAGTTTGTTGTCCCTAAATGATCACTCCTGGAAGCATTTCTGTGACTGTCAACGGATTGTCCATTTTGACTGTCAACGAAACGCTCATTTTGACTATCAACGGAATGTCCATTTGGTCTACTAGCAGCTATTCTTTTCAATCTTAATGCAGCAATTTCATCTTCACTGCTACTTTCATCTGTGCTAGATACAACAACTTTAGGCTGTTTCTCAGTAGCCTTAACATGATTCATTTGATCTCCATCCTCATTTTCAAAAGAAAGACTTTCATGGAAACCTTCATCACAGAGACCCTGAATTTTGAGATCATCAAAAACAACATGTACAGATTCCATAACAATGTTGGTTCTGAGATTGTAGACTCTGTAGGCTTTCCCTGCTGCATAACCCACAAATATTGCTTCATCTGCCTTTGCTTCAAATTTCCCCAAGTGCTCAGCTTGATTTCTCAGAACAAAACACTTGCATCCAAAGACATGAAGAAAATCCAATAGTGGCTTCTTTCTTTTGAGTAGCTGATAAGGGGTCATTCCTTTGGCCTGATTAATTAAAGAAATATTCTGAGTGAAGCAAGCTGTATTAACTGCCTCAGCCCAAAAATAAGTTGGTAACTTTGATTCATCTAGCATTGTCCTTGCAGCTTCAATAAGTGTTCTATTTTTCCTTTCAACTACACCATTTTGCTGTGGTGTCCTTGCTGCTGAAAACTCATGCAAAATACCATTTTCTTCACAGAACACCTTCATGCTTGAATTCTTGAATTATGTCCCATTGTCACTCCTAATCCTTCTTACTTTCAAGTCAGGATGATTGTTTACCATCTTGATGTGATTGATAATGATTTCACTTGCCTCATCTTTGGAGAGCAAAAAGAAAGTCCATGTAAATCTAGAGAAATCATCAACAATCACAAGACAATATTTCTTCTTTGAAATAGACATGACATTTACAGGGCCAAACAAATCCATATGAAGCAACTCAAGCTGATGGACAATTGATGACTCTGTCTTGCTTTTGAATGATGCCTTCTTTTGTTTGCCTTTTTGACAGGCATCACACAAACCATCCTTGGAAAACTCCACTTGTGGAATTCCTCTAGCAAGATCTTTCCTTACCAGATCATTCATAACCTTAAAGTTCAGATGAGATAATTTCTTGTGACATAGCCAACTTTCATCCTTGCTTGCCTTGCTGAAAAGGCAAGTGATGGTTTCTGGACTTGTGCTACTAAAGTCAGCAATGTACACATTCCCTCTTCTGAATCCAGTCATTACCACATTGTTGTTTCCTCCTTTAGAAACAACACAGGCTTCTTTAGAAAAAGTAACTAAAAATCCTTTGTCACAAAGTTGGCTGATACTAAGCAAATTGTGCTTAAGACCATCCACCAATGCAACTTCATCTATGATGACATTCTCTTTTGAAATCAAGCCATATCCCTTAGTGTAGCCTTTGCTGTCATCTCCAAAAGCAATACAAGGGCCAGCTCTTTCCTGAAACTCTGTGAGCGGGGTAGAATCACCAGTCATGTGTCTTGAACAACCACTATCCAAGTACCAAAGATTCCTTTTGTCTCCCTGCACACAATAGAACCAAATCAAGTCGATTTTGGTACCCAAGTTTCCTTGGGTCCTGTTTTGTTAGCCTTTGCTTTTCCTTTTATATCATTTTTCACCTTGGGCTCAGATTGATTTAAATCAATCTTTATCCTTGGTGTTGATTTCTGAGGATTGCTCACACTTTCATTCTTAGCATGCATAATTGGAGGAACAAACATGTTATTCATATTCCATGGCATTTGTGGCACATTAAACATATTCATGTATGGATTAGACACAAATGGCATGCTGGCATATGGATTTTGAAATTGTGCGTATGGAGCAAACATGTTAGGCATAACAGGCATTGTAGGCATAGAAGTCTTCTTAACAGATTTGCAGTTAGTAGATAAATGACTAACACTTCCACAATTAACACATGTCTTTCTAGGAGCATATTTATCCGGTGTGTAATTGTTGTGTTTGTTAATTCCTACTTTGCCATTCCTGTTATTCTTTTTATTTCCCTTAGCCTCAACTTGAACATTCTCTAACTTATCTTTCAATTGCTTGTTGGATAAGTGACCTAGATTAGCTCTCTCAACAGGCTTCTCAACTTTCTTTGATTTACTAGACTCACCTTGAACAAAGTTCTTGGTGACGGGACCATACTTATTATTAAGTCTAGTGAGTTCATCTTTTCTTTTCTCTGTCAACGAAACACCCTGATCGGTTGATGGTTCATCTGTCAACGGAACATTGCATTCCGTTGACATATCAACCTTCAACAAATGATCATTGATGTTTGTTGACTCTGTTTCTGATTCTAAGGTTTCACAAACATACCCTAGTTTCTCTTTGTTCTTTTTCCATGATTGTTCACAGAAAGATTCCATACCTTGAACATTAATGATGTTGGTAGCAACATTCCTGGCATCTTTCCATTTAGCAATCACACTTTGTTCTATTTCAAGCTGTGTCTTAAGAATTTCTTCCCTTTGTAACACGTTCTCAAGTTCCTTCTTAGCATCCCTACTAACACATCTCATTTTCTCAAATTCAATGAGCTGTGCTTCTAACATTGCATTCCTATCACTTAAGAGCAAATTAGTCTCTTTTATTCTTGAAATCTCTTTGGTAAGTGATTTAAGAGTAACACGCAAATTATACAATACAGTAGACATTTCATTTACTGCACTATCGCATTCCTCTTTAGAAAGCTCAGAAAGATTAGTAATTGTTACCTGGTTGCTTGAGGAGCTTGCTTCCTGCTCATGATTGTTAGCCATAAGAGCCAAGTTGACATATTCAACATCATCATCAGAATCTTCACCATTACCAGCCCAATCATACTCCTGAGACATGAAAGCCTTTTCTTTTTGCTTGAGAAGTTCAAAGTATTTCTTTTTATAATCAACAGGCTCAAATTTCCTGTTGCTCTTCTCAATCTTGGGCTTTCTGCAGTCTCCAGCAAAGTGACCAAGCATTCCACAATTGAAACATTTAGATTTAGACTTTTCAATCCAGTTACTTTTGTTAGGTTGAAAGTCTCTCCTTGGTGGTCTTGCTTTTGAGTTTCTCTTGAACTTGAACTTAGAAAATTTTCTTGACAGAAAAGCAATGTGTTCATCAATCTCATCTAAGTCATCCAAGTTGGCTGGTTCTGGTTCTTCTTCTTCTGTCATCTTACCTTTGCCTTTGCTAACATCACTTCTACAACTAGCTCGGCTAGTTGTTGCCTTTGCAGCTTCTTCAGTGTCATCTTCCAGTTGGTTCACAGATGCAATCAATGCAATAGATCCACCCTTCTTCTGTACCTTCTCAATTTCTTCATCTTGCTCCATTTCCAACTCATTTGTCTTTAATGTTCCATACAGCCTTTCAAGAGTGTAATCTTTGTACTCTTGAGTGTTTCTTAGAGAAACAGTCATAGGCTTCCATTCTTTTGGAAGAGCTCTAAGAAATTTAAGGTTTGAATCCTTGGTTTGATAGATCCTCCCATACAACTTTAATCCATTCAAGAGCTTTTGAAACCTACTAAACGTGTCATTTAGGGTTTCACCAGCTTTAAAGTGAAAGTGCTCATATTGTTGTATAAGGAGTTGCATTTTGTTCTCCCTTACTTGCTCAGTTCCTTCACATAGTGTTCTGACAGTGTCCCATACTTCTTTGGAGGTTGTACAGTTTATGACATTGTCAAACATCTCTTGCTCCAAACCATTAAACAGAATGTTCATGGTTCTCTTATCTTTATGGATTTCTGCAAGATCTTCAATAGTCCATTCTGAGACAAGTTTTGGAATTTCTACATCAGGAGCATCATCTGGCACTCCAATTCTAGATGCAAACTTCATGGGAACGTGTGGACCTTTCTCAATGCAGTCTACATATCTCTCATCCATAGACATGAGATGTAAATGCATCTTTACTTTCCAGTGAAAGTAATTGTCCTTATCAAGAACTGGTATCTTTACACCTGCATCCTTCTTCACCATGGCTTCTGTTTTTTTGGTCTTGATCTTTAAACTTCTTGTGTGTTAGAAGCTTGCTCTGATACCAATTGTTAATCCCAAATGACCTAACAGAATTGTAGAAGGGGGGGTTGAATACAATTCTTGATATTTTCTTAAACTTAAAACACTTTATAAAATAAAACTGAACTGAATAAATAAAAACACAAGATATAAATAATTCAGTTGGATTGTTTGATGATCCAACTGAAGTGTTTTTATTGCGGAAATAATCTGTGATACACAAGTACACAGCTGCTCAGTTACAGAGTTGTAGAGAAGAATGCTCTCAAGGATAGCTAATACAAACTATTTGTTTTTCTTCTCTTACTCTATCTTAACTGCTACACTTGGTTATATATTCCCCAAGTTTACAATACTGTTTTTGGCTACACTAAAGTACACTAAAGGTAACCGCCAATAGTTTGCTTTTCATCCCTTTGTCCAGTGGTCCTTGGAGATCCTTGCTTTTGTCTTCATGCTTATTATGATCACTCCCAAGAGCCCAATTGGAAACTGGGATGTTTCCTTATTCCCCATGTCCATTTTAATGGTTTCCAATGCAAAGTACACTTCCACATCACCTTTAGATCTGTTCAGTAAACTGTCACTATCACTTTGTCAACTATTCAGAAAAGCAATAATGATTCGTTGATAGAAGGGAGATGTGTTTCGTTGACAGCTTTATTCTTCATTCCGTTGATGGTGTTTCTCTCATTTCGTTGAAGAGTAAACTCCATACCGTTGATGGTGTATCCTTGTTCCGTTGATAGAGTAATCCTCATACCGTTGACATGTCTTCACTTAGGCAAAATTACAAGGCATAACATATTTACAATTAACCAACCTATTTTGCCTATCTAGTACTTAGTCAACATGACTTAGAAAACCTATCTAGTACTTACATCAAATGCATATCAAACTGTGAAGTATTGTACAGTGCAATTACTACAACACTCATTCCGTTGATGAGCTTCCTGTCAACGAGACACTGCAAAGCATGCCATTCCGTTGACAGTTACAAAATGACTTAATACAAAATCTACTAAGTGTTTTTATAATTATCATCAAGAACAACATATTCCTAACACCATACTTATGACCAATGAGATGTGGTCATCAGTCAACAAACATACAAGTCTTAATGCATTATTATTGTCCTCAAATAATAATACTCGACTAGGGATCTTTTAGGATTATAAACACTACTCATATAATCTCATTTCTAAGTCACATAGTTAGAGATATAGAATTCATGCTTATATTCCAAGGACATTTATTATTCTAATATTTATATCGCAGTTAATAAAGACATAATAAATAATTGAAAGAAAATCCATAGAACATATTTATTAATAATCAAAATGTCTTCCCTAAGAACATTATAGTATTGTCTCTAGGGCACAAACACTAACAATCTCCCACTTGCACTAGAGCCAATCACCCATGTATCTAATACCCATGGAACTAGTGTGACCTTCGTGCTTCTGCTGCGACAAAGCCTTAGTCAGTGGGTCTGCAACGTTATCATTAGTATGCAATTTACATATATGTATATCTCCCCTCCTTGTAATCTCTCGAAGTAGATGATATCGTCTAAGTATATGCTTTTCTCGGGAATGGGACATTGGTTCCTTAGCCTGCGCAATAGCTCCATTGTTATCGCAATAAAGATCAACTGGATCTGAGATCGATGGAACTACTCCAAGTCCCTCAATAAATTTCCGAAGCCAAACAGCCTCTTTGGCCGCTTCACTGGCAGAAATATACTCAGATTCCATTGTAGAATCAGCTACTGTCTCTTGCTTCGAACTCTTCCAGCTTACAGCACCTCCATTTAGACAAAACACAAACCCAGATTGAGACACAGTATCGTCTCTGTCTGTTTGGAAACTAGCATCAGTGTAACCTCTTACAACTAGCTTCTCATCTCCTTCATATACCAAGAATGAATCTTTAGTTCTCTTGAGGTACTTAAGAATATTCTTGACTGCCGTCCAGTGACCTTCACCTAGATTAGACTGGTATCTGCTCGTCATGCTCAAATCATACGAGACATCAGGGCGAGTACATATCATTGCATACATTACTGAACCAATTGCAGAAGCATATGGTACCTTTTTCATACGGTCCTTATCATCTAATGATTTAGGACAGTTTTCTTTTGATATCACTATCCCATGAGACACAGGGACAAATCCCCTCTTTGCCTCTTACATCCCAAAACGATGCAATACTTTGTCAATGTATGTACTCTGACTTAAGCCGATTAATCTTCTAGATCTATCTCTATAGATCTTGATCCCTAATATATAGGTAGCATCGCCTAAGTATTTCATTGAGAAACTTTTTTCCCAACCAAGTCTTAACAGCCTGAAGAGAAGGTATGTCATTCCCTATTAGTAATATATCATCAACATATAATACTAGGAATGCCACTTTGCTCCTACTAACCTTCTTGTAAACACAAGACTCATCTTCATTTTGAATAAAGCCAAACTCTTTGATTGTTATATCAAAACGAATGTTCCAACTCCTTGAGGCCTGCTTCAATCCATAAATAGATCGTAGTATCTTACAGACCATTCTAGCAAATCTCGGATCGACAAAACCTTCTAGTTGTATCATATACACATCCTCTTCTAAGCTCCCATTTAAGAAAGAGGTTTTGACATCCATTTGCCAGATTTCATAGTCATAGTAAGCTGCTATCGCAAGCAAAATCCTGATGGACTTGACCATAGCTACTGGTGAGAAAGTTTCATCATAGTCAATACCATGAATTTGTTTGAAACCTTTCGCCATTAGTCTTGCTTTGTAGGTCGTTACAATACCATCCATGTCTGTTTTCTTCTTGAAAACCCATTTGCACCCAATAGGTTTTACCCCTTCAGGTGGTTCAACCAAAGTCCATACTTTGTTTTCATACATGGAATCCATCTCAGATTTCATAGCTTCCAGCCATCTTTCAGAATCTGGACTATTCATAGCATCCTGATAGGTAACAGGTTCATCTTCATCCATAAGAGAAATCCATAATATCTCTCAGGCTCGTGGCGAATCCTACCAGATCTACGAACAACCTGTGTTTGTTGAGCAGTAACATTTTCATGTACTTCGTGCTCATGTTCCAACTCTGGTTCAATGTCATTCTGTGGTTCTCGAACTTCATCGAGATCTATTATACTCCCATTGTTTTTCTTAGAGAACGGTTCTCTTTCAAGAAATACAGCAGTTCGATCAATAAACACTTTGCTCTTGGTACGATTATAGAAATAATACCCTTTAGTTTCTTTTAGGTATCCCACAAAATTACATTTGTCTGATTTCGGTCCTAGCTTGTCAGTGACTAAACGTTTCACAAATGCTTCGCATCCCCATACTTTCAAAAAGGACATGCTATGACGTTTCTCAGTCCATATCTCATATGGTGTAGTTTGAACCGATTTAGTAGGAACTCGGTTAAGTGTGTGTGCAGCCGTTTATAGAGCATAACCCCAGAAACTAATTGGAAGATCCGCTAGACTCATCATCGATCGCACCATGTCCAACAAGGTACAATTTCTCCTTTCAGATACACCATTCCACTGTGGTGTTCCAGGAGGTGTGAGTTGTGATACAATACCACACTCCTTTAAGAAATTCTTAAATTCTAAGCTTAGGTACTCACCTCCACGATCAGATCGTAGAGTTTTAATACTTCCGCCTATTTCCTTTTCCACTTCTGCCTTGTACTCTTTGAATTTTTCAAATGATTCGGATTTGTTCTTCAAAAGATACACATATCCACATCTACTAAAATCATCAGTAAAGGTTATGAAGTAGTAAAATCCACCTCTTGCCATCGTACGCATTGGACCACATACATCACTATGTATGAGTTCTAATCGTTCGGTGGCCCTCTCACCAATTCCGGTAAAAGGAGCTTTAGTCATTTTTCCAATGAGACAAGGTTCGCATTCTTCGTATGATTCAAAATCAAACTTATCCAAGTATCCATCCTTATGTAACTTGGAAATGCGTTTCTCATTTATATGGCCTAAACGACAATGCCAAAGGTATGTTTGATTTGAGTCATTAGCCTTAATACGTTTATTATTTACATTATAGACAGGATTATCAAGATCAAGAACATATAAACCATTAAATAAACGTGCAACCCCATAGGTAACATTATTCAAACCAAAGGAACAACTATTGTTCTGAATTGTAAAGGAAAAACCTTTCTTGTCCAAACAAGAAACAAAAATAATGTTTCTGCAAATCGCAGGCACGTAAAAACAGTTTTCAAGTTCTAAAATAAGCCCAGTGGGCAACGATAAATTATAAGTCCCTACAGCCAAAGCAGCAACCTTTGCTCTATTGCCAACGCGTAGGTCGACTTCTCCTTTCGCCAAAGTCCTACTCCTTCGCAGTTCCTGCACATTTATACAAATGTGAGAACCACATCCAGTATCCAATACCCATGATGTAGAAGAAGACAAATTGACTTCTATAACATACATACCTGAATCAGAAATCTTCACAGACTTCATACCTTCAGGTTCCGAACCTCCAAATAAGCTTGACAATTACCCTTCCAATGACCCGGCTTCTTGCAAAAGTGACATACATCACCCTTTGCAGCACCTTTTGCAACACCTCCAGTAGGCTTTAAAGCCTTTTTGAAAGCAGGCTTCGGATTAGCAGATTTAGATCCAATCTT
The DNA here is from genome assembly GCA_030848705.1 of Heracleum sosnowskyi. NCBI lineage: Eukaryota > Viridiplantae > Streptophyta > Magnoliopsida > Apiales > Apiaceae > Heracleum > Heracleum sosnowskyi. The sequence continues at coordinate 51,466,261 of CM061244.1, forward strand.
CTTCTTGCCTTTCCATTTCCCCTTTCCTTTGGCATTCCCTTTATTCACCATCATTATGGGAGAAGGGTTAGCCTTTGACATATTGGTCTCAGCAGTCCTCGATAATGCCAATAATTCGGTAGGTGTTTTGTCTATCTCACTCATAATATAGTTTATAACAAATTGAGTGTAGTTTTGTTCAAAGACTGCAAGATCAAATTTGCTTGGTGTTCCGGTAAAACCGGGTAACCCAAATTCTCAAGGGTTTCCAAATACCCTATCATCTTTAGAACATGCGGTCCAACCGGGTCTCGATCTCCCTGTTTGCATGCATACAACACTTTGCTTACATCAAACCTCTCTTGACGAGCTTGACCCTCAAACATCCTTTTGAGGTGCTCTATCATGTCATAAGCGTCCATACGCTCATGTTGTTTCTGAAGCTCAGGAGTCATAGTCGCTAGCATCAAACAACAGACATCCGTAGAATCATCAAGATGCTTCTGATAAGCATTTTGTTGAGCCTCGGTTGCTTCAGAAGCAAGAGGTCCAGGGTGAGGAATATCAAGGACATAAAGCTTTCGCTCCTGCCTGAGGACAATCCTCAAATTCCTTTGCCAATCAAGGAAGTTGGTTCCTGTCAGCTTTTCCTTCTCAAGGACTGATCGCACAGAGAAATTGTTTGAGTTTGCTATTTAGATATCTACAATGTTAAAATGCATAAAATAAGTTAGTTGCAGATTTATTAAATTATGTTCAAGTGATTATCCATATATATTCACAATATATATCTCCCACTATTTTTATCAAATCAATAGCCCTAACTATTAATTCGGAAGGCATTACTCTAAATCCTTCTAGTGAGCCAAGATCCATATTTCGTCATGCTTAAGGTCAGCTTTGGCTTTACTCCCAAAACATGATTTATTTAGGTAGACAACACTTGTCAATTATATCATATATAACTCTTGGAAAGTTTGGTAGAACAACATTTGTCCACATTTATCCAATAAATCATACCAAACTTCATGCCTCTAAGTTCACAATCCTATTGTGGTAACTTAGTTAAGTCTAACCCAATGGTCTAACAGTTAAGTATCACATTTACTTCATCGCGCCTTACCACGATAGATTGGAGTGCTTCGCTTTGGCGAACCCACTCTTTCTCGATCTAGGTCTTGACGAGTGTTACCCATTGGAAGGCATCTAAGTGACTTAATATTTTAAATTTAGGGATTTTATTATTAAAACGACCATGATCCCATCATCAAGAGATTCCCAATTTTTCCTTGAACTAAGTACTTCAATTCAAAATTCATCAATGGTTTGATTTCCAGTCCAACGGAGGAGTCACAGTGGCCTCACTTAAAACCCGCCTTTCTTACAAGCGCTGCTTGTATTTTTGTCAAAATCGCCCCATATCAAAAAATCGAAAATTCATACTTATTTCCGTGTTTCATAGACACAGGAATCTCATGTTCGTTTTGTTCAATTTTAAAATCTTGAATCGTTACAGATTTTATCTTGTTTAGCAGGCATGGCATGGGTGATGTATCTAATACATACAATCATTATAGCTACGCATACATATTGTCATCACATGCATCATATATGTAAAGTGCGTAAAGTAAACGTGTTTGGTTATGGCCCAATCCTATGTGATTTTTCCATGCTAAAGGAAAAATCATGGTCAAACTATGGTGGTATGAAATACAACATAATAATACATGTCTTCATGCTTCATTGTAATGACTCATTTTGATCGCCTCCTTGGTATGCCTCCAAGTCTTCATATCTTTATGTCTTCATGTCTTCAATTACATTACGTAATATGAAAAAGCTAATCTAATAAACTTACAAGAGAAACTCGAGTTACATTCGAGATTTAATCATTACAAGAATGAACGACATGCAAGTCATATTTAAAACCAAAACCATAATAAAAAACCACTAACCTATGGGTCTTAGGGCCATAACCATACACCATGCTCAATTAACAGTTAAAAACATCTCATATTGCATCAACATATCACACCATATCATATTTTTCATGATCCAATCACAAAATCAAATAAAGTGTAAATCAGAAAATTAAAATCAGAATTATGAAAACAATAAATCGCTGTTCACAGACAGTAAACGACGTCAAACGTCTTACAGATGAACGAGTGACATAGTCAGTATTGTTCATACGCCCGTTTCCCTTACCAAAAAGGTATTTTCGGCGAAATTCTGAGACAATATGCAAATTTCAGCAAATCTGTGCAGCCAATCAGAAATCGTATCGAATACGATTCTCATAACAAGAACAAAAATATATCATGTATATATCAGTATACATACAGATTATATGATCATCATATGATCATCTCAATCATCATTATTATACAATTTATGTATATACATCAATACAATATTCATGTTTTCATAAAAACAACGCATCAATCATGATAGTCGCAAACATGATTTTATTATCAAAACAGTAAACATATAAACGAATTAAACACTTTTCGCAAGTATCTCTGATACCATTGAAGGGTTTCGGGCATGAAAACGCAACGGAAAACGCATAAAACAGAAAAATTAACGAAACCCTCCGCAGGATCCATGCGAAAAACGATATTTAATTCGTGAATAGAATCGTTTACCTTTTGAAGCTTTACGAATGGCTGACTAATGGAGGTCCTTTGATATGATCACCACATATCCCGCCTTGCGATATACGTCTCTAATTAGTCCACACGAACGCCCGATCGTACAACGATCACCAGAGTTGGTACTAGCCAAGAACTGCCCTCGGAACTCTCTCTCTCTCTCTCTATAGCCTCTCTTTGATTTAGAGTTGCTAGGGTTTTTTAGAAAAAACGTTTTTTTTCTTCAATTAACCCTAAAACAATACATCATAATGTATTTATATGGAGAGAATTCTGGGCCTATACCTAAACTGATTGGGCTTCCAAAACCCAATCTGATTATTAGTAGTATTATTTATAATATTTGAATTATTATATAATTAATCAAGTCCTACTTAATTAATCCAATAATTCAATAATAATAATAATTCAATTAAATTCGAAATTTAATTAATGCTCCATTTAAAACGTTCTTTATGTGTAACCCTTTAGGTTATTATTACGTTGGCAATAATTTTAATATCTCATAATAAAATTATAAACAATGAGCGGCATCTAGTAATACATCATTGCTACCCAAGTAATAATAATAATTGGTGATCCAATTAAACCTTTAATGAATAATGTTCCATGTAATATAATCCTTTTAACCTTATATTATAGATTAAACTCGAGGCATGGTTTATGTCATCCTCTTCAACATTTAATCCCGATTTACTTTATCGATGAGTAGACTATTAAACAAATCACAATTTGAGCATGGCCATGCATTTCATAGTCTCACTCAATCAAGAGGCCAATAATATCACTCCTAAAATAGGAGGGTTAAATCCTATATCTATCATTCATATTTCTCATATGATTGATAATATACCCAATGTCCACCTTTATCATTACCCGGTCAAAGGTAACTTTGAGTAGAATCAAAGTATATTAATTCTCATATAGAAATATAATGATTTCAAGTCTAAGGATCATTACACCATTATCATTGTGAGAATTGCTTATGACACTTGATAACATTTACCATGAAGAATTCACACGGTGGGTCTATCCAGTGTCATGTTCTGCTAACATGCACTTATGTCTTTGACTTTAGTATCACCATACTTATGACCAATGAGATGTGGTCATCAGTCAACAAACATACTAGTCTTAATGCATTATTATTGTCCTCAAATAATAATACTCGACTATGGATCTTTTAGGATTATAAACACTACTCATATAATCTCATTTCTAAGTCACATACTTAGAGATATAGAATTCATGCTTATATTCAAAGGACATTTATTATTCTAATATTTATATCGCAGTTAATAAAGACATAATAAATAATTGAAAGAAAATCCATAGAACATATTTATTAATAATCAAAATGTCTTCCCTAAGAACATTATAGTATTGTCTCTAGGGCACAAGAACTAACACAGTCGTTGTATCGAACTCACACTTTTCTACTAGTAGATGGACGATATCTTGACACGATTATCCCCCAGCCGCATGCGTGCTTTGTATCTGCTGGACTGTCCCACAGCCTCCTACGCGAGATAGTTGCTGGACTGCCCCGCAGCCTCTTACGCTATATAATTTGATGGACTGTCCCACAGCCTCTTACACGTTTCCTCCTAGTCCCGGATGAAAAATCAATGAAACGGGAATCAGAATTTAATCCTAGTTCCCCAAGTACAAAATACTTGTCAAAGCTTTGCAACAGTTTAGATTTTCTTACTCCAGAATGTTTGAAAGGAGTAAGTCACAATGTGGGTTGACATCAGTCAATGAAACAACAAACGTTTACCAAGTATTTTGATAATCATGACCTGGGAGTTTTTGTAACATATCTTTAGTTCTGATAATTCTGAAACCCAAAATATACTCACTTTTAATGAAAGAGGCAAGTGAAATCATATGTTCACTTCCTTGAATGGATTCCCAATTTTTGATAAGTTCAAAACCATAGTCATCAATTGAGACAAATAATTAAAGTAGTTGGGAACCCCTACTATACTCAAATAAATCTTTTTGAGATCAGAAAATATTTTAAACAACTATTGGTAAAAATATACACCGACACAATATGAAAAATGAAAACGAACTACTTTACAACAAATCAATTAAAAATAGCAAATATGAAGCTTATATTGAAAGTAAGCAAAAATCCTAAACTAAATCTCAAGAATATTGATGTCAATACATAAATTAACGATTTAATTCATTAAAATGAACTTGAATTCACAATAATTAAGATAAAATAAAGAACGATGTTGAACAAAACCTGATGAAGACTCAATATCAATAGTAGAATTAAAGTTTTGAGTTTGATTTGAAGAAGAATCCATAGTTTTCATTGAAAATAGCACAGAATTAGAGACAAATCCCCGAAGAGATGTAGCTGAAAAGAGATAAGTTCGTTGAAATCACAGGGAGAGAGAATGAGAGAGAGAAAGAGATAAAGATACGGTGAATAGAGAAATTGTCGGAGAGAGAGATAATTGACTATGCCAACCTATATCTACAACTATTAACGGGTGTAATTGTCTTAATTTTAAAATTTTAATTGCTAAAATTAAATTGATCATTTGATGTATTTTTAATCCTAGGTCTTAGAACGAGAGAACCCACATAATCACCATTGATTTGAATTTCAATCTGACGGCTGGTAATCTTTGGAAATTTATTAGAATATTAATATAATTCTATGAAAAGGGTATTGTGGGTATTCATCGAAAATATATTGTTATAACTAAACTTAATATTTACAGTTCAAATTCTTTCCATATTAGTTAATTGTAATTAGCCTAAATTTCTCTAAATTTGAAACTCGATATTTGCTTTATATGTTTTCCATTTTAATTCATTTTTTATTAGCATAATTTACTCTAAATTTGAAAGGATCACAGTTGTCCACGATTCTTTTAAAATTTTCAATTGTTTATGGTAATAAAATAAATTTGAGTAAATCAAGTAATTTGAAAATGTAATATGACGAGTACATACACCTCTCTGTATTACATTTCTAATTCCTTTTATAAAGTTTCATCATAGTTAACAATGTACTTGTTAAAACATATGGAATCTGGAACGGAACATCCAACGGAGAGAACAATGAACAATGAATCAGGTAGTTTTGTGTTCTTCAAGTATTTTAGGTTTTTTAGGTTTGTTGTTGTTTATTTATTATGTGGTTTTTCCTCTTCATATGCATCAATTACTTTTCTGGCTTCTTCATGTTATCTTATAGCAAATAGTACATCTCGTACGTATAGAACACTCAACGAATTTAATTGATGTTTGTAGTTACTGCTCGCGACAATACTATTGATGCTGAAGGGAACAGAGAAGCTTCTCCAGATGTTGAAGTTCAAGATGAAATTCAACGTAATATTTGGATTCCACATTGCAATGAAGAAATAAAGCCATATAAAAAACAGGTTTTTCCAGATTTGGATAGTGATTTTGAACATTACGAAGACTATGGTCGAGAATGTGGTTTTACTGTAAGGCGTTCAACTGAGAAAACCAACAATGATGGCAAAACCATTCTCAAATATTTTGTGTGTTCCAGAGCTGGCCCAAATGATTATTCAGAATCTGCACGAGGGAATAGCTCTTATAAATTTCAGGGGTGTATTAGTTCTGCTTCTGGAAACCAAGATCATATTGACTATATTCACAAAATATTGAAGTTGATGAGGAACAACATCAAGCTGTCACAAAGGAAAGGAAATAGTCGTTTGGATGATGAGAGTGTTGAGGATTTGATTGGGTCAAAAATTGTAGAAGAAACTACCATTTTACCTCCAAATCAGAGCAATAACAAGGGATGTCGTAAAAGGCAGCAGAAAAATCTATAGGTGGTAAAAAAAGACAGATGAGGGTGTTAGGAATATGTTGTTCTTGATGATATTTATAAAAACACTTAGTAGATTTTGTATTAAGTCATTTTGTAACTGTCAACGACATGGCATGCTTTGAAGTGTTTCGTTGACAGGAAGCTCATCAACGAAATGAGTGATGTAGCAATTGCACTGTACAATACTTCACAGTTTGATATGCAATTTGTTGTATGTATTAGATAGGTTTTTCTAAGTCATGTTGACTAAGTACTAGATAGGCAAAATAGGTTGGTGAATTGTAAATATATTATGCCATGTAATTTTGCCTAAGTGAAGACATGTCAACGGTATGAAGATTACTCTATCAACGGTATGAAGATTAGTCTGTCAACGGAATGAAGATTAGTCTGTCAACGGAATGAAGATTACTCTATCAACGAAACGAGGAATACACCATCAACGAAATGAAGAATAAAGCTATCAACGAAACACATCTCCATGCCATCAACGAATCACTATTACTTTTTGAATAGTTGACAAAGTGATAGTGACAGTTTACTGAACAGATCTAAAGGAGATATGGAAGTGTACTGTGCATTGGAAGCCATCAAAATGGTTACTGGAAATAAGGAAACATTCCAATTTCCAATAAAGCTCTTGGGAGTGATCATAATAAGCGTGAAGACAAAAGCAAGGATCTCCAAGGACCATTGGACAAAAGGAATGAAAAGCAAACTACTGATGGTTATTACTAGTGTACTTTAGTGTAACCAAAAATAGTATTGTAAACTTGGGAATGTATATAACCAAGTGTAGCAGTTAAAATAGAAGAGAGGGAGAAGAAAAACAAATAGATTGTATTAGCTATCTTTGAGAGCATACTTCCCTACACTCTTGTAACTGAGCAGCTGTGTACATTTTGTATCACAGATTATTTCCACAATAAAAATCACTTCAGTTGGATCATCAAACAATCCAACTGAAATTATTTATGTGCTTGTGATTTTTACATTAAGTTCAGTTTTTATTTGTAAGTTGTTTTTAAGTTTAAGAAATATCAAGAATTGTATTCAACCCCCCCCCCCCCTTCTACAATTCTGTTAGGTCATTTGGGATTAACAATTGGTATCAGAGCAAGCTTCTAACATACAAGAAGTTTAAAGATCAAGACCAAAATAGTAACCATGGTGAAGAAGGATGCAGGAGTAAAGATACCAGTTCTTGATAAGGACAATTACTTTCACTGGAAAGTAAAGATGCATTTACATCTCATGTCTATGGATGAGAGATATGTAGACTGCATTGAGAAAGGTCCACACGTTCCCATGAAGTTTGCATCTAGAGTTGGACTGCCAGATGATGCTCCTGATGTAGAAATTCCAAAACTTGTCTCAGAATGGACTATTGAAGATCTTGCAGAAATCCATAAAGATAAGAGAACCATGAACATTCTGTTTAATGGTTTGGAGCAAGAGATGTTTGACAATGTCATCAACTGTACAACCTCTAAAGAAGTATGGGACACTGTTAGAACTCTCTGTGAAGGAACTGGGCAAGTGAGGGAAAACAAAATGCAGCTCCTTATACAACAATATGAGCATTTTCATTTTAAAGCTGGTGAAACCCTAAATGACACGTTTAGTAGGTTTCAAAAGCTTTTGAATGGATTAAAGTTGTATGGGAGGATCTATCAAACCAAGGATTCAAACCTTAAATTTCTTAGAGCTCTTCCAAAAGAATGGAAGCCTATGACTGTTTCTCTCAGAAACACTCAAGAGTACAAAGACTACACTCTTGAAAGGCTTTATGGAACCTTAAAGACATATGAGTTGGAAATGGAGCAAGATGAAGAAATTGAAAAGGTACAAAAGAAGGGTGGATCTATTGCATTGATTGCATCTGTGAACCAACTGGAAGATGACAATGAAGAAGCTGCAAAGGCCACAACTAGTCGAGCTAGTTGTAGGAGTGATGTTAGCAAGGGTAAAGGCAAGATGACAGAAGAAGAAGAATCAGAACCAGCCAACTTGGATGACTTAGATGAGATTGATGAACACATTGCTTTTCTGTCAAGAAAATTCTCTAAGTTCAAGTTTAAGAGAAACTCAGAAGCAAGGCCACCAAGAAGAGACTTTCAACCCAGCAAAACTAACTGGATTGAAAAGTCTAAGTCTAAATGTTTCAATTGTGGAATGCTTGGCCACTTTGCTGGAGACTGCAGAAAGCCCAAGGTTGAGAAGGGCAACAGGAAATTTGAGCCTGTTGATTATAAAAAGAAATACTTTGAACTTCTCAAGCAAAAAGAAAAGGCTTTCATGTCTCAGGAGTATGATTGGGCTGGTAATGGTGAAGATTCTGATGATGATGTTGAGTATGTCAACTTGGCTCTTATGGCTGACAATCATGAGCAGGAAGCAAGCTCTTCAAGCAACCAGGTAACAATTACTAATCTTTCTGAGCTTTCTAAAGAGGAATGCGATAGTGGAGTAAATGAAATGTCTAATGTACTATATAATTTGCGTGTTACTCTTAAATCACTTACCAAAGAGAATTCAAGAATAAAAGAGACTAATTTGCTCTTAAGTGATAGGAATGCAATGTTAGAAGCACAGCTCATTGAATTTGAGAAAATGAGATGTGTTAGTAGGGATGCTAAGAAGGAACTTGAGAACGTGTTACAAAGGGAAGAAATTCTTAAAACACAACTTGAGATAGAACAAAGTGTGATTGCAAAATGGAAAGATGCCAGGAATGTTGCTACCAACATCATTAATGTTCAAGGTATGGAATCTTTATGTGAGCAATCATGGAAAAAGAACAAAGAGAAGCTAGGGTATGTTGGTGAAACCTTAAAATCAGAAACAGAGTCAACAAACAACAATGATCATTTGTTGAAGGTTGATATGTCAACGGAATGCAATGTTTCGTTGACAGATGAACCATCAACCGATCAGGCTGTTTCATTGACAGAGAAAAGAAAAGATAAACTCACTAGACTTAATAACAAGTATGGTCCTGTCACCAAGAACTTTGTTCAAGGTGAGTCTAGTAATTCAAAGAAAGTTGAGAAGCCTGTTGAGAGAGCTAATGTAAGTCACTTGTCTAACAAGCAATTGAAGGACAAGTTAGAGAAAGTTCATGTTGAGGCTAAGGGAAATAAAAAAAATAACAGGAATGGCAAAGTAGGGATTAACAAACACAACAATTACACACCTGATAAATATGCTCCTAGAAAGACATGTGTCAATTGTGGAAGTGTTAGTCATTTATCTACTAACTGCAAATCTGTTAAGAAGTCTACTAATGTGAAAATTCCCAAGCCTGCAATGAACAGTTATATGCCCACAATGCCTGTTATGCCTAACATGTTTGCTCCATATGCACAATTTCAGAATCCATATGCCAGCATGTCATTTGTGCCTAATCCATACATGAATATGTTTAATGTGCCACAAATACCATGGAATGTGAATAACATGTTTGTTCCACCAACTATGCATGCTATGAATGAAAATGTGAGCAACTCTCAGAAATCAACACCAAGGGTAAAGATTGATTTAAATCAATCTGAGCCCAAGGTGAAAAATGATATTAAAGGAAAAGCAAAGGCTAACAAAACAGGACCCAAGGAAACTTGGGTACCAAAATCAACTTGATTTGGTTTTATTGTGTGCAGGGAGACAAAAGGAATCTTTGGTACTTGGATAGTGGTTGTTCAAGACACATGACTGGTGATTCTACCCTGCTCACAGAGTTTCAGGAAAGAGCTGGCCCTTGTATTGCTTTTGGAGATGATAGCAAAGGCTACACTAAGGGATATGGCTTGATTTCAAAAGAGAATGTCATCATAGATGAGGTTGCATTGGTGGATGGTCTTAAGCACAATTTGCTTAGTATCAGCCAACTTTGTGACAAAGGATTTTTAGTTACTTTTTCTAAAGAAGCCTCTGTTGTTTCTAAAGGAGGAAACAACAATGTGGTAATGACTGGATTCAGAAGAGGGAATGTGTACATTGCTGACTTTAGTAGCACAAGTCCAGACACCATCACTTGTCTTTTCAGCAAGGCAAGCAAGGATGAAAGTTGGCTATGGCACAAGAAACTGTCTCATCTGAATTTCAAAGTTATGAATGATTTGGTGAGGAAAGATCTTGCTAGAGGAATTCCACAAGTGGAGTTTTCCAAGGATGGTTTGTGTGATGCCTGTCAAAAAGGGATACAAAAGAAGGCATCATTCAAAAGCAAGACAGAGTCATCAATTGTCCATCAGCTTGAGTTGCTTCATATGGATCTATTTGGCCCTATGAATGTCATTTCTATTTCAAAGAAGAAATATTGTCTTGTGATTGTTGATGATTTTTCTAGGTTTACATGGACCTTCTTTTTGCACTCCAAAGATGAGGCAAGTGAAATCATTATCAATCACATCAAGATGGTAAACAATCATCCTGACTTGAAAGTAAGAAGGATTAGGAGTGACAATGGGACAGAATTCAAGAATTCAAGCATGAAGGTGTTCTGTGAAGAAAATTGTATTTTGCATGAGTTTTCAGCAGCAAGGACACCACAGCAAAATGGTGTAGTTGAAAGGAAAAACAGAACACTTATTGAAGCTGCAAGGACAATGCTAGATGAATCAAAGTTACCAACTTATTTTTGGGCTAAGGCAGTTAACACAGCCTGCTTCACTCAAAATATTTCTTTGATTAATCAGGCCAAAGGTATGACCCCTTATCAACTACTCAAAAGAAAGAAGCCACTATTGGATTTTCTTCATGTCTTTGGATGCAAGTGCTTTGTTCTGAGAAATCATGTGACGCCCTCCAAACCCGGGGTACAGATTTGAGGAGTCATCCGACCAACGAAATACTATTTAACACATGCATAATATATATAAAGACACAATTACCCCTTGACCAAGACCGCATCCAGATTATGGCAATGAACACAAGCTACTACAATCTTTTATTATTACAAACCAGTTTTATCAGAGTTATTACATCACAACTAAAGTTCAAATCTAGACATTAAATCTAGAAAAGCAAAACAACAACTACCCTGCCAATAACAGTGACTCGAGGGGCTCTCCTGACTGCTGGTGAACTATCGGTCACGCTATGCCAACTCATACTCTCGCTTCACTGGAATAGGGTTAGAAAACAACAAGCAAGAGTGAGCCAAAATTGCTCAGCAAACATCAACGAATCATTTCTATCACAGTTGTAAGGATATGAATTTAAGATATCAGAATCAACAATATTTAGCTAACACATGCTTTGTATCAATAATGATTGAAGTAAAGAATTAGAATTTGGCTTATACATTTTATTCAAATCAAAGGTTGTGCTGCTGGCCAGCCACGCATCAACCCCGGACTAGCTCATGTCATAGTCCTCTACTGGATCCCAGGCCAATCTGGGCCTTAAGTTATTCCGACCAATTACTGGTCCATTTTTAAAAACACATGCCAATTCTATAATAGGGTATAAACAATAACATGCTCAATAAGATAAACTGAATGTATAGTAATTGCAAAAGAGCTTCAACTGTTCAGTATCAACGAAGATCGAGAAAGGATCATGGAGTAGTTTCAATGGTACAGTGTACTCATTCAATAAGGTAATCAATATTGATAATCGTTAATCAATAACCGTAATTGGTAGTCAAGATGGAAGTCAAATAATCAAAGGTTGTCAATGATAATCAAAGGATGATAAATAGCAACAATAGGTGGTAAACAATAATCAAGTAAATTGGAAATAAGGGTTTCCGATGCAGATCAAATCAAAGAATCAAGAATTTCTAAGGAAATGGAATCAGTTGTCCAAATGCGGTTAAAAGATGGATAATTTGAATTGTTCTGGGGATAACGGTATTCAAGTAATCAAGACAATAATAATTTTTATCACAAGTAAAGGCACAGATACTTGCCTGGTCTAAGCTGCTGTCGGATCGACTCTGCTCACTCTACTTTCCCCTTTCCCTTGCTCCGGGAACTCGATTCTATAATTAAACAACTCATTACAATAAGTCTAACTATTCTCGTTCTACTCTCGACACTTATTCAATCAATAATCACATTTAAACAAGTAACCGGGTACGTATCGGACGTCCGGTATAATTTACGATATTTAAAACTCAGATATTTGCCCTAGCACGGGCATATACAGACTATAAAACACAACACACAATTAATATGAACCATATTGCACTTATAAATATTTTTAAAACATCGTCTGAAACTCATTTGAATTTTTAATAAGTCATTACTAATTTTTAAATCAAAAATCGGATTTTTAAATCCAATATAAACATTTAAATGAAAATAAATCAATTAATAAAATTAATTGACACTCTTTAAATGCTCAAACTATTTTTAAATAAATAAATAGGCTTGAAAATAATTAAACTGAATTTTTAATTAATTAAATCTAATTAATAATTAATTTTTTAAGAATTAATTGATTAAAAGAATTAACCAATTAATTAATAAATTAATTATTAATTAAAAATAATTAAAATAATTAAGTTTAATCAATTTTCGGATTTAAAATAATAAATATAATTTATCAGAATTTTTCTGATATTAAAATATATTTTTAAAATAAAAATATGAATTTTTAAAGTTTTTAAACTATTTTCGAATTAAATTTAAAAATAAAATTCAAAAACAGTTTTCTGAAAATGAATTAGGGTTTTGAAGATTGAAACCGGGTCGAAAAATTGGGTAAACGGGTCGGGAAGAACGAATCCGGGTCACCAAGAACAACCCGCCGGAATCTGGGTTTTCCAGAATCCGGCCGGCGTCCGGTGGCCGGACTTCGCCGTTTCCGATCAAAACAAAACCAAACCATAGGGCTTTTGTTCGCTTTTGCAAGACAAACACAACCCACATACACACACATCTGTCCCATGCCGGAATCGTGCCTAGAATTCATTCAAAGAACTCGCCGGCGACGACCTCGGCCGGAAACCCGATCTACTTAAATCCTACATGAAACTCAAAGATTAATATACCAAAATAAAGCTTATAACTCATACAATCAAAGCCCTTTATCAAAAACAATGTCAGATCAATATCAAGAACGTACGAATCGAAAGAAGAAATCGGGTCAAAACCTGAAAATCAAACCCGACTAAATTGAACTTAAACATGAAATTAAAGCATGGATTCTTGCTAATTAGAACCCTAGGAACATGTTAGAAGCAACCAATTGAACGGAGAATCAACAGAATGAAAATCCCCAAATTAATTAAGAACCCTAATTTTAATTCGAAACTTGTAAAATCAATATAAAATCGAATACTTACCAGATGATGATGAGGTTGGAAGATTCTGAAACTAGATTTTTGGGGCTTTGATTTGAGTATAAGAACTTCAAATTTGGACTTCAATAACCCTTAGAACGAATTGATTGAAGATTAAGAACACAAAATAATTTTTGGGAATTTCGAATATTTTTGAGTAATTTCTGAAGAATTGCTAGGGTTATGAAGTCTGATTGGTCTTTTTATATTTCTGGAAAAATAATACCCCAAATAACATTTTTGGATCGATATTGATTCGTTAGATCGTTTAAAAACCCTAATTAGGTCAAAAACACGTTTTACTAAAAATAAGGGGTTAAAAAGGTTGATGATTATCCAAATTGATATATATCATTATATAACTAATGCTCAAGAATACTAGGGCTATAACAACTTCAATATTGATATAGAACGATAAATCCGTCCCCTTAAGCAATTAGGGTTCGGAACGATTTTTCCTTTTTCGGATCAAAAATTGAAATTAATTTGCAGAATCAAATAGGTAGGGTTAAATAGAATCCCATAACCCTTTCGATAACGATTCGAATACGAAAGACGAAGAATTAAAAATGAATGTACGAAATTTCAACGGGGCTCTTGAATTATCAAAACGGCTCAAATTTGAAGAAAATTCCAAATGACGAAATTTTTGAAAGGGGCTTCCGACTCACCATTTAGCACATAATCACACACTAAATATCATATAATAATATTCCAATATTCCAACATAAATATTTTAGATTAAATATATCATTTAATCAAATAATAAAATTCACGGATATTACATCCTTCCCCCCTTAATAGGATTATGTCCTCAGAATCAGATCAAGGAAACAACTGGGGATACTTCTCTAACATCTCACTCTCTAACTCCCAGGTAGACTCTTCTACTTTAGGATTCCTCCACAAAACTCTCACTAACGCTGCTGTCTTATTCCTTAGTACTTTCTCCTTACGATCCACTATCTGAATTGGTCGTTCTACATATGATAAATCTGCCTGGACCTCTATTGGTTCATACTCTATTACATGATTCGAATCTGGTCGATACTTCTTAAGCATAGATACATGAAATACATTATGAACGTGCTGCATATGCGGTGGCAATGCCAACTCGTAAGCTACCTCGCCTACCTTCTTCAAAATCTCAAACGGCCCAACATATCTCGGACTCAACTTCCCTTTCTTTCCAAATCTAACTAATCCTTTCCATGGGGAAACTTTTAGTAACACTTGCTCTCCTTCCTCAAATCCCACATCCTTTCTGGCTAGATCCGCATACCTTTTCTGTCGGTCTTGAGCTGTTATCAATCTTCTCTGAATCAATTGAATCACTTCTTTTGTTCGTTGTACTAGTTCTGGTCCTATCATTTTCCGTTCACCAACTTCTTCCCAATATACTGGAGATCGACACTTTCGTCCATACAAAGCTTCGTAAGGTGGCATTCCGATGCTCGCGTGAAAACTATTATTATATGAAAATTCCACCAAGGGTAGATGATCGTCCCAACTGCCTTCAAAATCAAGTGCACATGTCCTAAGCATATCTTCAATAGTCTGAATTGTCCTTTCGCTTTGACCGTCCGTCTGCGGATGATAAGCCGTACTCATTCTCAACTCGGTGCCCAAACACTCTTGAAAACTCCTCCAAAATCTTGAATTGAATTGAGGGTCTCTATCAGACACTATCGATACTGGAACTCCATGTCGTACTATGATTTCTTTTATGTAAATATGAACTAACTTATCCAGCGAGAATTTCTCGTTAATCGGAAGAAAATGCGCAGATTTCGTCAATCGATCCACGACAACCCAGATGGCATCATGGTTAGCTTTTGTTCTAGGCAATCCTACTACAAAGTCCATCGCAATGTGTTCCCACTTCCATTCGGGAATCTCCAATGGTTGAAGTAATCCACTTGGTCTCTGATGTTCCGCCTTAACTCTTTGACACGTAAAGCATTTACTTACCCATTCCGCAATCTCTCTCTTCATATCTGGCCACCAAAAGTTCGTCTTAAGATCTCGATACATCTTCGTACTCCCTGGATGAATTGAATACTTCGAGTTATGTGCTTCGTGCAGAATCTCACTTTTCAGTTCCGTTACGTTAGGTATCCATATCCGAGAAGCAAATCTCAAGATCCCTTTGTCGTCCGGTTGGCTACATATTTCCTCACCTGTCATTTAACTCACATCGTCGTTCATAACTTGCTCTTGGCATTTTCGTATCTTCTCCAACAATTCAGGTTGAAACGTCATGGTATAAATCATTTCCGTCGCGTTCTTCGGATTAATTACTTCGATTTCTAACTTCTCAAATTCCTTGTATAACTCTTTGGTCATCATTAGTGTGTTTAATCTCTCTTTTCTGCTCAATGCATCTGCTACCACATTTGCCTTGCCGAGATGATAGTTAATAGAAACGTCGTAGTCCTTGATTAGTTCTAACCATCTTCGTTGCCTCATGTTCAGCTCTTTCTGAGTAAAGATATACTTCAAACTTTTGTGATCGGTGTAAATTTCACATCTTTCTCCATACAAGTAGTGTCTCCATATCTTCAAAGCAAACACAATAGCTGCTAACTCCAAATCGTGTGTAGGGTACTTCTGTTCGTGGGGTCTCAACTGTCTTGACGCATAAGCAATCACCTTGTCATGTTGCATAAGTACGCATCCTAATCCTTTATACGACGCATCACTATAGATTACGAAATGACCTTGATCGTCTGGTAACATCAATACCGGTGCCGTAGTTAGTCTTTTCTTTAACTCTTGGAAGCCTTCTTCGCACTTTTCGTTCCATATGAATCGCTCGCTTTTCCTTGTCAGCTTGGTTATTGGAGTAGCTATCTTCGCAAAATCTTGCACAAATCTCCGGTAGTATCCGGCTAATCCCAAGAAACTTCTGACTTCAGTCGGTGTCCTTGGTCTCTCCCAATCTTTCACTGCCTCTATCTTTGCTGGGTCCACTTTGATGCCTTCGCTGCTCACCACGTGTCCTAAGAAATGAACTTCTTTCAACCAGAATTCACACTTGGAAAACTTCGCGTATAGTCCTTCTTGTCTCAACGTTTCTAACACAATTCGCAACTGGTCTGCATGCTCTTCTTCTGTCCTCGAGTATATCAAGATGTCGTCGATGAATACCACTACAAACTTGTCCGAATATCTCTTGAAAATCCTGTTCATTAGATCCATAAAAGCTGCGGGTGCATTCGTTAGTCCAAACGCCATTACTAAAAATTCATAGTGCCCATACCTTGTTCGAAAGGCTGTCTTCGGTATGTCGTCTGGTCTAATCTTCAATTGGTGATATCCTGACCGTAGGTCGATCTTTGAAAAATGTACCGCTCCCTTCAGCTGGTCAAACAGATCATCTATTCGAGGTAACGGATACTTGTTCTTAATGGTCAGCTTGTTCAACTCCCGATAGTCTATACACAATCTCATGCTTCCATCCTTTTTCTTGACAAACAGTACTGGTGCTCCCCACGGTGAAACGCTGGGTCTAATAATTCCTTTTTCTAGCAAATCTTGCAGTTGATCAGCCAATTCCTTCATCTCCACTGGTGCCATTCTGTAAGGGGCCTTCGATACTGGCTCCGCGCCTGGTACTAAGTCTATCGCAAATTCAATCTCTCTATCTGGAGGTAAACCTGGTAATTCTTCCGGAAAAACATCTGGAAACTCATTTACGACTGGAATATCTTCTAACTTAGAAACTTCCTTATCTATATCTATCACATAAGCTAGATACACCTCACAACCTTGCCTTAATAACCTCTTAGCCTGAATCATTGTCAGGAACCTCTTTCTTTGTTTCTCTCCTCTAAATATTATCTCTTTCTTTTCTAGGGTAATCAAAGTAACCCTCTTATTCTTACAATCAATACTTGCATCATGCTCAGTCAACCAATCCATCCCTAATATCACATCAAATTCACCTAACTTAAAAGGTAACAAGTCAACATAAAAACGATTTCCCAAAATCTCTATCTCACAACGGGGATAATATGAACTGACCGCGATACGATCCTGATTAGCTATCTCTATAGTCAACACTCCACTTAAAGGTTTCGTTACGCAATTCAATCTACGAGCAAACGTCTCAGAAATAAAAGACTTCGTCGCTCCCGAATCTATTAACACTTGTGCAGGAATAGAATTTACTAGAAGTGTACCTGCCACCACGTCGGAATCTCTCACTGCTTCTCCCATTGACATATTGTAGGTCCTGGCTAACGGCTGGACGTTAACAACTGGGGGTGCTTCAATTGCCCGAATCATATTGTTCACGGTTGCTGGTGCTCTGCAGTCCTTAATCACGTGACCTGGTTTCTTACACCGATGACACACGATGCCTATCTTGCAATCCCGGGAATAATGTCCCTTCTGATTGCATTTAAAGCATGTGACATTCAATCGATGGCATATCCCTAGATGTCGCTTCCCGCATGTCTTACATTCTGGTAGTGGGGGTCTAGAAAGTCCCTGCTGACTGCCGGTTAGTAGACGGTTATCTTGTCCTACGCTTCCGGTGTCTGGTTTCCTAAAACTTGTATTCCTTCCGTGCTGAAATCCCAGCTTCTTATTTGCTTGCCCTTGAAAACTTCCCTGCTGCTGTCCCTTATCGGGTATCCCTGCTTTCCTTTTCTTGTTCTCCCTCTCTTTCATGTAAGAATCACTCTCTGCCTCTGCAATCATTGCCTTTTGGACCACCGCTGCATAGGTGTCCAACTCCAATACAGCTAACTTACTACGAATCCAAGACCTCAGTCCCTGCTGGAACCTCTTGGCCTTCTTCTTTTCCGTATCCACATAGGTTGGAACAAACCTTGACAACTCCGTAAACCTTGTTTCATATTGGGGCACTGTCATGCTTCCCTGCTTTAATTCCAAAAACTTCAATTCCATCTGATCTCTCATATAGTCCAGAAAATACCTTTCCAAAAACAACTCTGTGAATCTTGCCCACGTAATCAATCCCTCGGGCTCCATAGCCCTACTCATTTCCCACCAATAACTAGCCTCATTCTTCAGAAAATAGCTTGCATACTCTGTCTTCTTGTCCTCTGTCACCTCTATCAAGGCAAAAGCCTTTTCCATCTCTTTCAACCATGCCTTAGCCTCTACAGGGTCTGCTGATCCTTTAAATTCTGGAGGTTTTGCTGCCTGGAAAGATTTGAACGTAACTGCCGGTGCTGCTTGCTGGTGCTGTTGTTGATGTTGCTGATGCTGATGTTGCTGATGCTGTTGCTGCTGTTCTAAGAGCTGTTGCTGAAATGCACGTTGCTGCTGTGCTAATGCGGCAGTCTGTTGAGTAAGGGTATTTAACAACTGGATTACCATCGGGTCCACACGGCCCGTGGGAGGTGTATTTTGTTGACCTTCTTGGTCAGAAGTATCAGTTGAACGGGTTTGTCGTCTAGGAGCCATATCGCTGATGAATAAACAATAATTGGCTTAATCAAACAGTTCATATAAGAGAAGGAAGGATCACAATTGATATCTCGAAGGTTTACAGATCTTCTCAACGGTGTATGGATACACTCGTTGCAATAAGTAGAATAACAGTTATGATGCTGGAAATGAATGACAGGGGAATAAATACAGTTCTATAAAAGAGGTTTATCATATATATATAGATAGAGTCAGTACAAGCGTAGAACGCTTCAAAAGAAAATATATCATGGCTGAACCATAACTGCCGACCAGCAATACAACAACAAAAATGCAACAACAACCCGAGGCGTTCCTATAAGCCCGGTGCACTGCTGATTCTACAATATGCATCTATATACTAACTATCTAGAACCATACATCCATGTCACATCTGTCTGCTACCGATACCTGCTCACAGATCACCTGCTCCTGCCGGCCATAACGGGGGTCCTGAAACCTCTGCAATCTCACTCATCGCATAATCCAAAATCTGTCTCATCCCTGCTACTGTCTCTCCCTCTCGACTAGAAGCTAATCCATGCAATCGAGTCTCAACCAAAGTCCTCGTAACCCTAAACCTCATCTGAATGTCTCTCATCTGATCTCTAAGTCTGTCTCTCTCTCTGACAGCGGCTGCCTCGATCGAACGAATCCTACCCATCTCCATAACCTGTCCATAAAGGAAATCCTTCTCTCTTCTCACCCTCTGATACACATGGTGTGGAACTGGTGGCTCACATAACTGATACAAAGGCCCACAAACTGATGCCTGAGATGCTGGTGCTGGGGCTACTTGTCGGAGTGGAATAGGACAAGGTATCTGATCTCTCCTGACTACTGGGTCCTGATGCCTAGGCTGATATCGCACTGGCCGAGACGGTCCTGCTCTCTCAACGGGTGTAGGTATCTCTGCTATCGTATCCTCGGAAGGGTCTGAGTCTGAACTAGAACTAGGGGGCTGCAATTATAACCACATTTAATTACTACGCGTAATATCCCTAGTTGACCTCCTAATATCCTTACGTGAATTCCTAACTCTCTATGTTATCCTGGACCCTAAGTCCTAACTTGTTTCAAATGCCATAACCTGTTGCTCTGATACCAACTGTGACGCCCTCCAAACCCGGGGTACAGATTTGAGGAGTCATCCGACCAACGGAATACTATTTAACACATGCATAATATATATAAAGACACAATTACCCCTTGACCAAGACCGCATCCAGATTATGGCAATGAACACAAGCTACTACAATCTTTTATTATTACAAACCAGTTTTATCAGAGTTATTACATCACAACTAAAGTTCAAATATAGACATTAAATCTAGAAAAGCAAAACAACAACTACCCTGCCAATAACAGTGACTCGAGGGGCTCTCCTGACTGCTGGTGAACTATCGGTCACGCTATGCCAACTCATACTCTCGCTTCACTGGAATAGGGTTAGAAAACAACAAGCAAGAGTGAGCCAAAATTGCTCAGCAAACATCAACGAATCATTTCTATCACAGTTGTAAGGATATGAATTTAAGATATCAGAATCAACAATATTTAGCTAACACATGCTTTGTATCAATAATGATTGAAGTAAAGAATTAGAATTTGGCTTATACATTTTATTCAAATCAAAGGTTGTGCTGCTGGCCAGCCACGCATCAACCCCGGACTAGCTCATGTCATAGTCCTCTACTGGATCCCAGGCCAATCTGGGCCTTAAGTTATTCCGACCAATTACTGGTCCATTTTTAAAAACACATGCCAATTCTATAATAGGGTATAAACAATAACATGCTCAATAAGATAAACTGAATGTATAGTAATTGCAAAAGAGCTTCAACTGTTCAGTATCAACGAAGATCGAGAAAGGATCATGGAGTAGTTTCAATGGTACAGTGTACTCATTCAATAAGGTAATCAATATTGATAATCGTTAATCAATAACCGTAATTGGTAGTCAAGATGGAAGTCAAATAATCAAAGGTTGTCAATGATAATCAAAGGATGATAAATAGCAACAATAGGTGGTAAACAATAATCAAGTAAATTGGAAATAAGGGTTTCCGATGCAGATCAAATCAAAGAATCAAGAATTTCTAAGGAAATGGAATCAGTTGTCCAAATGCGGTTAAAAGATGGATAATTTGAATTGTTCTGGGGATAACGGTATTCAAGTAATCAGGACAATAATAATTTTTATCACAAGTAAAGGCACAGATACTTGCCTGGTCTAAGCTGCTGTCGGATCGACTCTGCTCACTCTACTTTCCCCTTTCCCTTGCTCCGGGAACTCGATTCTATAATTAAACAACTCATTACAATAAGTCTAACTATTCTCGTTCTACTCTCGACACTTATTCAATCAATAATCACATTTAAACAAGTAACCGGGTACGTATCGGACGTCCGGTATAATTTACGATATTTAAAACTCAGATATTTGCCCTAGCACGGGCATATACAGACTATAAAACACAACACACAATTAATATGAACCATATTGCACTTATAAATATTTTTAAAACATCGTCTGAAACTCATTTGAATTTTTAATAAGTCATTACTAATTTTTAAATCAAAAATCGGATTTTTAAATCCAATATAAACATTTAAATGAAAATAAATCAATTAATAAAATTAATTGACACTCTTTAAATGCTCAAACTATTTTTAAATAAATAAATAGGCTTGAAAATAATTAAACTGAATTTTTAATTAATTAAATCTAATTAATAATTAATTTTTTAAGAATTAATTGATTAAAAGAATTAACCAATTAATTAATAAATTAATTATTAATTAAAAATAATTAAAATAATTAAGTTTAATCAATTTTCGGATTTAAAATAATAAATATAATTTATCAGAATTTTTCTGATATTAAAATATATTTTTAAAATAAAAATATGAATTTTTAAAGTTTTTAAACTATTTTCGAATTAAATTTAAAAATAAAATTCAAAAACAGTTTTCTGAAAATGAATTAGGGTTTTGAAGATTGAAACCGGGTCGAAAAATCGGGTAAACGGGTCGGGAAGAACGAATCCGGGTCACCAAGAACAACCCGCCGGAATCTGGGTTTTCCAGAATCCGGCCGGCGTCCGGTGGCCGGACTTCGCCGTTTCCGATCAAAACAAAACCAAACCATAGGGCTTTTGTTCGCTTTTGCAAGACAAACACAACCCACATACACACACATCTGTCCCATGCCGGAATCGTGCCCAGAATTCATTCAAAGAACTCGCCGGCGACGACCTCGGCCGGAAACCCGATCTACTTAAATCCTACATGAAACTCAAAGATTAATATACCAAAATAAAGCTTATAACTCATACAATCAAAGCCCTTTATCAAAAACAATGTCAGATCAATATCAAGAACGTACGAATCGAAAGAAGAAATCGGGTCAAAACCCGGAAATCAAACCCGACTAAATTGAACTTAAACATGAAATTAAAGCATGGATTCTTGCTAATTAGAACCCTAGGAACATGTTAGAAGCAACCAATTGAACGGAGAATCAACAGAATGAAAATCCCCAAATTAATTAAGAACCCTAATTTTAATTCGAAACTTGTAAAATCAATATAAAATCGAATACTTACCAGATGATGATGAGGTTGGAAGATTCTGAAACTAGATTTTTGGGGCTTTGATTTGAGTATAAGAACTTCAAATTTGGACTTCAATAACCCTTAGAACGAATTGATTGAAGATCAAGAACACAAAATATTTTTTGGGAATTTCGAATATTTTTGAGTAATTTCTGAAGAATTGCTAGGGTTATGAAGTCTGATTGGTCTTTTTATATTTCTGGAAAAATAATACCCCAAATAACATTTTTGGATCGATATTGATTCGTTAGATCGTTTAAAAACCCTAATTAGGTCAAAAACACGTTTTACTAAAAATAAGGGGTTAAAAAGGTTGATGATTATCCAAATTGATATATATCATTATATAACTAATGCTCAAGAATACTAGGGCTATAACAACTTCAATATTGATATAGAACGATAAATCTGTCCCCTTAAGCAATTAGGGTTCGGAACGATTTTTCCTTTTTCGGATCAAAAATTGAAATTAATTTGCAGAATCAAATAGGTAGGGTTAAATAGAATCCCATAACCCTTTCGATAACGATTCGAATACGAAAGACGAAGAATTAAAAATGAATGTAC
This sequence comes from Heracleum sosnowskyi, assembly GCA_030848705.1. NCBI lineage: Eukaryota > Viridiplantae > Streptophyta > Magnoliopsida > Apiales > Apiaceae > Heracleum > Heracleum sosnowskyi. The sequence continues at coordinate 51,489,646 of CM061244.1, forward strand.
GAAATTTCAACGGGGCTCTTGAATTATCAAAACGGCTCAAATTTGAAGAAAATTCCAAATGACGAAATTTTTGAAAGGGGCTTCCGACTCACCATTTAGCACATAATCACACACTAAATATCATATAATAATATTCCAATATTCCAACATAAATATTTTAGATTAAATATATCATTTAATCAAATAATAAAATTCACGGATATTACAAATCAAGCTGAGCATTTGGGGAAATTTGAAGCAAAGGCAGATGAAGCAATTTTTGTGGGATATGCAGCAGGGAATGCTTACAGAGTCTATAATCTCAGAACCAACATTGTTATGGAATCTGTACATGTTGTTTTTGATGATCTCAAAATGCAAGGTCTTTGTGATGAAGGTTTCCATGAAAGTCTTTCTTTTGAGAATGAGGAAGGAGATCAAGTGAATCATGTTAAGGCTACTGAGAAACAGCCTAAAGTTGTTGTTAGGAATATGTTGTTCTTGATGATAATTATAAAAACACTTAGTAGATTTTGTATTAAGTCATTTTGTAACTGTCAACGGAATGGCATGCTCTGCAGTGTTTCGTTGACAGGAAGCTCATCAACGGAATGAGTGTTGTAGCAATTGCACTGTACAATACTTCACAGTTTGATATGCATTTGATGTATGTATTAGATAGGTTTCCTAAGTCATGTTGACTAAGTACTAGATAGGCAAAATAGGTTGGTTAATTGTAAGTATATCATGCCTTGTAATTTTGCCTAAGTGAAGACATGTCAACGGTATGAAGATTACCCTATCAACGAAACAAGGATACACCATCAACGGAATGAAGAATAAAGCTATCAACGAAATACATTCTCCTGCCATCAACGGATCATTATTGCTCTTCTGTATAGTTGACAAAGTGATAGTGACAGCTTTCTGACAGATCAAAAGGAGATGTAGAAATGTGCATTTGCATTGGGAGCCATTAAAATGGTCACTGGAAATAAGGAAACATTCCAATTCCCAATTGGGTTCTTGAGTGGGATCAGAATAAGCATGAAGACAAAAGACAAGGATCTCCAAGGACCACTGGACAAAAGGAATGAAAAGCAAGCTACTGGCGGTTACCTTTAGTGTACTTAAGTGTAACCAAAAATAGTATTGTAAACTTGAGGAATATATAACCAAGTGTAGCAGTTAAAATAGATAAGGGAAAGAAAAACAAATAGATTGTATTAGCTATTTTTGAGAGCATTTTCTTCTCTACAAATCTAGTAACTGAGCAGCTGTGTACATTTGTATCACAGATTATTTCCGAAATAAAAACACTTCAGTTGGATCATCAAACAATCCAACTGAATTATTTATATCTTGTGTTTTTACTTATTCAGTTCAGTTTTATTTATAAGTGTTTTAAGTTTAAGAAAATATCAAGAATTGTATTCAACCCCCCCCCCCCCTTCTACAATTCTGTTAGGTCATTTGGGATTAACAGTTGTTGTATCTAGCACAGATAAAAGCAACAGTGAAGATGAAATTGTTGCATTAAGGTTGAAAAGAATAGCTGCTAGCAGACCAAATGGTCATTTCGTTGACAGTCATGATGGTGGATTCATTGACAGTCAAAATGAGCGTTTCGTTGACAGCCAAAATGGTCATACCGTTGACAGTCATAGAAATGCTTCTAGAAGTGATCATTTAGGGACAACAAACTCAGGGGGAGTTTCTCAAGGACAAATATCCAATCAAGTCAATCATGATCATGAAGCTACCTCTTCAAGAGCAAATCTACCTCCCTCAAGGAAATGGACTAAAGATCATCCCTTTGAACTTATTATAGGTGATGTTACTTCAAAAGTCCAAACTAGAAGAGCAACTCAAGAAGAATGTCTATATAGCAGCTTTCTGTCTCAAGATGAGCCAAAGAAAGTTGAGGATGCACTTCTAGATCCAGATTGGGTTTTAGCTATGCAAGAGGAGCTAAACAAATTTGAGAGGAACAATGTTTGGAAGCTGGTGCCCAAGCCTAAGGACAGGAGTGTCATAGGCACAAAATGGGTGTTCAGAAACAAGATGGATGAAAATGGGATAGTCACAAGGAACAAAGCTAGATTGGTTGCAAAAGGCTATTCACAGGAAGAAGGAATTGATTTTGATGAAACCTTTGCTCCTGTTGCTAGACTAGAAGCAATAAGGATTTTCCTAGCCTATGCAGCCCATGCCAATTTCAAAGTCTATCAAATGGATGTGAAGAGTGCTTTTCTGAATGGGGAATTGGAAGAGGAGGTGTATGTAAGTCAACCTCCTGGTTTTGAAGATGATGATTTTCCAGAATATGTATACTTCCTCCTCAAAGCACTCTATGGTTTGAAACAAGCACCTAGAGCCTGGTATGACACACTTTCACAGTTCCTCCTTGAGAATCACTTCACTAGAGGTACTGTAGATAAAACTCTTTTTCACAGGGTTGTGAATGGCTCTACTATACTTGTTCAAATTTATGTAGATGACATAATCTTTGGGTCTACAGATGTGAAACTTTGTCAAAAGTTTGTCAAGCTTATTCAAAGTAAATATGAAATGAGCATGATGGGAGAATTAACTTACTTTCTTGGTCTTCAAGTGAAGCAAGTTAATGAAGGCATTTTCATTAGTCAAACAAAATATATTCATGATTTATTAAAGAAATTTAACTTAATGGAATGCTCTCCTGCCAAAACTCCCATGCCTACTGCCACCAAACTTGAATTGAATACTAAGGAAAAATCTGTGGACATTTCAAGTTACAGAGGCATGGTAGGCTCACTTCTATATTTAACAGCTAGTAGACCTGATATTATGTTTGCTACATGTCTATGTGCTAGATTTCAGGCTGATCCTAGGGAATCCCATTTAGTTGCTATTAAAAGAATTTTCAGATATCTCAAAGGAACACCAAACCTTGGCATTTGGTATCCTAGAGAATCTGGTTTTGAACTAATTGGTTATTCAGATGCAGATTTTGCAGGATGTAAAATTGACAGGAAAAGCACAACTGGCACCTGTCAATTCTTAGGAAACAAGCTTGTGTCATGGTTCAGCAAGAAACAAAACTCAGTTTCCACCTCCACAGCTGAGGCTGAGTATATTGCAGCTGGAAGTTGTTGTGCACAGATTTTATGGATGAAAAATCAACTACTTGATTATGGATTAAGAGTTGAGAAAATCCCTATTTTCTATGACAACACTAGTGCCATTGCCATTACTGAGAATCCAGTGCAGCATTCAAGGACCAAGCACATTGAGATCAAGTACCATTTCATTAGAGAACATGTTATGAATGGTACTGTGGAGTTACATTTTGTTCCAAGTGAACAACAACTTGCAGACATCTTTACAAAGCCACTTGATGAATCAACATTCTCAAGATTAGTAAGTGAGCTAGGTATGCTAAATTTCTCTTAATTATTTTTGAGATATTTGCAAGTTACAATGTAGCCAGAAATTTGCTATGTTTTTCTGTGAATTAATTTTCTCAGGAAAAAGTGAAATTTTGTCTAAGTCAAAATTACTATGTCAACGAAACGCACCATTTCGTTGACAGTCTTAGCATTTTTCTGGGTGTTTCGTTGATAGCTCTTTTATATCAACGAAACGCAGCTTTATCAACGAAATAGACGGGACCTTAAACGCCCAATTCTGATTCGTTGATATAGCGCTTTTAATTTGAACCGTTGAGATTTGACACGTCTTTTACCACGATCTATGCATACACCCCTGTAAGTATAAATCATGGTAATACTTTAAGAGTAACGGTTATATTTTTAAGCCAATCCAGTAATTTACATTTATTATTGGACTCATTTTCTGAAAATTTTTGGGGGAGTATTTAAGAAATTCTATTTTCCTTAATTTCTTTTTTTCCTGTTCTCAAAAATTCCAAAGGCTTTTCTCTCTTCTTCTCTCTAACAAGCAATTCAGTTCGAAGCTTTTTCTCACTCAACAATGGCACCCATAGACAAGCTCATGTCTGTTGGAGGGTTTATCTATGAGAAAAACAACTCCATCCCCTTTGTTGTCAAAGAAAGCCCGAACAGTCTGTTTTTCAAAATGATGGACTTCATGAAGAATTGCAAGTTGAGCTACGCAATGTTTCACTCTACACCACTCTACAATGAGATAATCGAAGAAATGTGGACCTCATGTGAGTATAGTGGGACAAATTGCACTTTGCAATTCACCATCCAAGGTAATGAGTATATAGTTAATTCTGATGTGTTGCAAGCATGCTTACACCTTCCTGAAAATAATTGCTCTGCTTTGCCCACATTCACTGAAATGGTTAACATGCTAAATTCCATAAACTACTCATTGCCTACTGATAATTTGGGTAAGATAATTAGGAGAGGTTTGGTTAGGGAATACAGTTATTTAGCTGATGCATTCATTAAAGTCTTTTCTGGTAAAATTAGTAATTTTGATGCATTAACTAATTCCATGTTGATTCTATTTACCATGCTCCTAACTGATAGATATTACAACTTTAGCACCCAACTTATGTATGAAATTGGTGCTAAGTTGGGTGATAAGGCAAATAGGAAGAAAAATATCTATTATGCTAGATTTCTGATGATGTTGGCTAACCATGTTAGTCCAGCACCATTGGTTATCTCTAACCCTGTGTCTAGGTTTGATTGCTTTGTGCAAGAGAATAGAGTATTGACAGACATACTGAGGCTGAACCACAATGGTGATGTTCCAGTGGTGTATCTGCCAATAATTGAGGTAACCACTGCTATCCCTTCTAGTATAGTTGTTACTTCAACTGTATCACCCAGTCCTGTTGCTGTGGAGTCTGTAGTTGTGACCCAACAGGCTCCTTCCCCAGCAACAAAACCAAAATCAAAGAAATCCTCCAAGCCAACCTCAGGTGCTTCCCAAAAGGCACCTGTTGTAAAATCCACTACACAACCTAAGGGGAGTGATGTAAGTGCTGTGAGAGGTGAGGGAAGGGGTGAACATAAAAGAAACCCTAAGGATAAGGAAGGAAAGATGAGTGAGATCCAGCCAAGCCCCATTGTGTCTTCCCAACAAGGCACAATGAGTAATATGGATTTAAGCACAAGTCTAATTGCATCCTCCCAAAAGGATGTAATTATTGAAACAAGCTCTCCTCCAAGAGCACACTCCAAGAGGGTAAGGGACACTTCAAGCCCACAGTCTACTATTTCCCAATACCAAAGGAGAGTGAAGCAAAAATCCCAGGTTTCACAGGGTGCACACACACTGGAAGCAACACTTCCAGTTTCTCAAATTCAGTTTGATGTAACCCCTATCATTACTCTGGGGTTACAGTCCCATTCTTTAAATATAAATCTTGAACCAACTCCTCAAAATTCACCAACTCAATCATTAGATGTGGATATGATCCATTCATCTATCCCTGATTCTCCAACTCTTTTCTTGGAGAAGCCCCACTCTGACATTGGTGACCATCACTTGTTAAGTGATTTGTTGGGCCACCAATCATCCTTTTCTGAAGTTACAAGAGGATCTGTGGAACAATCTCTTAAATCAATCACCACAGATTCTACTGTAATTTCACTTTCTCAAAGTGATTTCTTGACTTCATCAACGAAACAGTCTCTTTCGTTGACAAGTGTCTCTCCATCAACGGTATCCATACCGTTGACAGTTCAAACTACCATATCGTTGATAGTTCATTCTGCACCTTTAATTGAAAATCAAGTTGTTTCCACAACTAGTGCAGATGATCTAGTGGTAGTTGAGACACTTCTAGGATTGAGAGGGAGTGAAACTGAGAGGTTGGCTTGCAGCCAGGTAAAAGGAGAGGTTGAGAGTGAGAGGCTGACTATTTCTTCCAGTCAGGCAAAAGGAGAGGCTGAGGGTTCCACCTTAGTAGGTGAAGGTGAGGGTGTGAGAGGTGTGAGCCATGGGGAGCCCATGATACAAGAAAATAGAGGAGAGAGAGAAAGGACTACAGGAGCAATAAGGGATGAAGCAGCCATTGCAAGTGAGTTAATGGAGGTCAGTGAGGGAGAAAGGGAACCTACTTTCCAAGAGCATTATCAACAAACTCTGGATAGTATTTCCCTGGATCCTGAGACCTTTACTCATCCTGTGCCAGCCTATCAAATTATGGCTCAGCAGGGCAATGTGGAGGCAGAAAGGTCACTAAACCTAATTCATACAACTGCATCAATGCAAAGAGCAAAGGATGCCTTGACCAATCTACCTCCAGGAGCTGCAGCAAGTGGAGACTTTGACTTTTCTGATGATGAGGACAGCTATGGTGACAATCTACATGTGGCCACTACTTCACAGACTAGGACTTCTGTGGTGCCTCCTAGACCAGACTGGTTTTCTCAGGATATGCATGGAAGATTCACTCTAGATGCTGCTATCTCAAGGCAGTACAATGAGGCATATCTAGCTCATGAGTCTGCAAATGCAAGGGACAAGAAATTCTACACGGCCATCATGGATTCTCTGGAAATCCAAAGGCTATAGATGCTACAGACAAGGATTGAAGCTACAGAAATCAAGGATTCCATTAGCAACCTCAAGGATGCTAATGAAAGGAGGCTGGATGAAAAGCTTCCTCTTCTCACTGTGTCCAAGATGACCAGGTTTTTCTCTAAGGAACCTGAAGTGGCTACCTCCTTGAAGACTCTCTCTTCTAGAGTGGACAAGGTGAAAGCTACTTTATCTCATATGCAAAAGGAACAGGAGAATCAAACACAACTATTGGCCCAACTAGTGGCAGCTCAAGGACTCCCAGACATCTCTTTTGATGATAACAAAAAGGGGGAGAAATCTAAGGAGCTAGACATTCAAATCACAAAGGTTATGGTCCCAGCCATTTCCTTACCAAATGAGCCACTAGCAATGGGGGAGCTTGGAAAGAAGCAAAAGGATGGTATTGACCTAATACAGGAAGCTTCTATGAGGATGAGACTTGCAGAACAAATTAAAGACCATTGGTCCAACATAGAAGCAAGGGTCAAGAAAATTGCTGGAACTACAAAGGACTCAAATCCATCAACGGATCAACCATCAACGAATGCCATGGTTCTAGTGTCAACGGAATGGGAGCCACAGACCAATTCTTTCTATAAGGTAGAGCCCCTTCTACATGGAGTCACTCAAGGTCCAAGGAAGGAAAAAGGACAAACTTCATGCATTAGGGATGTGGAACAAGCTACACTCCAAAGAAGCTTATCTCCCAAGTTCCCTGCTAAACCAAAGGGCAAAAATATAGCAAGGATTTTCTATCCTGCACCTTATCCAGATGAGCTCAAGCTTCTTGGTCTACTTATCACAAAAAGCAAGGAAAGCAATGATCATGAGATAAGGAAGCAAAGGGCAATTGTCTACAGGAATGGACAAGAAATCTGTGTTTGGGCTGGTCACCCAAACTTTGCTGAAGCTAAAGCTGAAGTGTCAGAAAGAGCAGCAATGCAAGCCCTTGCAGTTGCTCAATCTCTTGATGAAGAAGAAATACAGCTAGAAGAAAAAGCAAGAGAGGAAAGGAGTGCAAAGAAGAGCACAAGGCAACCAAAGGCAAGAGCTAGGAGAAACATAGCCTTTGAGAATGATGACTCTCAGAGCATTGCATCAGACTCATCTGTACCAATTGCACCTCCAACAATTCCTGATCCAGTTTCAGAGGTAAAGTTAGCCTGTGATCCTAATCATCCTGTCAATTTCCATGATCAGCCAATTGAGCCAAAGGGAGAGCCAATTGAGTTTGATGAGGCCAACTTTCCAAAATTCCTCTTTGAAATGGATCCAAAGAAGAAATCTAAGCAAAGGGCTACCAAGGCTAAGCCAATTCTGGTAAGCAGACCACAAGCTGAGAAACCCCCTACCAACCCAGAAGACTTCATCTACATTGCTGATATCAGGGAGGAGTCTGACATTCATATCAATCTTGATGACCTGGTTGAAGTGAGAGGAATAGCAGCTTCTTACAAACTACCAGAGAGATTGGTATTTGTCTACAAGGGTGGGAGAGAACAGGTTTGGCCTCTACACAGAATTCTGGGAGAAGACTATCAGACACTGCTATCTGTGTTTAAATGTTTGAAGAAAGATTTTGGTTTTACCAAAACAGCCAAGTCTGAGGTTGTCTCCAAGATTTGCCAAATCAAAGCTAGCTGGAACAAGCCTGGTGCACTTCCCAGAGTATTGAAGGTCCCTCAAACAGGAAAGATAATTCATCTCCAACCTTTTTGGATGATGGAATTAAGTAATAAGGACAACTGTAGAAGATTCTTCAGAATAGAAGACCAACTGGAGAAGGCATCCAATGAAACTCTAAGATTAATGCAATCCAAGTTGGGGAATCAAGATGAAGAAGAGAAGATTTTCTACAGAAGACTTCAAGCTCAAATTGAGGAGAACAATGCAAGAAAAGGGAAGAAAACAAGACCACAGAGGCAAAGATGAAAAATCTGCTCAGTCTAAAGGAGCAACTCTGTGCACTTGTTTTGTAAGATTTTCTACTTTGCATTTCAATTAAATTCAATGAAGCTCAATGCAATTTCTACTTTTATCATGTGTAATATGTCTGAGTGTTTTTGTTATCATCAAGGCTCTTGATTTATGGTTGTTATTCTATCAGTCATAAATTGGGGGAGATTGTTAGGAATATGTTGTTCTTGATGATATTTATAAAAACACTTAGTAGATTTTGTATTAAGTCATTTTGTAACTGTCAACGAAATGGCATGCTTTGCAGTGTTTCGTTGACAGGAAGCTCATCAACGAAATGAGTGATGTAGCAATTGCACTGTACAATACTTCACAGTTTGATATGCAATTTGTTGTATGTATTAGATAGGTTTTTCTAAGTCATGTTGACTAAGTACTAGATAGGCAAAATAGGTTGGTGAATTGTAAATATATTATGCCATGTAATTTTGCCTAAGTGAAGACATGTCAACGGTATGAAGATTACTCTATCAACGGTATGAAGATTAGTCTGTCAACGGAATGAAGATTAGTCTGTCAACGGAATGAAGATTACTCTATCAACGAAACGAGGAATACACCATCAACGAAATGAAGAATAAAGCTATCAACGAAACACATCTCCATGCCATCAACGAATCACTATTACTTTTTGAATAGTTGACAAAGTGATAGTGACAGTTTACTGAACAGATCTAAAGGAGATATGGAAGTGTACTGTGCATTGGAAGCCATCAAAATGGTTACTGGAAATAAGGAAACATTCCAATTTCCAATAAAGCTCTTGGGAGTGATCATAATAAGCGTGAAGACAAAAGCAAGGATCTCCAAGGACCATTGGACAAAAGGAATGAAAAGCAAACTACTGATGGTTATTACTAGTGTACTTTAGTGTAACCAAAAATAGTATTGTAAACTTGGGAATGTATATAACCAAGTGTAGCAGTTAAAATAGAAGAGAGAGAGAGAAGAAAAACAAATAGATTGTATTAGCTATCTTTGAGAGCATACTTCTCTACACTCTTGTAACTAAGCAGCTGTGTACATTTTGTATCACAGATTATTTCTGCAATAAAAATCACTTCAGTTGGATCATCAAACAATCCAACTGAAATTATTTATGTGCTTGTGATTTTTACATTAAGTTCAGTTTTTATTTGTAAGTTGTTTTTAAGTTTAATAAATATCAAGAATTGTATTCAACCCCCCCCCCCCCTTCTACAATTCTGTTAGGTCATTTGGGATTAACAGAGGGAATGCAAGACGTGCAAGAAAATGGCGTATCATGACTCTCGAAACTGTCCCAAAAAAAAAATAACACAAATTCAAACCCATTGACAAATCATTCCCTCTGAGTTTGCTACTTGATTTACAGTGTTTTGAAAGATTTCGCCTTGAAAGTTTTGTATTTGTTTTTCAGAATTTAATCAACGATGATATGGGGGTTTTATATATTGATAAAACGTTTTGTCCTGAATACGTTTTTAGTGCTCAATGCATGTTATTCAAATTATTCCAGTAAGTATTGTATTACCAAAGATACAGAATGTTGTAGCATTTGCCTGGAATACTAGCTACTGTATTTGTGTGTTTCATATTTTAATGTCCAAAATACAGATCATCAAGTTGTCATTCTTGCGAATAAGCGTATTGAAGGGAGCGTATCGCCATTCTATGATTATTGTTATGGACCTGATTACAAACCAGAATGGGCTTGTAATCTAATTATCTATGACATTTCAGACTAGGTTCTATTATCTAATATAATTATCGCCTATGGGAAAATCTGAGTTCGGGAACTACTCTCAGAACACTGAACTTTTGCTGTGCAGCAATGGTTCAAAATTGATAATAATATTAATGCTCTAACAATATATAAAATCAAAAAAAACTTTGGGCTACCAATAGGCCATAGATTAACAGAATATCGTACAAAATCACAAGATTTACTTATACTAAACCACATTAATTTTGATTCCTAATCACATGTATAGTCTAACTTTAGGAAAAATAGGAAAAATTGGATTGCATAGGTGATTCTAATACCCTGTTGCCAACTCCTTGAAAACAAATTTTTTAACAACTTATGACTTTAATTTGTTTACTTATATCAATAGTTACTATCACTTAATTGCAGACTGTAATATACATGTTTAAATTAAAAAAATTGTATATTTTATCTATACTACAGAAGAAATAAAGCGTTCTGAAAAGTTTATTGAATTATTTAATATAATTGAAAAATACAACAAACCAAAGATAAAACCACATTATTTCATATATAACCAATTGCAGAATCCGGCTCCTTGTGCTAATCTATAAGAAAATACGAGATCACTAAAATAGGAAAGAATATTTACAATATTGAATATTACAAGCGTAATTAACTAGACTAATTTAATACTCCCACAATAAAACACGAACACTTAAAGAAAACATATAACTGTAGTGCTTCGTGAATCATTTTAACGAAAATCAACATGAATAATGGAGCTAAAAAAATACAAAACACTTAAAAGGAATCTTCTAATATTTAGGGAAATTTTAAAGGAATCTCAGATAAATTATAATATAAAATCATAGTAAAAAAAATTTAGAAAAAATTTAAAGGAATCTTCTAATATTTAGGGAACATTTAAAGGAATCTACTAAATTATTTAAAGAACACTTAGTAAAAATTTTATAAATGATTTAAAGAAATCTTCTAATATTTAAAGGAATCTTCTAGACCATTTTAAGGAATCTTCTAATATTCAGGAAAATTTTCAAGGAATTTCAGATAAATTATAATATAAAATCATAGTAAAAAATAAAATTTAGAAAATATTTAAAGGAATATTCTAATATTTAGGGAACATTTAAAGGAATCTACTAAATTATTTAAAGAACACTTAGTAAAATTTGATAAATTATAGAGTAAAGTGCATTTTGTGTACTCGCATTTTACTCAAGACACCACTTGCAATACTATAGTTCAAAATTGAGCAGTTGCAATATCAATGTTTATATTTCAATGCACTTTGTTGCATTCCGTTAACTCCGTTATTAATTTAGGAAGTAAAGTGCACTTTGTGTACTCGCACTTTACTCTAAAGTGCATTTTGTGTACCCGCACTTTGCTCAATACATCACTTGCAATACTTTAGTTCAAAAATTAGAGTAAAGTGCGAGTACACAAAATGCCCTTTAGAGTAAAGTGCGAGTACACAAAGTACACTTTACTCCCTAAATTAATAACGGAGTTAACCTTAATTAACGGAATGCAACAAAGTGCAGTGAAATACAAACATTGATATTGCAACTGCTCGATTTTAAACTATAGTATTACAAGTGGTGTCTTGACTAAAGTACGAGTACACAAAGTGCACTTTACTCTAAATTATAATATATAATAATTCTAGAAAAATTACAGATACCTCCTAATATTTAAAGAATATTTAAAAATATATATTAATTTATTTATTATAAACAGAACACTTAAAAATTATATTAATTTAAAATAGGGTTTTTTTAATAAATACTCAATTACTCAAAAAACCTTTTTGCAAAAATACTATGTGTTTTTTAATTTTTTTTGCGAAAATACCAAAATATTTGCAAAAATACCAACTTTTTGAAAATATTTGCAAAAATACAGTCTGCAACTACTTTCAACCATATTTGCAACTGCAACCAAAATCAACACATATGCAACTTTTTAATCAAAAATGATTTTTTTTTCAGGTGTATGTGGTAAACAACCCTAAAATCGGGTTTAGAGACTAGGTTTAGGGCCCTAAACCCTAAACAAGTAACAATTTTTTTTGAATTCTCAACTGTTTTTCAATCATTTTTTAAAAAGTTGCTTCTGGTTGCATCCTGTTGCGTTGGTTGCAGACTGTATTTTTGGTTGCATCTGTGGTTCATTTTAGTTGCAGTTGCAGATGGTTGAAAGTAGTTGCCGACCCTATTTTTGCAAATATTTTCAAAAAGTTAGTATTTTTGCAAATATTTTCAAAAGATGGTAAAATTGCAAAAAAAAACTTAGAAAAAGTAGTATTTTTGATAATTTCTCTTTAAAATATTAATTTTAAAGAATATAATATTATAATAGGACAAATTGCAACAAAAATATTTAAGAAATACTTACAATATTTTAAAAAAAATATAATATAAAACACTTATAATATAAAACACTTAAAAAAGTCTACTGAATTAACTAATAGAACAATTAGTAAAATTTATTAAATCATTATACAATATTATATTTTTAAAAAATATATAAAATAATCTTTTAATATTTAGGGAACATTTAAAGAAATCTCAAATAAATTATAATATACAGTTATATTTAAAAAAAATTAAAAATATATACTAATATTGAAAAAACACTTACAAGGATCTATTAAATAATCTAATATAACATTTAGTGAAATATTAATTAATTATAAAAAGAATTTAGTGAGTTAATAGGACAAATCCCAACCAATATATTTCAAGAATACTGACAAGAATTTTGAAACACTTAAAAATATCTAATTAGTGAAATCTGATAAATCATAATACAAAATAAAATTGAGGAAAAATTAAAAAAATTCTAATATTTAGGGAACATTTTAAAAGAATCAAAAGATAAATGTTAAATAATGGCTAAATAAGTAGGCATATAAAAATTTAGGAAACATTTAAAAGAATAAATAAAAACATAAAATTTAGAAAACATAAAAAAATCTTCTAATATTTAGGAAAAATTTAAAAGAATTTAAAAAAGATCTAAATACCCTGTTGCCAATTCCTTGAAAACAAATTTTTTACCAACTCCTTATGACTTTAATTTTTTTGCTTATAATTCATTCTAAGAGACCCCTAATATCACAAATTAGAATGTCGGAAACAGTGCAACATTTATCCTGAGAAAAGTTTAAAATCAAAGACATTGTGTTGGTGCTCTCAGACTCCAAAAACAAAGTTCTTAATCCCAATATTACCATCAAGGATTAGTCCTTTTTTAATAAGTAAAATATCAGCTGTAAGAGGATCAAAAGATGCATTCAGGTATTTGGACAAAGCAGCCACACATTTGTTCTGATGATCACGAAGCACATATTATCCCAAAGACATGATTCGAATACATTATTTGGCAGAAGGTGACACAAAATGATATACCAGTTGCTAGGTCTTCTTGTCCCGTCTCTAAACATCTCCTTAGAAAAAACATTCTAATTTGATAAAATCCACATGAATTCTACTAAAATTTATAGGTTTGTCTATAAAAATACCAAATAGAATAGATTAAAAACAAAAAAATTAAACCAGCAAGGATAAAAAATATAAGTGCAGAACTATTTTAAGTGTTCCTGACAAATCATTGTCTAGAAAAGACAAATAAGAAAATGCTCTTAGATATCAATAATACCACATCATGTAACAATGGTTAGTTAGTTAACCTTCATTTCTGTTGTGAGGAAGAAAATTATAGGTAGAGAGATATAGGTAATAAGCAGCCATGATTTCGAAATTCTTACATAGCCTCATTATTCTGTAATCAGAGAATAGACAATAAATTTTCGTACAAGAGATTCTCTACAAAAACTTGAAGAAAACATCAAGTCTGTCTCTTAACTATTCTGAAAATTATTTTAAAAAAAAACCCCTTCACAACAAATTTACACAAAAAAGATCGTTGAGTAACAAAATCTAAACACAAACTACAAAACAATAAAAAACCAAAATTTACTTGAATCTTTTCACCAAGAATAAAGCCCATGTACTATGCAAATTACTGTTTATTTGTGGATACACCAAAATTTCAAACCCCAATAACATTAAACAGGAAATAGGGCAGAATGTAATTAATCTATTGTACCACAACCACGGCTAAATGTAATTAAATTATTGTACAGTATATAAAACTGAATAGAGGAAATGCATGCAAATAAAAAAGGACTTGTTCTTTAATTTAGAAAACATAATAAATCCACTAAAATTTTCAATGCTCTCAATTTGGAGCATCATTTCCCTCTTGATCAAGTATGGAAGATATAGCATCTCGTCATTCATTAATTCGAGTGAAAATCATCCGGCGAACAATCTCAAATCGCAATTTATCCAATTGCTCTAGCTGCTCATACTACATAGAAACAAAATTAAGAACATAAGTTATACATTTGAAGTAACCTGATATAAAAATCAATAAATTTTTAATGGTATTTAAACATTTAACTTACACTTTCTTCTACAATATTTGCTGACCAGGATTCTACACCACCCCCGTAATAAATCTCCATATATCTCAGTGCAAAAACTCCACTATCAATTTCATTGTAGTTCGTCTGCCATTTCATTTTCAAAAATCTTGGCTCTAAACGACTAACTTCAAATGTTTTCGGAAAGTTTTTTTATCGCAAGGAATGATACAACATTCTTATGCTGCAGGTTCGATTATTTTTTTGAATTATATATAGTTATAAAAGAAAAAAAAACATTCCATGACTGGGTTAAAAGAATAATGTGAATATAGATCATATTCCATTAACATACCAGTACATCGATCATATCCCCATATATATATCATGTACAGAACCCTCTGAACTCTTGTTGTCCAGTATATCCAAAGAAGGCATTTTAAGATTGTAACAGACAAATTAATGATGCGTTGTACTTAACATTGGGAAGAAAACCTGTAAAAAAAAGTGGTAGGATATACACCATACTATTCTTTTTGGTACAACTGTTAGCAAAAATTGACATTGATAAGTTACCAGATCAAGAGTATCCAGAGAAACATTGAATGTTGTGCATGTATTCCATTCTCTCACTGAATGACATAGACATGCTAACTGAAGAAACAATGAAATTCATCTTGAAGTTTCTATCAATTAGCTGAGTTTCTTTAATAGCTTAAACAACACGTGCTGGAGTAAGTAGAGAATCATGTCTGCGAACCAGGAATTGTGATATCCACATGTCTTTAACGTTTTTGTCATCTGATAGTTCAATAGAATTTGGACTGTTTGGCAAAACGATGATTTTATGAACATCATATTCCGTGATAGAGGAATCTTCAACTTGAAATGATTTCACAATAAAGTAACTAAATGAACGTGGATATTCCCTCAGGTTAAACAAATAACAAACTCTCAAAACCCGTTTCAATGACCCATTTTTTCTGAATCTCTGACAGATTGGATATTACATCAGTTAAAACATCAGGATTCAACCTTACTAGTAAACGTTCTTCCCGTTCCATAGTTTTTTGACATCAACCACCAGCGATCTGCATAAAAAATTGTTTCTATATTAAAAATATTGTAGAATGAACATCTAATACAAACATCGTATTGTGGAATCTCACCTTTGATTTTATGTATTATACTCAATTGAAGTTCTGTAAAGTGATGTGAAGTTCTATAAAGTGATGTGATGATTTATAGAAAACATTCAGACGAGTCGGCTATTGGGGTTATGATTTATTGCAGTAAATGACAAGATTCTTATTACAATCAATCCCTGAATTGACGTCAATCCACGATTCTGTTAATTTAATCATTTCTCAAAATAGACGCTTACCTTTTTCAACAATAATCAATCAAAGAAACAGATTTAAGGGTATTATAGTTTCACCACGATGTTTAAATTATTCACAAAAATGCCATTGACTTATATTAGTTAAATTAAAATAATGTTATAGTAAATCAATGGTCTAGGAGCAGTTCTCTTGATAGATTGGTTCTCTCTAGAACCTTACTATATATATATATATATATATATATATATATATATATATATATGTAGAACCATTAACCTTAGAACCCTTAGAACCTTATTTTTAATTTTAAAAAAATATATGATATATTAGATATCTTTTAGAAGGGCAATTTTGTACAATTAAATTTAAGATTTAAATCAGCGCCAAATCAAATTTGATTGACAGCTGTTGAGATACTCATATGCTATACATACGATCCTATCTCACAAAACCCCCAATCAGTACCCAGAAAATCATTTATTGGTTATCGTTTATTGGTTATAAATCAAGCTTCCTCACAGTTCTTCGCAAAATCTCATTACCATCGGCTGCTATACTGGTTAGTAGAAATTTGGAGAGATTACAAAGGTTTTTCTATTCATTACTTTGTTATTTACAAACTAGTGATCAGTGATACTTATTGTAGGTGATTCATGGGTTTAGGTTCGTGGTATTGAATCAAAGAAGCAAAGTAAGGGTTATGAGACTACAACTGACATTGTAAAATGTGTAAGTCTTAAATTTTTTATTTTCTATTGTCGGTGCCATTTTTTGGGAATTAGGGTTCTTCATTAGAATCTTAGTTTTATTTTCGTTTTTTGAAAGTACTTGGAAAATTCAATATCCGGTTAATATGTTCGTCTATTGTATATTTGAGTTCTTCAGCAGAATACTAATTTTTTTAATGAATTTGTACAAGTTCTAGTGTGTTTGAGGAATAGAAAATAATTTCCATGTCCAACCCATTATTTGATGATGAACAAATTTATTGATTAAATATATTATGAGTTGCCCAATTGTTAGAGATGATTGTGATCAAATAAATATGCAGCTCGACATAAGGAAAATTTGAGTGAGGACAAAAAATTGAGAGGAAAAACTAAAGCTAGGGTGGAGCAAGGAGTAAATGTTGAGAGACGAAGTAAGTTTAGAAATGATCCACAATTCAACATCGTGGATGACGATTTCGTGGAGGGTTCGCTAAAGGCTGCAAAAAAAGGCTTTGAAGCAGCGACAAGTCATGTTGAAGGACACTAATGGGAACAATGTAAATTCTAATGCCTCTAAGAAGAGGACTAAATCTGATTTTCAGGTAATATTTGTTTAACTATTTTTAGAAGATAATGTAATAAATAATCAAATAGTCAAAAGTTCTGTTGTAGAATTTTTACCATTCTATAAAGTTATGTAGTGAAATTGTTAAAATTTCAAAGCTCTATTGCTGAATTGTAGTTACATAAAAGTTCAGTAGTGGAATTATATTTATAATTGAACTCGATTAGATTCGTTGTTACATCCAACCACTTAATAATTTGCATCCGCTGGTCATTGCTAATACATTTGAATGTTTGACTTTGCAACATGCATTAAAGACCTGAATCTTAGAATAAAGATAAACCAAAATTTGACCTATATGTTTCAGTTCTAATGCTAAACTTCTAATGCTTTTACATGTCTTAGTCTACTGCAGAACATGTAGGTAGGATTAAACCCGACATTGTTATAAGTATTTGTATAGTTCATTATTGAGTTTTATGCCACTGAAGAACTTTTAATTTTTTGTAAAACTTGGACGTCTGGTTGTTAGACTATGGAATTGTCATGTTATTTTTTTAAAAATAGCAATTTTATATAACTCGCATGGTGTAATTTACTCTTTTTTCAAATTGATTTCTGAGACGAATAGTTTGTACTAAAATGATGGAAATTATCTGGAGAGTTCAAATGAAGGACAAACTAAAAAGAAGAAGAAGTTAAAGAAACGTATACAAGACGTGAGCAACAAAATGAAAGAACAGGTGTGCATATGAATGCATTGTTTCATTTTTTTTAATATGTATATGTATTTATATTGAGTTGATGTGTAGCCTTTTTTTCAAAATAATAAGCAGGTTTTAGCAGTACAAGTACAAAATGAAACTAAAAAAATGGCAAAGGAAGCAGAAGGCTGCTATTGGCTTGAAGGATGACGAAGAAGTAGTAAAAAAGTTAAGGGATTATGAGGGATACATACAAAGAAAATTTACACCGGAAGTCTTTTCGGAGATGGTTGCAAGATTGAACAAAAAACAGAAAGAATGGGTGGTGAGAACAGGGTTTGGTGGTCTATTACAATTCCAAATGCAGCACTACCCACACCGACTAGGTTATAAGATTGCAGAATCAATTGATAGGAAAAGATGTAGTCTAAAATTAATAGACGGGAATGTGGAAATCTCTCCAGTTATTGTGAGTAAAGTGCTTGGTATGCTGAATGGAGAAAAAGAAATTGAATTTACTAGTGACCAAACCGAGGAGGATTTGTGGGTAAAACAATTTGAAAATAAAGCGAATGGGAAGATTACACCAAGAATGGTTTATAATAGAATGAATCGTTGTGAGGATCTGGATAGGATGTTTAAGCTGAACTTTATGGTGTTGATGAGCAACTTTCTAATAGAGACCAATGCCAATGGATACGTGAACCAGGAGATTTTACACTTTAAAGGAAATGTTGATCATTGTTATGAGTATAAATGGTGTGAACTTCTCATTAGTAGAATTAAATCATCCCACAGATATTGGGAATCTTAACCATCTAGCAAACATTTCACAGGATCTTTGCCATTTCTGATTGTAAGCAACTTTATATAAATACATATATCTATATTTGTTGTTATATTTTTAACTGTGTAAAT
This sequence comes from Heracleum sosnowskyi, assembly GCA_030848705.1. NCBI lineage: Eukaryota > Viridiplantae > Streptophyta > Magnoliopsida > Apiales > Apiaceae > Heracleum > Heracleum sosnowskyi. The sequence goes on from CM061244.1 coordinate 51,508,495, forward strand.
GTGTTTATATAGTATCTCTACGTTGATCGAGTTAAAAACAACACCACGCGAGATGTTGAGAGGAGATATCTGCTTATATAGCATGGTCTGATGGACTGCTGCGTGAGAGACAAAAAAATGAATTAAACGGCAACTGTTTTGAGGTCGGTGAAATTTTGAAATTGGATGACAAAACAGAAAAGCTTCAGGTATAAGTTGTTAAACAAATGATCTATTTGACTTAATTTCACAAATTTAAATTATATTATCTAACTGATGGTAATTTTTGTAGAGAAATGATGAAGCCAAACTGGTTTTCAATGGCGTGACATTTTCTTTGACAACGGACTGAGTAAGTACGGATGGAAATGAATGTGTTCAAAGAAAGGTATGTTTTTCTATGACATGATAGAGTCATGTACCATAGTTCTACTGCACCACACTTTAATAATTAATGTTCTAATGCAGAACTTGTGTATAGCAATAGTAATTTAGCACTTAAACAAGCAAAATTATATAGTAATGACTAGTAGCTGAATAATAAATAAGAGTAAAATTTAGTAATGACTAGTAGATGAATTATAAATAATTTTAAGTTCTGCAGCTGAATTCCAATTACTTAAAAGTGCAGCAGCGGAATTATATTTATGTGTCGACTATTTACTGTTGTCATCGCGTTTAGTGTTTCAGTTCTACTGCAGAATTTATATTTAGAATTTAATAAATTACTTATACGCAGAATGTGACGGAAGAACAAGATAATCGAGCAATTTTACATGATGAGCTATTTGATTTAACAAATGGTGAGGTATGATTTGTAGTGAAAATCAGGTTTATACTAACATCTGTGTTTTGCTATTGAATTTTGATTTTTGTATACTAGTATATTTTAGTAACGATTAGTAGCTAAATTGTAAATAACTTGATGTTCTGCAGCTGAATTCCAAGTACTTAAAAGTGCAGCAGCAGAATTATATTTATATGTGAACTCGATGATACTTGTTGTTCCGTGTCACTTTAAGAATCCGCATTAGGTATAATAGCAATCTCCCCACCCAAAGGAACTCAACCTAAGGGATAATAATTTGAATAACGTTAATGCAAATACTTTATTCAAAAGTGTACTATTTTGGACAGCTTGACCACCCCTGAATAAAAGTGTGATAACTTTCTGTAGAAAATGCATTTTTATGATCTGTAAAATTTGCTATAAACTAGACTTCGATACCTTTCCAATGATATATCACACTGCACCTAGAACCTTCTAGATCAAAGCAGTTTATTCTGCCAAATTGGTTCAAAAACATGATCAGAATTCTGATTTTCTGCGTCATTCTCCTCGAGGTGAAAAGGACTCGACCTCGACTCTTTACCGATGTCATCGCATTTATTGTTTCACTTCTATTGTAGAACTTATATTTAGAATTTAATAAATTACTTATACGCAGAATGTCACGGAAGAACAAGATAATCGAGCAATTTTACATGATGAGCTATTTGATTCAACAAATGATGAGGTATGATTTATAGTGGAAATCAGGTTTATATTAACATTTGTATTTTGCTATTGAATTTTTGTGTTTTGTATACTAATATTTTTTTCGCAATAAACAGCAATTTTACGAGATATTTCTAAAGAAACTAGATATCCTAAGACAAATTGTTGGTGATTGTGAGAGAACACTTGTAAGAGCATGCAAAATGTTCCCTGCTAATGCAAATAACGAGACTTTTAAGTTGAGAATGAAAGAAATCTTGAACTAGCCTGAAATATTTTGCGAGGCCACACCAAAAAATCGGTCTGAGCATGAAGCTGGTATTGTTGACAAAGAAAATGACGCATGGGAGATTTGGCCAACGCAATTTACAAATGAAGTTAACAAACTAGTAGATGAAGTTTCCTCTGGGAAGAACAAAAATGCTGATGATTTTGGAAATTCTGAGATACCAAGTTTTTCAATGGGAATAAGTCAAATTGAACCGTGAAACTTGTGTGTTGATCTGAATATGGAGAATAATGTTCAGATGATGAATGTAGGACAAGGGGCTAAGTCTAAAAAATATTTAAAAGGGAAGGCAGAAATTCCTGATAAAAAGGAAGCTCAAGGAGGTGGTAAAAGACCAAAACGAGATGTTCGGCCATCCAATAATCTAAAGTCTCCATTTGTACGTAGAGGCACTGAGCTTAGTGGAAGGCAAATTACTTCGGAAGAAGAAGCAATCTGGCAGTGGCTTTTCAAGGACAAGAGGAACAATAAGTAAGTTGGTTACTCAGTATTCTTAAGGGGCATTTTTTTTCTACATGATATATTGTCTAACATGTGATTTACGCAAGTTTGTTTCTCGTACAGTGAGCATATCTATGCCTTTGTTGACAAGCTATGTACAAAAGAATTGTTCCAGTCTCTGAAGTACAATTCATGGGTGGAAGGTAGTGTCATTGATTGTTGGACATATTGCTTAAATGATGATGAGAGATTGAAGTCACCTTCTTCACCGCTTAGATTGTTTTTTACGGTGGAGTCCACAGTAAGTTCAAGTGTTTTGAAAGCTACGTCTTTTATGCTTTAATATTTTTGTGTATGTATAATAGCTGAATATAATTGTTATCGTAGGTAGTTGCAATTGGACATAGTGGTAAAAGCAATGATGAAAGGTATTCCAACTTGTTGGACCATATTGATATGGTTATTAGCACAGTCAACTATCAACAAAACAGGAACTATACTGCAAGGGACTTTGATATGGTATGTAAAATTTAATGTGTTATGTTGCTTAATTTTGTAGTTCTTTTTCCCAATACACCAAGGTCTACACCATTATGTCATTTGTTATGACCTGAAGCATCTTTCTTGGGAAATAATAGACAATGTCGTAATGTCAACTGATTATGGGGATGTGCCACGGTACTTGGTAAGTGCTTAAAATTGGTCAACTATTAGTAATTATATCAATAGGGTTACTTATGTTTTTTTAATATGCGCAACACACACTTTTTGTGAGGTATTTATCTGCTGAGCGCGTACCTGGGTGGGAAAAAGTTCGGGACTTGAACCTTGAATTTGTTCGGATGGAATGGCAAACAGTAGACAATAGTGCTGACTGTGGGATATTTGTGATGCGACACATGGAAACATATATGGGGGGAAATAAATGGAGCATGCGACTTCCCATTGAAGGCGTAAGTGAAAATAACTAGTAAATTTGGTAACATACTTGTTGTATAATGTCAATTTGTAGTTTCGTGAAGTAATTTGTCATGTTTTTTTTGTAATAGCTTCATCAGAAATCTCAGTTGGAGAAATTGAGAAAAATTTATTTCCATCAGATCATCACTAGCCATAGAAATGTTAATGGACAAAAGATCATTGATGCTGCAAAAAAATGGAACGATAAAAGGTTCAATCAGGGATATGTGAGAAGGCCAAAAGCAGGACATTTGAAATAGGTTTTTACATATGATTTCAGTAATTCCTTTTTAGTGAGAAACATTATCTAAGTGTGTTTTAAAAATTGTGATCGTATTTCAGTTGTCACATTGATGTTTATTTGGAAAATGTATTGGATTGGTTTATATCCAAAATAATGGTTTGAAAAATGTTACATCTAGATTTGTAAAGTTAATTTTTGAATGCAGTACCTAGATTAACATTAATGGCAGAAAAGTATTTTTTATGGTTAATTATTGTAAAGACTAATTACGAGTTCTGCTGCATAACCAAAAGTAGCAGTTATAAAATATATACAAGATGTATAAGATGATTCAGTTTTTCTTAATGGTACTTGAAAATTTTATAGTACTGCAAGCCAAAGGATCCAGGTTTGGGTATATAAAATCAATATAAGAACACCAACGACTTGATAGGATTACTTATACCCAATTAGGTACGAGTTCAGTTGTCGGACCGAGAAGTTTAAAAGAAGAATTTCTAAATTGCATATAAAGATGCTTATATTTAGGTACACACTGTATATATTTTTTTGCTAAGGGAACAGCTTATAGTTAAATTGTGTGCATGCCTTTATTCTAAATCAGTAACATATTAAAGACAAATTATATTTCTTGAAATACAAATTTTCACATATCCATCTTTCTCAAGAAGTAGAGAAGTATTCACAAGTTTATATGCTGAACCTACAAGTTATTATGGATTATTTGAAATTAGAAACTAGTAAAATAAATTGTACACATTTCAGTAAAATATCAAACATGTGAAATGTAATAAAAAAAATCTGAAGCAAAAGAAACCTCTAAAAATAAAAGCCAATGTGATTACAAGTTTGTTGTCTGAAAAGAGATAATAATATAAAGCTTTGCATTCGCTAGCTACCGCTACTATTTTTGCATCTCTTTGGTCATACTCCCTCCATCCCAACGGATTGTCAACAATTTCCATTATAGGATGTCCCAACCAATTGTTAAAATTTGAGTAGATCCCACCAACTTGCACACTTTTTCTTTCCTTTTCTTTACCCTTCTTAATCTCCGTGCCTCATCTAAATGTTAACAATTGAATGGGATGGAGGAAATAATATTTTTTTGTATTCACAAGTTCATATGTTGAACCTACAAGTTATTATCGAGGATTTAATTAGAAACTAGTAAAGTAAAACCTACACATTTTAGTAAAATTTAAAACATGTAATATATGATTAAAAACCAAATTTGAAGCAAAAGAAACCTTTAAAAATAAAAACAAATGTGATTACAAGTTTGTTGTCCGAAAAGTGATTATAATATAAATTTTTGCATTTGCTAGTTCCGCTACTACATTTCCTTCTCTTTGGTTATAATTTTTTTTAGTATTCATAGGTTCATATGATAAACTACAAGCTCTTATTCAAAATTTATAATTAGAAACTATTAATGTAAAGTAAATTGTACACATTTCAGTAAAGTATAAAACATGTAAAATGTGATTAAAAAAACAAATCTGAAGCAAAAGAAATCTTTTAAAAATAAAAGTGAATGTGATTACAAGTTCATTGTCCGAAAAGAGATAATAATAGCTACTGATACTACATTTACATCTCTTTGGTTATAATATTTTTAAGTATTCACAGGTTCATATTTTTAACCATATTTTCTAAATGATGCTAATTATTATAGAGAAATGATGAAGTCAAACTGGTTGTCAATGGTGTGACATTTTCTTTGGCAATGGACGGAGTAAGTACAGAGGGAAATGAATGTGTTCAAAGAAAGTTATGTTTTTCTATGACATGATAGAGTCGTGTACCATAGTTCTACTGCAGCACCCTTTAAAAATTAATATTCTACTGCAGAAGTTGTTTATAGCAATAATAATTTTGCACTTACACAAGCAAAATTTTACTACAAAATTAGTATGAATATCATTTATATATCCTATTATTGTAGAGTTCTGTTTGTTAAATTAGTGATAAACAATCAACAATGATAAAAATATGAAGGACTTACCAGTCAAGTGGTATTTGCATATTTTTGTAGTAACGATCAGTAGCTGAATTGTAAATAATTTTAAGTTCCGCAGCTGAATTCCAAGTACTTAAAAGTGCAGCAGCAGAATTATATTTATATGTGAACTCGGTGATACTTGTTGTTCCGTGTCACTCTAAGAATCCACATTAGGTATAATAGCAATCTCCTCACCCAAGGTATAATAGTTTGAATAACGTTAATGCAGATACTTTATTCAAAAGTGTACTATTTTGGACAGCTTGACCACCCCTGAATAAGAGTTTGATAACTTTATGTAGAAAATGCATTTTTATGATCCGTAAAATTTGCTATAAACTAGACTTCGATACCTTTCCAATGATATATCACACTGCACCTAGAACCTTCTAGATCAAAGCAATTTATTCTGCCAAATTGGGTCAAAAACAGCCTCAGAATTCTGATTTTCTGCGTCATTCTCCCCGAGGTGAAAAGGACTCGACCTCGATTCTTTACCGATGTCATCGCGTTTAGTGTTTCAGTTCTACTGCAGAACTTATATTTGGAATTTAATAAATTACTTATACGAAGAATGTCATGGAAGAACAAGATAATCGAGCAATTTTACATGATGAGCTATTTGATTTAACAAATGACGAGGTACGATTTATAGTGAAAATCGGATTTATATTGACATCTGTGTTTTGTTATTGAATTTTGTTTTTTGTATACTAGTATATTTTAGTAACGATTAGTAGCTGAATTGTAAATAACTTGATGTTCTGCAGCTGAATTCCAAGTACTTAAAAGTGCAGCAGCAGAATTATATTTATATGTGAACTCAGTGATACTTGTTGTTCCGTGTCACCCTAAGAATCCGCATTAGGTATAATAGCAATCTCCCCACCCAAAGGAACTCAACCTAAGGCATAATATTTTGAATAACGTTATTGCAAATACTTTATTCAAAAGTGTACTATTTTGGACAGCTTGATCACCCCTAAATAAAAATGTGATAACTTTCTGTAGAAAATGCATGTTTATGATCCGTAAAATTTGTTATATACTAGACTTCGATACCTTTCCAATGATATATCACACTGCACCTAGAACCTTCTAGATCAAACCAGTTTATTCTGCCAAATTGTGTCAAAAACGGGCTCAGAATTCTGATTTTCTGCGTCATTCTCCCCGAGGTGAAAAGGACTCGACCTCGACTCTTTACCGTTGTCATCGCGTTTAGTGTTTCAGTTTTACTGCAGAACTTATATTTAGAATTTAATAAATTACTTATACGCAGAATGTCACGGAAGAACAAGATAATCGAGCAATTTTACATGATGAGCTATTTGATTTAACAAATGATGAGTTATGATTTATATTGAAAATCAGGTTTATATTGACATCTGTGTTTTGCTATTGAATTTTGTTTTTTTATACTAGTATATTTTAGTAACGATAAGTAGCTAAATTGTAAATAACTTGATGTTCCGCAGGAGCTGATTAGTAGCTAAATTGTAAAAACGTTTTAGTTCCGTAGCTGAATTTTAAGTACTTAAAATTGCAGCAGCAGAATTATATTTTTCTGTGAACTCGGTGATACTTGTTGTTCTGTGTCACTCTAAGAATCCGCATTAGGTATAATAGCAATCTCCCCACCCAAGGGATAATAGTTTGAATAACGTTAATGCAAATTCTTTATTCAAAAGTGTACTATTTTGGACAGCTTGACCACCCCTGAATAGAAGTGTGATAACTTTCTGTAGAAAATGCATTTTTATGATCCGTAAAATTTGCTATAAACTAGACTTCGATACCTTTTCAATGATATATCACACTGCACCTAGAACCTTCTAGATCAAAGCAGTTTATTCTGCCAAATTGGCTCAAAAATATCCTTAGAATTCTGATTTTCTGAGCCATTATCCCAGGTTCATATGATGAACCTACAAGTTCTTATGCAAAATTTAACAGAACTAATAAAGTAAAGAAAATTGTACACATTTCAGTAAAGTATAAAACATGTAAAATATGATAAAAAAATAAATTTGAAGCAAAAGAAACCTTTAGAAATAAAAGCCAATGTGATTAGTATTCACAGGTTCATATGTTGAACCTACAAGTTCACAAATTTAAATTACATTATATAAATGATACTAATTCTTGAAGAAAAATGATTAAGTCGAACTGGTTGTCAATGGCGTGGCATTTTCTTTGGTAACAGACTGAGTAAGTACAACTACATTTTCTGTGGGGCCGGGACAACTACGAGAATTGTGTCCAACAGCTAGTCTGCACTTGCTACATTTTCTTCGCTTGGCGTTAATGGCATCCATTGATTTTTCTTTCCCACTTTTAATCCTACTCCCACAACCTTTGTTACGACTGATATTAGGATTTTGAACTACAACAACATTGGAACGAGGTTCGTCATCGATAAGTGCACGGATATTTGCTTCAGTAAGGCGCACTCCAGTTTGAGATGTAGAGCCTTTCATATCATCTTTCATTGTATTAACATGGGCACGCATCTTCAATGCTCTCTCTCTCTATCGTGACCAGCAGCACTCATGCAAGACTGAAAATCAAACCATATTTTATTCAAAATCAGCTTTACCTCATCAACTTCAGCACAGTAATCGGGTATTTCATGTGAACCAAGGGTGTCATGACGCTTTTCAGCATTCTTTGTCCAACGCGTCATTACAAAAGCGCGAGGAATCTCATCAATGTTGCACTAATGCAAACTTGCAAATGCGTGTCTGCAAAGGTATCCTCTCCTAGTATAATGTTTGCAGTCGCATTGGACATCATGATCTGATAATCTGACTTTAACCTATGATTCAAATAAACAAATTAAACTGGAGTGGAACAAACAATATTCTTTAAAGTAAAAAGGGGTGAAGGAAACCACAAACACTTTTCCATTTAGCAAGGAGTCTTTGACTTTAAAATGTTTAACATCATTCACGAGTGACATGTCATCAATTCTTGTATGATGCCAAGTTGCCTCTATTTCCTCTACAACTAAGTAGTAAAGATGACGTGTGTAAAGACGTGAAGCATCTTTGTCAATTTTTAATCCAGTTATAGAATTAAATTTGAATTCAGAATCCTTGTTGTTTTGGGCATTTATATTTCGTTGACGGTCCATGGCACTATCATATCTTTTCATGAAATCAACCAAAGTATCCCCACTTCGATGAAAATGCTGGAAATAGAAATTAGAACTCTCTGAACGTGATGTTGTCCTCAGTAGGCCAGCCATTGACACATCATTAAAATATGCAGGGATCCATTCTTTACGGATGGTGTACATATCATTTAGCCAACCATTATCACTTAGTTGGTATTCCTCAATGATAGCATTCCAATTTTGTTCAAATTCATCTTCTGTCAAGTAATCTGACCAAACACAAGCCTTCATTTGTTTCATGAAAACTTTATCGCAAGCTAGTGATGGAGAAATCTGTAAAATTTGTTTCATGTGAGAATACGCGTAACATAAAAATATACAAGGTTGTGAGAATACGAGTAATAAAAATATACAAGGTTGGAAAACATAAAAAATTATTTTCAGAGGATATCAACATTAATATCGCCTGCAAACATTACTTTACATAATAACTTTTGAATAGGTACTGCTTATAAACAAATAAAATTACCTTTCCAGTCAATTTATTCATAATGTGCCGCATACAAAGTCTATGCTTTGCAAGCGGCCAAACATTTGGTAGAGCTTTTTTAATGGCAAGACATTGATCTGTTATAACACATGGTGGTGGGTGATCCATGCATCTGTCGAATGCTCCCAATGCCCATTCGAAACTTGTATGACATTCATTTGCTAAAAGTGCAGAAGCAAACGTAACATTACTCCAATGATTATCAACCCCTGTGAAAGGATCAAATACCATGTTACATCTGTCATAAAACATGTATAATCAAAAGATAATATCTTAAAAGGGTGATGCTTAATTAAAAGTAAGCTGGAGGATGAAAAATAAGATTGTGATGTATGAATAATGTGTGTTACAAAACACATCTTCCACAACATAACTCTAAATCAATGAAAGTTCTGCAGCTTAACTATAATAATATAAATCATAATTCAATAAGAATTCTGCAGCAGCATTCTAATTATATAAATATTCTATAAAACAATTATACTTCCATAAATGTTCTGTAGCATAATTCTGCATATAAGTAGCAAGCCTGCAGCTGAACTCTAGTTAAAATAAAAGTTATACATCAAAATTCAATTTATAATAGATATTAACTTTTCTGCAAATAGTAGTTCTGCAACAGCATTCTAATTATATATAAGTTCTACAGCATAATTCTACTTTCATGAATGTGCTGCAATAGAATCATGCAATATAAGTAGGAGTACTATCTACCAGCAAGTAAAAGAAACAAAGCTGTGACCATTTATATTTGAAAAAATTAGGGAATCAAACAACACGATTTAATATAAACGAACTAAACTTGAGTCTTTTATGATAAAATTACTTACTTGTTGGTGCGAAAAGTTGGGTTGAAAGATAGAGTATCCCCAAATACACTATAGTTACGTCTTCCTATTGCATCAGACCAAAAGAGCCCAATCAAGTGACCATCCTTGTCAACTCCATGTTCATAGAAAAAAGTATTTTTTGACGCTTCACGTTTTAGCCTTAATTTTTCAAGAATCATCTCTGCGTCGCGTGGACCAATATGTGCCCTAACATCACGATCATAGTTTTTGAAGTTAGTTGTGTTAGTATTAGTGCTCTAGAGACAATACTTTTATGTTTTAAAGAAAACATTTTATTATTATAAATTATGTTTTATTGATTATTATTATTAGTTTATATTATGTCTTTATTTACTGCGTTATAAATGTTAGCATAATAAATGTCCTTGGAATTATGATACGTATTCGATATCTTTAAGTATGTGACTTAAAAATGAGATTATATGAATAGTATCTTTATTCCTAAATATCCCTAGTCGAGTGTTATTATTTAAGGACAATAATAATGCACAGAGACTAGTATGTTTGTTGACTGATGACCACATCTCATTGGTCATAGGTATGGTGATACTAAAGTCAAAACATAGGTGCATGTAAGAGTATATGGCAATGGATTGACCCGCCATGAGATTACACATGTTAAAAGTGTCATAAGTAATTCTCACTGTGATAATGGTGTAATGATCCTTAGACCTGAAATCATTATATTTTTATACGGGAATTAATATACTTTGATTACATTAAAAGTTACCTTTGACCGGGTGATGATAAAAGTGAACATTGGGTATATTATGAATCGTATGAGAAATATGAATGATCTAGATGGGATTTAACCCTCCTAATTTTAGGAGCGATATTATTGGCCTCTTGTTTGAGTGAGACTAAGAAATGCACGGTCGTGCTCAAATGTTGATTTGATTTATTAGTCTACTCATCGATCAAGAAAACTAAGATTAAATTATGAAGAGGATGACACATTACATGCCTCGAGTTTAATCTATAATATTAAGGTTAAAGGGATTATATTACATGGAACATTATTCACGAAAGGCTTAATTGAATCACCGATTTAATTATTATTACTTGGGTGACAATGATGTATTACTAGATGCCGCTCACTGTTTACAATTTTAATTAGTTATTAAAATTGTTACCAACGTAATAATAACCTACAGGGTCACACACAAAAAACGCTTGAAGGAGAAATAATTTAAATTATGAATTTAAATTTAAATAAGTAATTTATTCTATTTATAATATTAATTAAGTATGACTTGATTAATTATTTAAATAGAAAATGGAATTACTTAAACTAATTCTGAAATTAGTTATTAATTAATTAAGTGCGACTTAATTAAATAATAAATTGGAATTTCGGATTAGTATTTTATTATAATTGGATTATAATTAGAAAACTTATTTTCCTCTCTATATAAACTCTAAAAGAGGGCTGATTTTAATGTGGAAAAACGTTTTTATATTAAAACCCTAGCCGCTTATGAGAGTGTTAGGTCCCGAAGTATCGTAGAAGGGGGGGTTGAATACGATACTCACAAATAATTCAATTTCGTTCGCGGATAATCATTCAGTTCTATAACGAAATTAAACACACCAAACCAAATCAAGTTTCGGGGAATATATCTTTTTATAAATATAAACCTCGAAGGGTGCTACAATTTCTAATCCGTAGATTAGCTTCAATGAGTTCTAGGCTATTCATAATCAATACATTGATCGAATTCTGAGCACTATAAATTTTCTTTTCTTCTCCGGCTCAGAACTCTCTCTCCGTGAATGCTACTATGAAAAAGCCAGACTGAAGAAGACACTCTCTTCCTCTGTATAATTGTAGACTGCTTTTTCTGAAAACTATCGAACCAAAATTAAAGAATTAATCTTGGCCGTCCAATTTCCATCAACCTGACAACAAATAAACTTTTCACCTGCTCCTCTAATGAAAACTATCGAATTAATTAAAAAAGAATTTTCCATCCGATAGTTTTTAAATAAAACTATCGAATTTTAAGATCTTTTGTAATAGAATTCAAGTGGGCTCCATTTAACCATTCGATAGTTTCTAGGAAATGAAAACTATCGAATTGTTTTCTTTTTATAAAAAAAACTATCGAACCTTAATTCACCTGGCCAATTTGAAAACCAAAGGGGCTTATTTCGTCCTTTTGTGTATTTCGTCCTGTAGTGTGACAGCTCCTTAAAAATGCTTTTCGACCCGCACAGCTTCTAATCTTAATAAATAAATAATTAATTTAATCCAGAAAATATATAAATAAATATCGAATAATATGTAGATATTTATAAATATAATTTTCTAATTAAATAAAATATTTAATTATTTATTTAAATCCTTATAGTCCAAGCTGCGGTCTGTGAGTGTCTGGAACTGGACTCCTTTTGCTTAGCAAACCATATATCAATTCCAACCGGGGTTCCAGCTTTCCAAATATCTCAACCTGCATTTCTTTCGGGTTTATTATTTTCATAACTTTGGCTCAGTGGGTTCCTGTAGTTCTGACCTTTTAGAAAATCCATTCAGCTCCTTGGTGTTTAAGTTTCAGACTGTATCAATTTCTTCCGAGACGATAAAACAATTTGATCTTTTAGTGCCGTCACCTAGTGCAACTGGTCTGGTTCACAGATGAATAACACTTGATCAATTCTTCTTTTATGTCTGCAATTCAATGCTGCTGATAAGTCCTTTGTCGTCCTGGTTGCTTCATCACTGGAATCCTGTGATACTGACTCTAAATCATTCACATACTTCTGTCGTCTTGAAAGTCTTCTTTCTTTTGTTGTCACTGAGGCTTGAACATTTTCATGAACTTCTTTCCGTGACCTGTTTACGGACTTCAAGAATACATAACGTATTTTGATCTTTTGAGTTTACCTTATCTTCATTGATTCTGGATTCCTGTGCTTCTGTTAATATTATTGTCTGTCTTGTCCTTGGTTGAGTTGTAGTTATCTCTTTTACATCTTATGTTACATTATGCTTTACAATCTCCCCCTATTTGATTGGATAGAGTTCGACAAGCAAATACTTCGAGGATAACTCAACTAACTAAGGAAACATGAAACTACTTAAAGTAAGACAGCGTAATAATATTAATGCATTCTGGATCAGATATATATACTTTCCAGATTTCATAAATCAAAGAAACAATAAACCTTTTCACATTGAAGTTGCTCCTCCTGTCTGAGCTGATAGTTCTGTTGTTCTTTGCTTCTGTTTTTCAGTCCATTCCAATCTCACCTTCTTCGCTCATTGGATCGGAGTTAGCAGCGTGATAATCAATCACTGATAGATAGTGCAGTGGTTCTCCAGGTTTAAGGATTGCTCCTAGGATGTGTCTTCCAATATATCCAACCTCTTGACCCACTCCAGCCCACAGCCATGCAATGTTAACATCTTTCTTGTTTAGCTTTGGCATGTTTGGTAGTCTGGGAAGCACTTCCAATCATTTCTCCACTCTCTTCCTATAATAGGGAACATTCTCCATAAGATATTTTCTTAGAGTGTCGGCTGCTTTTGTCCTTCTCCGTTGATGTGAATCTAGTGGATCTAAGATACTTCTCAACTGATATTAGATATTCGTTTGGGTAATCTCTCAGTTTGTCCTCCGTCATGTAGCAGATTCTGAACAAGTCATTCGTCATGAATCTAACCATAGGAGGGTTTTCAGTAATCTCTGGACTGACCTTCATCAAGATTTCCTTAACATGCTCTTGGAGCAGTTCATTTAGCTTTGTAGTTCTTTGGATCTTGATGAGAATCACCTGCAGTTTTGAGCTGCTTGGTGTCTTTCTTCCAGTGATAGAGAATTTGCTTCTTTGGCTCATGCTCCTCCTGATTCGGTTGCTCTCGCATGAATTCAAATCCCTCTTCACTTTCTTCTTCTAGTACATGTCCTCAATCCAGTACTGTCTAACTGGAATGACTTCATTGGTTCCCAAACTCCCCATTTGTCCTTGTCCCCTTCTCCAACTTTTCCATTTATCCTTATCCCCTTCTCCAACTTTCTCCCCCTTAGTTGAGGAATCCTCGAAGAAGTTATCCTCATTCCAAATGGTAGTAGAAGGATCAGGTTGTTGTTGTGAAGGTCCGGGTTGTTGGTTCCTCAGCATATTCCAAATAGACTGTACCCCGTCACATTGATTCTCTTTGACATCAGTCCTCAATTCGACCAGTTCTTCCATAGTGGATTTCCTTGATTGTTGTGAACTGTCATCTCCTTGAGGATGAATTGAACATGTACCTCTCGGTAATAGCAAATCATCGATATTTGTAAGGGTTAGGGTGTCACTCCTCACGTTTGGCTCTGGGTGTACACTCACAGTTTCTGTCAGTGTTTCACTCATATTTCCTTTCCCACTCAGGCCAGGTGTAAGTGTTTTTGTTTCACTCATTCCCTTAGTGCTAGTTGTACCTGCAGAAGAAAACACCGTAGCCGTCCTTAAGGAGGTCACCGGTGGTGCAATGGGGCTTCGCAAGTCCCCGTCCTTGGTTAAACCAAGTTGCTGATCATCTTTAAATGATATATCCTTTGAAGGATCTAGAGTTTGAATCTCTAGGGGGTTAGAAACAGGCTCTTTTTAACAGCAGAGATCCCAATCTTCCCCAATAGTCTGTGAAGACTTTTCCTCAGCAGACTCCTCAATAGTAATTGATTCATCGTCACCGAGTTGCCGATCTGCACCTACGTCAGACCCTTTACCCGCAGGATCCAGATATGTTCCATCTGGGGAGGTAGACAATGACCTTTTAGATTTTGCATTTAGGTCAAAGCCTTCTCTCGACGTCTGTGAAGACCTTTGGTTCTTAGAACCTTCAACCAGTGAACCTGACCGTAATATGGTCGGAACACCAGTTGCTTCCGTCAATTCTTCCTTACTTGATTGAGCTATTGGTTCAGATATAGCTTTCGTTAGCGTAGTCCAATCAGCATCAGAAAAATCAATAAAGGGCGCTTTGGATGATTGAAATGAAGTTTCAACAGTTGCCTCGTTTTCTGTTCTTCTCCTTTTAGAGTAAGGCAGAGCTGTTGTTGAATGGCGTATCTCCTTATGTGGTGCTGCTTTGGCACTATCTCCCTCTACACTCAGGGATGTCTATATACTGGGTAGAGTAGGAGAAGGAGCTTCGTTTATGTTTTCATTTGGCTCATTCAAAGGCTCTTCGACCGTGGTTAGAGATTGTGGGTTTGCAATCTCATGGTCTGGATGGCCACTGAGGGCTCTGGATCAACATCCATTGGTTCAGGACCAATTTCAGGTTCAGGTTGAGGAAATTACCTTCAATTACCTGTTCCCCTGGGGGTAGAAGAGGTAGGGGCACCGTTCTTAGATATTCAGTTAGAACAGTGGGTACCCCCGGAAGATATTTGTTCTTCCTTATCAGAGCGGTTATGGCATTGCTCTTCATCTTCATACACTCCAGTGTGTCTTCTCTTTGGCGAATGTCTCACGCTCATCATCTGTTAAGATATCATTGAGAATTAGCTGTAGGAACCTAGGATAGGAACAAAGCACATCATCTATGCCTGTTCTTTCATCCAGTGGTCCCATGTCAGGTAATGCTTAAGGAACTCTCCCACAAAGAAGTTAGGATATTGACTTCTTATGAGAGTGAAGAAAGCATGTATCTCCTCAGCTGTGGAATCTGGAACATGCTGTTAAAGTCATGTTCCGTCACCCTTATTGTTTTGCCCCCTGGCACAACAAAACTGAAGGATCTTACGTTATTCTCACTTGTATCCGTGGCGGTTGTGTACAACGCAGTCAATTGATCAAGGCAAAGGACTACGGGAGTACTCAAGGCGTATGCCACTGACGAACGTGTGTTCAGAAACTCTGCCCATGCACGAAACTGTAAATTCGTAATGGCTTGCAAGTTTTGAAACGAGACATGATTAGTCTTGGTTACTTTTAAACCAAAACTAACACCAACTAAATTTAATTAATTATTACTAATTAATCAAACTTGACACAAAATACCCTTAAAACAAAATTACCCCTTTTTCTTAATAATCACAACTTCGAATCACTAATATCTAGAACCCTACTTTTGGTAACACAAATAATCAGAATTATCTGAAGAAATCAATTGTAAACAATTAACTTCTAAAGAACAATAGTGAAAATAGTTTTCTTAGAGACAAGTTCTTGAGGCAGTGATGTTCTTGGTTATATGTATTCTAGTAAGTATAAACAAAAGCCCTTAGATCTGAAAAAAAACGTAAGGGGTTGTTAAATACTTATTGAATTGACAGGGGCAATATTGTCTTTACAGTTCAATAGTTTTTAATAGTATGTTCGATGGTTTTCAGTTGGGGGTAAAACTGTCAACTTTACTTCGATAAATTTTGAAAAATAACGAAGAGTTTGAAAATCAGAAATTAAAAAGTTTTTCTGAAAAACTATCGAACATGTTACCTTTTAAAGCTTGAAAAACTATCGAGGTATTTATTTTGGAAAAAAAACTATCGAGGAGTTTAATTATTGAAAAATTAAATCCTCCCGATAGATTTTCACTTTGATTTTTAAAAACTATCGAGAATTAAATATTGAATTATATTAATTCACTTCGATAAATTTTTAAAAGACATCTCAAAAACTATCGAGAAATTTTTCGATAGATTTTCTTTTTCCTTTTCAAAAACCATCGAAATTAATTTCGATAGATTTATCATTGTACTTTGAAAAACTATCGAATTTCCTAAGATTCGATATTTTTTGCTTCTGTTCAAATTCTAGAACCTGTTCATGTTCTAAAATTCAAACTGTTTTATTTCCTGTCAAGTTTTAATTCTAATAAATCCTTTCAAATTTACCAAAATCAATTGTCAACAGAAAATTCACAATTTTCTCAGAATAAAATCGACTAAATATCATTGAATGATATTAACCAATTAAAATCCAATAAATTATGCTGCATATTTATTTTATGTATTTTAAATTATGGAGCAAATAAGATATTGAACTGCTTCAATTTCCATAATTCAAATTTCATTAAATAAATAATAATAAATTAATACTAAATATCTATGAGCTAGATATTAGCACTAAATTATTAATGTGAGGACTGGATTGTTTGAAGACATGCTTTCGAAAGAGATGATACCTGTTGTCAAGGTGCATTGTCGTGGAGTGGTCCACAGAGTTGTTGGAGAAGAATTTATTTCCTTTTATTATAAAAAGAAATCAATCTTCCTCCACGAAGTTGACAGCTTCTAGAGATGCTTCTCCTGTCATTTGGGTTGACAGCTTCCAGAGATGCTTCCCCTGTCTTTCTTACAACCTGCGTATTTTATATCTAAATAGCTAAACATGTTAACAAGTATCTTTAGGTTACCATATTCTGAGATTTGGTATTCCCTTAAGATATCTAAGAATCATGTTAATAGCTATAAGACTAGATTTTCTTCCACTCGGAACCTTGCACATTGGCAACTTGAGAATAAAATATGTGGTGTCAATTTGCAGCTAATAACTTAATGAGACGCATACCTCTCTAGCTTGTCATTTCTGTCTTTTACCTGATTTGTCCTGATCAAGCTTTAGTGGCTGCTGTTGGTAGGGAGTCTTGGCATGTCTAGAATCTTCTCAATTGTGCACATTCAAAAGATTCTTGACTTACTTTTATTGCCATCACTCTTTTGACTTACTTGTGCTCCTAAAAGAATTAATCTTCTGGCTTGCTCAACGTAAATCCAAAAAGAATTGCAACTTTCCCAACATACTCATCTTGTACATTCTCTGCAATGACTTGGCAAATTTCTTGCACAAGTTTTCGTTAGTAGACCAACATATAATATAATCATGATATCACTGCACATATATGACATTATGTTTGTGCCTTATGACAACTCTAATAAATTCATATTCTGTAAAAGTTCAGTTAGAGTGTCATACCATGTCTTTGACGATTGCTTGAGTATTGATACCGGTTCATACCAATCTGTAGTGATCTTGTGAAGAGAAGTTATACAACGTCTAATTGATCTGCAACAGCAAATGCCAGGATCTGTTGTACATTGACTTCTTCTACTATCTCACCAATCAGGAGAGGACTTGATCACATTCACCATACAGATATATCCTGATATCCTCAAGTCTCGTCACTGGTGCTTCTTGTTAGATACTGCTTCCTAATAGTAACCTAGCATCCAGTTTGGCCTTGTCCCTCATAACAATGCCAATTTCATCCAGTATTCTGGATACCCATCTTGTTCCAATAACAGATTTTCCCTTAGGCCTGGGTACCAGCTTCCAAACTTTCTGCCTTTCAGATTGATTGAGTTCATTTTGCTTTGCAATCACCCAATCTGGATCCATCAGAGCTTCTTTACCTTTCTTTGTTTCTTCTTCAGAAAGAAAACCAAGAAAATAATCATTCATACTCTATAGCTCCAGTCTTTACTCCACCACTAGGATCACTAAGAACTAGACATCAGGAATGATATTGAATCTCAACCCTTTGTCTTGACAGATACGATCTTGAAGTGTCCTCTATATATTCATTGTGGTGTTGATCTGACTAATTGATCCTTCTTTTGCTCCCCCTAAGCTGTTGCTGGGATTTCCTGAGAATCCTCATCCTCGCTGAGTGGTTCTGTTGAAGTACTGAGCTGTGTAGTTAAACTACCATTACCACTGCTTGGATTTGAATCATCATTACCATTAATTTCACACATAACAGCTGAGAGCTTGGAGTTGTTGAACATCATATTCAGACTTTCAATCACCTCTTGTTGATTAATCAAATGCTTTAGATTCCACTGATTAGCCGAGGAAAATATCCTAAAGAGCCTTAGCTACCAATCTTGCCAAGATGCTTACTTGTAAAACATTTTCCTCCAAACCCCTGAAAGAAATTCAGTGTTTGCTTCTATTGGCCATCAGGGAAATGTGATTAACCTCATCTGTGATGTCCTGTCCTTCAGATTGAATGAACAACACCAGTTTGTATTAAGAGTAGTCATCAACCATCACTGAAGTATATCTTTACTTTGTTGTAGACAAGACATTAACTAGTCCGTAGAGTTCCATACGTATCATCTGAAGCGGCTCAGTAATGCTTATCACATTATAGCTTTTCTGTGATGTTTCTTTGACTTCCCTTAATGACATGCCTCATATATTTCATCCAGCTTGAATCCCAGATGAGGCAGTCCTCTCACCAACACCATCTTTAGAAAAGAGTTCCTTTTATTGTCATGCAAGGGTGAGAGCTTCTCAACCTTCCTGCTTGAGATAAAACACTGCTCCTTCATTGAATAAAAAGATTTGTGCTTTGAATCTTCAACAAGAAAGTTGCTTCTAATTGTTATCCTTGACTCCAATTATTAGTTGTTATCAATGATACCAATTATTGTAAACATGATGACATTCCATTTCCAACGTAGCCATGTCCCGTGATGAAAACCTTTGCTGTCATCTCCAAAGATTATTGACGGAACAACTTTCTCAATCACATTTGATGGCAAGTTCTTTCTTCGATCATATGTCTTCAGTAGTAAAGACCAAGAAAGCATATAAATCGATTAACCTGATTTGCCTGCACTCACAAATGGATTGACAGTTCTTGGTACCCAACTTATTTGCTTGGGTCCAGATGGATTAGAGATTTTGCTTTTAAAAGTGGTAACAACAGCTTCAGCCTATACATGCTTATTCTTATCTCTGACTGACCTTGCAGTCGTTGCTCTAATGTAATTCTTAAACATGCTTTTTCTATGATTAATGCAAGTTCTAAGAGATGCATTCATAATATTTAAATAAGCAAACATGTTAATAAGAATAAATGGCATACATTGAGCATTTTGACATTGCAGATAAGAGATGTGCAAATTAGGCATGTTCTGCATTTTAGAAAATTCAGTACTTTCTACTTTAACCAATATACACAAGTGTAACAGGTAGCAAGTAGATTTACAGATATTCAATAATTTTCTAAGCACACATGGAATAAAAGAATTAACAATTAAATCACTAATTCTATCTAATCCATTCTGTTGTTGTATGGCATCTAACTTTCTCTATTACCTAAGTCAGTTTTAGATACAGCTTGGTGTTCTACAAATTCTACTGACTCTAAGGTAATTCCTCCATCCTTCAAACTGACTATCCCTTAACAAACAATTCAGAATAAATGAGCAAATCTTGTTCTACTAGGGATACTGAAACTTAGCTTAACTAAGGTCTTATGTGCCAGAAACTTAACCCCTAAAACTAAGAGTTGTTTCTTAAGAAAGCTTCTATCTCACTATGCATAATCTTATTCTTCAAATATTCATTCACACATATATAAGAACTCCTATGTACATGCTTTGAATATTGAGAATTAAATACTGCATTGGTTCAAGGAAAAGATACCTGAGATATGTGAGGTGAATCATCTTCAGAGATTGCTATGAAAGCAAGATATCCATGATCTTCTCGTCATCTGATCCATCCCAACTCTTTCCTTAAGCAACATAAGTTTTGTGCTGATGCTTCTTCAACAAAGCATTCCACTTCTGTTTCAGCTCATTAACTGAGTCCCTATTCTTCTTTGTTTGTTAGGCTCCTTCATTGTGTAGCACACCCTGATAGCTTCTCGTTACATAGTTCTTATCATAGTTGAAACTATCAGTCTTGTTTTTGGTTACTATCTCAGTCTGTAACTACCTCTTGAACTGAATCCTGAAGAATCTTTGCTCCGTAATAAATAAGCCTGATCCATGGATGTGGCTTTTGTACTCCTTCTGAATCTGATGTGACTAAACTTCCTTGACAAGTGAAACACTGATCTTTAGTCTAGTCTCTCGAGGTTTTCTACCTGAGCTTCTTCTGATTCAGCTACTAGTAACTCTTCTATTCTGTTCTGAGGTTCCAACATTAATGCATGTTACTGAGATATTTGTTTGTCCGTTCAATTCTCTAACACCCTTTATTCCTCCCTTCATAATCTCTTTTGATTAAATCTCCTTAAAAAAAATATCCGTAGAAACTTCTTCCTGAAATCAGCTTCATGGTCATCTTTTTCTTCGAAAGATAAAAATCAGTTTAACACCCGGAGGAATCTTCTTCTACAAGCCCTTGAGCACCCTCAATTTAATACTTAAGAAAAATTTAAATATTCAGAATTTTTAATTTTCCTTAAAAATAAATTAATCAAAAATAAATATTTACAAAACATTTAATTTTCAAGAATTTCTAATTCTTAAAAATTAAATCATGTAAATTAATATTTAAGAAAAATTAGAATTTAAGAAATTTTTAACAAAAATTCGAAATAAATAAATAACTCAGAAATATATTAATTCGGGGTGCATTTGTAAAGCTGGTCAATTCAAGCACTTCAAATGTTTTCAAAACAAAAACTATCGAAGCTGGCCAATTGTTAGGAGCATTACCACTTCTATTGTTTTTAAACAAAAAGTAAATGGCTGACCATTTTAAAAACTAAGAAACAAACAAAAAAACCCACTTCGATGGTTTTTAACAAAAACTATCGAAGTCACTTTTACTTTTTCAACTTCTCAGACTCAAAAAATGGCCACCTAAATTGACTTGCTAAAGGGTCTCTTTAGAACACTACAAATTGCTCTGTGCCGCACCTCTAAAATAAATTCATAACATAAATTAAATTTAATTAAGTTTAAAATATAAATTTATGTAACTTGAATTTATAAAATAAATTTATTTAAATTAAGTTAATCAAATAAACTTATTCAAGTTTAAATAATGAACTCATTTAAATTAAATTTATAAGATAAATTCATTTTAACTTAAATTTATAAAATAAACTTATTAAAAATATAAATTTATAAAATAAATTTATTTAGAAGTTGGCCTCCTCAGAATTCTTGTCTGACTGGTCTG
Organism: Heracleum sosnowskyi; assembly: GCA_030848705.1. Taxonomy (NCBI): domain Eukaryota; kingdom Viridiplantae; phylum Streptophyta; class Magnoliopsida; order Apiales; family Apiaceae; genus Heracleum; species Heracleum sosnowskyi. Next base: position 51,530,292 of record CM061244.1, read on the forward strand.
AAATACCCGGATCTAATCTGTATGTCGATTAACAAGCTCTGATACCAATTGTTAGGTCCCGAAGTATCGTAGAAGGGGGGGTTGAATACGATACTCACAAATAATTCAATTTCGTTCGCGGATAATCATTCAGTTCTATAACGAAATTAAACACACCAAACCAAATCAAGTTTCGGGGAATATATCTTTTTATAAATATAAACCTCGAAGGGTGCTACAATTTCTAATCCGTAGATTAGCTTCAATGAGTTCTAGGCTATTCATAATCAATACATTGATCGAATTCTGAGCACTATAAATTTTCTTTTCTTCTCCGGCTCAGAACTCTCTCTCCGTGAATGCTACTATGAAAAAGCCAGACTGAAGAAGACACTCTCTTCCTCTGTATAATTGTAGACTGCTTTTTCTGAAAACTATCGAACCAAAATTAAAGAATTAATCTTGGCCGTCCAATTTCCATCAACCTGACAACAAATAAACTTTTCACCTGCTCCTCTAATGAAAACTATCGAATTAATTAAAAAAGAATTTTCCATCCGATAGTTTTTAAATAAAACTATCGAATTTTAAGATCTTTTGTAATAGAATTCAAGTGGGCTCCATTTAACCATTCGATAGTTTCTAGGAAATGAAAACTATCGAATTGTTTTCTTTTTATAAAAAAAACTATCGAACCTTAATTCACCTGGCCAATTTGAAAACCAAAGGGGCTTATTTCGTCCTTTTGTGTATTTCGTCCTGTAGTGTGACAGCTCCTTAAAAATGCTTTTCGACCCGCACAGCTTCTAATCTTAATAAATAAATAATTAATTTAATCCAGAAAATATATAAATAAATATCTAATAATATGTAGATATTTATAAATATAATTTTCTAATTAAATAAAATATTTAATTATTTATTTAAATCCTTATAGTCCAAGCTGCGGTCTGTGAGTGTCTGGAACTGGACTCCTTTTGCTTAGCAAACCATATATCAATTCCAACCGGGGTTCCAGCTTTCCAAATATCTCAACCTGCATTTCTTTCGGGTTTATTATTTTCATAACTTTGGCTCAGTGGGTTCCTGTAGTTCTGACCTTTTAGAAAATCCATTCAGCTCCTTGGTGTTTAAGTTTCAGACTGTATCAATTTCTTCCGAGACGATAAAACAATTTGATCTTTTAGTGCCGTCACCTAGTGCAACTGGTCTGGTTCACAGATGAATAACACTTGATCAATTCTTCTTTTATGTCTGCAATTCAATGCTGCTGATAAGTCCTTTGTCGTCCTGGTTGCTTCATCACTGGAATCCTGTGATACTGACTCTAAATCATTCACATACTTCTGTCGTCTTGAAAGTCTTCTTTCTTTTGTTGTCACTGAGGCTTGAACATTTTCATGAACTTCTTTCCGTGACCTGTTTACGGACTTCAAGAATACATAACGTATTTTGATCTTTTGAGTTTACCTTATCTTCATTGATTCTGGATTCCTGTGCTTCTGTTAATATTATTGTCTGTCTTGTCCTTGGTTGAGTTGTAGTTATCTCTTTTACATCTTATGTTACATTATGCTTTACAGAGAGCAAGAAAAGAGAGAGAGAAAGAAGCAGTTTTCGGGTGCTAGTACACATCAATCCTTCAAGAAAAGCGTTCGTGTGGATACCGTAGAGCGTAGATCGCGAGAGCGGGATACGTGGTGATTGAACAAGCTTTGGATCTCCATTAATCTTCCATTAATGAACTGTTAAAGCTTCTTAAGGTATTTGTTCTTAATCTCCGAATTTTGATTTATTTTACATTTTCCGTTGCGTTTATGTGCTCGAAACCCGTCAAGTTGCAGTAGCACCAACATTTTCATAGTCGAAGACCATCTCTTTCAGTACACTATGAGACCTGATCGATCCAATATTTGCCTTTCGATGATCAGAAATAAAATTTTGGTGAAACAAAGTTACTTTCCTATTACATCTCAAGAACTGTTTCTCAGCGCTGGTTGCTAATGCATGATTGTGTACTTCAACAAATTTGTGAATAAAACAACTATCTGTATATGGGCTGTCTTTATTTAGAACTATCTTAGCCTCACAATCACACCTACGGGTAGTTGTCCTTCTACGTTTAATCTTCTTTTCCTCATTCATTCCAGCACTACTGAATTCCATATATTTATGTGTCATGAGAGTACTTCTGTATTTGGAAGAGGACTTACGCATGTCAAAGCCGCATAGGCGACCATATTCCTCATAAAATTCAAATGCAGCATCAATATTTGAAAACGTCTGACCAACAAACGGCTTGGATTTTTTATCACATTTTGGTATCCAAAATTCTTGTCCGTCAGTTGATGTAAAGTGGTAAGAATCCACATAAATATCTTCATTGAAATTATTCTGAGTCTCTCGAGATTGTTGAGCTTGTGATTTTGAACCATTAGTTTCGACAACTGTAGTATAGATGACTATAGTTTAATTTTGGATACCAAACTAACTGTAGAATTTAATAAAACAAAACACCCAACAAAAAATGAACCTTACAAAAATTTGAGATGATGTTCATGCCTGATTCGTGTGCAAAAGCTTCCATGGTAGTCGGCTGGTCTGAATTCATATTAGAGTTATGAAATATGAATGACAGACCAAGGAGATACAGATACCTCATATCGTAACTGGCGTATTTTAGTTGTGTATTTTTGTTGATTGATTTTAACTGTTTGTGATTGATTTTCATTCAATTCAAATATGTAGAATTACTTCATTACCCTTATAAACGATTTATATAAATATTGTACTGATCTATCTTAATTGTCTAAAATAATATGAGCCATTAGATGAAAATGAATCTGACGGTGTATAATAGTTCTAAAGTTCTATTTTAAGAGTGGGTTCTCTCTTGAGCAGGACCCTATATGGGTGTATATATATATATATATTGAAATTATAAAGCCTCAAGGATATAATACAACATTTTTACCATTATACCCTCCAACTCTTCTTCATATTTACCGTTAATGTCATTCGACAAATTGACTTATACGATGCAGCAGATGTGAGGCTTGTTGTCTGAAGATTACATGTTTTAATAGCCACCTTTTATCCACAGATCCAACATAATTAATACCTAATTTCAACTACTTTTGTATTAAAAACTCTACACACGTTTCAGTGACATCCATTCTTCTCAATTCTTCTGGTTATCCACATACGTGTCGTTGAGAGATCATTTTGTATATTTACTTTACATGTTTGTTCGTTTTCATCGTATGCTTAATTTGTTTTCAGCCCAATTATTGAGGATCCCAATTTGAATTTGAATATGGATTAAGGTATGTTACCATTTAAACACAATTTCAAATTTTAAATTTGTTACGTTGTTTGCTCACCATAACCCCCTTCAAAACTGGGAATGAAAGTCATTCAGAATATTTTGTCTGGATGCATGGTTGGTTGATATATCGCAATTGTTATCATAAGTATGATGAAATTAATGTTTTCGTTTTGCTGTCATAATTGGTTGATTCTTTTATTTCATTTAATAGCTTTATAACTCATGCGATGGACAGGTATACTCGTAACTTTTTCATTCATTTTGGTGTATTGATGGAGAAAATTTAAGTTAGTTATAGCTGTTATGATGTTAACATCCCGTATTTTTGTTTGTTTTGTATTTTTGTTAACTTTTAGACTTTGAGCGGTTTAAATGTATAGATGGTCTAATATATATATATATATATATATATATATATATATATATATATATATATATATATAATGTATATATATATATATAATGTAATTGAATTTATGTTAAGAAGACGAGAGCTCTAATAGAGGATTTATGTTTTACATAAAATGCAACATGATTAAAATGCAATACATGAAATAAGATATGATTTTTCAGGATCATGGGAATTCTAAAATTGCACCAACTATTAGTAATGAACAATTAGACTTTTGGTAGACTATAAAGTTCTGTAAATTTGAAAATTACAACTTTTACGATAAAATTTTAAATTATATACAAAAAATTGTTGAATGATGTTAAAAAAATTTAAGTCTTTTATAATAATAGAATTTTATATAAATATTCAACTGATGTGTAATGTCATATAATTAAACTTGATAAAATGAAAATTCAAATTCAGTTTGTCGATCGTGAAAAGTGAGAACATCATCAAATAACAACACCAAAGTCAGTAAAAGTTATTTTTGTTTATGCACGAGGGTGGATTTTATTATGACAAAAATGTCTTTCAATATATGTATTGAAAAATAATATAACTTCATGTAAGTCCATTTGGTCAAAGTCAAGAGCAATTTTCTTTTTTAAATATTTGAACCAATAACTAAGCATTTTAAAAGTTATCGCATTTGCATTACTTTCCAATATTTTTTTAGAATTAGTATAGTATAGTTATTAATATATACTAACTTATAAACCGTGCAAAGTACATGTTATTTTTTAAAATTTAAATTCATTAAAATATAATAGATAATAATTTGAGGCTGTAATTTAAAATTTGTTTATATTTTTAGAACATATGTAATGAATGTTAATTTTAATATGTTTATAAAAAAATTTAATTTTAATATGTTGTTGGGGATTCGTACACTTAAACTTTTGTATAGCATAACTTTTAGTATTACATCTAATGGTTCTGATCAATTTAACTACATAGATCTAATAGTTATGAGGTGTAAATATATATTGTAACATAGATCTAATAGTTATGAGGTGTAAATATATATTGTAACAGGGACGTAAACATAGTTATCTTTAATCAATATTAAAATTAGTGAAGTAGAGAAAATTGTCTTTATTATGATAGTTTATTTTATTGATGATTAGAGATTGATTACATAAATAGTTATGATATTGTAGTAGACTTAAGACTAATGTCTCCTATGGAGAAAAGATTTGAGATTATTTTATCAGAACAAAAAATACATATTATATAATATTTTTCTTATTATAGTTTAATATAGATTATAATCGTATCATAGTTCATTAATTTGTACCATTAATTTATTGAATAATTTAATTGAACACATGAATTTTCATAAAAATAATATAAAACAATTGAACTTCAATTGGAAATGAATTTTTAAATTTAGGATTTAAATTCTATATAACAATTGAGTTAAAACATATACTTAAATTATTATAAGATCAATACAAAAACTAGGTGCTTGGATATTATGTAGATGCAAAAATCATTAATGTTGTCTCATTGTGTTTCACATCGATAAAAATAATCATGTGACTTTAATATTATACTAGCTTATATCCCGTGCGACGCACGGTCTTCTTTAATATTTTCTTATTTTTTATTTAGATTTTATTTATTATATATAATTTGATAAAATTCTAATATATATACCGGATTTATAAATCTAACAATTTAATATTTAAATTTAATATATTCTTGACGTAATCTGTAGTAGTATTTTAGATATTAAAATATAAAATATTTTAAAATAACAGATCTAATGATTCGTATTTTTTTACTCTTAAAAATCTAAAAAGGGACTCAAGTGCAAATATCAAAATATGTGCTCGTGCAATATACCGAGTTTATTTGAATATACTATTACTTTTATTTTCATTAATTATCTCGTTTAAATTGAATATTAAAAAATTTATAATAAACATGAATTTCATAAGTTTAATATAATAATATTACCAATATATCTATCTTTTGTTGTGTTATTTTTAAATTGAACATGAGTTGTTTCAGTTAAAAAAATATAAAACAGGTAATATTCTTAAAAAGACAATTAGTTACTTATTAACAATTATATAAATTATATTACTTTTTTTTATATATGTCGCCTACATTACTTTTAGAAAATTAGTTGTTTAAGTTAGAAAATATAAAAGAGGTAATGTCTTTTAGCTGAAAAGAATAAATGGTTATTTATTAATATTTATATAAAACAATTTTACCATTGTATATTTATTTGCATATATTATATTTAGAAGATAAGTTGTTTTAGTTAGAAAATATAAAACAAATAACGTGTTTTAGCTTTCGGTTATAAATATATAATAATATTACCATTTTATATATATGTTGCTCGTCTTATTTTTAGAAAATGATTTGTGTTAGTTAAATAGATATATGAAATAGGTAATATGTTTTAGCTGAAAAAGGTAATTGGTTATTAATAAACTGGTTTCCATATATGTGTATTTAGAAGATGAGTTGTTTTATTTAAAAATATAAAAATAATGTGTTTTAGCTGAAAAAGGTAATCGGTTATAAATATATAATAATATTACCATATTATATATATGTTGCCCATTTTATTTTTAGAAGATGAGTTGGTTTAGTTTAAAAATAATATAAAATAGGTAATGTACTGAAAAAGGTAATTGATTATTAATAAATTGGTTATAGATAGGCCCGTGAATCGGCCCAAATACCGACCGATCGACCGACTGACCGACCGACCAAAACTTTTAATGTTTCGTCTTTAATAATATAGTATAGATATATTAGAAAATTACTAACGACATGCAATATTAGAAAATTACTATATAAATATAAGATAAACTTTAAATATTATCATTAACCGTATTTGTAATTAAAAAATGATTTTGATACATATACAAATTTGTTTGAGCAAGGTTTTTACGCTAATTATAAGATATACATGATAATGTAATTTTTTTTATACATTTTAAATATATAAAACAATAATAAAATTATCTAAATATATTACGATGAATGCCTAAAAAATATATGCAAATGTTTTTTTTCTAAAATTATTATTTTTTGTAATAATACGATTTTTTAAAAATATTTTGTGAAATACAATTTTTCAACCAAATACAACTGAATGCAAGTAAAATCAAATTTCATTATTTATCAAAAAAATGTTAAATTTTTTAATTATTTTAGATAACAAACTGTTTTTTTTTACAAATTTTCCAAATGTATTAAAATCATAATTTTATTTTATCAAAAAAATAATATTATTTATAATTTTTTTTATGGTTACCAGACAGCTCGAATAGGTTGCAACGCCCAATTGAGAAGCCCGCATAAGAAATTTACCGATATATTAATTTTGTTTGAAATGTAATTTCCTTTATAAACTTGAATTTTGAGTAATCAAAATCAAATAAACGTTCCGTATTTAATATAATAGTATAGATTAATGACTAAGTTGTCCGTTCGTATTTCATGTATTTACATGACTTTGCCACTTGACTATTTCAACTTATACGCCCGTTCGATTACAGCCATTGTTTTTCTTTTTTGTGACATATACGATGTTGAAGACCGTAACTTTTATGAGAAACTAAATAATTGCTTTAAATTTCATCCTATTCTTAGTATGTCATTTTGCACATTTATCTTATAGTTATTAAAAAATTAAGATTTGGGAAAATTTCCTTTAGTTTGAAATTATTTATCCCAAAATTTTAAAAAAAATTAATAATAAAATAATTTACATAAATAATTATAAAATAAACCGACTATTACTTGCTCACAATAGAATTGTGATTGCTCCTCCGATCTCTATATATACCGCTTTACATGTACGCATTTCGTTCTCTCTCGCTTTACATATATACGCACTTCTCTCTCTCGCTCGCTCGCCCTCTCTCTGTTTCTTCTGCTCTCCAAGATTTCTCCCCACTTACTAATTCCCAGCTTCTTCATTCTCTCCCAATCAGAAACCACCCCTCAATTCTTGAATTCTCGTATTCAAATTAGGGTAATATATCACAATTCATTCTCTCCCAATCAGAAACCACCCCTCAATTCTTGAATTCTCGTATTCAAATTAGGGCAATATATCACAATTCCTGCAATACCCAGGTTTGTTTTCTCAATATATGTATATATATAATTCAAGATTATATATAATTGTATCTAATTAGCTAGTTAATCAAAAGGGTTCTTAAATTGCAGAGTTTCAATTGATAAAAAAGACCTCTCTCTCTCTCCCTATCCGTAATCTCTTTCTGTGTAATCTCTCTCGTTGTGCCCCTGATAAAGTTTTATTGTGTTTCTTGTTTGCTTACATATACAGTATTACTTTAAATAATTTCTACATATCTTACATACCCTTTGTGTAGTACTAGTGATTGATGGAGATGGAGAGTAATATGAATTTACCTGTTGGATTTCGTTTCAATCCTTTCCATAATGAATTAATAAATTTATACTTAAAGCCTAAAGTTCTGGGACTAAAGCTTTCTTGTGATGTTGTGGAGGAGAGAAAACTGTATGGTTCTTGTGCCAATCCATGGCAAGTTTTTGATCCCGAAAGCCATCCATGGATCCTCTCTCAAGTCTCTTGCGGCAAGTTCGAAAAGATTGCTTATGCCTTTGTTAATTTAACAAAGAAAGCAGCAGCCAAATCTAATAACAAGAGTAAAGTTGGAAAGGAGCAATATAATAGGAAGGCTGGCTGTGGTACTTGGGATGGCAAAACAAAGCGCACTGAGATTAGGGATTATGATGGTAATCTTATCGGGGAGAGGAAAATGTTGGTATTCGAAATTGATGAGGTTTCTCACCGGGAGGATTTGAGTAGGGTAGGGCATTGGAGGATGTACGAGTATAACTTGTGTGGAATTAACACGGATATCCCTAACTTATCTAATACTGTTCTTTGCAAAATCACTCTAGATCATTCCAAGGAACCAGCCATAGAATTGCATTCCGACGGGACTACTCATTCAATTGCTTGTAAACCTAAGAAAGAGAACGATACAAAGAAGAAGAATCCTGTAAAAGTGGATGTAAAAATGGAAGTGGATGTAAAAATGGATGCTGTGGAACAGTGCTATGAAACTGATTGGGTTCAAACATGTGATAATGATGATGTGGAACAGATATATAGTATATATGATGGGTGTACATGTGCTGATGATGAATTGGTTTGGTATAACAGTCTGTTTGTAAGTGGGGAAGATGGGAACTATGAAACTGATTCGGTTCAAACATGTGATAAAGATGATGTGGAAGAGATACATAGTATTGATGATGGGTGTACATGTGCTGATGATGACTTGGATTGGTATAAAAGTCTGTTGGTAAGCGGGGAAGATGGGTACATGCCTGAGCTCGGAGATAAGCAAACACTAGAAGACGTAACTACCAACCTGGGAAAAAGAAAGCTTCAAGCTGAAACATCGTATGTGGTGAGTAAAAGAGTTTGTTGTTGATCAAAATAGTGAATGTGTCTATATGGAGAAACAGTTGGTGTGTCCGTGAATATATTCTGATAGTTTTCTGCTTAGATATTCTGAGAGTTGATTTATGTCGAAGTTTATAGTTGATGCTCCTTAGTATATAAAGTTGATAGTTGATGCTTTCCAATTCTTTTTCTGTCTGTTAAGACCTTTATTTAGACAGTCTTTCCATTTTTGTATAAATCTTTAGTAACATTTATGATTTTTTAAGGCAGTGATGTTGACCATTTTAATTAAAAGTGGATGTAGAGGATGGGTGGATTTGAATATATAAGTTACATTGTGCTAACCTTTGTTCTCTTATTTAGTTAAAGATGCCTAGATGAAAATATATTTTACGCAAAAGTTGTCAAGTACTTGTATAGCAGATGTTCATAGTAAATAGTTAGACTTACATGATATTGCAACTAATTTTTGTGATTACATATCTTATTGCGATATAATTCCTAGTTCAAAGATAATTGGGAAGTTGAGGGGATATATTTGGTTCTTAGCACTGCTGCTTTGTTAATGCTATGCATACAGTAATATCTTATATCTGGATTTCTTGTCGATTCATTTAATTATATTTTCTGTGAACTTATATTAAAATACTGTTGCTGTATAAATGCCAGGCATACACTAATTGCGGGCTAACAGAACCAATGCCCATACTTAAAAATATATGCAACAATACCAATTACAATTTGTAGTCGGGTTCTCTACTTGTTTCATTTTTGTCCATTTATATTTTGTTATTTAAAAGGTGGTATATTTCGTTGCATTCAATGTTCATTCAAATACTTCTAGACTAGAGCTCAAGGTTTTTGATATGCTACGTATTTGAAATAAAACCTTTTCAAAAAACTTCTTCGTCTAGTGTTTCATGTAATTTTTATGTGCGTTCTCCCTAAAACTTGACGTTATGATACTGCCTTTGTCCTTGTCCATCTCCAAGGTGGTTCATATTATACTTGGGTTGTTCCAAATATTGTAACATGTCCCTGATTTATATTATCCCCTGTATAGTGCCTTCAAATTAAAAATCTATACATGAAAAGTTCTAGGAAGTGTGCCAATAGATTACGTAGAATTTGATAGTTATTCTAATATATTTTTTACGACGATGGAGATATTATTATAAAATTTCTTTTAACTACTGCTTTGGATGCCTTCGAAAGAATTTCTTTGAATGTAATGTGTTGAGATTAAAAGGTCGCAGCCACTTCAGAGTTCAAGTGTGCTTCTTTTGTCCATTCAGAGTCGAGTTGCAAATTTAAACTAAGTACCTGCTTTTTTCTTTTTACATAGTTCATTCTTGTATTTCTAAAAAAGTTGATGTATCTTTATCTGTTCTACGCTTTAGCGTGTAATCATCTCCCAACATTCAACATTGTTTCAGCTATGGGCCTTGTCAAACTCCTACACTTGGATTTTGTGTGCAACGTTACCTTCAAATAAATACATTCAAGCCAGAAAAGTTTTGGGCTGTGCATCCTTACATCATTCACAATGGATATGAGCTTAAGTTAGAATGGGAGCGTAACAGATTGTTTGACACATATGTAAGTTCTCTATCCCGAATTCATTCTCCGAACCTCTTTTACCTAATTTGTGCATGACTTCACTAAATATTTTAAAACCAAGGTCGCGGAGATGTTTCGAGGTTTAATAGTGGAGGATGCACCTTATCCCCTGACTGTAAATTTATCAGGTACTGCATTGCTGGTTATAATTTTTAGCAGGATACACTTACTCAAATATTAAATGTCAGCACTAAGTTTCCTTGTCAAATGGCTAACTAATGATTTCAACATCTTACATGTGATAGTCTATATTCTTTTAAACAATCACCAAGTAAATTAGTACTTTCCTTCAAACAAATTTATTTTTGTATATTGAAACATATAAACCACTACATAAAACTCTTTCTGGATGGAGTGTAGTTGTTTTGAAACTGTAATGTGAATGGTTATGATGATGAATGAAAAATTCAAAGTAGGCTAGTTTACTTTCAGTTTCTAAGTTCTTGTTTTTTTCCGTGATCTTAATTCAGATTTCACAATTTTTGAATGTATGTATTGAAAATAGAAGTTTCAAAAGTTGAGTTGTATGAGGTATTTTTCCAATGCGATGAACTTTTGAGTTGCAATGTTTGAAAAAAATATCCATTTGTTCCTGTATATTGTTATAAAAATCCACAGTCTATCTTGTCTTTTAACCGTAAAAAAAGAAAGAGAGAGAACGACCAAATTTATGGAGAAAAAAAGAAGGAAGCACTATGAAGATTTTTTTCCCAAGTAGATATATTCCTTTTGCAAATCAATTAGATAGAGAACGGTTACTGCTTCTGTATAATGGTGTAGAAATTAGAATTACCATAATATGTAATGCATGTGAGAGTCGTGATTCTGCGATTATTTTTAGATATAAAAAAATTGAATTGATATAGTGTTGGTGTGAACTATACTTGTGGTTGAGGATATCAATCTCTGCTTATGCATTTAGTAACATATTTTTTTTTAAATTTTATAGGGGAACACTGCGCCTCCAGACTACCTTAGTGAGAGTGAGCTAATCTCTTTGATGGAGAAGAATGGAATTGGGACAGACGCATCTATTCCTGTTCATATCAACAACATTAGTGAACGCAACTACGTACAGGTTTGTAATATTATTGAAGTTTCAGTAATATTTGGGATAATGCTGGTTTTACGAAAATTCTCTGATCAGTATTTTTTCCTACATGGTATGAGGTACTCATGCAGTCATATTGTGTGCCAACTTCAGGTACAGGCTGGAAGAAGGTTGATTCCAACTGCCTTAGGTGTCAGCTTAATTAGAGTCTACCAATGTATTGATCCAGATCTTTGTTTACCCGACATCAGGAGTTTTATAGAGCAACAGATAACCCTCGTTTCTAAAGGCCAAGCCAACCATTCTCTTGTTGTGCGACATGTACTAGCCCAATTCCAGCAAAAGTTTAGTTACTTTGTGAAGAAGGTACAATATAGTATAAAGATGAAGGAAACCTGTTTCTTGCAGTAACAACAAACTGATTAAAAATATTAAGCTTGTGATAACATATTTAAGTACATGTGCCAAATGTACTAATAATAATCAAATGAAGAACTTGCATAATAAAGCTTTCAGTTATTACGTTGGATTACCCCCCTTTCAACACTCCTGCACAAACAAAACAAGTTGTAGATGGCTACATGCTTTAGCCTGGTCAAACAATTAAAAGCTATTATTACTGTAGGCTAAGCTTTTTTGTCTTGCTTGTTCCAGATTGAAAACATGGATTCACTGTTTGAAGCACAATTCTCTCCACTTTCGGATTCTGGACGCATGCTTAGCAAGTGTGGTAAATGTCTGAGGTACATGAAGTACATCTCTAGCTTGCCATCGCGGCTATTCTGTGGTACATGCGAGGAAGTGTATTACGTCCCTCAGAAGGGCACAATCAAGGTATTTACTGCCCTTTTGACATTGAAAATGATATCTTCACATTTTGCAATAATTGTTCCAACCATACATCACAAAAACGCTTGTATACTCACTACATTACAAGGGTCGAGGGTACTTCAGAAATAGAGGGTCCTTTGTAAATACTGATATAACTCATGTAGGCTCGTTAGATACTTTCACAAGATAAGTAAGTGTGTCAGATTAGGCAAAAACATCTCACAGATATATGCCTGGCACTTACTTTTTGTGTGTTGGTTTGTACATCTTATGGAGAGACGAGAGAAGGGCTGTATCTAATAACTGGCGTCGTTCATCTACAGAATGGAATGGGTTAGAACTATACTTGAGGAAACATAACTGATACCTAGTAGGTGTTACATGTCTTCCAAAGTGATAGTCTCCAGCTTGGATAAGTAATTATCTAATAATAAAAATTTACTTCATTGCAGTTGTACAAGGAAATAACGTGTCCTTTGGACAACTTTGAGCTTCTAATATATTCCATGGCTGGTCCAGAAGGCAAATCATTCCCCCTCTGCCTTACTGTTATAACAATCCTCCATTTGAAGGTATAGACACATTATTTGGTGCCAGCAAAGCCGGCAGTACTGGCAAACTGGGTAAAGGTGCTGGCATGCCTTGTTTCATGTGCCCTCACCCTACCTGCCGGCATTCATTAATTGCAGAAGGTGTTTGTTCCTGTCCAGAATGTAGTGTGACACTTGTCAGTGCTCCTAAATGGAGACTTTACTGCAACATGTGCAATTGCCTGGTTTTCCTTCCCGAAGGCGCTTATCGGATAACCACAACTCGAGAACACTGTGTCAAATGTGAATCCACTATCTTAGAAGTGGACTTCAATAAGAAAACAACACCTTTAGAAGATGGAGGTAACTGGGTGCATTCTTTGTGATGAGCTGCTCTGCATTCCATGATTGAGATGAAGCACGGAAAGTCATTCTTTAAACAGACGGGAGGAAGGGGAAGATGGAGAGGACATAGCTCAAGAGGAAGAGGTGGCAGGAAACAACAGGACCCAAAAAATGAGTTTTCCAGATTTTTTATACTGACCTTTAGGGAACCTTTATCGTAAGTTGTAACAGATTCATGTTTTGGTTTTAAAGTTTTGATAAGTTATTTTTGAAAGGGAAGTTCTAGCAACATGCATTGTATTGTATTAAAAGTACCTTTTGCAGTTTTGTTATAAGAAAGTTGTTATATAATTTCCATTCTAGCAACAGTTAAATTTATAGGTATCTTTTTTACAAGCATGTACCCAGCAAACCTCCTCTTGTATTTGAAGTTGTCTGTTTTGTATGAACTGATATTCAAAACTTTGTGGCTAACAGTGGCCTTGACGAGTAATTATAATCAAGTAAATTCGAACAATATTAAAATTTTACATATTCTGCGCAATCCTTATTATTTTATGTTGTTGCGCTCCTTTTCCGTTACTGTCTTCAGATTCTTGCTCCAGTGTCATGTCATGCTAGTATTACATATATCCACTCAGTCTTGCTGTTTATTTTCACAGCCTCTCGCATATCTTCATTTCTTAGTCTATCATTTCCGGCCCATGTATTAATTTTAGGTCCAAACTTACTTTAAAATTCCTTCTGGCCCAACTGGTTGCTTTAGGCCCATTTTCCCTTATTTCTTTCCTTTTGTATGTTCGGTAGTTATAGTTAAACTAGCATAAAAGCCCGTGCGAGACACGGGCCGCTATCTTAAATTATGTTTATAAAGTTTGATATATATAGATTTTTTCTTATTGATGGTATATGTAGCTATCGGGTACTTACTTATGTTCAAGTTTTTAATTTAGAAATTAATACGAGTATTACTAATAGTTGTCATGTTAGTTTACAATTTTTTTTGCGGGATAGAATAGATACTGGGTGTTCTAGATAAGTTTTAGAACATTGCAATCCTAATTTTTTTTTCCAATTCTTCAAGATGTTACATTCTGGAGAGTAGGTTTTATTACTGATTTTGATCAAAAGTCTTCGTAAATCTTCTAATACTCTACTTAGGTCTTGCACTTTCAGTTCTTAAAACTTTCTTTCTAACTCGTTCATATCTTTTCTTGCAATTTGTTGATTTTAAGCATTCTTTTCCTTTGTTTCGCTTCCTCTATCTTTCAGACTTTCTTAACATCGAATAATTCAGTGCCAAGTAATTAGCCCAAACGCAACAACTTGGGTAATCCACAAACCCACCCCAGGTTCCCAAAAGATCATGATTTGTTGGTGCAATTTGTAGTAATACTTTGTGTTATAAACTGAACTAAAGTCTCAACTCTTCTCGATTTTGAGACTCGAGTAGTACAAACTGCCCCACTTAAACTCTTGACGTCGTCGTTAGTTCTAAACGGATAGCTCATAGGTCTAAGATCGTACATCTCTAGCGATTGTGAAATAATACTGGCTAGTTTATGTCCCCACCTCTGGACCTCAGTCCATTGTGGAATAATACCACCAGTCTTCGTGTCCCTATCTCCAGCAACTTCACGAATCAACCGCCGGCCAATTGGCCAAAATGCAATAACGTGGGTAATCCACAAACCCACCACAGGTCTCCAAAAGATCATGATTGTTTGTGCACTTAGTAGTTGTACTTTGTCTTATAAACTGGACTAAAGCCCCCACATTTCTCGATGTGAGACTCAGGTGTTACAATATGTTTTAATTTAATAATATTTCAATCTATTGCCAATATTAGTTCTTTATATATATATATATAATTTTCAAATACAATAATTTTTTTTATTTTACTACTAAAATTTTAAAACATAATTATGTTTAAATGACCTGGGTTTGTCTAACTGATAATAATATTAACATTCGTGAAATATTATTTGTTATTATAACTTTAATTCTCACATTTTGTTGCATGAACCCGTGCAAGGCACGGTCATTTTCTAGGGATTAAAATAAAATTTTATTCTTTGCGGTTTAAATATTTTATTTAGTTATATTTGTACATATTTTGTTCGTCTCGTTATAATATACTTACTTTAATTTATATAGATAATTTGATTGATCGGGGCCTATGATTTTAAATAACCTGGGGTGTATAATGTGATCGATTCGATCATAATATTTTTTTATGCTATATAATATCTTGTTTTCTAAAATTTGTTAATTGGACTATATATTTTTATCTATTTATTTTTTACACAAATTAGTATCACCAAGTATTTTTCCAACCCAAATTTATGTGTTTATATTGTCTAACCTTTTCAACATTATCATATAATTCGTTTAATTTTTTTTGTTGTACTATCTATTTATTTTTATTATCTCATCTTTTAAATTGTTTTAATTCAAAACAAATAGTTTTCATATGTTATATATATGTATATATTAATCCAATTCCAAACAACTAATTATTTTCTTCCATAAAATGACATTAAAATTCATGTGATAATAATTAAAAATGTCTCATATACATAATGTATCCCATCTAATTATAAATATACTTACTTTTATTATATCTATCTATTTATATTGTATTATTAAGACCGAAACATTGAAAATTTTGTAGTCAGTCGGTACGATACTCGTATTTTGGTATTTGCACTTTAGCTCTTTTGTTTTTACAACTTAACCTTAATTTATTAAAAACAACGATTTTGATCAAAATATAATGTAGTCGGTCGGTTAGAATGATACTCATATTTTGATATTTTCACTTTAATCTCTTTACTTTTGAAACTTGACCTTGATTTATTAAAAACAAAATTTTTAATTAAAATATATTTTTTAAATACTGTCAAACACAAAATTCTTGAAACACAATTTAATCACGCTCAAACACAAACACATACGTCAATTCAACATCGAGTTCAACAATCAAATAAAACTATTTAAATTTAAGTTCATCCTCGATAAAAAAAAGTATAAATATAAAATAAATTATTAAAATACATATAAGATAACAAATTTAAAAGTCATCTTTGCATTGCACCAACCCTATGCTTGTATACATAAGAAGAATATTCATAAATATCATATATACATTTTATCGATATGTGTTATATAATAATGCTTATTGTAGAGATAGACATTCACCCCTTCCCGCCCAACCCCGATCCATTCTTTGCACCGTTTCGGGCGGAGAATTGTGAACTTTTCTGGTGATCGAGAAAAAATATGTAAAAATTTCGGGGATCGGGATGGGTTCAGGGATTAATGTCTCTCTACCACGCTTCCCGGTCCCAAATTTCTATATTTAACAAAAATATTATATATTTTCATGTATATTAAATAAATTATTGTGAATAAATATGATTTGTATATATTCTTATAGTTTAAACTTTCAATCCATTTTTCTAATTCAAAATTTTCACATGTAGAATACAATTAAAATACAATAATATTTATTTTATCTCTTATTTTAAATAAATATTAATTTGAATTATTATTTAAAATATTAAATTAAATTCAAAATATAAATTATATATCATGATTTATCAAACAAATTTTATTATAAAAATTTTAAAGAGATTTTTTAAAGAGATTTTATATAAATTAATAAGTATGATTTAATAATTTAAATATATTGTATAGTACAAGAAAAGTTAGACTCTTATATAGGAAAATGGAATATATTATAGTTAAAGTTACACAACCGAAATATTTATTTAAAACTAAAGGAAAGATAAAAATACACCACACTTAATATTGTTTTTGAAACTTAATATAAAAATTTTATAAGATTGGTAGTATATAGTTTTGTATGATATTTTAATAATTAAAAAATAAATATTATAAATATCCTTTGTAAATATACTCTAAAAAAAGAATTTAAAAAATAAAATTTAATAAATATTATAAATCGCCATGATTTTTACTTAAAAGTTTAAATAATAATTAATATAGGATTAAGAATGAAGTGAGGTTTATGTAATGTGATTTTTCACTCAAAACCAAAAGAAATCATGTAGCTCAATGGTTATAAGAATGATTTTCTTAGGGAAGGTCAGGGGTTCAATTCTGCACAAAAACATTGTTTACTCTTTTTTTTTTCTTTAGATAAGAGAGTAGTGGCATGCCATGTAATTTCAAAATATAAAAGGGTAAAATTGTAATTTCACAGGGGGGTTTATTGGCTCAAAATGCCCCTAAATTATCCCCACGTTCTCCTATTATATATAGAAGAGATAGGGTCATTTTGTTTTTTTTTGCTAAATTAAATAGGGTCATTTACTTTTGAAACATAGTACTTAGGCCCACAAATCTATACTCTTTATTAATAAGCAAAACAAATGTGAAAATGGCGCGGTACTAAAGTACCAAAATACTAAAGTACCAAATTTGGTACCCAATCACTTAACCCGGGTTCGATTCCTTGCAACTACATAATTATACATGATTTATTTATTTTAAATTATTTAGCTTCATCCAGGATTCGAATCCTTACAACTACATAATTATACAAGATTTATTTATTTACAAGATTTATTTATTTACTTTAATTTCTTTAGCTTTATGCACAGTTCGATTGTCTATAACTACATAATTAAATAGTTATTTATTTATTATATATTTTTATTATTCAATTCTCGAGAAATACATTTTTAAATAATACTTATTAATAATTTATTAATATTAATATTTTAATGTCAACTTATACTTAGCCCGTACTTGCACGGGTTATAAGCAGTTAAAATTCCATCACACAATGAAACATAATAAATCCCAAAAATGTGAAAAATGTAGCAACTATCTCTCTAATTTAACACGACAAAGAGACTATCATTATACAGCGTAAGAAGAAACATGCATAGTTTGGGAGCGGGTAAGTATGCTCATACCAAATTCTTATATGTTCCCATTATCAATATATTTTAATGTATGTTGATGTGTAATCTAGGCTCCTTTATTCCCATACGCAATTATAGCTTATCAAATCAACAATATTGATTTAATCTAAACACACAACTAAATCACATAAATTTAATCTAATATAGGAATATCAAAAATCACAAGGGAACCTGATGAAGCCATAGGAGGCCCAAAGTTGAAACACTAGTATAACAACTATTTCAATAGTGATTTCAGGCCCTTAACTAAATACAACATCTCAATCGAGTCCTTTTCCACTAGTTTTGTGTCAAGAACATCTCTTTTCATCTTATAAGAGCATAGTCCCTTTATTTTGTCATCTCAGTTTATTTTTTTGAACTATTACGACGGTGAACTTGCACTAATCATTCATAAAAGTAGCTAAAAGTTTGGTGATAAATAGATATGTTTATTGTTTTATTCAGCCTATTGTTTGTAGCCTAAGTTTTTAATATTCTTTCATAACATGATATTATAATATGTTTCTACCGGTGCTTTGCGTGAATAAGCTGTTTGCAATATTTTATGTAAATACAAAGATTAATCACATACCTTCTTTTCACTTAGTTGATGACGATCAAACATTCGATTCTTTTCACTTCTAATATATTATAATTAATAATTAATTACATTTTATATGAATTAAAACATGTGCATTGCATACAAGTGTCAATCACTACATCATTAAGAACCTAAGCAATAATAATATCATAGAATCTTAATTCTTCTTTATTGTCAGAATAAAATAGCAATTCTAATATTTTGATCATGTTCAATATACACAAAGTATACAAGTATTATTCAATAGTTAAGATAAACTAATCCCAAATAATACTTCAGTAATTCCAGTGGTTTGTCTAGTACCACTTAGACTATGAACCTTTATTATATTATATACAGACACTGCTAATCTAATCTTCTGTTATTCCATTTGATACTAGATTATCCATAATATATAATAAACAGATAATGTAATAATATGCAATCAAGATTCTCAATAAAATGGTCAATGTTTATATACTTCAAACGAATAGTTTAGTATAAAACCCAACAATATGGAGTATAAGGTGCATTCTATTTTAGATAATCTGGGATGTTCACATTAGGCAACACTTGATGAGGCAACAGCTTAATATTGGCATTAGATTGCACATTTGCAATTATATCATATCACAAAGCTGAAAAAAATTATATTATATTATTTGTGATTAGATTTGGTTCTAAAACCGAAACCGCACCACTTAGAACCGAAACCGAATTTACGAAAACCGAACCGCACCAATGATCCTTGGTTTGGTTTTGGTTTCTAATTTTAGAAACCGCACAATTTTAGTTACGGTTTGGTTTTAGGCCGAAACCGCACCAAACCGAACCACGCTCATCCCTAATATGTGTTAGGCTCAAGGCATGTCTGAGTACCACTATTAACAAGCCTACTCATTGTGACTATGTCACTCTACATGACCTAGTGAATTCTTTCACTGGGATATAGTATAGGTCTCTACTGTACTTGTCTTATTTTCATGTACTTAGCTTTATCTTGTATGCTCAGAGTTATAATGAGTTTAGTAAATTTCTTGCAATCTAGAATGTACATAGGCTATGGAATAATTATCCTGGTAGAAGTTCAAAAATGTTCAAGCAGCAGGATGGAGATGAATAAAGCCCTGGATAAATAAGTTGCAGAAATTTATCTAAGTCCCTATACCGTGAAGTCAAAATAGAGCTATGTCGTGAAGTCCAAAACATCCATGTCGTGAAGTACTGAGATCGCATAGTCCTAAAATGTACTATGTCGTGAAGTCTTTATTACTAATGTCGTGAAGTGTTGAGATCGCAAAGTCAGAATTGTACTAGATCGTGAAGTCCTCAAAAAGGCTATGTCGCGAAGTCCTCAAAAAGGCTATGTCGCGAAGTCCTCAAAAAGGCTATGTCGCGAAGTCTTCAAGAAGGCCATATCGCAAGGTCCTTTCTAAGCCTATGTCGCATACTCCTGAAACACTCATATAGCACAGTCAAGAATGAACTATGTCGAAATGTCAAAGAATCAGGATTATGCTGGAGTTCACGATGTCAACACTTAGCCGTTTATAACAAGACAAATCAAGGTACATAACCAAAATTCAAAGGAGACAAATATTGAAGCATCTGTTATGGTAAGGTGGTCCAAAGAACAGATGGCAAATCTACAGCAAAACTCGGAGAGAAAGATAAGAGACAAGCAGCTACAGGATCGGGAAAGACTCCGAAAAACAAGTGGTCCTTCCTGACACAGTTAACTTCTTATGGCAGAACAAGTTGGACTTTCAGTGAAGGGTAACTGTGTAAATAGGTGTGTGCACCAGTTTGTATAGGTAAATATATATTGTGCACACCCTACTGTTAGCTGGAAGAGAGCAGTACACAGAAATATTTTTAAGCACTCTTTTCTCTGTAAAAAAAGCAAGAAAACATTGTTCTTGTTTAGAAGCCAGAATTTCATTTGTGAAGTTTTGGAAGCTGTAGTATTTAATTTACTTAATACAAAGTAGATTAAAGTGATTGTGTGTGTTTTGTTTATTTTCATTCCGCATTTTACACAACATAATCTCTCACAGCTTATTTAGTTTTCAAGAATCGAAAAATATCAAAACTATCCATTCACCCCCCTCTGTCTAGTTTCTTAGTAACATTCATTCCTAACAAGTGGTATCAGAGCGGACTGTTGATATACAAACAGGAAAATATCAAGAATGAGTTCACAGAAACTAAGCAGTATCAAGATTCATCCCTTTAACAAGGAGCACTACAATCTATGGAAGAAGAAGATGTTGCTTTTCATCAAAGCTTCAAATCCCATGTACTTAGACATTCTAAAGCATGGTCCCTTTACTCCAATGATTGAGATTGCTGAAACAACTGTTGGTACTGAGATAATACCAGCAAGACATGTTCCTAAAGATCCCTCCAAATACACTGATCTTGAAAAAGATAAAATAACACTAGATGGACATCTCCAACTTATCATTTGTGAATCCATGGATTTCAACATGTATGGCACTGTTGCTCACTGTAGTAGTGCAAAGAAAATGTGGGATCTTATAGAAGTGCTATGTGAAGGAACTCTAGAAGTAAGAAAGAACAAGAAGCAGATTCTAGTGTCTCGGTATGAAGCTTTCATGGCTCAGCCAAAGGAGGGAATCACAGAAGTGTTTGAGAGGTTCAACAAGCTGATAAATGAGCTCAAAATCTATGACAAACACTATGAAACAGAAGAACTCAACATGAAGTTTTTGCTGACTCTACCAGATCACTTGGAACCAAGAATCTCTTCCCTCAAAGAAAGGGATCTAACCAAGATCGGGTTTGATGTGTTTTATGGTGTTTTGAAAACATATGAGCTAGAGTTGTTTCAAAAGAGATCCATTCAAGCAAAGCAAGGATTAATGGCCAATACTTCTTGTGCCCTTATTGCTGACAAATTAGGTCAAAGAATGGAATCTCTTAAAGTCAATCAAGTCAAGATTGAAGAGCTAGAAGTTGAAGACACCGGTGATGAGACTCAAGTTGTCTATGATTTGCCTGAGGAAGATGAGTTCTACAGCATAGATGAGCTGGACAAGATGGAAAACAAATCTTTTGCCTATATGGATAGGAGATATCCTAACATTAGGTTTAAAAGGAAGCAGTCATTTAAGTCCAAGTTTAATGCTGGAAATGCTGGTGGATCAAATGGCTCAAACTCCTTCAATAAAGGAAAAGGGATTGTTGGTGCTGCTACAGGAGGATACAAGTCTGGGAGTGTGGATAGGTCCAAGATAAGGTGTTATAACTGCAATGAACTTGGGCACTTTGCCACAGAGTGCAAAAAGCCCAAACAGGTTAAGAAGGACAAAGCATACTTAGAGCTTGAAGCTAAGTATGAAGCTCTACTCAAGAAACAACAGGGTAAAGCTTTTATTGCAGAGGGAAAGTGCTGGGATGATTCTGATGAAGAAGAAGAACATGAATATTCAAACTATGCCTTGATGGCATTTTTTGATGATGGTGATTCCTCAAGTCAGGTACCTATTCTTACTTCTCTTGATATGACTCCCTTTCAATACAAGCAAACTGTTGAAGACATGAGTACTGAGATGTTCAACATTCACACTAGCATGTTAGTTGCCAATGAAGAAATTGACAGACTAACTGCTAAAAATCTTGAACTTACAGAAAAGAATGAGGAACTTGAATTAATGGTTGTGAGCCTTGATGGTTTGAAAAAGGAAGTGGAGTATCTTAAGAATAAAGTTGTTTGTACTGACAGATAGAAATAACTCTTAGGGAACAAATTGCTGAAAATGAATTAAAAATAAGAAGCTATAGAAACTCCTCTGAACTTATTCAAACCTATCACAAGGAACACACTGAAGACTGTAAGGTTGGAATTGGTTTTGATTATGAAAATGATAAGGGAAGGAAGAAGGCTAAGGGCAAAGGAAAAGAATCTTTTGTAAACAAAAATGCTCCAACTATCTTGTCTAGTGTCAAAGAGCCCATCTTCAAAAAGAGTGTTGTTGAGTTTGATGAGGATCTTCTAGTTATCAAACAACAACTACTTGAAGAAGATGAGGCTGCTAAGGACACTTCTTCCTCTCCCAAGTCTGTTGATCAGAAAGAAACCAAAGACAACCTTGCCAAGAGTCCTAAAATCAAGAAAGAAGTTGTTAAGAAGAAGAAACGAAACAGAAATGGTAAGGTAGGTGTCAACAAGGGCAACAATTATGCTTATGTGTCAAATGCTCCTAGGAAACAGTGTCAGAAATGCCTATCCGTGAATCATTTAACTCATAAGTGTAATAAACCTGCAAATGTTGAAGTTGATAACCTTAGTAACCATTCTGTTGGCATGAACACTATCCATGATTCCTTCCGTGGTAATACTAACTGCATGACATGATATGTGACTGTGATTGCTAACTGTTTATCTCTGAAGCATAAACTTGATTCTGCACAATCCTGTGAATCACACACACATATGCACACTCACAGGACAGGGTCCCCAATCAGAGTTGAGAGGGTAAAAACTTCATGTGAGCCTAAGAGTGTAACTCTAAAGCCACAAACATAGTGAAGTCTCATACTGTGAAGAATGTTGTTTATGATAGAAGAATCAATAACAAAACTGTTTCTAAATCAACTGGACCCTACCAAGTGTGGGTACCAAAAACAACTTAGTCATTTTGTGAATGCAAGGCAACGGGAATAAAAGAGTCATATGGATCTTGAACAGTGAATGCTCAAGTCACATGACTGGTGATATAGCCCTGCTATCACATTTTGAGGAGAAGGCTGGCCCATCAGTAACCTTTGGAAATGACAACATTGGTTATACAATGGGATATGACAGTGTTAAATCTGGGAATGTCATTATTAAAGATGTAGCATTTGTTGAAGGACTAAAGCACAACCTCTTGAGCATTGGAACATTTACTGGGCCAAAGAGATCCATGTGAATTAGTTTGAGTGGTTCTGTGTTGGTGTTGACTTGCTTTGACCTATGCACAGCTCTCCTCAATTTTCCCATTTGACAGTCCTCACACAGTCCTTCTTGACAGAATTCCTGTTGAGGTAGTCCTCTTACCAGTTCATTCTTCATTAGCATATTCATTGTCTTGAAGTTTAGGTGAGAGAGTTTCCTGTGCCAAAGCATGTTGTCACCAACAGTAGCTTTACTGTAAAAACAGTAAATCTTGTCCTCCTTTGTTGAGCTTAGGTCAGCAACATATAAGCTTCCTTTCCTTACCCCTTTCAGAGAGAGGCTTCCATCTTTCTTGTGATAGATATTGCATACCATCATGTCAAAATCAACCTTAAATCCCATGTCACTGAATTGGCTAACACTGAGCAAGTTCTGCTTCAATCCATCAACAAGTGCAATATCATTAATGACAACATTCCCAATTTCCAAACAGCCATATCCCACTGTGTAACCTTTGCTGTTGTCTCCAAAGTTTATGATTGGGCCAGCTTTCTCCACAAATTATGATAACAGGGTTTTATCACCAGTCATGTGCCTTGAGCAGCCACTATCAATGATCCATATGACTTGCTCCTTATTCTTGCCCTGCAAAACAAATTGTATTTAAGAGGCATATGGTACCCAATCCTTGTTAGGTTCTGCTAATTCAGTATCACAAGAATATTCATCATTTTCAACTTTAACTGTCACATCAGGAATCTTCTGTTGGACTCCTTTCTTCACCCACTTAGCTTTAGAATTAGACTTGGTCTTTTTCTTAGTGGATGTAGCCTCTTTACTGTTTCCAGTAGGCTCAGAAGTCTCAACAGTTTGCATATAGAGACATTGTTCAGTAGATGAGATAGGTAAATTGAAACAAGTACTCATGGCAGTTATCTTACAAGGCACACAGTCAGTGTTATTGCATACTACCATAGATCGATGCATAATGGGGGTTCTATGTAAGTTACCATCTATCATGGTCATATTGTTTTTTACCTCCTTTGGTTTCTTACAAACATGAGTTAAGTGATGTGAAGAGCCACAATTATTGCATAGTTTTCTGGGAGCACTATCAACATTAGCATTGCCATTTTCTAACTTACCATTCCTGTTCTTAGACTTGTAGGTAACTGTGTCAACAGGATGTTCTGAAGTTGCTGTCGAGCTTTCCTTGACAGTACCTCTTACACCTTCTGTCTTGACAATAGGTTTAGAGGTTGCCGTCTTCGAAGCTCTTTTGAAAGTATCTTTGGAAACTACTGTCTTGCCATTATTGACATCATCTTTAGAATATTTTGTCTGATTGTCTGGGAAAGTTACTGTCTTAGGAATTGTGACAGTATCTTTTCCATCAACTGTTGTACTGTCAATGCCTTCATCATCATCATCAAGTTGTTGTTTGATGAGCATGGCTTCCTCATCAAATTCAAGCTCAAAAAGTTTGAAAATAGGTTTGTTGATCTTTTTGAGAACATGAGGTTTGACAGACCCATCAGTTGAACAATCCTGATTCACATTTTCCTTGTCAGGTCTTTTACCATACTCAAAACCTATCCCTAATTTTTGATCCTCTGTGTGTTTCTCATGATAATCCTTAAGTTGTTTAGAAGAGTTTCTATAGGCCTTGATCTTAAATTCATTTTCACTGATTTCATTCCTTAGAAACTTTTCTATTTCTTTAGCATAAACTAATTCATTTTTAAGTTTAGCATTCTCCTGTGCTAGAGATTCTAATCGACTGGTCTTTAACATAAGCATGTCATTCTCAGAAGTGAGTGTTTCATTTAGTTTAGTTAACATAGCAATCTCTTCATTAGCTGTAGTTAAACTAGTATGAACATTAAACATTTCAGCACTCAACTCCTCGACAGTTTGTTTGTATTCTTCTTTAGACATTTCAAGTAGAATAAGTGAGGGTACCTGACTTGGAGAGCTAGAGGAGACCTCATCAGTCTTAGCCATGAGGACTAGATTCACATATTCCTCTTCCTCTTCATCATTAGAATCATCCCAACATTTTCCCTCAGCCACGTAGGCTTTTCCCTGTCCTTTCTTGAAGTGTCCACTTGACCCTTTATCCATCCTTTGATTCTGTTTTGGTCTTCTGCACTCAGTAGCAAAATGACCAAGCTCATTGCAGTTGTAACATCTAAACTTGGATCTGTCCACCATCCCTTTTTTGTAACCACCTCTTGTGGCACCACCTTCAACCTTGGAAGAATTCCCTCTGCTAAACCTTGATGTTTGACCTTGAGGCTTAAATGGCTTGTTTCTCTTGAATCTTATGGTTTTGAACTTCTTAGCCATGTAAGCCATAGTTGGATTGTCCATCTTTTCCATTTCTTCTAAGGAATAGAAGTCTTCATCTTTAACATCAGTTATTTGCAGCACAACTTTCTCATCATCATCCACAACCTCTTCAATCTTAAGAGTAGGTACTGGAGCAGGTTGGGTGATTTGAATTCCTTCAATAGGTTGAGTGATTCTTGGAGCATGAGCTACAAGAGCACCAGACATATTAGCCATTTTTCCTCTTGATCCAGCTTGTATAGCTCTTTTCTGGAAAAATTCAAGCTCATATGATTTAAGCACACCATATAATGTTTCAAGGGAAACATTGTTCAGATTTCTTCCTTCTCTTATGGCAGTGATTCTGTGCTCTAGATGCTCAGGAAGTGTGAGCAAGAACTTAACATTTAACTCTTTCCTATCATAGTACTTGCCATGAATCTATAGCTCAGTCAGAAGTTTACTGAACCTCTCCAACATTGTTGTTAGATCTTCTCCTGACTTTGCCATGAAAGCTTCATACTATGAGATAAGAATTTGTCTTTGATTGTCTTTCATTTCTTCACTTCCTTCACATAGCAGCTCAATCTTATTCCACATATCCTTAGCTGATGAGCATCCAATGACATTCCCACACATGGCTTTGTCCAAAGTGAGAGCATCCAGTAGGATGAGTTGCAAGTAATCATCCAATGCCACCTTCTCTTTTTCTGGCTCCAGAAACTCTGAAGGTAATTTGTTGATCCAGTAAGCTGGAACAAGAACACCGTCCACAGTTGAGGCTTCAATCTCTTTCCGTGGAACAAAGGGATAATTTTGGAGGATACCCAAGTATAAGGGATTCGTAGATTTGATAAACAACAAGATTTTTCTTTTCCACACATTGTAATTCTCTTTATCAAAAGCTGGAATCTTTATGCTACTTGACTTCTGCAAACTTGTCATGATCTCAGATTTGTAGAACAAACTGTCTGCTCTGATACCAGTTGTTGGTCCTTGACTATTGCAGAAGGGGGGGGGGGGGGGTTGAATGCAATGCTGATAAATCTCAATCTACGTTTCAACAACAAAAACTAAGATTAACGTTTATCAGTTTATGGAATGCAAACACAAGTAGACACACGAGTTTTTCTCACAAAATAAATGTTTTATTTATTTTGCAAAGTGTTGCTACAACCTCAAGAAAATGTTGGTTTTCTTGAGCTTCGATTTCTCGAGTGATACAAAGAATGGATTGAGAGATAGTCTAAGTAAACTAATCTTATCTCTATCATCACGGGTTTGTGAAGCTGCTGTCATTTTCATGTGGCAGCTTCTTACAAATTGTCTACCCGTGAGTCTTTCCTAAATTTCTATACAAACAACTTATCAATACTGGAAAAAGCAATCTAGATACATTCTATATTTAGCTAACACAATTCAGTAGATGTAGATTTGTCATACTCTTGAATTGGTAAGCTTTGTCATGTGATCTCTCAAGCTTCGGTCGTAGTCTTGCAGACCCGATGCAGTGTTGGGATACTGCAACACGCCTGTTTCTTGAACATCCAAACTGTCACATGTTTGACTGGGTAGATCCCCAATACAAATATTATCCCTTCATGACAGTATCCTGATGGCTAAGCTTGTTATCACAAGAATGCGCTTTTGGTGACAGTAAGAAATCCCCGCAGAAGGTGCTGTCAGGATTTCCAAGCTTGCTGTCACACTAAGGTAAAGTTGATGTCTGAGGGCTTCCGCCAATGTTGCTGTCAGAGTGAATGTACTGTCGTAACTTGCAACGTGTTGTCTTCTCGTAACCTTACTATCAGTGCTATGACAGTAACATTTATTCTTGTTGTCCTTCTTGAGCACTTCTTGAGGCTTGAACAAATAAATGAACTTCTACCAAGATGTACTTAAACTCTTATTTAACAACAAACAAAATGGTTACAAGAACATACTCTGGCTGTGACAGTATGTTCATACTTAATAAAATTAAGCATTAAAAAGTATCTAGTTAAGTTGTCTCATAGCTATCACCCATAAATCCTAACAAGGAATGTTGTTCAACACTAATTCATAGTCCAACAGTTGATTCTTCATCCACAGAATTTGTGCACAGCAACTTCCAACTGCAATATATTCAGCTTCTGCAGTTGATGTAGAAACTGAATGTTGCTTCTTGCTAAACCATGACACCAATCTTCCACCAAGAAACTGACAGCTACATGTTGTGCTTTTTCTGTCAATTCTACATCCAGCATAATCTGAGTCAGAGTACCCAATAAGCTCAAATCCAGTATTCTTAGGATACCAAAGGCCTAGATTAGGGGTGCCCTTTAGATATCTAAAAATCCTTTTGATAGAAACTAAGTGTGACTCCTTTGGATCAGCTTGAAACCTTGCACAGAGACATGTAGCAAACATTATGTCTGGTCTGCTAGCAGTTAGATAGAGAAGTGATCCCACCATGCCTCTGTAAGAACTAGAGTCCACTTTCTTTCCCTTGGGATCAAGATCCAGATTTGTTGATGTAGAGATAGGAGTCTTGGCAGGTGATGAATCTTCCAAGTTGAACTTTTTGAGAAGTTCCTGGACATATTTGGCTTGACAAATGAAGATTCCATCATCTTTTTGAAGAACTTGTAGACCAAGGAAGAATGACAGTTCTCCCATCATGCTCATCTCATACTTGTTCCTCATTAGAGATGAGAACGTTTCACACAGCTTCTCATTTGAAGAACCAAAAATAATGTCATCCACATAGATTTGAACCAAAATGATGTCTTTACCATGATGCTTTTAGAACAGGGTTTTATCTACCACACCTCTAGTGAACTGATTTTCCAATAAAAAGGTGGAAAGTGTATCATACCAAGCTCTGGGAGCTTGTTTCAATCCATATAGTGCTTTGAACAGTTTGTAAACAAAGTTATACACTTCTTCTTCCAATTCTCCATTTAGAAAAGCGCTCTTGACATCCATTTGGAACACCTTGAAGTTGCAGTGTGCAGCAAAGGCTAGAAAGATCCTTATAGCTTCAAGTCTGGCAACAGGTGCAAATGTTTCATCATAATCTATTCCTTCCTGTTGACAGTAACCTTTTGCCACTAGCCTTGATTTGTTTCTTGTCACCATTCCATTTTCATCCAACTTGTTCCTGAAGACCCACTTTGTCTCAATGACTGATTTCCCTTTTGGTCTTGGAACCAACTTCCATACATTGTTCCTTTCAAACTGGTTAAGTTCTTCTTGCATAACAATCACCCAATCAGAATCCAACAATGCTTCATTAATTTCTTTTGGCTCCACTTGAGACAGGAAGCAGGAAAACATGCTGTCAGCAGAAACATTGTTCCTGGTTCTTACCCCAGAAGAAGGATCTCCAATAATTAGGTCATTTGTGTGATCCTTGTTCCACCTTGTGGTTCTGGGCAAGCTTCTTGTTTGATCTGAAACAATAGCTTCAGTTTGGGGAACTGAATCTTCACCAGGACAGTTGTCTCCACCATGCTCTTCAATATCTCCAGAGTCACCATCATTTTGAGGATTCCCTGAAATAGTCTGTGACTGAGCTGGAGTTTGATTAGCATTACTTCCAATGACAGCATCTTTTTCAAGATCAACAGTTTGAGTAAAGGTGGGTTCTTCATCAAAAATTTCTTCTTACTCCAAGTATCCTTGATTCTCAAATCTAAGAACCCTCATTTGTCCATCCTCATGCAGTCCTGGGAACTTGGTTTCATCAAATGTGACATTCACACTTTCTTCAATTGTCATGTGTTCTATGACATAGACTCTGTAAGCAGTCCTTTCCAATCCATATCCCATGAAAATGCCTTCAAGAGCCTTGGTATCAAATTTTCCTTTCTTTTCATGGTTGTCTTTCATCATGAAACACTTACTTCCAAATACATGAAAATACTTGACAGTAGGTTTCTTCTCAGTCAACAGATGGTAAGTTGTGCTTCCATGAGTCTTGTTAATTATGGTTATGTTATGTGTATAGCAAGTTGTGTTGATTGCTTCTTCCCAGAAGTATGTTGGTAATTTAGCATCATGCAACATAGTCCTAGCAGCTTCAATCAAGGTTCTGTTCTTCCTTTCTACAACACCATTCTGCTGTGGTGTCCTTGTAGCAGAAAATTATTGAACAATGTCTTCATCCTTGCAGAAGTTCCCAAGTAAGGCATTTCTGAACTCAGTACCATTATCATTCCTAAGTATTTGAACTTTGGTATTTGGAGTTCTGTCAAGAACCTTTATGTGATCAATGATGACTTGAGCAGCTTCATCTTTGGACTCCAGAAACTTCACCCAAGTGTATCTAGAGTAGTCATCCACCATAACTAAAGCATATCTCTTTCTGGCTAAAGATAGAACATTTACTGGGCCAAAAATATCCATGTGAATTAGTTTGAGTGGTGCAGTGTTGGTGTTGACTTGCTTTGACTTGTGCCCGGCTCTCCTGAGTTTTCCCATTTGATAGTCCTCACACAGTCCTTCTTGGCAGAATTCCTGTTGAGGTAGTCCTCTCACCAGTTCCTTCTTCATCAGCATATTCATTGTTTTGAAGTTGAGATGGGAGAGTTTCATGTGCCAAAGCATGATGTCACCAATAGTAGCTTTACTGTAAAAACAGTAAACTTTATCCTTCTTTTTTGAGCTTAGGTCTGCAACAAACAAGCTTCCTTTTCTAACTCCCTTCAGTGAAAGGCTTCCATCCTTCTTGTGATAGATGTTACACACTATTGTATCAAAGTCAACCTTGAATCCCCTGTCACTGAATTGGCTGACACTGAGTAGATTATGCTTCAATCCATCCACAAGAGCAATATCATTTATGACAACATTCCCAAATTCCAAACAGCCATATCCACTGTGTAACCTTTGTTGTTGTCCCCAAAGGTTATGATTGGGCCAGCTTTCTCCACAAAATGTGATAGCAGGGCTTTATCACCAGTCATGTGTCTTGAGCAACCACTGTCAATGATCCACACAACCTGCTTCTTTTTCTTGCCCTGCAAAACAAATTGTTTTTAGGTTGCATATGGTACCCAATCCTTGTTGGGTCCTGCAGACTTAGTAACGCTTGAGTTTACATCATTTTCAACACCAATATAATCATCAGAAAATTTATGTTCAACTTCTCTTGCCACCCACTTTGATTTAGAATAAGACCTTGTCTTTTTCTTAATAGGGGTTGCCTTTTTACTGTTAACAGTAGGCTCAGAAGTCTCACCAGAATTCATGTAATTTTACATGGCATGCAATCAGTGTTATTACAGACATCCATGGATCTATGTATAATGGGGGTTCTGTGTAAGTTACCCTTGACCTCGGTCACATTGACTTTGGTCTCAGTTGGTTTCTTACAAACATTTGTTAAATGATGTGAGGAGCCACAGTTATTGCATAATTTCCTAGGTGCATTCTTGACATAAGCATAGCCATTACCCTTTTTGATTCCTACTTTGCCATTCATGTTCTTAGACCTGAAAGTATCTATGTTGACAGCATGTCCTGAAGTTGCTGTCCAGTCTTTCTTGACAGTACCTTTTACATCCACTGTTTTGACAGTAGGTTTCGAGGTTACTGTCTTAGATACTCTCTTGATAGCATCTTTAGAAGATTTTGTCTTGTCATTGTTGACATCATCTTCAGAACATTCTGTCAGATTGCTAGGCAAAGTTACTGTCTTGAGAACGGTGACAGTATCTTTTCCTTCAACAATTGTGCTGTCAACACATTCATCCTCATCAAGGATCTGTTGTTTGATGAACATTGCTTCCTCATCAAAATCAACTTCAGAAATCTTGAATTTTGGTGCATGAACTTTTTTGAGGATTTGGGGTTTGACAGCAGCAATAGTTGTACAATCAGGATTTACAGATTCCTTTCCTGCTCTTTTACCATAATCAAAACCTACCCCTACTTTCTGATTCTCAGTGATCTTTTCATTAAGATCCTGAAGCAACCTAGAGGAGTTTCTGTATGCCTTGAGCTTAAATTCATTTTCAGTTATTTCCTTTCTCAAGAACTCTTCTACTTCCTTAGCACAAACTAGATCATTTTTAAGTCTTGTGTTTTCCTGAGCTAAGGAATCCAATGTACTAGTCTTGAGTAAAAAAAAAATCATTTTCAGAACTGAGTGTTTCATTTAACTTAGTTAACCTAGCTATTTCTTCATTAGCAGCAGTTAAACTAGTATGGATATTGAACATTTCTACACTCAATTCCTCAAGAGTTTGCTTGTATTCAGTGTTAGACATATCAAGCAAGACAAGTGAAGGTACCTGAGCTGTAGAGCTTGATGATTCTTTTTCAGATTTAGCCATGAGGGCTAAGTTCACATATTCTTCTTCCTCTTCCTCATCAGACTCTTCCTAACAACCACCTTCAGCTATATAGGCTTTTCCTTGTCCTCTTTTGTACAGTCCACTTGACCCTTTGTCCATTTTCTGATTTTGTTTTGTCCTTCTGCATTCAGTAGCAAAATGACCAAGCTCATTACAGTTGTAGCATCTGAATTTAGACATATCCACCATTCCAGTTTTGTATCCTCCTCTTGTAGCATTGCCAGCAGTCTTGGATAAGTTCCCTTTACTGAACCTTGATGTTTGACCCTGAGGCTTGTATGGTTTGTTTCTTCTAAATCTTATGTTTTTAAACTTCTTTGCCATATAAGCCATGGTTGGATTATCCATTTTCTCCATCTCCTCTATTGAGTAGAATTCATCATCTTCAACATCATCCAGTTGCAGCACCACTCTCTCCTCATCATCCACCACCTCTTCAATCTTCAAGGAAGATACTTGAGTTGGGTGAATGATTTGAACTGCTTCACTAGGCAAAGTAACCTTTGGCTCATGAGCCACAAGAGCACCAGACATATTGGCCATCTTTCCTTTCGATCCACTTTGTATGGCTCTCTTCTGAAAGAGTTCTAGCTCATATGACTTGAGCACACCATACAATGTTTCAAGAGAAACACTTTTCAAGTCTCTTCCTTCTCTAATCGCAGTGACCTTATACTCAAGATGTTCAGGAAGTGTGAGTAAGAACTTAAGGTTGAGTTCCTTCTTCTCATAGAACTTGCCATGAATCTGGAGTTATGTGATAAGTTTGCTAAATCTCTCAAACATTTGTGTAAGTTCCTCACTAGGCTTTGCCATGAAGGCTTCATACCGGGAGACAAGAATCTGTCTTTGGTTCTCCCTGACCTCTTCACTTCCTTCGCACAACAGCTCGATTTTGTTCCATATTTCCTTGGCTGATGAGCATCCAATGACATTCCCACACATGGCTTTATCCAAAGTGAGAGAGTCAAGCAGAATGAGTTACAAGTAGTCATCCAGAACAATCTTTTCCTTTTCTAGCTCTAAGAACTCGGATGGCTTCTTGGGAACCCAGTGTGCTGGTGTTAGGAATATGTTGTTCTTGATGATAAGCATAAAACACTTAGTAGAATTTGTGTAAAGTCAATTTTGTAGCTGTCAACGAAATAGCATGCTTAGCAGTGTTTCGTTGACAGGAAGCTCATCAACGAAATGAGTGTTGTAGCAATTGCATTGTACAATACTTCACAGTATGATAGGCATTCTATTATATGTTTTAGATAGGTTTTCTAAGTCATGTTGACTATGTACTAGATAGGCAAAATAGGTTGGTTAATTGTAAATATGTAATGCCTTGTAATTCTGCCTAAGTGAAGACATGTCAACGGTATGAAGATTACTCTGTCAACGGTATGGAGTTTACCCATCAACGAAACGAGGGAAACACCATCAACGAAATGAAGAATGAAGCTATCAACGAAACACATCTCCTTGCTATCAACGAATCAATGTTGCTTTTTGAACAGTTGACAAAGTGATAGTGACAGTTTACTGAACAGATCTAAAAGGAGATATGGAAGTGTACTGTGCATTGGAAGCCATCAAAGTGGATACTGGAAATAAGGAAACATTCCAATTTCCAATAAGGCTCTTGGGAATGATTATAATGAGCATGAAGACAAAAGCTAAGATCTCCAAGGACCATTGGACAAAAGGAATGAAAAGCAAGCTACTGATGGTTACTACTATTATTCTTTAGTTTAACCAAACGTAGAATTGTAAACTTGGGATATATAACCAAGTGTAGCAGTTACTTTAGAAAAGAGAGAAGAAACACAAATAGATTGTATTAGCTATTTTGAGAGCAATTCTTCTCTACAACCTTGTAACTGAGCAGCTGTGTACTTTTGTATCACAGATTATTTCCGCAATAAAAACACTTCAGTTGGATCATCAAACAATCCAACTGAATTATTTATATCTTGTGTTTTTATTTATTCAGTTCAGTTTTATTTTATAAAGTGTTTTGGTTTCAAGAAAATATCAAGAATTGTATTCAACCCCCCCTTCTACAATTCTGTTAGGTCATTTGGGAATAACAATTGGTATCAGAGCAAGCTTCTAACATACAAGAAGTTTAAAGATCAAGACCAAAAACAGAAACCATGGTGAAGAAGGATGCAGGTGTGAAGATACCAGTTCTTGATAAAGACAATTACTTTCACTGGAAAGTAAAGATGCATTTACATCTCATGTCTATGGATGAGAGGTATGTAGACTGCATTGAGAAAGGTCCACACGTTTCCCATGAAGCTTGATTCTAGAGTTGGACTGCCAGATGATGCACCTGATGTAGAGATTCCAAAAACTGTCTCAGAATGGACTGTTGAAGATATTGCAGAAGTTCATAAAGACAAAAGGACCATGAACATTCTGTTTAATGGTTTGGAGCAAGAGATGTTTGACAATGTTATCAACTGTACAACCTCTAAGGAAGTATGGGATACTGTTAGAACTCTCTGTGAAGGAACTGAGCAAGTCAGGGAAAATAAAATGCAACTCCTTATACAACAATATGAGCATTTTCATTTTAAAGCTGGTGAAACCCTAAATGACACGTTTAGTAGGTTTCAAAAGCTTTTGAATGGATTAAAGTTGTATGGGAGGATCTATCAAACCAAGGATTCAAACCTTAAATTTCTTAGAGCTCTTCCAAAAGAATGGAAGCCTATGACCGTTTCTCTCAGAAACACTCAAGAGTACAAAGACTACACTCTTGAAAGGCTTTATGGAACCTTGAAGACTTATGAGCTGGAAATGGAGCAAGATGAGGAAATTGAAAAGGTACAGAAGAAGGGTGGATCTATTGCATTGATTGCATCAGTGAACCAACTTGAAGATGACAGTAAAGAAGCTGCAAAGGCCACAACTAGTCGATCTAGTTGTAGGAGTGATGTTAGCAAGGGAAAAGACAAGATGACAGAAGAAGAAGAATCAGAACCAGCCAACTTGGAGGACTTAGATGAGATTGATGAACACATTGCTTTTCTGTCTAGAAAATTCTCTAAGTTCAAGTTCAAAAGAAACTCAGAAGCAAGGCCACCAAGAAGAGACTTTCAACCTAGCAAAACAAACTGGATTGAAAAGTCTAAGTCAAAATGTTTCAATTGTGGAATGCTTGGTCACTTTGCTGGAGACTGCAGAAAGCCCAAGGTTGAGAAGGGCAACAGGAAATTTGAGCCTGTTGATTATAAAAAGAAATACTTTGAACTTCTCAAACAAAAAGAAAAGGCTTTCATGTCTCAGGAGTATGATTGGGCTGGTAATGGTGAAGATTCTGATGATGATGTTGAGTATGTCAACTTGGCTCTTATGGCTGACAATCATGAGCAGGAAGCAAGTTCCTCAAGCAACCAGGTAACAATTACTAATCTTTCTGAGCTTTCTAAAGAGGAATGCGACAATGCAGTAAATGAAATGTCTACTGTATTATATAATTTGCGTGTTACTCTTAAATCACTTACTAAAGAGAATTCAAGAATAAAAGAGACCAATCTGCTCTTAAGTGATAGGAATGCAATGTTAGAAGCACAGCTCATTGAATTTGAGAAAATGAGATGTGTTAGTAGGGATGCTAAGAAGGAACTTGAGAACGTGTTACAAAGGGAAGAAATTCTTAAAACACAACTTGAGATAGAACAAGGTGTGATTGCAAAATGGAAGGATGCCAGGAATGTTGCTGCCAACATAATTAATGTTCAAGGCGTGGAATCCTTATGTGAGCAATCATGGAAAAGGAACAAAGAGAAGCTAGGGTATGTTGGTGAAACCTTAGAATCAGAAACAGAGTCAACAAACAACAATGATCATTTGTTGAAGGTTGATATGTCAACGGAATGCAATGTTTCGTTGACACATGAACCATCAACCGATCAGGCTGTTTCGTTGACAGACAAAGAAAAAAATAAACTCACTAGACTTAATGACAAGTATGGTCCTGTCACCAAGAACTTTGTTCAAGGTGAGTCTAGTAAATCAAAGAAAATTGAGAAGCCTGTTGAAAGAGCTAATGTAGGTCACTTGTCTAACAAGCAATTGAAAGACAAGGTAGAGAAAGTTCATAATGAGGCTAAGGGAAATAAAAAGAATAACAGGAATGGCAAAGTAGGAATTAACAAACACAACAATTACACACCTGATAAATATGCTCCTAGAAAGACATGTGTTAATTGTGGAAGTGTTAGTCATTTGTCTACTAACTGCAAATCTGTTAAGAAATCTGCTAATGTGAAAATGCCCAAGCCTGCAATGAACAGTTCCATGCCTACAATGCCTGTTATGTCTAACATGTTTGCTCCATATGCACAATTTCAGAATCCATATGCTAGCATGCCATTTGTGTCTAATCCTTACATGAATATGTTTAACATGCCACAAATGCCATGGAACATGAATAACATGATTGTTCCTCCAACTATGCATGCTATGAATGAAGATATGAGCAACCCTCAGAAATCAACACCAAGGGTAAAGATTGATTTGAATCAATCTGAGCCCAAAGTGAAAAATGGTACAAAAGGGAATGCAAAGGCTAACAAGACAGGACCCAAGGAAACTTGGGTACCAAAATCAACTTGATTTGGTTTTATTGTGTGCAGGGAGACAAAAGGAATCTTTGGTACTTGGATAGTGGTTGTTCAAGACACATGACTGGTGATTCTACCCTGCTCACAGAGTTTCAGGAAAGAGCTGGCCCTTGTATTGCTTTTGGAGATGACAGCAAAGGCTACACAAAGGGATATGGCTTGATTTCAAAAGAGAATGTCATCATAGATGAGGTTGCATTGGTGGATGGTCTTAAGCACAACTTGCTTAGTATCAGCCAACTTTGTGACAAAGGATTTTTAGTTACTTTTTCAAAAGAAGCCTGTGTTGTTTCTAAAGGAGGAAACAACAATGTGGTAATGACTGGATTCAGAAGAGGGAATGTGTACATTGCTGACTTTAGTAGCACAAGTTCAGACACCATCACTTGTCTTTTCAGCAAGGCAAGCAAGGATGAAAGTTGGTTATGGCACAAGAAGTTATCCCATCTGAATTTCAAAGTTATGAATGATTTGGTGAGGAAAGATCTTGCTAGAGGAATTCCACAGGTGGAGTTCTCCAAGGATGGTTTGTGTGATGCCTGTCAAAAGGGAAAACAGAAGAAGGCATCATTCAAAAGTAAGACAGTGTCATCAATTGTCCAGCAGCTTGAATTGCTTCATATGGACCTATTTGGCCCTGTAAATGTTATGTCCATCTCAAAGAAGAAATACTGTCTTGTGATTGTTGATGATTTTTCTAGATTTACATGGACTTTCTTTTTGCACTCTAAAGATGAGGCAAGTGAAATCATTATCAATCACATCAAGATGGTAAGCAATCATCCTGATTTCAAAGTAAGAAGGATTAGGAGTGACAATGGGACAGAATTCAAGAATTCAAGCATGAAGGTGTTCTGTGAAGAAAATGGTATTTTGCATGAGTTTTCAGCAGCAAGAACACCACAGCAGAATGGTGTAGTTGAAAGGAAAAATAGAACACTTATTGAAGCTGCAAGGACAATGCTAGATGAATCAAAGTTACCTACATATTTTTGGGCAGAGGCAGTTAACACAGCTTGCTTTACTCAAAATATTTCTTTGATTAATCAGGCCAAAGGAATGACCCCTTATCAGTTACTCAAAAGAAAGAAGCCACTATTAGATTTTCTTCATGTCTTTGGATGCAAGTGCTTTGTTCTGAGAAATCAAGCTGAGCATTTGGGGAAATTTGAAGCAAAGGCAGATGAAGCAATATTTGTGGGATATGCAGCAGGGAAAGCTTACAGAGTCTTTAATCTCAGAATCAACATTGTTATGGAATCTGTACATGTTGTTTTTGATGATCTCAAAATACAAGGTCTCTGTGATGAAGGTTTCCATGAAAGTCTCTCTTTTGAGAATGAGGAAGGAGAACAAGTGAATCATGATAAGGCTACTGAGAAACAGCCTAAAGTTGTTGTATCTAGCACAGATGAAAGCAGCAGTGAAGATGAAATTGCTGCATTAAGGTTAAAAAGGATAGCAGCTAGCCGACCAAATGGTCATTTCGTTGACAGTCATGGTGGTGGATTCGTTGACAGTCAGAATGAGCGTTTCGTTGACAGCCAAAACGGTCATACCGTTGATAGTCATAGGAATGCTTCTAGAAGTGATCAATTAGGGACAACAAACTCAGGGGGAGTTTCTCAAGGACAAATATCCAATCAAGGCAATCATGATCATGAAGCTACGTCTTCAAGAGCAAATCTACCTCCCTCAAGGAAATGGACTAAAGATCATCCCTTTGAACTTATTATAGGTGATGTCTCTTCAAAAGTCCAAACTAGAAGAGCAACTCAAGAAGAATGTCTATATAGTAGCTTTCTGTCTCAAGATGAGCCAAAGAAAGTTGAGGATGCACTTCTAGATCCAGATTGGGTTTTAGCCATGCAAGAAGAGCTAAACCAATTTGAGAGAAACAATGTTTGGAAGCTGGTGCCCAGGCCTAATGACAGGAGTGTTATAGGCACAAAATGGGTGTTCAGAAACAAGATGGATGAAAATGGCATAGTCACAAGGAACAAAGCTAGATTGGTTGCAAAAGGCTATTCACAGGAAGAAGGAATTGATTTTGATGAAACCTTTGCTCCTGTTGCAAGACTAGAAGCAATAAGGATTTTCCTAGCCTATGCAGCCCATGCCAATTTCAAGGTCTATCAAATGGATGTGAAGAGTGCTTTTCTGAATGGGGAATTGGAAGAGGAGGTGTATGTAAGTCAACCTCCTGGTTTTGAAGATGATGATTTTCCAGACTATGTGTACTTCCTTCTCAAAGCACTCTATGGTTTGAAACAAGCACCTAGAGCCTGGTATGACACTCTCTCACAGTTCCTCCTTGAGAATCATTTCACTAGAGGTACTGTAGATAAAACTCTTTTTCACAGGGTTGTAAATGGCTCTACTTTACTTGTTCAAATTTATGTAGATGATATAATCTTTGGGTCTACAGATGTGAAACTTTGTCAAAAGTTTGCCAAGCTTATGCAAAGTAAGTATGAAATGAGCATGATGGGAGAATTAACTTACTTTCTTGGTCTACAAGTAAAGCAAGTTAATGAAGGCATTTTCATTAGTCAAACAAAATACATTCATGATTTATTAAAGAAGTTTAACCTAATGGAATGCTCTCCTGCCAAAACTCCCATGCCTACTGCCACCAAACTTGAATTGAATACTAAGGAAAAATCTGTGGACATTTCAAGTTACAGAGGCATGGTAGGCTCACTTTTATATTTAACAGCTAGTAGACCTGATATTATGTTTGCTACATGTCTATGTGCTAGATTTCAGGCTGATCCTAGAGAATCCCATTTAGTTGCTATTAAAAGAATTTTCAGATATCTCAAAGGAACACCAAACCTTGGCATTTGGTATCCTAGAGAATCTGGTTTTGAACTAATTGGTTATTCAGATGCAGATTTTGCAGGATGTAAAATTGACAGGAAAAGTACAACTGGAACCTGTCAATTCCTAGGAAACAAGCTTGTGTCATGGTTCAGCAAGAAACAAAACTCAATTTCTACCTCCACAGCTGAGGCTGAGTATATTGCAGCTGGAAGTTGTTGTGCACAGATTTTATGGATGAAAAACCAACTACTTGATTATGGATTAAGAGTTGAGAAAATTCCTATCTTCTGTGACAACACTAGTGCCATTGCCATTACTGAGAATCCAGTGCAGCATTCAAGGACCAAGCACATTGACATCAAGTACCATTTCATTAGAGAACATGTTATGAATGGTACTGTGGAGTTACATTTTGTTCCAAGTGAACAACAACTTGCAGACATCTTTACCAAGCCACTTGATGAATCAACATTCTCAAGATTAGTAAGTGAGCTAGGTATGCTAAATTTCTC
Organism: Heracleum sosnowskyi; assembly: GCA_030848705.1. Classification (NCBI taxonomy): domain Eukaryota; kingdom Viridiplantae; phylum Streptophyta; class Magnoliopsida; order Apiales; family Apiaceae; genus Heracleum; species Heracleum sosnowskyi. Next base: position 51,570,862 of record CM061244.1, read on the forward strand.
TTAATTATTTTTGAGATATTTGCAAGTTAAAATGCAGCCAGAAATTTGCTATGTTTTTCTGTGAATGAATTTTCTCAGGAAAAGGTAAAATTTTGTCTAAGTCAAAATTACTATGCCAACGGAATGCACCATTTCGTTGACAGTCTTAGCAGTTTTCTGGGTGTTTCGTTGATAGCTCTTTTATATCAACGAAACGCAGCTTTATCAACGAAATAAGACGGGACTTTAACCGCCCAATCCTGATTCGTTGATTTAGCGCTTTTTATCTGAACCGTTGAAATTTGACACGTCTTTTACCACGATCTATGCATACACCCCTGTAAGCATAAATCATGGTAATACTTTAAGAGTAACGGTTATATTTTTTAAGCCAATCCAGTAATTTACATTTATTATTGGATTCATTTTCTGAGAATTTTTGGGGGAGTATTTAAGAAATTTTAGTTTTATTATTTCTTTTTACCTGTTCTCAAAAATTCCAAAGGCTTTTTCTCTCTTCTTCTCTCTAACAAGCAATTCAGTTCGAAGCTTTCCTTTAATCAACAATGGCACCTATAGTCAAGCTTATGTCTGCTGGAGGGTTCATCTATGAGAAGAACAACTCCATCCCTTTTGTTGTCAAGGAAAACCCGAACAGTCTGTTCTTCAAAATGATGGATTTCATGAAGAATTGCAAGTTGAGCTATGCAATGTTTCACTCTACACCACTCTACAATGAGATAATCGAGGAAATTTGGACCTCATGTGAGTATAGTGGAACACACTGCACACTAAAATTCACTCTTCAAGGTAATGAGTACATAGTTAATTCTGATGTTTTGCAAGCATATTTACATATTCCTGATAATAACTGTGATGCTTTGCCTACTAACACTGAAATAACTACCATGTTAAATTCTATAAACTACTCTTTGCCTACTGATAATCTGGGTAGAATAATTAGGAGAGGTTTGGTTAGAGAATACAGTTATTTAGCTGATGCATTCATTAAGGTCTTTTCTGGAAAGATTAGTAATTTTGATGCATTAACTAACTCTATGTTAATTCTCCTAACCATGCTTCTAAATGATAGATATCACAACTTTAGCACCCAACTTATGTATGAAATTGGTGCTAAGTTGGGTGACAAAGCAAATAGGAAGAAAAATATCTATTATGCTAGGTTTCTGATGATGTTGGCTAACCATGTTAGTCCAGCACCATTAGTTATCTCTAACCCTAATGTCAGGTTCGAGTGCTTTGTGCAAGAAAAGAGAGTATTGACAGACATACTCAGGCTGAACCACAATGGTGATGTTCCAGTGGTGTATCTGCCAATCATTGAGGTAACTACTACTATCCCTGTTAGTGTAGCTAACACCTCTACTGTTTTACCTTCCAATGTTGCTATGGAGTCTGTAGCTGTGACCCAACAGGCTCCTACCCTAGCAACAAAACCAAAATCAAAGAAATCCTCCAAGCCAACCTCAGGTGCTTCTCAAAAGGCACCTGTTGTAAAAACTACCACACAACCTAAGGGGAGTGAGTCTGGAGTTGTGAGAGGTGAGGGAAGGGGTGAACATCAAAGAAACCCCAAGGATAAGGAAGGACAGGTTAGTGTGTACCAGCCAAGCCCCATTGTGTCTTCCCAACAAGGCACAATGAGTAACATGGATTTAAGCACAAGTCTAATTGCATCCTCCCAAAAGGATGTGATTATTGAAACAAGCTCTCCTCCTAGAGCACAGTCCAAAAGGGTAAGGGACACTTCTAGCCCAAAGTCTACATTTTCCCAATACCAAAGGAGAGTGAAGCAAAAGTCCAAGGGTACACAGGGTGCACACACACTGGAAGCAACACTTCCAGTTTCTCAAATTCAGTTTGATGTAACCCCTATCATTACTCTGGGGTTACAGTCCCATTCTCTAAACATCAATCTTGAATTATCTCCATCAAATTCACCAACTCAATCTTTAGATGTGGACATGATCCATACATCTATTCCTGATTCTCCAACTCTAATCTTGGAGAAGCCCCACTCTGAAGCTGGTGGCCATCACTTGTTAAGTGATTTGTTGGGCCATCAACCATTTTTTCCTGAAGTTGCAAGGGGATCTGTGGACCATTCTTTAAAATCAATCACCACAGACTCTACTGTAATTTCTCATTCTCAAAGTGCTTTCTTGACTTCATCAACGAAACAGTCTATTTCGTTGACAAGTGTTTCTCCATCAACGGTATCCATACCGTTGACAGTTCAAACTACCATTCCGTTGATAGTTCACTCTGCACCTTTAATTGAAAATCAAGTTGTTCCCACAACTAGTGCAGATGATCTAGTGGTAGTTGAGACACTTCTAGGATTGAGAGGGAGTGAAACTGAGAGGCTGGCTTGCAGCCAGGCAAAAGGAGAGAATGTGAGTGAGAGGCTGGCTATTTCTTCCAGCCAGGCAAAAGGAGAGATTGAGAGTTCCACCTTAGAAGGTGAAGGTGATGGTGTGAGAGGTGTGAGCCATGGGGAGCCCATGATGCAAGAACAGAGTGGAGAGAGAGAAGGGACTACAGGAGAAATAAGGATGGAAGCAGCCATTGCTAATGAGTTAATGGAGGTCAGTGAGGGAGAAAGGGAACTTACTTTCCAAGAGGTTTATCAGCAAACTCTGGATAGTATTTCCCTGGATCCTGAGACCTTTACTCATCCTGTGTCAGCCTATCAAATTTTGGCTCAACAGGGCAATGTGGAGGCAGAGAGGTCACTACAACTAATTCACACAACTGCATCAATGCAAAGAGCAAAGGATGCCTTGACCAATCTACCTCCAGGAGCTGAAGCAAGTGGAGACTTTGATTTCTCTGATGATGAGGACAGCTATGGTGATAATCTACAGGTGGCCACTACTGCACAGACTGGGACTTCTGTGGTGCCTCCTACACCAAACTGGCTTTCTCAAGATATGCATGGTAGAAGCAATTTGGATGCTGCTATCACAAGGCAGTACAAAGAAGCATATCTAGCTCATGAGTCTGCAGGACCAAGAGACAAGAAATTCTACAAAGCCATAATGGATTCTCTGGAAATTCAAAGGCTACAAATGTTGCAGACAAGGATTGAGGCTACAGAGATCAAGGATTCAATCAGCAACCTTAGGGCTGCTAATGATAGGAGGCTAGATGAAAAGCTTCCTCCTCTCACTGTGTCCAGGATGAACAGGTTTTTCACTAAAGAACCTGAAGTGGAGTCCTCCTTGAAGACTCTCTCTTCTAGAGTGGACAAGGTGGAAGCCACTCTATCACAGATGCAAAAGGAACAGGAGAAACAAACACAACTATTGGCCCAGCTAGTGGCAGCTCAAGGACTCCCAGCCATCTCTTTTGATGATAACAAAAAGGGGGAGAAATCTAAGGAGCTAGACATTCAAATTACCAAGGTTATGGTTCCAGCCATTTCCCTACCAAAGGAGCCATTAGCAATGGGGGAGCTTGGCAAGCAGCAAAAGGATGGTATTGACCTTATACAAGAAGCTTCTATGAGGATGAGACTTGCAGAACAAATCAAAGAACATTGGTCCAACATAGAAGCAAAGTTCAAGAAGATTACTGAAGATAAGGACTCAAATCCATCAACGGAACAGCCATCAACGAATGCCATGGCAATAGCATCAACGGAATGGGAGCCACAGACAAATTCTTTCTATCAACAAGAGCCCCTTCTACATGGAGTCACTCAAGGACCAAGGAAGGAAAAAGGACAAACTTCATGCATTAGGGATGTGGAACAAGCTACAATTCAAAGAAGCCTATCTCCCAAGTCCCCTGCTAAACCAAAGGGCAAAAACATAGCAAGGACTTTCTATCCTGCACCTTATCCAGATGAGCACAAGCTTCTTGGTCTACTCATCACAAAAAGCAAGGAAAGTAATGATTATGAGATAAGGAAGCAAAGGGCAATTGTCTACAGGAATGGACAGCAAATCTGTGTTTGGGCTGGTCATCCAAACTTTGCTGAAGCCAAGGCTGAGGAATCAGAAAGAGCAGCTATGCAAGCTCTTGCAGTAGCTCAAGCTCTAGATGAAGAAGAAAGGAAGCAAGAGGAAAGCACTAGAGAGGAAAGGAGTTCAAAGAAGAGCACAAGGCAACCCAAAGAGAGAGCTAGGAGAAACATAGACTTTGAGAGTGCTGATTCTCAGAGTACTGCATCAGACTCTTCTTTACCTATTGCACCTCCAACAATTGCTAATCCAGTTTTTGAGGGAAAGTTGGCCTGTGATCCTGCACATCCTGTCAATTTTCATGATCAACCAATCATGCCAAAAGAGGAACCAATTGATTTTGATGAGGCATACTTTCCAAAGTTCCTGTTAGAAAAGGACCAACCAATGAAGACAAAGAAGAGGCCTGTCAAAGCAAAGCCTGCTTTTGTGAGAAAGCCACAATCTCAAAAACCCCCTTCAAACCCAGAGGACTGCATGTACATTGCTGACATCAGGGAAGAATCCAGTCTACATCTTGACTTAGACAACCTGGTGGAAGTAAGGGGAATTGCAGCTTCTCAAAAGTTGCCTGAAAGACTAGTGTTCATATTCAAGGGAGGTAGAGAACAAGTGTGGCCTCTCTACAGAATTTTAGGAGAAGACTATCAAACACTACTCTCAGTGTTTAGATGCTTGAAAAAGGACTTTGGTTTCACCAAAACAGCCAAGTCTGAGGTGGTCTCCAAAATCTGTCAGATAAAGGCTAGCTGGAACAAGCCTGAGGCTCTTCCCAGGATACTTAGAGTTCCCTCAACAGGAAAGAAAATCCATCTTCAACCCTATTGGATGATGGAGTTTAAGGACAAGGACAACTGCAGAAGATTCTTCAGAATGGAAGACCAGCTGGAGAAGGCATCTAATCAAACTCTAAAGCTGATGCAATCCATGCTTGGTGATCAAGATGAAGAGGAGAAAATCTTCTACAGAAGACTACAGGCCCAGATTGAGGAAAACAACTCCAAGAGAGGGAAGAAGACTATGCCACAAAGAAGTCACAGATGAAACATTTGCTCAGACTAAAGGAGCACTTGTGGGCATTAGTCTTGTAAGTCTTATATTTTGTCTATAAAGTTTTGAAGCTTAATACATTTTCTACTTTTGTAATTTATGATGTATCTGAGTGTTTTTGTTATCATCAAGTCTCTTGATTTATGGCTGTTATTCTATCAGTCATAAATTGGGGGAGATTGTTAGGAATATGTTGTTCTTGATGATAAGCATAAAACACTTAGTAGAATTTGTGTAAAGTCAATTTTGTAGCTGTCAACGAAATAGCATGCTTAGCAGTGTTTCGTTGACAGGAAGCTCATCAACGAAATGAGTGTTGTAGCAATTGCATTGTACAATACTTCACAGTATGATAGGCATTCTATTATATGTTTTAGATAGGTTTTCTAAGTCATGTTGACTATGTACTAGATAGGCAAAATAGGTTGGTTAATTGTAAATATGTAATGCCTTGTAATTCTGCCTAAGTGAAGACATGTCAACGGTATGAAGATTACTCTGTCAACGGTATGGAGTTTACCCATCAACGAAACGAGGGAAACACCATCAACGAAATGAAGAATGAAGCTATCAACGAAACACATCTCCTTGCTATCAACGAATCAATGTTGCTTTTTGAACAGTTGACAAAGTGATAGTGACAGTTTACTGAACAGATCTAAAAGGAGATATGGAAGTGTACTGTGCATTGGAAGCCATCAAAGTGGATACTGGAAATAAGGAAACATTCCAATTTCCAATAAGGCTCTTGGGAATGATTATAATGAGCATGAAGACAAAAGCTAAGATCTCCAAGGACCATTGGACAAAAGGAATGAAAAGCAAGCTACTGATGGTTACTACTATTATTCTTTAGTTTAACCAAACGTAGAATTGTAAACTTGGGATATATAACCAAGTGTAGCAGTTACTTTAGAAAAGAGAGAAGAAACACAAATAGATTGTATTAGCTATTTTGAGAGCAATTCTTCTCTACAACCTTGTAACTGAGCAGCTGTGTACTTTTGTATCACAGATTATTTCCGCAATAAAAACACTTCAGTTGGATCATCAAACAATCCAACTGAATTATTTATATCTTGTGTTTTTATTTATTCAGTTCAGTTTTATTTTATAAAGTGTTTTGGTTTCAAGAAAATATCAAGAATTGTATTCAACCCCCCCTTCTACAATTCTGTTAGGTCATTTGGGAATAACAGCTGGAATAACAACACCATCAACGGTCGAGGCTGCAATTTCTTTCTGTGGAATAAAGGGAACATTCTCGAGGATTCCAACGTACAGTGGATTCGCAGCTTTGATAAACAGTGAGATTTTTCTTTTCCACACATTATAGTTCTCTTTATCAAAAGCTGGGATCTTGATACTACTCGACTTCTGTATACTCGTCATGACCTCAAATTTATATATCAATTTGTTGCTCTGATACCAGTTGTTGGTCCTTGAGTATTGCAGAAGGGGGGTTGAATGCAATACTGATAAAATTTAATCTAAGCTTCAACAACTAAAACTAAGATTAAAAGCTATCAGTAGAAGAAATGCAATCACAAGTAGTTTTCTCACAAAATAAATATTTTATTTATCTTGCGAAAGAGTTGCTACAACCTTGTGAGAAATGTGTATTTTTCTCAAGATTCGGTTTCTCGAGTGATACATAGAATGAAGTGAGAGATAGTCTAAGTAAACTAATCATATCTCTATCATCACGGGTTTGTGAAGCTGGTGTCATTTTCATGTGGCAGCTTCTTACAATTTGCCTACCCGTGTGTCTTTCCTAAATTGCTATACAAACAAGTTTATCATTACTGGAAAAAGCAATCTAGATACATTCTATATTTAGCTAACGCAATTCAGTAGATGTTGATTTGTCATACTTTTGAATTGGTGAGCTTTGTCATGTGATCTCTCAAGCTTCTGTCGTAGTCTTGCAGACCTGATGCAGTGTTGGGATACTGCAGCACGCTTGTTTCTTGAACATCCAAACTGTCACATGTTTGAATGGGTAGATCCCCAATTCAAAGTTTATCCCTCTGAGACAGTATCCTAATCTTCAAGCTTGCTGTCACAAGAATTTACTTTTGGTGACAGTAAGAAGTCCCTGCACTAGGTGCTGTCAGGAGTTCCAAACTTGCTGTCAGGATTTCCAAACTTGTTGTCTCAAGGCTTTCGCCAATGTTGCTGTCAGAGAAAATATGATGTCTTGACTTGAAGCATGTTGTCTTCTTGTAACCTTACTGTCAATGCTATGACAGTAACATTTATTCTTGTTGTCATCCTGATATGCTTCTTGAGGCTTGAACAAACGAATGAACTTCTTCCAAGATTTATATGCAAGTTTATTACATCAATGGAAATGGCTACAAGAACATTCTCTGGCTGTGACAGTATGTTCTACTTAATAAAATTAAGTAATACAAAATACAAATTTAAGTTGTCTTCTAAGCTATCACCCATAAATCCTAACAAGAAACTACGCATTAAATTCTAATTTAGTTGACACCATTTTAACCTAATCTGCGTTTTCATTTTTCTCAAGAAGCATCCATTGTTCCCTATACTTCGCGCTCTCACAAAATATCCCAAGAGCCATTTTGTGCAGGGGATTAGTTGATCCCCATCCAAGGCTGTTCAACTTCTCTTTACATTCTTTAAGCGATGGTCCACTGTTAGCATGAACCATAAGTTTTAGTGCACTAGTCATCTCATTTTCAAATTCTGTGATTTTTGCAAGTTTTGGTGATGCTTTATTTCTTTTCTTAGGAATTTCCTCGGTATCTATATTGAAAGCATTCTGAGCATTTGGAGCATTTGGCTGAATTTTTTCTATATCAGAAATCTCTTTTTTCATCATTTGTGTCAACTATCCTGCTCCTTTTAGAACTAGGTCCCCATCCACTAAGTCATGTGGCAGCAATTCCATCGTAAAGATGGGTACAAAGCTCAGGATAACACAAAGGTGTTGACTTCAAATTCTCTACATATTTATTTCTCTGTAGACAAAAGTAAAGTGTAAATTTTCTTAAAATGAAATTACTTGAGTCAAATTAAGTTTATTTATCATAATTACCTTACAAAGTTGATCCCATTCTTCTTCAGTGAAGTTGAATGAGTTAGTTATCGGGTTATAGTGGTTTCCGGTCTTGGATTTGAGTTGACACCAAGCAACATAACGATTTATTAAGTAATCATATTCATTTGTCTAGCATCAACTTCAAAGCCATGAGTTTTCTTTAGAATATCTCCCACTTTTACCCACGAATGTGGTTTTAGACTACTACCTAACCTACCATTAGTTGTAACTTCCTCAATACACGCTTCAAGAAATGTTTTTGTTATGAGTTCACCCCTCCAATATACTTTTCCTTTCTTTTGGGTTTCATTGGATTGATTTTGGGTTGTGTTTGATGGATCCATACCTAATAATTGGAAAACAAAACTGCACATGAAACATCTATAGCTAGTTATAAAATACAAGCCTACAACTCAAATCAAAACAAATACAAAAAGTTTAATTCAAGAATCCTGCAAGTCATCTTACTGTATAAATTTGCAGACCATTATTAGATTAGTGTTTTATAACCAGATTGTCATCAAACTGGTACATTCTTTAAAATCTACTAAAGTTATATAAAGTTCAAGGCTATAATCCTATGCTTTAACTTGTTTATTATATTCTAACCCATTTCCATCAAACTAACTAAACAAAAAAATTCTACCAGGTGAACCAAATATGTTTTAACTTGCTCACTATGACAGCTACCTACAAGACTACACCCTTTATCACAATTAATTTTGTTTAACACAAGAAACTTGCCATACACATGAATAACCTAAGAACTTTACAAAGTAGTCATGCAATTAGTCAATTACGGACTTTTCTAATGACAAAAACCAAGAGACCCAAATCAGAAATAATAAACTGTATCAATTTTGTAAAAATCAAGTATTTTTGTAAATATCATGTCTCTAACAACCAAAACACTAACACATCTACATACCCAACTATACATCATATCATTTAAAGTATAAATTGCATAGAATTTAGTCAAACAATTTTCAACCAAAACAGATAACAACTTCATATAATAACAAGAATGATATAGTCATACAACAACGAAAGTAGGTTATCTGGCCTAGAAATTAAAATGAAGTTACCTATTTTTGATTGGAAGAGAGAGATGGCGCATGGATGTAGAAGAGATGAAGAAATCACTTTTGGAGAAGATAACCACAAAATTGTGCGAGAATTGTAGCTGATGGATATCTAGGAGGGGCAGGATATATAGGAAAAATTGATTATAAGAACGATTCAGCGAAGAATTTTAACACGACTCATCCAGCTAATTTTAGGGTGTCGTCCAGGTGAAGAAAAACCTAACCAAATAGCCTGAAAGTAAAAGCCCATTCAGATTCTATTCAGTTATTAACAAATGGGCCCTAAATAATCTTAATCTCTTAGGGTCAGGTTCAAATTAAAACCTTATATTAAGTTACAACTTAGAACTAATATATACCATAGATTTTGTGTGATCAACGACTAAGATTTATGCGTTGTGTTGTAGTACACAATATTTTTAGTTTTGCTACAGCACACAATTTTGTAGAGTATGATATAGTTCTGCAGTACACACTAATTTTTTTTCCTTCTAAAATACATATTTTTTTAAAATAAATAAATAATTTTTCACGTAACACGACATGTACTTCATCATTATAATATGTTTTAAAGAAATAATTATGTCAAAAAATAATTTATGATAATTAAAATACTATAAAAAGTACAATGTGTTGCAGCATAATTAACTCCTTATATATAATAAGCGTAAGGGAGATCTTATCCAAAACTTTGGTCAGTCACTGTACTACCAAAAGTATACGATCCGTTGGATTATAAAACTATAAATATTCAAATCGATGAGGACCGTCAGATATAATATTAAAAATTGTATTTGATTAATAATAGGATAGTATTTAAATACTAAAAGGTGTATTTTGATAATTTAAACCTATTATAAATGGGTTTTCTATATTGAATAGAAATCTTTATGTAAAAATTCGTAATTATCTTTTCTCTTTATTTTATGGATAGTTCCAGTTAGATAATAATTATTAAACCATCATTAAATTGAAGATAATTTTGTAAGCTTCGCGTGGGCTGTAAAATCGTTAAAATCTGTTGTCTAAAACTCAAGATAGAGCCCAAACAGTAAAGTTATTATCTAAATTTTAATAAATATTTTTTTTATTGTAGCACCAATTTAATTTTTTTTCCCTAATTCTTTTAAATTTATAAATTCTATGTTTATTTCAATAAAATATTAAAATCAATTTAAGAAAAAAATTAAAATCGATCTAGTCCGTGTACGATCAATATACGACCAAATTAATAATTATAGTTAGATCTTAAATAGATCGATGAGAATTGTTAGATCTAATATTAAAAAGTGTATCTGATTAATAATAGAATTATATTTAAATACTAAAAAGTGTATTTTGATAATTTTAAATTTTTCTATGTAAAAATTCTTAAATGTCTTTTCTCTTGAATTTATGTATAGTTCCAGTCAGATAATAATTGTTAAAGAAAATATCAAGATAACAATTCATATCGATTACAATGATACCCTAGTTATAAGAGACTTAGGTACATGAATAAATTTAAACACTTTTTTTCCTGAAGGAACATAACAATTCGATTAATCCAAATTATAATTATATTATTTTACATATAAAATGCAAACATAAAAGGATAATATCAAAATATTATTAAAATGTTGAGGGTTTCATATTCATAAACGATAATTTTGAATATAATACTTATATTAAAATGTGTATTTGATTAAAGGTAGGATTATATTTAAATACTAAGAAGTGTGCTTTGATAATTTAAACCAATTATAAATTGGTTTTCTATATTGAATTTAATTCTTTGTGTAAAACTTCTTAACCATATTTTCTTTTCATTTTATTTTATGGGTAAGTCAACTGGTCAAGTTAGATAATAATTATTAAACCATCATTAAATTAAAGATAATTTCGTTAGTTTCACATGAGTTGTAAAATCGTCAAAATTCAATTTCTAAAACTCAGGATAGAACCCAAATATTAAAGTGAGTATCTAAATTTTAATAAATATTTTTTTTATTATTGTAGCACCAATTTATTTATTTTTCCACTAATTCTTTTAAATATAGAAATTTTATGTTTCTTTCAATAAAGTATCAAAATTAATTAAGAACAAATTCAAATCGATAAAGAATATAATAATATGAGAATAAAATTTTATATAATCATAACATAATTTTTATTCTATTTAATATTTTGTAAGTAATAATGTATTTTAAAAATTTTTTTACACCGTAAATAAAACCGAAACATTAATAGTAAAAGCAGTTACTTATATCAGTATATACTTGATATCCTTATTATATTAAATCCTTATATATAATAATCATAATAGGGATCTTAACCCAAATTTTGGTCGTAGACAACCAAATTAATAAGGACCATTAGATCTTAACTAGATAAATGAAAATCGTTAGATCAAATATTAAAAAAGTTTATTTTATTAATAATAGGATTATATTTAAATTCTAAAAGGTGTATTTTGATAATTTAAACCAAATATACCAAATATAAATAAGTTTTCTATATTGAATAGAATTCTCCATGTAAAAAATCATGACTTTCTTTTCTCTTACATGGACAATTTCACCTAGATAAAAATTGTTAAACCATCTTTTAATTAAAGATAATTTAGTTATCTTCATGTGGGGTGTAAAATCGTCAAAATCTGATTTTTAAAATACAAGATAAAGCCCAAATTAATAAAGTGAATATTTAAATTCTAATAATAATTATTATGTCATCATTATTTTAACACCAATTTAATTACTTTTTTCTAACTATTTTAAATTTAGAAATCTATGTTCAAAAATTAAAATCAATCTAAGAAAAATTCAAATCAACAAAGAATATAATAATACGAGGATAAAATTTTATAAAATTGTGCATATTTTTAATCCTATTTTATTAAGTTTTATATCATAACTAATCAAATATTATTTATTATTAAATAATAAATTATACGTAAATGGTGGTTTTGTTTTATAAGAACTCATAGAGACCTAATTTCATTGTTAGCAGAACTATATTCATATTAAAAAAAACCTTATTTTAAAATTTTAGACTCAGCTACAGAAGAGGCCAAACTTTTTAAACCTATATACATTGTAAATTATTAAATTCGAAACTTTAAAAGTTTGTTAATCAATTAGTATAGTATTTTTCTGAAAAATCGTACTTTACAAAAAATATTATCAAATAACATATGTCTGCAATAAAAAATGAAAAAATTCTCATTTTTCAAAAAAACCTATAAATTTTAATATGTTGTTGGTAGATTCAAACATGATAATTTTACTGTTATATCTAATGTTTTTCAACAATTTAATTTGAAAGATTCAACGATTATGGATTGAGTGATCAAACAAAGCGACCAAACTTAACTTATAAGAAGCTTTCATTATTTAGTCTTTAATATAATAACATAGATATTTACGGGATATACTATAAAAAATGAAATTTATACAGAATTTTGATCACGATGTACTACTTTAAAAGAAGAACTATTACAAAAAAAATTATATTTTAATTGATAATTTATTTTCTCAAAAGTTCAAAGTTCCCGCATCTTTAACCTATTACAAAAAATAGTATATTATATTTTAGCAATAAATATTAAAAAAAATTATCAATTAAAAAAATTATAAATATTAAGAAAAATTAATGATGTTATCATGGTAGTTTGGTCCTAAATACTGCCAAAACATTCTCAACCGTTAGATCCAATACTTTTAAAAATACATGATCAAGATTATATTATATAAAAAGAAGTTATTATCTAAAAATGATATAAGTTAAAAGATATTATATTAGGATTGGATTTTCTAAAAAGTCAAAACATAAAAATAGTTGTAATTAAATAAGGAAACTCATTTAATACCAAAATAATAAAAACCGTTTAATGTTAAATAGATAGGTGAAAACCGTTAGATTTAACATTAAAAACTGTATTTGGTTAATTAAGAGTATTCTAATAATGTAAACTACATATAAGTAGATTTCCTAAATCGAATAGAATTTTCAACATTAAATTTCGTAACTTTATTCTCTTTTTATTTTGTGAATTTCATGTGGACTATAAAATTGGCAAAATCTAATTTTTATAACTCAATGTAAACAAATATTAAATTGAGCGTGTAAAATATAATAAATATCAAATTTTTAACTATAATTTTTTTGGCTAAATCTTTTTTAACAATAATTTAATCATGTAAACTAATAACTTTTAAATATTAAAATATTCATAAATAAATATAATTATAAATATTAAAAAAACAATCGTGTGTTGCATGGGTAATAAAAATATAATTATAAACAAAATAATTATAAATAAAATTTAAGTAACCGTGCATCGCACGGGTTATAAGCTAGTATTAACTCCTTATATATAATAAGCGTAAGAGAGATTTTATCCAAAATTTTGGTCGGTCAATGTACTACCAAAAGTATATGATCCGTTGGATTATAAAACTATAAATATTCAAATAGATGAGGACGGTTAGATATAATATTAAAAATTGTATTTGATTAATAATAGGATAATATTTAAATACTAAAAGGTGTATTTTGATAATTTAAACCAATTATAAATAGGTATTCTATATTGAATAGAAATCTTTATGTAAAAAATCGTAATTATCTTTTCTATTTAGTTAATGGATAGTTCCAGTTAGATAATAATTATTAAACCATCATTAAATTAAAGATAATTTTGTTAGCTTCGCGTGGGCTGTAAAATTGTTAAAATCTGTTGTCTAAAACTCAAGATAGAGCCCAAACACTAAAGTGATTATCTAAATTTTAATATATTTTTTTAAATTTAAACCAATTATAAATAGGTTTTCTATATTGAATAGAAATCTTTATGTAAAAAATCGTAATTATCTTTTCTCTTTAGTTTATGGATAGTTCCAGTTAGATAATAATTATTAAACTATCATTAAATTAAAGATAATTTTGTTAGTTTCGCGTGGGCTGTAAAATTGTTAAAATCTGTTGTCTAAAACTCAAGATAGAGCCCAAACAGTAAAGTGATTATCTAAATTTTAATATTTTTTTTTATTATTGTAGCACCAATTTAATTTTTTTCCTAATTCTTTTAAATTTATAAATTCTATGTTTATTTCAATAAAATATTAAAATCAATTTAAGAAAAAAATTAAAATCGACCTGGTCCGTGTACGACCACTATACGACCAAATTAATTATTACAGTTAGATCTTAAATAGATCGATGAGAATTGTTAGATCTAATATTAAAAAGTGTATCTGATTAATAATAGAATTATATTTAAATACTAAAAAGTGTATTTTGATAATTTAAAATTTTTCTATGTAAAAATTCTTAAATATCTTTTCTCTTTAATTTATGTATAGTTCGAGTTAGATAATAATTGTTAAACCAAATATCAGATAACAATTCATATCGATTACAATATTAAAAATTATCAATATAATGCTCATGTATATCATATAACAACAATGATACATGTGGACCCTGCGTTATAAGAGACTTAGGAGAACTCCTGTACGTGAATAAATTTAAACATTTTTTTCTGAAGGAACATAACAATTTGATTAATCCAAATTATAATTATATTATTTTACATATAACAAACATAAAAGGATAATATCAAAATATTATTAAAATATTGAGGGTTTCATATTCATAAACAATTAATTTTGAATATAATACTTAACCATCTTTTCTTTTCGGTTTATGGGTAGGTCATTGGTCAAGTTAGATAATAATTATTAAATCATCATTAAATTAAAGATAATTTCGTTAGTTTCACATGGGTTGTAAAATCGTCAAAATTCAATTTCTAAAACTCAGGATAGAACCCAAATAGTAAAGTGAGTATCTAAATTTTAATAAATATTTTTTTATAATTTTAGCACCAATTTATTTATTTTTCCACTAATTCTTTTAAATATAGAAATTTTATCTTTATTTCAATAAAGTATTAAAATAAATTAAGAACAAATTCAAATCGATAAAGACTATAATAATATGAGAATAAAATTTTATATAATCATAACATAATTTTTATACTGTTTAATAATTTTAAAGTAATAATGTATTTTAAAATTTTATATACACTATAAATAAAACCGAAACATTAAAAGTAAAAGCAGTTAGTAAGATACTTATATCAGTATGTACTTGATATCCTTATTATATTAAACTCTTTTATATAATAAGCATAATAGGGATTTATCCAAAATTTTGATCGTGACAACCAAATTAATAAGGACTATTAGATCTTAACTAGATAAATGAAAATCGTTTGATCAAATATTAAAAAAGTGTATATAATTTATAATAGGTTTATATTTAAATTCTAAAAAGTGTATTTTGATAATTTAAACCAAATATACCAAATATAAATAAGTTTTCTATATTAAATAGAATTCTCCATGTAAAACATTCGTGACTTTCTTTTCTTTTCCATGGACAAATCCAGTTAGATAAAAATTGTTAAACCATCTTTTAATTAAAAATAATTTAATTATCTTCACGTGGGGTGTAAAATCGTCAAAATCTGATTTTTAAAACACAAGATAAAGCCCAAATCAGTAAAGTGAGTATTTAAATTCTAATAATGATTATTATGTCATCATTATTTTAACGCCAATTTAATTAATTTTTTCTAACTATTTTAAATTTAGAAATCTATGTTCAAAAATTAAAATCAATCTAAGAAAAATTCAAATCAACAAAGAATATAATAATACGAGGATAAAATTTTATAAAATTGTGCATATTTTTTATCCTATTTTATTAAGTTATAGATCATAACTAATCAAATATAATTTATTATTAAATAATAAATTATACGCAAATAGTGATTTTGTTTTATAAGCACTTATAGAGACCTAATTTCATTGTTAGCTGGACTATATTCATATTAAAAAAACAGTATTTTGAAATTGTAGACTCAGCTACAGAACAGACCTAACTTTTTTAACCTATATACATTGTAAATTATTAAATTCGAAACTTTAAAAGTTTGTTAATCAATTAGTATAGTACTTTTCTGAAAAATCGTACTTTACAAAAAATATTATCAAATAACCTATGTCTGAAAGAAAAAAAAATGAAAAAACAAAATTAAAAAAAAACCTGTAAATTTTAATATGTTGTTGGTAGATTCAAATCTTAGATCATTCTACATGATAATTTTACTGTTATATGTAACGTTTCTCAACAATTTAATTTGAAAGATCCAACGATTATGGATTGAGTGATCAAACAAAGCGACCACACTTATAAGAAAGCTTTCATTATTTAGTTTTTAATATAATAACATAGATATTTACGAGATATACTTTAAAAAAAATGAATTTTATATAGAATTTTGATCGTCACGGTGTACTACTTTAAAAGAAGAACTATTACAAAAAAAAATATGTTTTAATTGATAATTTATTTTCTCAAAAGTTCAAAGTTCCCGCATCATTAACATATTACAAAAAAGAGTATATTATATTTTAGCAATAAATATTTAAAAAAATTAAAAATTAAAAAAATTATAAATATTAAGAAAAATTAATGATGTTATCCTGGTAATT
The DNA here is from genome assembly GCA_030848705.1 of Heracleum sosnowskyi. Taxonomy (NCBI): domain Eukaryota; kingdom Viridiplantae; phylum Streptophyta; class Magnoliopsida; order Apiales; family Apiaceae; genus Heracleum; species Heracleum sosnowskyi. Next base: position 51,587,579 of record CM061244.1, read on the forward strand.
TGGTCATAAATACCGCCAAAACATTCTCAACCGTTAGATCCAATACTTTTAAAAATAGATGATCAAGATTATATCATATAAAAAGAAATTATTATCTAAAATGATATAAGTTAAAAGATATTATATTAGGATTGGATTTTCCAAAAAGTTAAAACATAAAAATAGTTGTAATTAAATAAGGAAACTCATTTATAACCAAAATAATAAAAATCGTTTAATCTTAAATAGATAGGTGAAAACCGTCAGATTTAACATTAAAACATGTATTTGGTTAATAAGTGTTATTCTAATACTCTAAACTATATATAAGTTAAGTAGATTTCCTAAATCGAATAAAATTCTCAACATTAAATTTCGTCACTTTATTCTCTTTTTAGTTTTAGAATAGTTTTTAATTGAAAAAGAATTATTAAACCACAACTAAATTAAAGATTATTTTGTGAATTTCATGTCAACCGTAAAATTGGCCAAATCTAACTTTTATAACTCAATATAAACAAATATTAAATTGAGCGTGTAAAATATAATAAATATCAAATTTTTAACTATAATATTTTTTGGCTAAATCTTTTTTAACAATAATTTAATCATGTAAACTAATAACTTTTAAATATTAAAATATTCATAAATAAATATAATTATAAATATTAAAAAAACAATCGTGTGTTGCATCATAATAAAAATATAATTATAAACAGAATAATCAATATATATATATATAAAGGAGGATACGCGGGAGGTTAGGTGGCGCCTGTAAGATCGTCTCAATCTATTTTTCTAATTTTTTTAGAATTTTAGAATTTAAAATACTAATAAATAAAAAAACATACTTTAGCATACTTGAAGTAGAATAGGTGTTCGAATTTATAGAGGAGTAGAGTCCGAATTTATAGAGGAGAAGAATTCGAATTTATAGAAAAGACGTAAAATGAAAGCTCTATTTAAAGTAGAATAAGTGTTTGAATATAAATTTTACGGTAAGAGTTTGAATAAACTTTTAGCAAAATATAAAGATCATTCAAAGCTCTACCATTACTCTTTTTTCTTTGTTGCTTGCTTCTGCGTGCGGGTATGGACCAAGTTATGTTATCTAACCAGTTATATTTGATTTGAATCATATGTGATTTTTTTTATCCTACGTATCATAGGTGTTGAAGAGTGGATGGGATTAGAGAAAAGTTTAAAAAGCTCAAGATTTATGATTTGGTCGTACCACATTGATAAATTTATACATGTTGATAACCAAAATTTAATCATAAGTTGGTTTTTATTGTTAACAAGTTTATATGACAAAATTTGTTTTGTTATGATTTTTATTATTTCTTTCTCAAATCCTAAACCTTTGTTTATTATTTAATTGCAGGATTCAAAATCAATCTTTTCGGATTTCAGCGCTATGCCAGACTTTACGCAATTTAGAATACCAATCGTTTTGATGTTTATTTGAACATCAAGTGTGCTATGCAAGGTACATCTTTGTTTTGAGTGATTAACACAATTTTATATATGTTTTAAATAATTCAAATTTAAGTTATGCCTATTTTCAAATTGTTGCCGAGCATATCTTTGCATTGAGCATGGATGTGTTTTTCAGGAAAGATTTAATGTTAAATTTGATCTTCTAAATTAATATTAAATTTAATTTTTGAAACTTATTATACTAAGATTTTTTTAAAATCTTTTATAACGATCATGTATTGTCTCTCAAATTGTGTGTATTTTTTTTTTTTTTAAATTGGTTCCCAAAACCAATTTATATATAATAATTGTTCGAATTTTTAAAGGAGAATAGTTCAAATTTATAGGTTAAGCATATAATTAAAAATTCTATCGGAAGTAAAATTGGTTTTCGAATTTATGATGTAGAAGAATTTGTATTTATAAAACAAAAAAAAATATATATATATATAATTAAAAGTTCTATCGGAAGTAGAATGGGTGTTTGTAGAACATAATTAAAAGTATTATTGAAAATAAAATAGGAGTGCAAATTTATACAAGTGTTTTTCAACGGAAAGCGGCTGATTAGAAAGGAATATGTTAACATGAAAACTAATATAATATATAAGACAAGTATTCAATAGATAAATTTCGATCTTAACAAGAAAATCGTGTTTAACAGGAGTACGACTTGGCTTAATAGAGAGGAATGAATTATTATTGTAATTTCATAGAGTTTTTTCAAAAAAAATTATAACCCTGCCTTTCTTTTTTTCCCGTGAAAAAACAAGCGCGAAGCGCGGCTTTCTCAACTAGTTATAAATAAAATTTAAGTAACCGTGCATGGCACGGGCTATAAGCTAGTATTAAATAATTCTATTAAAACGGTTATACGTGAAACCTGACCGTAATACGTGAAACCTGACCGTAATTAAAATAAGCTTCAGTTAATAAGTAAACAAATGATCCTAAGATCTACGGGCCAGACCGATCTTAATGAAAAATAAATGGGCCATCTAAAATTCACCGGTCGGGCCAAATATTTCGGGGTTTTTTATGAATTGGATCCGGCCGGATTTGGAATTTCAGTAAAACCGGAAAAAGAGTTATAAACATAAATTGGAATTGTATAGAAAGAGCAGAGAGAGAGAGAGAGATGTCGCTGGTAGATTACGCTTCTTCCTCAGACGAAGAAAACGAAGAAAAACAAGAAGAAGAACGAGTCAATCCACCCCCAACTCAGCACAACCCAACTCGTCCGCCTTCATCTCAGTATCTTTCTTTTTCTCTCCTCTCCCCCTTTTAACTATTCTAATTTTTATTTTATTTTGCTTCATTCTGTTGTTTATTTATTTTGTCTTTTAATATAGTTTTTGTCTCTAATATACGTTACTCTACATATATTTTACCCTTTTCCTGATAATGAATTTAGTGATTTAAATTGATTTAGTTGAATTTAAATATACATTAAGTTGCATTTATCCTGTTTATGAATCAAAATTTCCCTTAATGTGAGCAGCAGGCAGGAAATGAGCCTAACCGAGCCAAACTCTTGAATGTTCATGTTCTATCTCTTTTTAAATTTGTTGAACATGAACTTTTTACCCAACCAAAATTTTTGTTGGTGTATCGACTCATTAAAAACAAGTTATTGGTGAACATGTTTCATGAGGTACTACTCACAAACAATTCATGAATGTTGCTTTCGAGACACTGTTCACAAACAACTCAGCTTGTGAACTCGCTCTCACGAACTAGTACCTTCATATACTCGTTCATGAACCGAACTATATCAATGAGCCTGTTCACTAATTGTGCTCGGGAACCTAATCGAATTGTTCACAAACTTTAGAGTCGAACTATGTTTTGCTCAAGTTCAGCTTATTTATAAACTGAACCTTAAGATCATATTTATGTTTGACTCGTTTATAAATCGAACCGAACTCGAGCCAAGCTTTGTAGAAGGTAGTGTCTAATAGAGATTCCGCACATTAGAGCATCTCGCCAATAAAGGCAAGCATGTCCAACAATCCATGAATAATTTTTTTTTCCTTCCATTCATGTCATATTTGGCACTCTCTAAGTCCAGTAGTTGGCACATAATAAAGATTGCCTGAATGGTCCTCGAACAAATAATAGAAAAACAAGATAAAATAAAATAAGCATGAGTAATACATGCTTTTAGTACAAGATTTGTGTTGTATCTATTTAGAGGGGGTGCGAGAGAAGTTGGTAACTTCTCTTGGCACCCTTTAACTCTAATAGGGAGGCGCCCAAGAGTGTCATGTCACATAGATTTTGGCACTCCTGTTAGAGATTAAAGAACAAAGTCTTATGTATGAGGTTGTTTGTTAAATGAGCATGAGCTTGTTAAAGTTTGGTTTCTTAAAAGTAGAAGGTTTTAAAAGTTGGAACCGTAGTAACCCAAGCTTCTGATAATAGAACTCCAGATTGAGCTTTTGATAGCCAAGCCAAACTAAGACTTAATTTTTACTCATACAATGGCCCTGTTTGGCAATTAGCGGTAGCATATTGAATTAGCTGTTTTGACTAGTGGATTGAATTAGCTGTTTCGCATGAAAATGTTTGGTAATTAGTTTTTTTGTTATTTTAACCAAACACATCTACAATCCTCTAATTGAGAAAGCTCCTCCAAGTAGCTTTTTCAAAATTAGCTTATTGAGTCCAAACCGCTATTTCAATCCGCTAACTATCGAACACCCATATTAGAGGTTTCATTCGGTCAAACCTTTAATTTGGCTCAAACCTCTAATTTTAGCTCAAACCTCTAACTTCCAAATAGGGCCAGTTTATTTGTTAGCTTTAGTTTGAATGTTAATAATTGAGGCTGACTAAACAAGCTCGAGCTTGTTTGCGTTCGTCTATAGTTTTCATTCTGTACTTCAGTCACTTCGGATGGTTTATTTTTCTCATGAACTTTGAAAACTGATTATAATAAACTGTCTTTGTAATAATTTTCATAGAGCTACTTGCTATTTGTAGTTGCTGTTTCTTGGCATTTTCTCATCTGCTAGTTCACGTGTACTGTTGCTCTTGGCCCACACCATATTGTAGACCATTCTTATGACTTAATCCTCTGTTCATTTTTGCAGAAGAACTGGTCCCTCAGTAAATCAGCAAGCAGAAACTTCTTCTGGTCAAGCAGGACGTTCCCTACCGAAACTACCTGGTGCTTCATTTGTCTTAAATTCACCTCTTACATTACCCGGTATAATGAACAGTGACCACTCTTCTAGAGTTGAAGCAGCTAGGGCAGAAAATGCAGCACGCAAGCGAGAGTCGAATTTAGCTTCCACAGACCGCCTTAGTAAAGTTCCGAAAGGAAATTTAATCCATTCAAGGAATCGTCCAGATACTGCCAGTGGTCTTTTACGTCCACCTCAACTTGGTGGAAGGTATGTTGATTAGATTTTTGTTATAAGTTCTTAATGTTCCTTGTTCAAAATTATATTTGTATTCAAATTTTCATGTTTATGTTGTACTGCAACTATGTAATACGCCAAACAGCTACTGTTGCTGGTGTAGATGATTATAAATTAGAATTATGCCAACAGTCATCTTATTATTTATAGTTCTTGGCAGTGTTGTCAAAGGCCAAACTAATTGGGAGGAGAGGCGAGACTAGGCTTTGTCCCCTCGATGAACTGGGAGAGGCAACTGACTGCCTTGCCCTTGATTATGTTATGCGAGACAATAATTACTCAGGACTTTGTGAAATAAATCTTTATTTTCCGGTTCTTGTAAAAAAGATTAAAAAATGAAGTCCTAGACGTAGAATAAAAGTGTAATGTTGATCTTCTTCTTCATTCTCCTTGTCTCTTCTCTCTTTCTGCTTTCGTTCGTTTCGATTCTGTTCTGGTCACTTTTCATCTTCTGTTTTTAATCATATATCCTTCTTCAATTTTACTACGACTTTATTTTCTTTTCTGGACAATAATATCTTCCGTTTTTTTATTCTTTTTCTATATAATACTTTTCTATTATTTTATTTTTCCTAAAAATTATTTTCTACTTTGTTGATATTTTTGTTTTATTTAGACATGAAATGTCTCCACATTACTTTTTCTATTACTTCTATTGTTGCCATATTGTTGGTATTTGTGGTAGAGATGCTGTTACATATGTTCAAAGATGATAAATGTCAGTGTGTGTGTGCGTGTGCGCAGACATACATTATCATAAGTTGCGACTCCAGATGTGCATCTTCAACAAGCCTCCTGCCTCTCGATCAAGTGATAGAAGACACTCGCCTTTCGCCCTAAATAACACTAGTTCGTACTTTCATTTTAGCAGTAAATGTAAAAGATGAAGATAGTCAGTTCTGAATTAAATGGTTAATCATGGAGGAAAGTCAAGTAGTGATGAATGGAACTTCGGAAATATAGAGGAAAGTACTCCTTTGTGACTGCTTCCAGGGGAATATGGTGGCTTTTTGTGTAGTTAAAACTGCACTAGCAATTAATTTCATATAGAACTGCCTTTTTTCTTTTACCATTTCAGCTACTTTGCTTAGCAAAAGTTGGTTTTACTGATAATATTGAATTTTGGTTTTATGGCAGGAGCAATGTCGTTACAGAAGATATAAGCAAGTTATTTGTAAAAAGACCTTCGGATCCCAAGTCTAACTAAATCCTTGTAGTGATAGTTTGCTTATCTGCCTACTCTATCGGCACTTGCTATATGGCAGTCGACCGGATGGTTGAGCTTTAAGGTGCACCAGAAGGGCCCATGAAATGCACAGTTCTTTGTATAACTAGAGCCTCACTTCTCCCCTGTTCCATGTACTTTTTGAGGACAATGTATGTAGCATCTGTTTTTGAATTTGATCATAGTATCAAGAAATTGTGTTCTAGTTTCGTTTCTTCTTCTTTCCTCTGTTATTAATTTGTTTGCACATCTGAACTATGTCAGTGATGTTTGTTGCGAAGTGGTGATGATCACTCTTGCACAAAAGCTGCTGATAAATTCACTTGTATTCGATTGAGGATGAAATTCTAGGAAAATTACAGACCAACTACAGGTTGATGTAAAAAAAACCTAGGAAATGTCTGGCCAAGAAAATTTGTAAAATCTGCAAATAATTGTGAATTTGTTTATCATAAATCTATCTACCCCCGGAGGAGTGAGGACTGAGATATTTGTTTGTTTAGTGTTAATTTGACCAATTTGTAATCGTTATTAGAGGGAGAAAAATCACAATCTGTAAAGTGCGAACCTAAATACAAGAATTAAAATCTTTTTCAAGATTATGACCAAGAATGATGCTGCAATAGGGATTTAACTTGATAATCGTTCTCGATACATCATGGTCTAACAAATGTTGAAGGAAACTGACAGTTGAATTGAAGGGTAATAATAATCAGCTCAACAAGTATGATGGCATAAATCATAATGGTCAAAACGAATGCTGACTTCATTTTTGATCAAATGACAACATTACAATCATGAACACCCCAACTGTTTCTATTTGGTCAAACAGAAATTCTATACGATCATCGGTCACTTATACCACTTTTTCCATACGCACCGCACAATGTCCACGTCACCAAATGGGATGAAAATAATCTTAAATAATTTTAATAGTAATCGTCGCTAAACCAAGATTAAAATAAAAAAATTAGGATGAAAATCAAATTATTTATATCTTTATGTATAATAAGCGTAAGCGTAAGCGTAAGCGTAAGAGTAAAAGTGAGTTATTCAGAATCTTGGTAATCTGGTTCTCACATCGACCGAACAAATAGAACCGTTATATCTTAATATAAACTTGTTGGATCTAACACACAAGAATATTCTATATTTTAAGATGTAAACAAAAAAGTTTATTTATATTAAAATATCACAAATTGTGTTTTAATGAATTAAACCAAATATAAGTAGGTAATCTATATTGAATATAATTTTTAGTGTAAAAATTCGACAATTCGTAATTATATTTTCTCTTCTTTGGGTGGTTTTATTTGGATAGCATCTCTCAAACCATTACCAAATTAAAGAATATTTTGTAAGTTTTATATGATCTGTAAAATCGTTCAAATCTAATTCCTAAAATTCAAGGTGGAGTACAAACAATAAAATTGAGTGTGAAAAAAATATATACTAACAAGAATAAGAGTAATATGTATTTTCAATTTGTAGTAATAATATATACAAATAGTTTAATTTATAAAATTAATTTTTTAATGCGTCGAATTTTTTATTCATGTACTAATTTCGAATATTTCATAATTAATCCGAGCCACATTCTAAATTTTAGATACATATAAAATTTTACTGCATGAAGCAACACCAAAATATAAGATGACTTTATTTGTCACAATTTAAATAAAAATGGCCCAAAATGTTCCATTAAAACGCTATTTAGTGTAGTATTTTGTTTTCGTTTTCAAAACTTTAATTCGTCTAATGCTTGAACCTTGCAAATACAAATTCAAAAAAAAAACGGGAAACACAATTTAAAGTAGTGCTTTAAACTGAAAATACAACTTAAAATATCGTTTTGAACTGAAAACACAACTTAAAATAGTGTTCTGAACTAAAAACACAACTTGATATAGCGTTTTGATCTCGAAACACAAGTTAAAGTAGCGTTTTTAACTGAAAACACAACTTAAAATACTGCTTTGATTGCAAAGACAACACTTTAACTTATATTTTCAATTTTGATTAACAAAAATTAAAATAGCATTTTAGTGTGACATTTGGAGTATATTTCTCAATAATAATATTTGGTGCATTTTCTAAAAAAAAAAAAAAAAAACTTAATTGCAGTATGATAGCCTAAATTATTTTCTTTTTACACGAAAATGGCTCAATTATTAAAATAGTAATTGTATGAGCCGAACTATTTAAATTTTAACACTTTATTGCATTCCGTCACACTTGACTAACGGAAGACAACTAATTAAGGGCATATTTGTCTTTTACAAATCTTTGGTATCATTTCAGCCCATCACTCTCTCCCATTACTTTTTCTACTTTTCTCTTCGATTTAACATATAGACGGTGATTGTGTTTTCTTCTTCACTCTTTATAGAAGTATGACATTCAAAAACTTAACCACCTTGTTAGGTCCTGATAAGTTTGTAGAAGGGGGGTTGAATACAAACTATACCGTTTTATCGAAATTTGTTCGTTTAAGATTAAACAATTTAGAACAAATTAATGCGGAATAAAAACTGAAACAATATTCAAGTTAAATAGAAACTCTATTAAACTTGAGAGGTGTTACAATTTTGATCACTGATTACAAAGAACTTAATAAAACAAATCTAGAATAAATTCGACATGAATTTATCTATTTTTGTAATAAAAAGGATCGAATACTAAAAAGTAGTTCGATATAAAATCTAGGGATTATGATCCGCTAGAAAGCTAAAGCAGTACAAGAGACACAATTCTTATGAATTAAATGTTGAAGAATAATCAAGAATTAAATCTCTGGCGAATTTTGTAGCTTGACAGTTGAAGAAGTAATGAAGAGAGAATGTAATATTTGTTGCTGTCTTTACTTCTGTGTTAACTGATTATTTAGAATGTCAACTGCCTTGTTTTCCTTTATACAATTTACTTGTTCTTTGCTTCACACGCGCCAATCCACTTGCAGAAAGTAATTGGAAGACTTGCTGAAAAACATTTCTTTTTGCCTTGGAAGACAATCGGGAAGACAAGCATTTGTACTAAGAAGACATTCGGGAAGACAAGGGAATGGCCTAGGAAGACTTTCGGGAAGACAGCCTTGGTAGTCTTCCTAGTTCAAAGAACTAAGTCTTCCTAGTTCAATCCTAAGTCTTCCTAGTTCAAATATATTCTAATTTAAATAATTAACTAAATAAATTATGTATTAAATTAATTCTTTGCAGAATTAAATTAATAAATAATATACTTAATAATATTAATTATTTATAAGAGAATAAATAGAATTAGTTGACTTCTCAATTAATTCCAGAATCACTTAAAACTTAGATAAATAACAAACAAAATAGTACGTTGACACTCGATGCACTGTCTGGTTCATGAGTGACTAACGACAATGTCTGTTTTTTATCTATTTAACTTTAAGCAGTGATTCACTACCTTCTCATTCAAGAACTCCGTAATCAGTATCTTTTTCTGTCACCATTTGAAATCTCTGTCACTTTAATAAATCCACTGAGCTTGAATACTTCATTGAGGCTTGATCAATAAATTGAGCTTCTTTCAATGTAGAATCACTTCAAGTCTGTAGATGACTTTAATCTTCATTCTTTGACAGATATAACCTTCTGAGATTCCTGTGACAATTGATTTTTATTATTTACTTATTACATCTTAATTAAAGTTGAGTAGAATCCTCGGTGTTTACAAATAGGCCTGGAAATATGCCTTTCAATCTCCCCATATTTGTTTGTTAGACAATAACAACCAAATACCTCTAGAGGATAACTCAACTAAAACAAGAAAAGATAAGACTTTTAAGAGCCAAGCAAATAATAAAAAGTTTCTGGATTAAATATAACAATTTCCAGATTCAAACAGTAAAGATAAATACAAGATAGATGTTCCTCTAGACTGAACATATGAATACATTTCCCTATCTTGATTTACCTAGCTCTAAACATATAACATTTACAAATGAGCTAAACCTATCATGCCTTTAGTCTCTAATTTCACCTTCTTCAGCTTCTTGCAAGGTGACTAGAAGATCTTTGTCAAGGACACGATCACTTTCAGAAACCACACCACTTGGCATTACTGGTTGAGTGGTGATCTTCTTCAATCTATTCTTCATCTGAGCATATCTTGGAATCTTCTTCGTGCAGTAGTCTGAAATCATATCAGCAACTTCAGACTTCTCTACAGAAGCAAACCCAGAAGTTCTAAGAAGATTCTCCAACTTCACCAGTTGCATAGCAGTCTGTAGCTTCATGGAATCAGGATCCAGCCTCACTGTCTCTAAAGTTGTACCTCTGTAGATTTTGACTTCATAAGGAAAATGCACAACTTGAGGACTGGCCTTCATAGCAGAATCTCTAAGCCGGTCATATAGAAGCTCATTCAAGCAAGAAGATCTCTTTACTTTACTCATCAGAATCCACAATTCAGATAGAGATCTTCTTTGTAGGAGGTCAAGAGAAATGGTGAATGACCCTTCAAGCACACTTGAGACATAGATGAACAATTCTTGCCTCACTTGATCAAATGCAGACGTAATCCTTAGGATATCTTCCTTCAATGCCTTCATATATAATGAGTTGTCTGGATTAACCGTTCTGATCTTCTCAAGCAGCTTCAGAAAAGTAGCATCATTGTTTGTGCCTCTCTGAGGGATATCAAACATCTCACTTGCCTTATCCCACTTGCTTCCTTGCTTCATCCTCACATCCAATCTCCTTTCTTTGACATGAATACTATGAAGACGTTGTTTGTCTTCATGTTCAGCCTTTTGAATTTTCAGCTTCTGAGATATGATGTTGGAGACTTTGGCATTCTCATCCTCCTTTCTCCTTAGCTCTGCCTGCTGTTTCTTCAACTCCTTCTGAAACAAAGGGTCAGGTGTATATAGATCAGCTTCATCCTCCCAATCCTCAAAGTTTGCTGCCTCCTCAACCTCCTCCTCACCAAAAGCTTCTTCAGGTATGGTCTTCTCCAGATCACCAGATGTGTCATAATGGAAGTCATCCTGTTCACCATGGTAGTAATAGGCATCATCAAAGACAGTATCCTCCAGTGATAGTTTACCTTTTCCCTTATCCTTTCCAGAAGCTCCTCCAGCTTCTCTGTTTCCTCCTTCTTTCTCCTTCTCCCCCTTAGTTGAGGAATCCTCTACAGTTTGAGCCGTGGAAGCCCTAGGATTCACCTCAGATGTTCTCCTTATCTCTCCTCTTTCTCTCCCATCTCCTCTTTCTTCAGCATCATCATCCTCATCATCATCTCCCTCAAAGAATGTTCTTTGCTCTTCAGTAGGTTGATGTGAATTCTTGATCATATTGTATAGGTGCTTCATTCCTTCATTGAGATGCTCCATTCCTCCTTCTAACTTAGACATCATTTCTTCATTAAACCGCTGGTTTTCATCAGTTGTTTGCAGAATAAAGTCCACCTTGGTAGAAATAGCAGCAATCTCCTTGACACTCTCCGATATCTGAGCATTTGACGTTGTAAGATCAGAGATGTCTGAAGCCACCAGTACTTGAGATTGTTGGATGGAATTCAGCTTCGGGAGTAGATTATTCTTCAATCCTTCCAGGTCATCTTTCACAGTACCCAGCTGATTTGATACAGAGGTGGTAGATTGTGCAACCACTTGTGCTTTCAGAAGATTGTTCTCAGCCTGGGTTTCTTGTAACTTCCTTTGTAGATCAGCTAGCTGGTTCAACAAAGCAGTGTTTGTGTCAGTGTGTGCACTCACCTCAATTGCTCTCAGTGGTGTTTCACTCAACTCACGTGCTTGTGTTTCACTCGGTGTTTGATTCATATCTCTCACCACTAACTGTCTGTCAAGATTCTCAGTAGATGTACCTGCAGGAAAAATCACCCTAGCCCCTTCAAGAGAGGTCAGTGGTGGTGCAATGGGAGTTCGCAATTCCCGATCCCTGATTGAGTCTGTCAAAATATTTGACATTGTATACTGAATTTCTTCAGGGACAGACTCATCAAGTTGCCTTTCACTTTCTCCAGTATAAACTGCGAGTGAAAAATCCCTTAGGGGAGCCAGAGATGTTCCCTCTGGGAGGGGAGAAAATGATTCTATTATAGGTGGCAAAGAATCAGATTTTCCCTCTGATGCCTGTGAAGGCACTTCTACCGTGACTATGGTAGGCACTGTTTCAAAGTCAAAAGTAAAGTGCTCTCCTGACATGGTGTCCTGAGTGTCATCTAGATGGATATCTTCTCCCATTGTGAGTAATGGGAGTGTGCTTGACTCAGTACAAGATGCCATGGCCCGATGGCGAATTTCAATAGATCCACCCTGTTGAGAGGATGTCTCCAGAGACTGTGTAGTGGCCATATCAATGTCCATATCCTTTTGAGAGGATACAGATGGGCTAACAGTTGTCTCCCTATAGGTTTTTCTTTTCTTTAAGGGTGGAGACAGAGCTGTGGGAACACTCATTTCAGCTATATCACTAACATTTCTTGAACTGGTTTGTACATTAGGCTCAGGTGGTGTTTCAGGAGTGTTTGACTCTCTGTTTGGCTCTATGACCTGGGTCAGAGACTGTGGATCTACAATCTCTGGGTCAGCCCTAACAACCACTTGGGTTTCAATTGAAGTACCAGAAGAAGAACCAAGGTTAGGAATAACTACCTGCAGTGGTACTGGATGTGGTTCGGGAACTTGTTCACCAAAGATAGGAAGATTAATGAATTGTCTCATGAATGGTGAAACAAGAACAGGTATGGTGGTAAATTTGGATGAGACATCAAGTCTGGTGTAGAATTTGGTGTCTGTGGTTGGAGAGGTTTCAAATCTAGCTTCTCGAAACAGTTCTACCTGCTCAGCAGTGAGAAGATGATTAATGATAAGAGTTAGAAAGCGAGGGTACCAACACCTTACTTTCACACCATTATCAGAATCTCTCCTAGAGTGAGCAAGCCTGTTGAGCAAAAGGTTCCACAGAATCTCAGCAAAGTTCAATCTACGACCAAATACTATAGCATAGGCAATGTATTGATTAAGACTGGTAATGCAATGAAAGTTTGTTTTTGTGCAATTACCAAATACCCTAGCTATAGTATCAAAGAACAGATCCCATTCCCTTACAACAAAAGATTTTGACAATTTTACCATTTGAAAGGGACCCTGATAATGAATATTCACAAAGAACTGTGTTAACTCATCATCAGTGGGTAATGGATCAAACCTGTCCTTTGGAAAATGCAACACATCACAAAATAAATCAAAAGTAACTGTATATTGCTGGTTGAGAATATTGAAAGTAAAAGATTTTGAATCTCCAGCAATAACAGCACTTGAACACAACATCCGTAATGGATCAATTTTCAGAAGTGCATTAGCACAAATAGCATAACTAACACAAGTATTGCTATTTAAAAATTGAATCCATGGTCTAAAACGTTCTACCTTACACCTAGCCGGATCAAAATACCCAACAAAATTATTTAAAACTAATTCAAAATTATTAGGATCCATTTTAAATAAGACACAAAATTTAATTAACTTAAAATAAAATTAAAATTTTAGGGATTTTTAGAATTAATAAAAATTACTTAAAATCCAGAAAATTAGACTTTTATCAAAATTAACCAATTTTTTTTTTTTAAAATTAAAATCCTAAAAATTCGAATTACACTTTGAAATGCAAACTAAATTGGGTAAAAGATTTCAAGAACACACACAACTCAGTTAAACACACTACAATTCCACTTTCACAGAAATGCAAAGATCACTCAAATACAAACTCAGCACATTCAAGAACAGTTAAGTTGGGAAAAAAAATGAAAATTTGGACAGCAATTCGACTCTAAATCTTGATTTGAAAGAACAGAAATGGTTATGCTAAGTAAATACTTGAGCAATATTGATTATGAACACAGGTGACTGCAAAGCAAAAGAGAGAGAATTCGAAGCAGGGGAAAGTGAAAAACAAAGAAAACTGATAAGGCAGGAAAAAAATAAGGAATGCGTGTATGTACTGTAAGTATATATATATATATAGAATAAAAATAACTGTAAAAGAAAAGATATTGAACGGTTTTTTTTTTAAATTTGTATTGGGAAGACAATCGGGAAGACTTAGGATAGTCTTCCCGGTAGTCTTCCTAATACAAATTAGAAAGTCTTCCGGAAAATAATAAAAGAAAATGCTAAAAATAAAACAAATTAAATTAAGTCTTCCCGATAGTCTTCCTAGTTCAAAAACTGGGAAGACTTCGAAAAGGGCTTAAAATAAAAAAGGAAAAAAACAAAATGACAATTTACATTGTTTTCCCGGTAGTCTTCCTAGTGTAAAACTGGGAAGACTTACCAAAAAATTCAGAATAAAATCCGAATATTTACAGAAAAAGCTGAATAACTTAGAAAAATGCATGAAAAATATATAAACTTCTAGAAAAATTCACAGAAAATTCCATAAATCCTAGAAAAATATGCAGAATATTAGAAATGCATAAAATTAATATAAACTTGCAGAAAAATTCAAACAACAATATTTACAATCTGAAAAATATCTAAACAATTCTAAATAAATATATTTTCAATAAAAATACATTTCTCCACTTAAAAAATATGAGAAAAATATTTTTTTTAAAAAAAATAAAATATTCAGAACCATTTAAATCAACAAGCATACAATTATTAAATGAGAATTTGCAGAAAATATCAATAGATGACAAGAGAAAATGAATTTATTGAAAGAACAAACATGACAGAGACATTGTTAATCACTAAGACTGTTTAACATACCCAATTTACCAACTAACTTGATAAATGTGGATTCATCAACAGATTTAGTGAATATATCTGCAGTCTGTTCTTCTGTGGGTACAAAGTGTAACTCCACAGTTCCATTCATGACATGCTCTCTGATAAAATGATACCTGATATCAATGTGCTTCGTTCTCGAGTGCTGCACAGGGTTGTTGGAGATTGCTATGGCACTTGTATTATCACAAAATATGGGAATTTTGTCTAAGGCAAAGCCATAGTCCTTTAATTGATTCCGTATCCATAAGATCTGAGCACAACAGCTTCCAGCAGCAATATATTCAGCTTCTGCTGTTGAATTGGAAACTGTTTGCTGTTTCTTGCTATACCACGAAATCAACCTACCTCCTAGGAATTGACAACTCCCAGAGGTGCTTTTTCTATCCACAACACTACCTGCATAATCAGAATCTGTATATCCAACAAGATTAAAACCAGAATCTTTAGGGTACCAGATACCTAGATTAGGTGTACCCTTAAGATATCTCAAGATTCTTTTCACAGCAACGAGATGAACATCTCTAGGGTCCACTTGGAACCTTGCACACAAGCATGTAGCATACATAATATCTGGTCTACTAGCAGTAAGATAGAGTAAGGAGCCAATCATACCTCTGTAGCTTGTAACATCTACCTTGATAGATTTGTCAGAAGCTCCAAGTTTGATTGTTGTTGACGATGGAGTCCTTGCTGATGCTGAATCCTCCATGTGATACTTCTTGAGGAGTTCTTTGAGATACTTGGATTGACAAATAAATATACCATTTGACCTTTGACTTACTTGTAATCCAAGAAAGAACTTCAGCTCACCCATCATACTCATTTCAAACTTACTCTGCATTAGCTCAGCAAATCTCTTACAGAGATTATCATTAGTAGACCCAAATATGATGTCATCCACATAGACTTGGACTAATATCATATCATTTTTGTGTTTCTTTGAAAAAAGAGTTTTGTCTATGATACCTCTAACAAAACCATTTTCTAAAAGAAAACCAGAGAGAGTGTCATACCATTTTCTTGGGGCTTGTTTGAGACCATAGATAGCCTTGAAGAGAAAGTACACAAAGTCCAGCAGCTCCTGATTTTCAAAGCCAGGGGGCTGTTCTACATACACTTCTTCATCAAGTTCACCATTCAGGAATGCACTCTTAACATCCATTTGATAGACTTTAAAATTGGAGTAAGCAGCAAATGCTAAGAACATCCTGATGGCCTCAAGTCTAGCCACTGGTGCATAGGTTTCATCATAATCAATGCCTTCAGCTTGAGAATACCCTTGTGCAACCAGTCTTGCCTTGTTCCTTGTAACAATGCCATCCTCATCTAGCTTGTTCCTGTATACCCATCTTGTACCAACTACTTTCTTGTTCCTTGGCCTGGGTACCAGCTTCCAGACTTGCTGTTGTTCAAATTGATTGAGTTCATCTTGCATAGCAATCACCCAATCTGGATCAGTCAGTGCTTCCTCAGTTTTCTTTGGCTCCATTTTAGATAGAAATGCTGAGAAAAGACATTCATTCTGAGAAGCTCGTCTAGTTTTAACTCCAACATCTGGATCACCAATGATCAGCTCAAAAGGATGAGCTCTATTCCAAACAGTCTGTCTTGGAAGATTTGATCTTGATGATTCGCCTTGAAATTCACTTTGATGTTGTGAGTGACTAGTTGATCCTTCATTTGCTCCCCCTGAGTTGTTGCCTGTTTGCCTTGATGATTCTTCTCCAGTGTTGGTGGTATCTCCATTGTTACCAGTGTTTCCACCACCATCACCATGATCATTATCATCATTGTTATTATCATCATCAGCAATAACTTCAGGTGGGTCTTCATCATCTGATTCTGAGTCTGGCAAGTTATCAAACTTCAGCTTTTCAGATGAGTCTTCTTTTTGGATACTGGGGAACTTAGTGTCATCAAAAGTAACATTGACACTTTCCTTTACTGTGTGACTGCCAACCAAGTAGACCCTGTAAGATCTTCTGGAATAACCAACAAAAATAGCTTCTTGTGCCTTTGCATCAAACTTGCCACGTTTAACATTGTCATCTATAAGCACAAAGCATTTTGCTCCAAATACATGAAAGTACTTGACAGTTGGTTTCTTGTTGTTCATGATCTCATATGGAGTCTTCATTAAGTCCTTATTGATTAAAGTTCGATTCTGAGTATAACAAGCTGTATTCGCTGCTTCAGCCCAAAAGTACGTTGGAAGTTTGGACTCACTTAGCATAGTCCTAGCTGCTTCAATCAATGTACGATTCTTTCTTTCCACTACTCCATTTTGTTGAGGAGTTCTAGGGGCAGAATACTGTCTTGTTATTCCTTTATCAGCACAAAAATCAGTTAGAATGGCATTCTTGAATTCCGTACCATTATCTGACCTTATGGCTCTAACAGGGAATCTAGAATCCAGCTCAATCAACTTTACATGGCCAATCACCAGGAATGGGGTCTCATCCTTGGAATGTAGGAATAAAACCCATGTATATTTTGAATAGTCATCAACAATCACAAGTGCATATTGTTTCTTTGACATGGACATCACATTAACTGGACCAAACAAATCCATGTGCAGTAGCTGAAGAGGTTCAGTTATTGATGATGTGTCAGTGCCCTTGTGAGAAGCTTTCTTTGACTTTCCCTTCTGACATGCCTCACACAGTCATTCCTGTGTAAATTCCATCTGAGGCAAACCTCTAACTAATTCCCTCTTGACTAAAGAGTTCATAGTTTTGAAGTTAAGGTGAGACATCTTCTTGTGCCATAGCCAACTATCATCTGATGAAGCTTTAGCATAAAAACAATTAACTTCATCTTTGAATCCTGAGTTCAGATCAGCTATGAACAAGTCACCTTTCCTTACTCCTTGAAGAGCAGGCTTTCCATTCTTCTTGTGAGTGATCTGACACTTCTCTCTTTCAAAGGAAACAGCATATCCTCTGTCACAGAACTGACTGATGCTGAGAAGATTGAACGTCAGACCTTCCACAAATGAAACATCTTCAATGATAACATTTCCGTACTTCAAACAGCCATATCCTTTCGTAACACCCTTGCTGTTATCTCCAAAGGTAACTACTGGGCCAGCTTTCACAACCACATCTGATAGCAGGGCTCTATCTCCGGTCATATGCCTTGAACAGCCACTGTCAAGAATCCACATAACACGGTTTACCTGTTTAACTCCCTGCAATATCAGATTGATTAGTCCTTCCTCGGAGCCCAAAATTGATTGGGTCCGGCATACTTAAAGAACTGGCCTTTGTCAGGCAAAACAACATTTCTAACTAAAACTACTTCATCCTCTTTCACATAAGAGTGTTTCCATTTATAGCCCGCCTTAACACATTTCTGAGTAGGCTTAGGGATAAATGAATCCACTCTAGTCTGAGGAGGACTAGTAGTCTTTGCTTTAACATGCTTCTTATTATTAACATGTTGACGTGGAGCAGTCTTATCACTAGATACATGCTTTTTATTAAAGAAAGCATACATAACATTAAAAGCACAAGACATGCAATTACCCACACCACATGCTTTATGAGAAGAATTAATAGCAGGCATGTTAGTTCTACAGTTGTTTTGATCCAACTTATGGATATCTGATTTAGTCTTTTCAGTTGTAGCAACTTTGACTGGAATATCAGATACACACTTTTTGGATTGCTCAGCTTCTAAGGCAACATCTTCTTCATGAATCTCCTCAGCAATAATGATAGAGTATTCATTCAGAGGCTCTGCCTCAGACTCCTTACAGAAGGGTGTTTTAATACCCTTAAGAATATAAGGAACAACCTTTCCTTCTTCTCTGACTCTACAAGGTGTATTAATACCAAGCAATCCTATAGCCTCATTATAATCATAACCTATACTGACATGATTACCAATAGCTTGTTTATTGAAAATTTCTTTAGCCGTTTTACAAGAGTTGTAATAGGCATTAGCTTTGGTTTTGAGCTCACTAATCTGATCTTTGAGAATGGTTTCCAGTTGAATATAACATTTAACCCTATTCTCAAGAAAAGCAATTTTCTCAGTAAGCTCATCCTGATTAACATGCACAAGTTTCAAATCTTTTAATTCCTTTTCAAGATTTGTGTTTAAAAGATTTATTCTATCATTTTCAGTGCGTGCACAACTTATGGTGCCACCAAGATGATAAATCATTTCAGCATCAGTAAAGGTTACCTCTGACATGTATCTGGATGAAGTGCTTTCCTCTTTAGCCATTAAACCAAGGTTCCCAATCTCACCTGCTTCTTCATCACTGTCAGTGTCATCCCAACTCTTTCCCTCAGCAACATAGGCCTTCCCAATCTTGTTCTTCTTGCTAGAATCAAATGTGTTTCTAGTCACTTACTTTGGCTTTCTGCACTCAGTAGCAAAGTGACCCAACTCATTGCAATTGTAGCATCTGATTATACTTCTGTCCACAGTTCCAGTTTTGTAGCCACCCCTTGTGCCACTTGAAGATGAAGATCCACCTCTCTGAAATCTGGGTCTGAACTTAAGATTGGGATTCCTCTTGAATCTAAACTTCCCAAACTTTCTGACTATCAAAGCCAAATCACCATCCTCCAGCTGATCAAGTTCTTCCAAAGAATAGAAGTCACCACCAGATTGATCAATGGATGTTAATCCATATTCAGCATCAATAACATTCATGTGAGAACTGGAAGGTTGAACAGCCTTCACTTCCAGTTTCTGTGGGACTTCAGCAGCCAATGCAGTGGAGGTACCAACAATCTTTCCAGTTCCATACAGCTCCCTTTGTTGAATCTGCTCCAGCTCATAGGTCTTTAGCACACCATACAATCTCTCCAAAGCAATCTCATTCATATCTCTTGCTTCTCTAATGGCAGAAATTTTGTGCTCCAAATGAGGTGGTAGGGTAAGAAGGAACTTCTTATTAATCTCTTTGTTGGTGTAGTGCTTCCCATTGAGATTCAGATCATTGATTAATTTGTTGTATCTCTCAAACACCTGAGAGATACCTTCACCTGGATTTGATCTGAAATGCTCATATTGTGAAGTGAGAATTTCCAGCATATTCTCCCTAACTTCCTCTGTCCCCTCATTG
Source organism: Heracleum sosnowskyi (assembly GCA_030848705.1). Classification (NCBI taxonomy): domain Eukaryota; kingdom Viridiplantae; phylum Streptophyta; class Magnoliopsida; order Apiales; family Apiaceae; genus Heracleum; species Heracleum sosnowskyi. The sequence continues at coordinate 51,607,552 of CM061244.1, forward strand.
ATTATCTCTATTGTTCCCCAAATGTGTTTGGCAGTTTCACAATTTAGAACATGATTATGCATGACAGGATCAAGACTCTCAATAAGGATCAACTGTAGACAGGAATCCAAGGTAACATCCTCTTTCTCATCAGGAGTGTACTCCTTGGGATCTTTAGGGTACATACTAGCAGGCCTAGTAACAACGTTATCCACTGTTATCTCTTCCTCAATAATCATAGGGAGTTTGGGACCTTTCTTCAGCACATCAATATATTTAGGATTTGCAACCTTAAGAAATAGGAGCATTTTCTTCTTCCACATTGAATAATGCTCCTTGTTGAACATTGGGATTTTAACTGTCCCCACTTTCTGTGCAGTAGACATCTTTTGAGATTTTTAGAATAAAAATAAAAAATCAGAGTTAAGAAGAAAAAAAAAATCTCAAACAATTGGATCTTTGATTAGTATATCAATCAAAAGGCTCTGATGCCAATTGTTAGGTCCTGATAAGTTTGTAGAAGGGGGGTTGAATACAAACTATACCGTTTTATCGAAATTTGTTCGTTTAAGATTAAACAATTTAGAACAAATTAATGCGGAATAAAAACTGAAACAATATTCAAGTTAAATAGAAACTCTATTAAACTTGAGAGGTGTTACAATTTTGATCACTGATTACAAAGAACTTAATAAAACAAATCTAGAATAAATTCGACATGAATTTATCTATTTTTGTAATAAAAAGGATCGAATACTAAAAAGTAGTTCGATATAAAATCTAGGGATTATGATCCGCTAGAAAGCTAAAGCAGTACAAGAGACACAATTCTTATGAATTAAATGTTGAAGAATAATCAAGAATTAAATCTCTGGCGAATTTTGTAGCTTGACAGTTGAAGAAGTAATGAAGAGAGAATGTAATATTTGTTGCTGTCTTTACTTCTGTGTTAACTGATTATTTAGAATGTCAACTGCCTTGTTTTCCTTTATACAATTTACTTGTTCTTTGCTTCACACGCGCCAATCCACTTGCAGAAAGTAATTGGAAGACTTGCTGAAAAACATTTCTTTTTGCCTTGGAAGACAATCGGGAAGACAAGCATTTGTACTAAGAAGACATTCGGGAAGACAAGGGAATGGCCTAGGAAGACTTTCGGGAAGACAACCTTGGTAGTCTTCCTAGTTCAAAGAACTAAGTCTTCCTAGTTCAATCCTAAGTCTTCCTAGTTCAAATATATTCTAATTTAAATAATTAACTAAATAAATTATGTATTAAATTAATTCTTTGCAGAATTAAATTAATAAATAATATACTTAATAATATTAATTATTTATAAGAGAATAAATAGAATTAGTTGACTTCTCAATTAATTCCAGAATCACTTAAAACTTAGATAAATAACAAACAAAATAGTACGTTGACACTCGATGCACTGTCTGGTTCATGAGTGACTAACGACAATGTCTGTTTTTTATCTATTTAACTTTAAGCAGTGATTCACTACCTTCTCATTCAAGAACTCCGTAATCAGTATCTTTTTCTGTCACCATTTGAAATCTCTGTCACTTTAATAAATCCACTGAGCTTGAATACTTCATTGAGGCTTGATCAATAAATTGAGCTTCTTTCAATGTAGAATCACTTCAAGTCTGTAGATGACTTTAATCTTCATTCTTTGACAGATATAACCTTCTGAGATTCCTGTGACAATTGATTTTTATTATTTACTTATTACATCTTAATTAAAGTTGAGTAGAATCCTCGGTGTTTACAAATAGGCCTGGAAATATGCCTTTCACACCTAAATGGAACCACCAGAAGGAACAGTAGTGGATCATATAACAACAACAGAAGCTTTATCTTGAACTTGCGATCTAGAAGGAGCCCAAAATGATGTTGTTTCTAAAGAATAGTTATAAAAAAGATTTAAGTATTTATACATCATCTGGCTCAATCATTCCCATCTTCTACTTATTACTTATTAATTAACTGGCGTGCTAACTATACCTTACCACTTATACAAACTATGAAACAACCTATCCACAAAAATCACACATTATAACCTTAAACCCAAATCTTTCCATCCTTTATTTAAACACTTTGACAACTTCTTTGACCTGTTTAATTCTCGTATATCACCACGAAATCATCAAGAATGTGTTTTTGATTGAAACCCCTTTTCTATTTCATGTCATTCACACGAACCCAAATCATCTTCAGTTGATTAATGTTCCTCAAAGATTCAATCAAAATATATGTAAGTATCATGCACACATGTAGAGTCATACTCGCGGGATTGCGAGCTGAGAATCAAAAGATTGGATGGCAGAGACCGCTTTGAAAAAAAGTTCTTCCAATAATACCGACGACGATGATGATGGATGATGTACATGTGTATTTTATTTTGGTGTTTGTTAATACACCAATCATATGTTGGTTTTAAGGGTTTTTGTTCCTGGCCTGTGAGATAATTCCCCTTGTTGCTTATATTTTTGATTGTCACTATAATCGGGGTCGTGTATATATATATATTCCATTCTTGTACCATACATGTTGAAAGGGATTTGGACGATTTTACCCTTGATTAATTAACGTCAGTTTGTAAAATTTAACGAAATGCAATAATATGTCTAAAATAAAATAGTTCGGCTAATATAATGACTATTTTAATATTTGGACCAATTTTGTGCAAAAAAACAAAATAATTCAGGTCATTATACTACACTTAAGTAAAAAAAAAAAGACAACTCAAGTGAATGAGTTTATATAAAACGGTGGAGGTTGGGTTGGGTCTCAACTAGTAAAAGGCCCAATTTCTAATAAAAGCCCAAACTTTAGCGACACCGTTCCTTAAAGAATTGTATATAAGCCTTGTATTAGGGTTCGCAGCAGTCTCTGGAGTAATTTCATACATTCATCTTTGGGAGCTTAGGCCGCCGCAGCAACTCATCTCCTCTCTAAATCATCTCAGGTACCTCTCATAAACACACTTACTTATCTATGTACATGTATATGCTTACATATGCTTTCTTGTTCATACATGCTGTTGTTTTTTGTTACTCAAGATCTTCCATTCACATGTCTTTAATGTTTTAAGGATTTTTTATCTTATGGGGTTTGATTACATATATGTGTAGTTGATGAAAATAATTTATTAGTTTTTATTATCTAAAAAATGTTTGTTGATTGGCGTTGTGGGTATTCAATATTAGTACATCTTTGTCTCTGTTTTAGTATTTTTGGAAAGTGGTAGGTAATGTAGTGTTGCTAATGATTTTGATTGAGAATTGTTTGGCTTTTTCTATTGAAAATCGATTATTTAGGGATATAAGTTTTGTTTGCGTTGCTATGGTTTTGTGATTTGATTTTGGTTGTATTGATTGGCCACATTTGGCCTAGTTAGAAAATTGAATGTTTTGAAATCTGGTGGAGCTTTTACGGTAATGATTTGATTCTTGAAAAGATATATGTGGTGTTCCTGTGTTGACATCTATGATTATGGCGTGTTTGTGTGCAGAATGGAGACTCAGCTTAAGCATGCTGTTGTTGTGAAAGTCATGGGTCGTACTGGATCCAGGGGTCAGGTGACCCAAGTGAGGGTTAAGTTTTTGGAAGACCAGACTCGTTATATCATGAGAAACGTCAAGGGGCCAGTTAGGGAGGGTGATATCCTTACCTTGCTAGAGTCTGAGAGGGAGGCAAGAAGACTTCGCTGAAGTCATTTTCTGTGTTTGCTTATCTATGTCAGCTATCTGCACTTGTTTTCAAACTTTTTTGTTAGTGTATGAGTTGGTTGAACACATCTTGAGTGCTTTAGTGTTTCTGAATATTCAGTTGTGTTGTTTCAGTTTGAATATGGTTTTCTAATTCTTGATAATGTCTTCACTATTATTATATCTCTTGGTCATTTATTGAGCTAATTATGACAGTGTAGTGTAGTATCTACATTCCTATGTATGGTTCTGTAGTGTATTTACTTTCAGGAATATGATCTTCATTGGACTTTGAAGTTTCCATGTCCTGGAAAGGTAAACAATGACTTCTGAGAGCTTCAGAAGCAAAACCATTGTTCACATTTGTTATTTTCTTCCGCTGCTCTTCAGTTGGGCACGGATTCCCCAATGATGATGCATAGATATCACAAACGTAGATTTCTTGTAATTTTATATGCATTCCAGGGCTTTTTTCTTTTTGGATCTCTTTCCAGTTTTTCATATACTCGCGGAGCTGTTCATTTTTTCAAACAGTCTCTGATTATATACACACACTCACCACTCACCGGGAGGAGCAATAACCACTGACATTTTTCATATAACACATTCCTAGAATTATCTCTGATGCCACTTTTCAAAATGCTCGATACCCATCAACAGTAAGAGCAAAAACCACCGACATTTTTTTCTTGATGGAATTAAAAGGCTCAACTTTTACAAATTTAACCTGTTTTTATTGTGTTATATAATCACCTTGGAATAACAATGCAAACTCTAAAAAAGCTGATTCTGTAGGAAGCAACATAATGTTGATCCTTACCATTTTTATGTTTGGCAAACTCGGAATTAGTATTGTGAAAGAATGCAAAAAAATATTCAATAATTTCTCAGGGGTCCTCGTCCCTAATAATGTCAGGGACGAGTTATCTAACAATTAGCTTCTTTGTCGTTGGATCAATTCTTTCAAGCGCTTGGATTTAGAAAAAAATTCCCCCGGGCATTTTTTTTGCAGAGTGGTAGTGTTTCCGCGCTTATTTACAGCAGAATGGTGAAATTACAAAAATACCCTTAAATTTTTCCGTGAATAAAAATCGCAGAGAGGCTAGAGATAATATTATACTTAGTTTTGATCCCAATTAGAAAGTGTGTGTGCGCGATTGAAGGGATGTTAGTCTGTTTTTCAGACAAATAGAAGAAAGTAGCAACAATCTTTGCAAATCTATCAACATGTTCCTTCCTGACATATAAGGTACGGATCCTTTGTCGAAATATAGGATTTTTATGCTGTAATTGGAACGAATTAGGGTTTAGGATTAGAGTTCATCATAGAGTTTGCGTTTGTGTTGATTACAGTTGAATTAGGGTAGAATCATACCTCAGTCAATCCGCACTTTTTTTTCGCGGAGTGCCTCCCGCTCTACGGAAAAGAAACGCAGAGAGCAACACCCACCGCGGAAAATAAGCGCGAATAGAGGAGAATTTTTCTTTTAATCTAGGCCCTTGAAAGATCGATCCAACGACAAATGAGCGAATTGTTAGATAACTCGTCCCTAACAATCGATTGTCCATTGATCTGTTGAAACTTCTATGCATTTCCAGTATTGTCTCCCTTTCCTATTTCCCTAGTTCCAGTTTTATCGGTACAAATGCATCTAGCACAACCCATTGTCTCACACGCTGAAAGATGCCTAACAAGTCCTTGTCATTCAATAACTTCTGCATTGCAAAGGCCAAACTTAGTGTCACTGTTAGTGGTAAACCTTCTGGACCTACTACTACAAGTATTGTCACGGAGATTGCAAAGAAATTTAAAAGATTCAAAGCATCAGATGTAGACCATTTGGATATCTTATTATTAAGTGGCTTCACAACCATTTTCTCAATTAGTGTTGCAGCGCCATTGAGTTCCATTCCCAATGGAGTGTCACTGTTTCCACCATCACTTAAAGTCACCATCAATCTTCTTCACCCAGTCCTCATTCCAACAGATTTCATCAGCATTTTCCCAGAACAATCTTGTACTTTGGTCCCTGATAAAAGAAAAGGCTACTTCTCATCCACTTTAATAGGCTCACACTCCCCACATAAACTTGATTCATTAATTGTAAGACTATTACCATATATCAAAAGCCCATTTGCAGGCACTTGTTCTCCAATAGACAAATGAACAATGTCACCAACTACATCATACATTAACACTTGTTGTATGCGTCCATCCCTTGTTACCTGAATTAATATTCTTCTTTTCCCTATCCAAGTCCTTGAATTTTTAAGGACTGTCGTAATCACTAATTGTAGTAACCATTACGATGAAAAACATACATAGTATGATTCCAACTCCATCATACATACCTTGAGGCCACCCTTCAATAGAAATACCAACACCAAAAGAAATAACATAACATATTGATAACTCCAAACTCCGATCTAGTCCTTTCTCGCCCTTTCCCATGCTCGGAAGTGGTACAATTGCTGGTGGGTGTCTGCAAAACAATACCGAAGATGGGTTTTGGCCCCGCGGCGCCTCCGGTGCGAGAATAAGAGTATTCTTTGAAAGAGATGATAAGAATATGGAGAGATCTAAAATGTGTAGGGTGTGTGTAATGAGAGAGAGAAACCCCTAAACCTTCTTTTCTTGGGTTACTTATAAGCCAAAGATTAGGGTTTTGGGTTGAGTACATGCAATCATGAGCGTTGAATCCTAGGCGATAAGGACACTTGTGCGATGTAGATGGATCACACGTGTCCAGGTGAAAATTGCGGTAACGTGTGCTAGGACCACTTTGGCGTGTGGTTTGATGCAGACATAATTGTGCCAATCATTAGCAATCCTCCGTGTCACAGCTAGGTGTGGTACATAATCATGACCTGTGCACTGCACGTACACTACGCCATAAATGACTTCCTACAATGCTTTTGCAAAGTGTTGCCATCTACAAGTGTTGTAATAGTCGTATTGAATCCGGCCTATTACAACATCCATTCCATGTGTTAGCGTAGACATGATAAAGCGTTGGCATAGTTATTGTAAAAAAAAAACTTATATTTATATATAAATAAAAATTAAATTAAAAAATAATTTTATATAAAAAATAATAAAATTTATGAAAATGATTTATTTATAAATTTATTGAAATCTGAATTGGGGTGAAGGATAATTTTTTCGTAAATAATGTATTTTTGATAATTTTAAATTAATGAACAAATTTTAAAAATAAAACAATAAATTACGTTCACTACACCATAGATTGGATATGACAACCAAAATTTAAAAAAATGTTGAAAAACCATTGCCATTGATTGACATTTCCAGGTAAGTTTATAAAATTTTCGATATACTACAATGCTTTTTTAATTGGTTACAATAACATATAAAAAGTATAAAAATCCAAAGCTACTGCAATGATTTTATAACCTGGTTGCTATAGAGTACAAAATTTTTGGAACCAATGTTGGCGGGCTGCTAAAATTGAAGCGGGCTTTCTCATTTTATTTCCGCGGTCCAAATTGAAAAAAGAAAAACAAAAGCGGGCAAAAATACACTTAGAGAAAAACACACTTCGACACAAATCACGGACACACACTTACGCACATAGGCTGCTCAAACATGTACACACCAGCCACCGCTTAAACACATCGATTAGAGATCGATTGAAGCTCAAAGACTGCAGATCGAGAATATAGAAGCTCAAAGACTGCAAATCGAGAATATAGAAGCTCAAAGACGGAAGCACGAGGACTAAATTTTTAAGATTAAAGCTCAAACACGAGGTATGTTCAACTCAATTCTTGGACTTTTAATGTTTATTAGCTTGAAATTATTAGGGCTTTTAAAGATCAAACTGTTTTATGTATGAGTTAATTAGGGCTTTTTGTGTTCGATTTAATTAGGCTTTTTTGTATGAGTTAATTAGGGGTTTTTTACTCATATTTGCTTGTTAAATAGGGGTTTTGTGTTTGATTTGATTGTTTTCTTCATGTTTCTTGTATCAATATGTGTAGATAATTTCTTTTTAGAATGCTCTATTTTGTGGGGGTTTTTTGCCTTTTTATTGTGCTTTGTTCCAACTCATTTTGGGGTTTTTTTTGTTCTAACTCAGTTTGGGGGGGGGGGGGGGGGGAGGTCTTTTGTGTATGTATGCTAATGTATGTATTCGATTTTGTTAATGCGTATTTTGTGTATGCATGCTTTGCTTTTTTGTTTGTTGATCTTTAATTGTGTCTTTTTTCAATTTGGGTTCTTTTATAAACTATATTTTCTTCAATGTGCCCTGTTTTTCTTATTTGGCTTGCTTGATTTTCTTATTCAGCTAATGACAAGTGATCAGAAGAGTCCCAAAAGATTATATTTTACGGATATGTATTTTAGAACAACGGATAATTAAAGTTAATTACAGAGTTGCCTTTGTCAATTAACTAAATTTACTAGTACATTTATACATTCAGTTAAAGATATATGATCTGATTAAGCCCCTCACCTGTTGTACAAGAACTTATAGTAATTGAAGATTTTAAAATTATGGAATCATCTACTGGCTTCTTTAGGTTATATAGTGCCTTTAGTTTTACGCAAATTTCTCTAATATGTCGTACCCTATTAAGCCATCATAGAATAATTTGATTGCAGGCTTACCCTCAAGAAAAGGTTGGCGAGTTTGTAAGGTGAGGGAAAGGTGGTCCTCTTGCTGTAGTGGAATACAGCGAATTAGATTCATCCCTGGCTAGTGCAATAAATCAGGAAACTGGTAGGCTTCATTTTTGCTGCAGTAATGTAATGCTTACTCACGTTTATAACCTTACTCTTCCATGAATTCATTTTAAATTTGTTCCCTGCTTTCCAAAGTTTGCATAATATGTCTTGAAGTTGCTTGCAGATGAAATCCCAAGCATTCATTCTTTTTACTCATTCATAAGTTTTAGTGTATTAATCTTGTCGTTTTTCATCCAAGTTTGTCTTTTTAGCTGCTCTCCACTTTCTGTTTCCCTCCAATAATGTTAGAATGGGCTGGCCAAATCTTAAGTTTTCTGGTTTAATGACAATTAGAATGGCATATTATTCCTTAACTCCTGAGAATTTCAAGGTAATTTCATATCTTCTTTGTGCTATTATGCCACAATAATTTTAAACTTTATTTTTATTAGGGTCAGTTCTTGATCAAAACCCACCTACCCGGGGATGCTTGATCATCTAGTTGCTGGAGGGCTGGTTTTTACTAACCTTGATACAATATTCTTTTTTATTGCCATCTTACCAACTATAATTAGCGAACGGATGCTGAAATTTGATTTTTCTCTTATTTGCGTTATTATTATGACAGCCTCATGGTATATCATGCGGAGACAATCTTGTGAAGGAATGTGAAGAGGATGCAGGGATAGTGAAATCTATTGCCAGTCAGTAAGTTCTCTTTGACAACTATTCTTTCATAATAGAGCATATATAGCTAGAATGGAACTGAATATATTTAGATTCATTTAAACTTTATGTTGTGTCATTGTCTTATTCTTTAGCATGTCATTGCAACAGAGCCATACCAGTTGGAGTCGTATCCTATATGGATATTGATGGATACAGATACAAGCGAGATGTTCTGTTCTGTTATGATCTAAAACTTCCAGAAAGTTTCGTTCCAAAAAATCAGGGTGAGCCTTTTACAAATCCCTTGAAATGATATATAGAGAAGTTTACATTCCCTGCGTGAAGGTCTTTGTTTCAATTGTTGTTAGTTTAAAAGATGAACCTCCTTAACGAAATATACACTTTCAAGGTCTATAATCTTTCTATAAGCTGGTGTATCTATAATTGTCTACGGCATTCCTAGTTAAGCACAACCATATACACAAATAATCTGGAACCGGTTATTCTAAACAGGGATGTATACATTATAACATCTTGGTATAAAAGTATAAATTTATATTATACTGTTCTTTTATGTTGACTACTGAAGGATTTAAATAAGTTTAGCAACAACTTTAAAATATTCTATTATTCTTTGTCAATTTTCTAAATATAATTTCTATTACTATTACTTGTAGTCATTAACCTCTCTCATTTCTACCTTTTGTTGCCATGTGCTTCATTTGCAGTCTACTCCAACTTGGCATTCTCATAGACCTGATTTTTTTACTAGCAACTCTCTAGTTCATAATAGGGAGACTGATTATTTTCAAAATTGTTTTTTGGCAATATAATGTGTGCTTTTGTTATTTTGATATTTCATGTTTCAGATGGAGAGGTGGGGAGCTTCAGATTGATCCCTGTAGAACTTGTAGCAGACGTCATACAGAAGACCGAGTTCTTTAAACTGAATTGCAATCTTGTCATCATTGATTTCCTGTTTCGACATGGGTATGCAGTTTACTTATTTCCTGTTTCCTGTTTTTTTGGAGCCAAAGTGAGGTAGCAGTGGTATTGATGAACTTATTTCTGATGGTAAATCACATGGCCCTTCTTGGCTAATAGGGCGGCATGCAGAGTCCGCAAAAGTTTCAACCACTACTGCTCCAAGAAGCACATACATACAAGAGTGTTACAGTAGCTCCAACGAAAATGGTACTCCAATGACTGGAGGTCCTAGCTCTTAGTCATATATTGAAGTTAATTATGATGGCAGTGCATTATAGTCTCTATTTCTACTTACTTTTAGTTAAGTTGTTTCCCTTGGAGAATATTTTTGCTATGAATTGTTATGTCTTATTTTGGGATTGATGCTATGATGGCAGTGCATTATACTGCATTATGATTGTTATTGTTATGTTTTATTGGGTTCTAAGTACTTTCTTGTACTGAGAATGTTTTATATACCAGTAGTACATTTTTAATTTATCATTAGAAAAGTGTTACAGTAGCTACTACAGATGCTGTTGCAATTTGTGTAAAAAAGTGTTGCCATAGAAAAAGGAAGCCAATATGAATGTGGGTCCAATAAACAGTGGGGCCCACATGTGGGGTCCAGAACAGTGGGGCCCACATTTGGGGTCCAGAACAGTGGGGGCCACATGTGGGGCCCAAAACAATGGGGACCACATGTGGGGCCCACATTTTTTAAAACAAAGTCTAATCTACTGCAACATATTTTAACCTGTTGGCATAGGTAGAAAAGTGTTGGCATTGACCCCTAAGGCAACGGGGAAAAAACTAACAGTCAAAAAGTGTTGCCTTTGAGATTTTTGAGGCTATGCCAACGAATTTTGAACTTCCGGCAACAGTTTTCAAGGGTTACAGAAGGCCATTTATGGCGTAGTGGTAATATCTCACGTAATCGGGGTTGGTTCATTTCTGAGTTGGGCCCAATGTGGGCTAAAAAGCAATTGGGGCTCATTTTGTTCCTAGACTAAGTCCAATGTGGGCCAAAAAGTAATCGAGGCTCAGTTTGCTCCCGGATTGAATCCAATATGGGCTAAAAACAAGCCAGGGCTATTTATCCTATCACATACCATAAGAATTATAAGTGTCATATCTTGAAGTGCTTCCCTTACAAATATCCAAAATGGTTTCATGGGCTTCTCAGTGATGCGATTATAGCCATAAATTTCTTTTCTTTTTGGTAGGTTTCTTGACATTACTCCATCGTTGAGAGACATTTAAATTTGGATGCAATCCTTGTTCCAAATTCTTGATATTCTGAGACTAATTTACGCATTGTAGATCTTCTGGTTCAATTTTGAAACCAGCATTTTTGACTTTATCAAAGAGAGCTTGTAATCTGATTTGACGCTAACAACTACAATTAGCAAAAAAAATGTAAATGAAGACAATACCAATAGGTTCAGTCATTTAAATAAATAAGATAATGTGTAGAAAATACGCAATATACCATATCATCAATGAAATGGAATGTTGTTTTTTGTACATACAAAGCTATTCTGACATTTTCCTGAAAACAAGAATTTAATCGAAAAACATGAACAAACTAGTACTTTTTCCTTAAAAACAATAAATGTTTGCGGCATGAATATTTACACAAAATATCATTAAACATGGAGAGAGTGTGGGTAATGTGTAAACAAATACTCTCTTCGTTCCATTCAAACTGACTTATTTGATTTTTCTTGGTTAAATTAACCAATTTTATAATAAAAATTGTGTTTATCATATATTAAATATAATTAGTGAAAAATATATTATTAGAAAATATAGACAATTTATTATAGCATACAAATTTTAGATTTGTAAAAAATGCCAGCCAAAAGTTTTTAAAAATTAGTCAAAATTAGTCAATTTAACCAATAAAAATTAAATAAGTCAGTTTGAGTGGGACGGTGGGAGTAATAGCGAATACATTGTGACTAAGAACATCCATGAAAGTTATATGCAAGGGAGATACAAAAAATCTAAGATGAAAATACATGAGATAGATATAAAAGAAACATTGTTCACTGTTGATCAAAGGAGATTAATGAAAATTGGCAACCTTAACTTAATTTTAATTTAGTTGGCTAGAACCTTGGGCCATGATCCATAATCTACAAGGGCCCATAATTTTTTTTAAAATTGTTAGTACTGTTGAAGCTTGTGAAGGGTAAATTTACCAATGTTTATAATTGATAGATAAGAGAAAACAACTAGATTTAATTATAATAATATAATATTTTGAATACATGTCTTAAGGTTTATATAATAAATCTTTGGAAGCTACGAATCGACTGAAAATAATCATTTTTACCTAAAGTCATGATGAAAGCACAAACAATTCCAAACAACCAGAACAAGGAAAAAATTCCAGATAATATAAACCAATTAACTAACTAAATAAAATCCAATTCGAAAACATAACACACCGAAACACAATAACAAATTTGATCGTTGTCGTTGTGTCTCAGATATAAGCTTTTTCAATCAAACAATCAAATCTCATAACCTAGCTCTTTATATCATGATTGGAGTAAAGAGATAAGAGAAAACAACTAGGTTTTATTATAATAACATAATATTTTGAATACATATCTTAAGGTGTTGCTAAATCCAGGATACGTTTACTAAATGCATAAATGAACAATTATTTTTGTACCCATGTATGCATTAAATGCCATTATAACTTATTAAAGGCAATATGACTAATTAATTACATGCATATCTACCTTATTTAATACTCCATCCGTCCCATAATTTTTGTCTTGTTTGAATTTTGATGGTCAAATTGACCGAACTTTGACTACCGTACATTTTAAGTAGTTCAAATTAGGCTTGTAAACTTGGGATATATAACCAAGTGTAGAAATGTTTTTGAAGTCAAGAAATCAGTTTAGTTTTCTAGAGCTTAAGCAATATTCACTTGTAAATTGTTGAAGCAAAAACATTGTATTTACAGCTGTGTGTTTTTGTTCAAAAACATCATAGAGATTTCTTCAAATAAAATCTCTCAGGTGGAACAATCAATCCACCTAAATTTTTAATTCTTGTGTTTTTTTTTGCAATTTCAATTTATGTTCTTAAGTATCTCTTGTCTACAAAGAATTGGTGATTTTTAAAGGATTATATTCAACCCCCCCCTTCTATAATCTTGTCACTACTAGAAAAACGTTAATAGACAACGGTTAAAAACTGATGTCTGGAAAAAATATGGCCGATATGTATGTGGGTGTAGAGAAAGATCATGACAATAGACATCGGTTTTTAGCCGATGTTTTAGATGACTTTAGACATTAGTTCCAGCCAAATTTACGATGTATTTTCTATACTTGTCAATTTATATTGCACTATTTATTTTAAAATAATGCTATATTATATGTAGTAGCTCAACAAAAATACATAAGATGCAAGGTATAAAACAACATATACATCGATATGATTAAAATAATCGATGTCAAAGGTTTTATACAACATCGTTTTCTCAGAAAAATTGATGTTAGATTGGTTGTTTCACATCGGTTTTTGGTAGTATCCTAATGTAATTTCCACTGTTTTACATTGATATCTCATTGTAATTGCCTTACATATTACATCGATTTTGTTAAAATGATTGATGTAATTAGACTCTCATATACATCGATTTGGTTAGAAAAAGTAGTGTCCTATATTGTTTCACGCATCAGTTTTTGCCTTGACAACTGATGTCTGAACATACAGTATCTCTTAATATATATATACACCAAAAAACAGAAACAAACCAAATTCAAAAAAAAAAAAACAAACCAAACACCAAAATATAATTTTCGATTCTTGAAAACTAAGTAACAGACTGTATATGATTATGATATGTAATATGCAGAAAGTAAATAACACACACAATCACTTTAATCTACTTTGTATAAGCAAATTAAATACTACAGCTTTCCAAGAAATTCACAATAGAATTTCTGGCTTCTAAACAAGAACAGTTTGAACTTGCTTGCTTACAGAGAAAAGAGCTTAGCAAATAACTATGTGTATCTCTCTTACAGCTTACAGTTATGTGTGCACGATATATATATTCACCTATACAAACTAGGCACACACAATATTACACAGCTACCCCTTCTGAAAGTCCAACTTGTCCTGCCATAAGAAGTTCACTGTGTCAGGAAGGACCACCTGCTTTTCGGAGTCTTTCCCGTTTCTGTAGCTGCTTGTCTCTTATCTTTCTCTCCAAGTTTAGCTGTAGATTTGCCATCTGTTCTTTGGACCACCTTGCCAGAACAAATGCTTCAGTATTTGTCTCCTTTGATTCTTGGTTCTGTACCTTGATTTGTCTTGTTATAAACGGCTAAGTGTTGATATCGTGAACTCCACTTTATTCCTGACTTCGCGATCTCCCTTGTGAGGACTACGCGATATAGCCTTTGAAGACTTTGCGACATAGGTCATTTGACGACTATGCGACATAGGTCATTTGACGACTATGCGACATAGGTCATTTGAAGACTATGCGACATAGGTCATTTGAAGACTATGCGACATAGGGCTTTTGAGGACTTCACGATCTAGGCTTCTTTGACTTTGCTGACTTCAACACTTCACGACATGTGTCTTGAGGACTTCTCGACATAGTACAAAATGGACTATGCGATATAGTACTTCACGACATGGATATTGGTGACTTCACGACATAGCTTTCTTCTGACTTTGCTATATAATGCCTTAGACAAATTTCTGCAACTTATTTCTTCATAGCCTTATTTATCTCTATCCTGCTGCATGAACACTTCTGAACTTCTACCAGGACAATTATTCAATGGCCTATATACAATCTAGATGCAAGAAACTTTACTAAGCTCATTATAACTTTGAGCATACATGATCAAGCTAATGTTCATGAGAACAAGACAAGTACATTTAGAGACCTATACTATATCCCAGTGATAGAACTCACTAGATCATGTAATGTGACATAGTCACATAGTGTAGGCTTGTTAATAGTGGTATTCAGACATGTCTTGAGCCTAACAATCTCCCCCAAATTGTGAGTAAGATCCTTAGGCACAATTTCATGTCTGATAACAAGCCTAACTTACATAAAAGGAAATTTAGTAACAGAGAGAACAATTCATGAAGATTGAGATCAGAAATTTGATTACATAGAAAAATTGAAAGCTTACAGATTACTTTTGTTGCTCAGCAGCTTCAGCTTCCAATTGCTTCTCTAGCAAATCATCATATATCTTCTTTTTCCTTATCTCTTCTTTTCTCTTCATGTCTATGATGACTTCTTGAAGTTCTTCTCTTGCAATCAGTTCTTCAATGAGAGGTGAGCCTTTCAAGTCATCAATTGCAGCCTTGAGTGCACTCTCTACATAGGAATCAAGAAACTCCATCCTTATTTTGCTTTGACCTCCATGTGAGTTTTTGTACTCCACAATGTAAGGATTTTGTTTGACCCTGCACATCCCTTTCTACCTTAGCTCCTTAGCCCTCTTCTCCATCTCAGCCATTTCTTTCTCTCTCTGTATGTTTTTCTCTTCATTCTCTTTCCTCATGTTTTCTTCATAATCAGCATGCATCTTTAAGTACCTGGCAATATCTATCTTCCATGTTCTTTCTTCTTTTTCTTCAAAATTCAGTAAGGCATTTATCCTTTCAAGCTCATACTTATAGAAATATTGCCAGCTTCCTTGCTTCATTATCCTTTCTCTTCCATCAGTGTACTTGATCTCTAGATGATCCAACTTCACTTTGACTTCAAAGATCCTTTGAGCCCTCAAAAATGCTAGGGCATCTTCATCATAGTCCTCATCTAGTGGAAGCACATTGATGCCAATAACATTTGTGAGTTTTCCAGTCTTCTTTGTTATCCTTATCCTTTTGGGTACACTCTTGATCTTCAAATGCTTCACAAGAGATACCTTTCTGGAACAAGGAGAATTAGTCTTCAGTGCCACATCACTTGGAAGTAGCTTCATTCCTTTCCCCTTCATCCACTGTAACACTCCACTAGCTGTAACTTTGTGGAAGTGTTTTCTTGAAATTACTTTAGTGGCTTCATCTTTCTTTTGTGGCAATTCAGGTTCAGAAGTCATTGATAATGATTTTGGAGGATCATTGCTAACAGTACCCACCCTAGACTTAGAGTCTTGTGTTGTGGTTAAAGTGCTGCTAGAAATGTCCTTGACTTGCTGAATTCCACTTCTTGTTTTCCTGGTTGTTTCCTTTGTCCCTTTGGAGTCCCTCTTGTCATCACCAGCATCTTTTGATTTCTTTGGATATTTGCTCCTGCTGCTCTCACTAGATCCATCCTTATTTCTCCTTGTCTGAGATCTCCTTTCATAGGTTTTCTCCTCATCATCATCCTCCCCATCCTTCTTTTTGCTCTTTTCTTTGACAGATTCAGGAATGACTCCATGAATCAGAAAAGATTGTAGAGTTCGAATCATCTCTAGTTCCTCAGCTGTCCTAGCTCCTCTCTTAGCTCTCAGCATTTGCAGCACCTGGTTGATCTTTGCATTGTTCTTCATTAAAAGGTCTGAGGGAATTACTAGTTGGTCAATACTACTGTCTAGAGATAGGCTTTGGTAAATTATTGTCCTTGGCTTGGATATAACCTCAGGCAATCTTTTATTCTGGTCCATCTTCAAGTCATTATAAAGACTTTCATTGTTCATCCCATGCTTTTCAATCAACTCCAGAATGATTGACAGCTCAGTAAATCTCAGTTTCTCTAGAGTTTGAAAAGCTAGGTGCCACAAGCAGTTGTCCTTGCACACCATGATTATCTCTCTTAGATGGACATCCTTGATTTTCCTTACTGCCACTGTGAAATACTTGATGCTTTCCTTGATCTTCTGTCTGTACATCCTTGCATCTCCTTGAGCACTGCTGTAGATGACTTTCAGAAACTCCAGGAAGGCCTCATCATGATAGATGTTTGAGTTGGCAACTTCCTGTAGCTTGGCCTCTGTGATTATATCAGCTTTGACAGGTTTAGCATTGGAAGTAGGTTGAGTAGGTTGAGGATTTGAGATATCTTTAGGCATTGTTGATGGATAGTAGGTGGTTGAGATTGTGCTCTTCTGACCTTCTGCACTTATGACCTCTACAGGGGGAAGAATGATTGGCTTTATGGTTTCTTCAATGAGTATGCCCTTGCCCTTATGCTTTGACTGCTTGGCAGGTACTCCCCCTCTTTGTTTCAGAATGACCTCCTTTTGTTTCTCCCCCTTAGGCTTGGGATCAGACAAGATGACTTGAGCTTCCCCAGGGATAGGCAGGTTCATTTGTTTCATCATTGAAGTCAGCACCTGTTGTTGCACCAGCAGGATATTGGAGGTGTTGTTGCCTTGGTCATCCAGTTTGTCATTGAGCTATTTTAGAGAGTTGGCAAGCTCCTTGTTTTCATCTTTCAGAGAGGCCACTTCTCTTTCAAGACCATCCACCTTTGAGAATAGCTGTTGAGACTTGAAAGAATTGAGAGATTGCTCCTTGAGCTTGGCAAAGTCAAATTTGGAGATGTTTGACAGAGGGACCTCATCCACCAATTTGTCACCATACTGATTCTTCCAAATTACATTCAGCATTGCATTTGAGTTGATATTGGCCTTGACTTGATTTTCCAGGGTTGTAGCCAGCTTCCTGATGTTGTCTGTGACCATGGCCAGAGAGAGGTCCATCATGCTTACAGTAGAGTTTGTCTTCTGGATTTCTTTAAGGATGCCTTCCACTTTGGGAAAATCAGAGAGATATGAGTTTCTGAGCTGAGTGAGGGATCTGTCTGTCGCCTCCTGGATAGAAGAAATCTCTGATTGAAGTCCTTTCCCAAGATAGTGCAGAGCCTTTAATTGATTTCTGTAGACATCATTAACAGCATCATAGATGGCAGCAGGAGAGAGATCCTTTGCATTGGAGCCCAGAGAAGTTAGGTATTCTTCTCTTAGAAAAGCTAGGGCATCCTTGAGCTTGAGAGTCCTCTTAGCATCCAACCAGGCATCCACATTTCCCTCTGGTTCAGCTACATCCACTATCTTCTCCTGCTGAGCTTCAACATCCTCCTTGTGGCAGAGTAAAATGGCTTCATAATCAGCATTTGGGAGATTTGAGGTGAGGAGATGTTGAGCTATCTTTGAGAACTCATCAATCTGTGCCACATGGAGATCTTGTATGGCTTCTTCTGTCATTTTGGAAGGCACAGATGATGATCCTGAAGGTCTGTCATGGTGCACAGGCTTCAGCCATTCTGACATAGTGGCCTGAGCCAAGTGAGAGCTAGTGCTAGGCACTTCATGAGATGTAGGATTTTGAGTCTCCTCCAGCCTTGGAATGGCTGTAGGGTCTGATGTTGTCTCCATTGAAATGGGATGTGTTACAACATCAGCCCTATTTGTCTGTGAAGACAGTTCCACATCCCTAAGGATGTGAGAATTTGGCATAGAGTCTCCAGTGAAAACTGGTGAATCCTCCATGTTTTTGTTGGTGTCATTAGGATATGCCCCAGCATGCATTCCCTGACCAACTAGATGTGGGTCCTGGGTGGTGAGCATAGTGTCATGCACCATGTCACTTGAAATTGGCTCAATCACAGGAGAGAATTGTGATTGATCAAAGGCAAGATTGTCATTGGAATGACTCTCTTGTTCAGAAGAAATTTTTATGGAAGAATCTGAGAGAGAAGTGGGGTTTAGATTAGATTGTGGCAACTCCCCCTGAGAAATAGGAGGAGTTTCAACAGTGATGTGCTCTCCACTCTGTGTATGATCAGCCTTATCACTCCTAGGGTCAAGAGTGAGTTCTTGACCCTGTGCAGACTCTGTACAGGGTGCAGTGGGGAGACTGCTCTTTTTAATGCCAATGACCTGTTGAGAGGCCATGGACAGTAACAGGTGTACCCCTTTTTCCACATCTGAATCCTGTTGGGAGGATCCAGTGGTAGGTTTGGATTTGGATTTCTTACTTTGTCTGGTGAGGGGTGACTCAGGATTCTCACTAGCTATCTCTACAGATTCATTTATCACTGCTAGGGCTCTCTTCTTTGACTTCTTTTTAGTAACACCAATCTTTTGAGAGATTGATGCACTTGGCTGCCTAACTTCTATGGTACTGTTTACAGTAGGGTTGCTGGATGGGATGGGAAGGCTGGGGTTAGACTATGTAGCTCCTTCAGTCTCAGCCTCCCCTGTCCAGGAAAGTTCATGGTATATTGGCTTATCAAGTGGATAAGACTCAAATGTGTCCTGCATATGCTTGGTCACACTTAGAATCACATCCACTTGATTCCTTGTGTCCAATGAGCCAAATAGAACTTTGGACATGGACTTGGAATAAGCCATTTTAGTTTTATCTATACCCTCTAATTCATGGACATTTGCATCAAGAAAATTTAAAATTACTTGAAGGAAACGAGGGTAAAAGATGTCATTACCTCTACCACGAACAGTCCTGCCTAGCCTCTGAGCCAATTCTTTGAGAATTATGGCTCCCACATTGATCTCCTGGTTGTTGGCCAAGGAGTAGGCTAGCTTCACAGCAATGTGACTGATATGGTCCCATCCTGTCTTCCTGCAGAGAAACACCTTCTGGAGTGCGTCAAACAGAAATGACCACTCCCTTCTCACAAACTTCTTATTTAGCTTTCCAGTATCTATCTCTTCAGCATACCGAATGAAGGTCATGAAATCTACGATTTGAGCATCTGTAGCTTCTTGGTCATGACCCTCAACCTTGAACCCCAAAGCTTCATTGATTTCCCTTTCACCAAACTGAAAGTGTTTGCCTCCAATTGAACAACTAACCTCCTGGAATGAGGTTCCATCTTCCCTAGCCATTGTTGATACCAACGCCGTTCTCCAGAATCCTTCCAACACATCGACATACAAGGTAGGGTTCAGGGTTAGGGCTTGGCGTAGGTAGGAAGTGTTCAAGAACCGGACAAAACACTTGTACCTTGGGTTAGCCTCAGCCTCAGAGGGAATGGTGAGAAGATTGGTTTCTTTGGGAATGGTTAAAGGGATAGAAGATGATACTGTTTGAGATTTGGGTGCCATTTCGAGAGAGAGAGTGAAAGAGAGAGTAGAGAATTTGTGCTTAGGTTTGAGAGTTTGAGAGCAATAGACAAGATGAAAAGTTGTGAACGGTTAGAAAAGGTATTTATATGATAGAGACACTGCGATATGGAGTTATGAATGTGTACAGTCTATTTGTATGTCGCGAAGTCAAAAATGGCCTGTACCGCAAAGTCTTGCACAGTATATCGCATAGTCTCAGAAATGAACTATGTCGCAAAGTCCTCAAGAAGAAAGGATCGGGGAGACTTTGCGATATAGTAGAAATACCCTGTCTAAAGCTCTCTTTTAGGAATTTTAAGCAAATTGTCAGACTTTTATCAAATTTTGAAATAAAATAAATTTAAATCAAAATTCTGTCAAATGTGGAGACTTGTCGATATAGTTATTCTGAGTCGCGAAGTCATAAAATGAACTATGTCGCAAACTCATGAAATTAACTATGTCGCGAAGTCTCACAATCTCAACAGTTTGCGGTATAAGTCTGTTTTATTTGAACTGTGTCGTGAACTCTGAAAATCATCTATATCGAGATGTCTCAAAAGCTCACAACTTTACTAACAAATGTGATTTTGAAAAATATGCAGTAAAATACTGAAATATTTATAAATCATATCTCAGCTAATTTTCACTCCATATGAATAGAGCATTTAAATACAGTGAAAATTTACTGCTGCAACAATTTACTGGTATACTTACTTAGAGCAACTAAATGAAGGATTGAGCATTCCAATTTCACTCACAAGTCTGTTGAAGACTGCTTCATTTAGAGGTTTAGTAAATATGTCAGCTAATTGTTTCTCAGTGGGAACATAAGAGACTTCTATGGTACCATTTGCAGCATGTTCCCTAATGAAATGGTACCTGATCTCAATGTGCTTTGTAGTAGAGTGATTAACCGGATTGGCAACTATGGATATTGCACTAGTATTATCACACATTAGTGGAATGTGTTCTAACACTAGCCCATAATCCATGAGTTGATTTCTAATCCAAAGCAATTGAGCACAGCAACTTCCAGCAGCAATGTATTCAGCCTCAGCTGTGGATGTTGCTGTGGACTGTTGTTTCTTACTAAACCAGGACACTAACCTTTGACCTAGGAATTGACAGCTTCCAGAGGTGCTCTTCCTGTCAATTCTGCATCCAGCATAATCAGAATCTGTGTAACCAACCAGGTTGAACCCAGTGCCCTTTGGATACCATAGCCCAAGATTAGGAGTCCCCTTCAGATACTTGAAGATTCTTTTGATAGCCATCATGTGAGATTCCTTGGGATCAGCCTGAAACCTTGCACAAAGGCATGTGGCAAACATGATGTCTGGCCTGCTAGCTGTGAGATAGAGTAAGGATCCAACCATTCCTCTATAGACCTTGATATCAACTCTCTTGCCTTTCTTGTCTTCATCCAGCTTGATTGCAGTAGACATAGGAGTTTTAGCTGGGGATGACTCTTCTAAACCATATTTCTTTAAAAGATCCTTGACATACTTAGATTGGTTTATAAAGATGCCATCCTCCCTTTGATGTACTTGCAGGCCTAGAAAGTAGGTTAACTCTCCCATCATACTCATCTCATATTTGCTTTGCATCAAATTTTCCAACATGCTCAGAGGTATCTTTCATCACAAAGCACTTGCTTCCAAACACATGCAGGTGCTTGAAGGATGCTCTTTTTCCAGTCATTAATGAGTAAGGAGTTTTGCCAGACTTCTTATTGATTAATGTTCTATTTTGCACATAGCATGCTGTGTTAACAACATCAGCCCAAAAGCTAGTGGGTAGCTTTGCATCCAGCAGCATTGTCCTTGCAGCTTCAATGAGAGTTCTATTCTTTCTCTCAACTACTCCATTTTGTTGAGGTGTTCTAGGAGCTGAGAATTGTTGAGAAATTCCTTTATCTTTGCAAAACTCATACAATGTTGAATTTCTGAACTCAGTCCCATTATCACTTCTCAAAGCAACTACAGAGGAACCAGTGCTTTGTGCTTCTTTGTCAACTCTCTTGATATGCTCTATTATGACTTGGGGTGCTTCATCCTTGGAGAATAGGAATTCC
Source organism: Heracleum sosnowskyi (assembly GCA_030848705.1). Lineage (NCBI taxonomy): Eukaryota > Viridiplantae > Streptophyta > Magnoliopsida > Apiales > Apiaceae > Heracleum > Heracleum sosnowskyi. Next base: position 51,629,713 of record CM061244.1, read on the forward strand.
ACCCAAGTATATCTTGAATAGTCATCTACCATCACTAGAGCATATTTCTTTTTGGAGAGGGACATTACATTTACAGGGCCAAATAAGTCCATGTGAATTAGCTGCAGAGGTTTTGAGTTTGTATTGAGCAACTTGTTCTTGTGACTGGATCTTTTAATTTTTCCTTTCTGACAAGCTTCACATGCTCCATCTTGCACAAACTCCAAGGCAGGCAAATCCCTGATAAGTTCTCTCTTGGTTAGAGAGTTCATTGCCTGAACATTCAAGTGAGACAGCTTCTTGTGCCATAGCCAGAATTCCTCATTTGTGGCTTTAGTGTAGAAACAACAGATTTCTCCCTTATCTGCAGCCTTGAGATTAGCTACAAACAAGATTCCTTTCTTCACACCAGTTAGAACAACTTCACCACTTTCCCTTTTTGAGATTGAACAAAGGTCTTCATCAAATTCCACTTTGAAACCTCTGTTGGTGAATTGTCCAATACTCAAGAGATTATGCTTCAGTCCTTCAACAAATGCTACATCTTCAATAATGACATTTCCAGATTTAACACTGCCATATCCCATTGTATAACCAATGTTGTCATTTCCAAAGGTTACTGATGGGCCAGCCTTTTCCTCAAAATGTGATAGCAGGGCTATATCACCAGTCATGTGACTTGAGCATCCACTGTCCAAGATCCATATGACTCTTTTATTCCTGTTGCCCTGCATTCACAAAATGACTAAGTTGTTTTTGGTACCCACACTTGGTAGGGTCCAGTTGATTTAGAAACATTTTGATTAATAATTCTTCTGTCATAAATTGCATTTCTCATAGTAGGAGACTTCACTTTTTCCGTGGCTTTGGATTTTACACTCTTAGGCTCACATGAAGTTTTCACCCTCTCAACCCTGATTGGGGACCCTATCCTATGAGAATGCATATGTGTGTGTGATTCACCAGATTGTGCAGAGTCAAGTTTATGTTTAAGAGATAAACAGTTAGCAATCACAGTCACATAGCATGTCATGCAGTTTGGCTTACCACAGAAAGAATCATGACTAGAATTTATGCTAGCAGAATGGTTACTCAGGTTGTCAACTTCAACAATATCAGGCTTACTACACTTATGAGTCAAATGATTAACAGATAGGCATTTTTGACATTGTTTCCTGGGAGCATTTGGCACATAAGCATAGTTGTTTCCCTTGTTAACACCCACTTTACCATTTCTGTTTTGTTTCCTTTTCTTAACAACTTCTTTCTTTGCTTTAGGACTCTTGACAAGATTGTCTTTGGTCTCTTTCTGATTGACAAGTTCAGGAAAGGAAGAAGTGTTCTTAGCAGCCTCATCTTCTTCAAGTAGTTGTTGCTTGATGATCAGTAGTTCCTCATCAAACTCAACAGCACTCTTTCTGAAGATGGGCTGTTCAACACTTGACAGTATGGTTGGGGCATTTTTGTTTGTAAAAGTTTCCTTTCCTTTGCCCTTGACCTTCTTCCTTCCCTTGTCATTATCATAGTCAAAACCAACTCCAACCTTGCAATCTTCAGTGTGTTCCTTGTGATAGGTTTGAATAAGTTCAGAGGAGTTTTTGAAGCTTCTTAGTTTCAGTTCAGTTTCAGCAATTTGTTCCCTAAGGGCTTTCTCTATCTGCTCAGCACAAATCACTTTGTTTTTAAGATACTCAACCTCCTTTTTCAAACCATCCAGGTTCACAGCCATTAACTCAAGTTTCTCATTCTTTTCTGTAAGCTCAACATTCTTAGCAGTTAGTCTATCAATTTCTTCATTAGCTACTAACATGCTAGTATGAATATTAAACATCTCAGTGCTCATATCTTCAACAGTTTGCTTATATTGAAGGGGAGTCATATCAAGAGAAGTAAGAATGGGTACCTGACTTGAATCACCATCATCAGAAAATGCCATCAAGGCATAGTTTGAGTACTCTTGTTCTTCTTCTTCATCAGAGTCATCCCAGCATTTTCCCTCAGCAATAAAAGCTTTGCCCTGTTGTTTCTTGAGTAGAGCCTCATACTTAGCTTCAAGCTCTAAGTATGCTTTGTCCTTCTTGACTTGTTTAGGCTTTTTGCACTCAGTGGCAAAATGCCCAAGTTCATTGCAGTTATAGCATCTTATTTTGGTCCTATCCACACTTCCTGTCTTGTATCCACCCTTAGCAGCACCAACAATCCCTTTTCCTTTATTGAAGGTTTTTGAGCCACTAGATCCACCAGTGTTTCCAGTATTGAACTTGGACCTGAATGGCTGCTTTCTTTTAAACCTTATGTTAGGATACCTCCTAGCCATATAAGCAAAAGATTTGTTTTCCATTTTGTCGAGTTCCTCCATGCTGTAAAACTCATCATCCTCAGGCAAATCATAGACGACCTGGACCTCATCACCAGTGTCTTCAACTTCCAGTTCCTCAATCTTGACCTGACTAATTTTAAGAGAGTCCATTCTTTGACTTAGGTTGTCAGCAATAAGTGCACAGGAGGTATTAGCCACTAATCCTTGCTTTGCTTGAATAGATCTCTTTTGAAACAGCTCCAACTCATATGTCTTCAAAACACCATATAACACATCAAAACCAATCTTTGTTAGATCTCTTTCTTTTAGGGAAGAGATTCTTGGTTCCAAGTGATCTGGAAGAGTTAGTAGAAACTTCATATTGAGCTCTTCTATTTCATAGTGTTTGTCATAGAGTTTGAGCTCGTTTATCAGCTTGTTGAATCTCTCAAACACTTCTGTGATTCCCTCTTTTGGCTGAGCCATGAAGGCTTCATATTGTGAAACAAGAATCTGCTTCTTGTTCTTTCTTACTTCAGTAGTTCCTTCACAGAGCACTTCTATAAGATCCCACATCTTCTTGGCACTAGTACAATGAGCAACAGTGCCATACATGTTGAAGTCCATAGATTCACAAATGAAAAGTTGAAGATGTCCATCCAGTGCTACTTTTTCTTTTTCAGGATCAGTGTATTTTGAGGGATCTTTGGGCACATGTTTAGCTGGTACAATCTCAGTGCCATTGGTTGTTTCACCAATCTCGATCATTGGAATGAAGGGACCATGCTTTAGAATATCTAAATACATGGGGTTAGAAGCTTTGATGAAAAGCAACATCTTCTTTTTCCATAAACTGTAGTGCTCCTTGTTAAAGGGGGGAATCTTGATACTGCTTAGTTTCTGTGAACTCATTCTTGATCTTTTCCTGTTTGTACGTTAACAGCCTATGCTCTGATACCACTTGTTAGAAATGAATACTACTAGAAACTAGACAGAGGGGGGGGGGGTGAATGGATAGTTTGATATATTTTTCGATTCTTGAAAACTAAGTAACAGACTGTATATGATTATGATATGTAATATGCAGAAAGTAAATAACACACACAATCACTTTAATCTACTTTGTATAAGCAAATTAAATACTACAGCTTTCCAAGAAATTCACAATAGAATTTCTGGCTTCTAAACAAGAACAGTTTGAACTTGCTTGCTTACAGAGAAAAGAGCTTAGCAAATAACTATGTGTATCTCTCTTACAGCTTATAGTTATGTGTGCACGATATATATATTCACCTATACAAACTAGGCACACACAATATTACACAGCTACCCCTTCTGAAAGTCCAACTTGTCCTGCCATAAGAAGTTCACTGTGTCAGGAAGGACCACCTGCTTTTCGGAGTCTTTCCCGTTTCTGTAGCTGCTTGTCTCTTATCTTTCTCTCCAAGTTTAGCTGTAGATTTGCCATCTGTTCTTTGGACCACCTTGCCAGAACAAATGCTTCAGTATTTGTCTCCTTTGATTCTTGGTTCTGTACCTTGATTTGTCTTGTTATAAACGGCTAAGTGTTGATATCGTGAACTCCACTTTATTCCTGACTTCGCGATCTCCCTTGTGAGGACTACGCGATATAGCCTTTGAAGACTTTGCGACATAGGTCATTTGACGACTATGCGACATAGGTCATTTGACGACTATGCGACATAGGTCATTTGAAGACTATGCGACATAGGTCATTTGAAGACTATGCGACATAGGGCTTTTGAGGACTTCACGATCTAGGCTTCTTTGACTTTGCTGACTTCAACACTTCACGACATGTGTCTTGAGGACTTCTCGACATAGTACAAAATGGACTATGCGATATAGTACTTCACGACATGGATATTGGTGACTTCACGACATAGCTTTCTTCTGACTTTGCTATATAATGCCTTAGACAAATTTCTGCAACTTATTTCTTCATAGCCTTATTTATCTCTATCCTGCTGCATGAACACTTCTGAACTTCTACCAGGACAATTATTCAATGGCCTATATACAATCTAGATGCAAGAAACTTTACTAAGCTCATTATAACTTTGAGCATACATGATCAAGCTAATGTTCATGAGAACAAGACAAGTACATTTAGAGACCTATACTATATCCCAGTGATAGAACTCACTAGATCATGTAATGTGACATAGTCACATAGTGTAGGCTTGTTAATAGTGGTATTCAGACATGTCTTGAGCCTAACAATCTCCCCCAAATTGTGAGTAAGATCCTTAGGCACAATTTCATGTCTGATAACAAGCCTAACTTACATAAAAGGAAATTTAGTAACAGAGAGAACAATTCATGAAGATTGAGATCAGAAATTTGATTACATAGAAAAATTGAAAGCTTACAGATTACTTTTGTTGCTCAGCAGCTTCAGCTTCCAATTGCTTCTCTAGCAAATCATCATATATCTTCTTTTTCCTTATCTCTTCTTTTCTCTTCATGTCTATGATGGCTTCTTGAAGTTCTTCTCTTGCAATCAGTTCTTCAATGAGAGGTGAGCCTTTCAAGTCATCAATTGCAGCCTTGAGTGCACTCTCTACATAAGAATCAAGAAACTCCATCCTTATTTTGCTTTGACCTCCATGTGAGTTTTTGTACTCCACAATGTAAGGATTTTGTTTGACCCTGCACATCCCTTTCTACCTTAGCTCCTTAGCCCTCTTCTCCATCTCAGCCATTTCTTTCTCTCTCTGTATGTTTTTCTCTTCATTCTCTTTCCTCATGTTTTCTTCATAATCAGCATGCATCTTTAAGTACCTGGCAATATCTATCTTCCATGTTCTTTCTTCTTTTTCTTCAAAATTCAGTAAGGCATTTATCCTTTCAAGCTCATACTTATAGAAATATTGCCAGCTTCCTTGCTTCATTATCCTTTCTCTTCCATCAGTGTACTTGATCTCTAGATGATCCAACTTCACTTTGACTTCAAAGATCCTTTGAGCCCTCAAAAATGCTAGGGCATCTTCATCATAGTCCTCATCTAGTGGAAGCACATTGATGCCAATAACATTTGTGAGTTTTCCAGTCTTCTTTGTTATCCTTATCCTTTTGGGTACACTCTTGATCTTCAAATGCTTCACAAGAGATACCTTTCTGGAACAAGGAGAATTAGTCTTCAGTGCCACATCACTTGGAAGTAGCTTCATTCCTTTCCCCTTCATCCACTGTAACACTCCACTAGCTGTAACTTTGTGGAAGTGTTTTCTTGAAATTACTTTAGTGGCTTCATCTTTCTTCTGTGGCAATTCAGGTTCAGAAGTCATTGATAATGATTTTGGAGGATCATTGCTAACAGTACCCACCCTAGACTTAGAGTCTTGTGTTATGGTTAAAGTGCTGCTAGAAATGTCCTTGACTTGCTGAATTCCACTTCTTGTTTTCCTGGTTGTTTCCTTTGTCCCTTTGGAGTCCCTCTTGTCATCACCAGCATCTTTTGATTTCTTTGGATATTTGCTCCTGCTGCTCTCACTAGATCCATCCTTATTTCTCCTTGTCTGAGATCTCCTTTCATAGGTTTTCTCCTCATCATCATCCTCCCCATCCTTCTTTTTGCTCTTTTCTTTGACAGATTCAGGAATGACTCCATGAATCAGAAAAGATTGTAGAGTTCGAATCATCTCTAGTTCCTCAGCTGTCCTAGCTCCTCTCTTAGCTCTCAGCATTTGCAGCACCTGGTTGATCTTTGCATTGTTCTTCATTAAAAGGTCTGAGGGAATTACTAGTTGGTCAATACTACTGTCTAGAGATAGGCTTTGGTAAATTATTGTCCTTGGCTTGGATATAACCTCAGGCAATCTTTTATTCTGGTCCATCTTCAAGTCATTATAAAGACTTTCATTGTTCATCCCATGCTTTTCAATCAACTCCAGAATGATTGACAGCTCAGTAAATCTCAGTTTCTCTAGAGTTTGAAAAGCTAGGTGCCACAAGCAGTTGTCCTTGCACACCATGATTATCTCTCTTAGATGGACATCCTTGATTTTCCTTACTGCCACTGTGAAATACTTGATGCTTTCCTTGATCTTCTGTCTGTACATCCTTGCATCTCCTTGAGCACTGCTGTAGATGGCTTTCAGAAACTCCAGGAAGGCCTCATCATGATAGATGTTTGAGTTGGCAACTTCCTGTAGCTTGGCCTCTGTGATTATATCAGCTTTGACAGGTTTAGCATTGGAAGTAGGTTGAGTAGGTTGAGGATTTGAGATATCTTTAGGCATTGTTGATGGATAGTAGGTGGTTGAGATTGTGCTCTTCTGACCTTCTGCACTTATGACCTCTACAGGGGGAAGAATGATTGGCTTTATGGTTTCTTCAATGAGTATGCCCTTGCCCTTATGCTTTGACTGCTTGGCAGGTACTCCCCCTCTTTGTTTCAGAATGACCTCCTTTTGTTTCTCCCCCTTAGGCTTGGGATCAGACAAGATGACTTGAGCTTCCCCAGGGATAGGCAGGTTCATTTGTTTCATCATTGAAGTCAGCACCTGTTGTTGCACCAGCAGGATATTGGAGGTGTTGTTGCCTTGGTCATCCAGTTTGTCATTGAGCTATTTTAGAGAGTTGGCAAGCTCCTTGTTTTCATCTTTCAGAGAGGCCACTTCTCTTTCAAGACCATCCACCTTTGAGAATAGCTGTTGAGACTTGAAAGAATTGAGAGATTGCTCCTTGAGCTTGGCAAAGTCAAATTTGGAGATGTTTGACAGAGGGACCTCATCCACCAATTTGTCACCATACTGATTCTTCCAAATTACATTCAGCATTGCATTTGAGTTGATATTGGCCTTGACTTGATTTTCCAGGGTTGTAGCCAGCTTCCTGATGTTGTCTGTGACCATGGCCAGAGAGAGGTCCATCATGCTTACAGTAGAGTTTGTCTTCTGGATTTCTTTAAGGATGCCTTCCACCTTGGGAAAATCAGAGAGATATGAGTTTCTGAGCTGAGTGAGGGATCTGTCTGTCGCCTCCTGGATAGAAGAAATCTCTGATTGAAGTCCTTTCCCAAGATAGTGCAGAGCCTTTAATTGATTTCTGTAGACATCATTAACAGCATCATAGATGGCAGCAGGAGAGAGATCCTTTGCATTGGAGCCCAGAGAAGTTAGGTATTCTTCTCTTAGAAAAGCTAGGGCATCCTTGAGCTTGAGAGTCCTCTTAGCATCCAACCAGGCATCCACATTTCCCTCTGGTTCAGCTGCATCCACTATCTTCTCCTGCTGAGCTTCAACATCCTCCTTGTGGCAGAGTAAAATGGCTTCATAATCAGCATTTGGGAGATTTGAGGTGAGGAGATGTTGAGCTATCTTTGAGAACTCATCAATCTGTGCCACATGGAGATCTTGTATGGCTTCTTCTGTCATTTTGGAAGGCACAGATGATGATCCTGAAGGTCTGTCATGGTGCACAGGCTTCAGCCATTCTGACATAGTGGCCTGAGCCAAGTGAGAGCTAGTGCTAGGCACTTCATGAGATGTAGGATTTTGAGTCTCCTCCAGCCTTGGAATGGCTGTAGGGTCTGATGTTGTCTCCATTGAAATGGGATGTGTTACAACATCAGCCCTATTTGTCTGTGAAGACAGTTCCACATCCCTAAGGATGTGAGAATTTGGCATAGAGTCTCCAGTGAAAAATGGTGAATCCTCCATGTTTTTGTTGGTGTCATTAGGATATGCCCCAGCATGCATTCCCTGACCAACTAGATGTGGGTCCTGGGTGGTGAGCATAGTGTCATGCACCATGTCACTTGAAATTGGCTCAATCACAGGAGAGAATTGTGATTGATCAAAGGCAAGATTGTCATTGGAATGACTCTCTTGTTCAGAAGAAATTTTTATGGAAGAATCTGAGAGAGAAGTGGGGTTTAGATTAGATTGTGGCAACTCCCCCTGAGAAATAGGAGGAGTTTCAACAGTGATGTGCTCTCCACTCTGTGTATGATCAGCCTTATCACTCCTAGGGTCAAGAGTGAGTTCTTGACCCTGTGCAGACTCTGTACAGGGTGCAGTGGGGAGACTGCTCTTTTTAATGCCAATGACCTGTTGAGAGGCCATGGACAGTAACAGGTGTACCCCTTTTTCCACATCTGAATCCTGTTGGGAGGATCCAGTGGTAGGTTTGGATTTGGATTTCTTACTTTGTCTGGTGAGGGGTGACTCAGGATTCTCACTAGCTATCTCTACAGATTCATTTATCACTGCTAGGGCTCTCTTCTTTGACTTCTTTTTAGTAACACCAATCTTTTGAGAGATTGATGCACTTGGCTGCCTAACTTCTATGGTACTGTTTACAGTAGGGTTGCTGGATGGGATGGGAAGGCTGGGGTTAGACTGTGTAGCTCCTTCAGTCTCAGCCTCCCCTGTCCAGGAAAGTGCATGGTATATTGGCTTATCAAGTGGATAAGACTCAAATGTGTCCTGCATATGCTTGGTCACACTTAGAATCACATCCACTTGATTCCTTGTGTCCAATGAGCCAAATAGAACTTTGGACATGGACTTGGAATAAGCCATTTTAGTTTTATCTATACCCTCTAATTCATGGACATTTGCATCAAGAAAATTTAAAATTACTTGAAGGAAACGAGGGTAAAAGATGTCATTACCTCTACCACGAACAGTCCTGCCTAGCCTCTGAGCCAATTCTTTGAGAATTATGGCTCCCACATTGATCTCCTGGTTGTTGGCCAAGGAGTAGGCTAGCTTCACAGCAATGTGACTGATATGGTCCCATCCTGTCTTCCTGCAGAGAAACACCTTCTGGAGTGCGTCAAACAGAAATGACCACTGCCTTCTCACAAACTTCTTATTTAGCTTTCCAGTATCTATCTCTTCAGCATACCGAATGAAGGTCATGAAATCTACGATTTGAGCATCTGTAGCTTCTTGGTCATGACCCTCAACCTTGAACCCCAAAGCTTCATTGATTTCCCTTTCACCAAACTGAAAGTGTTTGCCTCCAATTGAACAACTAACCTCCTGGAATGAGGTTCCATCTTCCCTAGCCATTGTTGATACCAACGCCGTTCTCCAGAATCCTTCCAACACATCGACATACAAGGTAGGGTTCAGGGTTAGGGCTTGGCGTAGGTAGGAAGTGTTCAAGAACCGGACAAAACACTTGTACCTTGGGTTAGCCTCAGCCTCAGAGGGAATGGTGAGAAGATTGGTTTCTTTGGGAATGGTTAAAGGGATAGAAGATGATACTGTTTGAGATTTGGGTGCCATTTCGAGAGAGAGAGTGAAAGAGAGAGTAGAGAATTTGTGCTTAGGTTTGAGAGTTTGAGAGCAATAGACAAGATGAAAAGTTGTGAACGGTTAGAAAAGGTATTTATATGATAGAGACACTGCGATATGGAGTTATGAATGTGTACAGTCTATTTGTATGTCGCGAAGTCAAAAATGGCCTGTACCGCAAAGTCTTGCACAGTATATCGCATAGTCTCAGAAATGAACTATGTCGCAAAGTCCTCAAGAAGAAAGGATCGGGGAGACTTTGCGATATAGTAGAAATACCCTGTCTAAAGCTCTCTTTTAGGAATTTTAAGCAAATTGTCAGACTTTTATCAAATTTTGAAATAAAATAAATTTAAATCAAAATTCTGTCAAATGTGGAGACTTGTCGATATAGTTATTCTGAGTCGCGAAGTCATAAAATGAACTATGACGCAAACTCATGAAATTAACTATGTCGCGAAGTCTCACAATCTCAACAGTTTGCGGTATAAGTCTGTTTTATTTGAACTGTGTCGTGAACTCTGAAAATCATCTATATCGAGATGTCTCAAAAGCTCACAACTTTACTAACAAATGTGATTTTGAAAAATATGCAGTAAAATACTGAAATATTTATAAATCATATCTCAGCTAATTTTCACTCCATATGAATAGAGCATTTAAATACAGTGAAAATTTACTGCTGCAACAATTTACTGGTATACTTACTTAGAGCAACTAAATGAAGGATTGAGCATTCCAATTTCACTCACAAGTCTGTTGAAGATTGCTTCATTCAGAGGTTTAGTAAATATGTCAGCTAATTGTTTCTCAGTGGGAACATAAGAGACTTCTATGGTACCATTTGCAGCATGTTCCCTAATGAAATGGTACCTGATCTCAATGTGCTTTGTAGTAGAGTGATTAACCGGATTGGCAACTATGGATATTGCACTAGTATTATCACACATTAGTGGAATGTGTTCTAACACTAGCCCATAATCCATGAGTTGATTTCTAATCCAAAGCAATTGAGCACAGCAACTTCCAGCAGCAATGTATTCAGCCTCAGCTGTGGATGTTGCTGTGGACTGTTGTTTCTTACTAAACCAGGACACTAACCTTTGACCTAGGAATTGACAGCTTCCAGAGGTGCTCTTCCTGTCAATTCTGCATCCAGCATAATCAGAATCTGTGTAACCAACCAGGTTGAACCCAGTGCCCTTTGGATACCATAGCCCAAGATTAGGAGTCCCCTTCAGATACTTGAAGATTCTTTTGATAGCCATCATGTGAGATTCCTTGGGATCAGCCTGAAACCTTGCACAAAGGCATGTGGCAAACATGATGTCTGGCCTGCTAGCTGTGAGATAGAGTAAGGATCCAACCATTCCTCTATAGACCTTGATATCAACTCTCTTGCCTTTCTTGTCTTCATCCAGCTTGATTGCAGTAGACATAGGAGTTTTAGCTGGGGATGACTCTTCTAAACCATATTTCTTTAAAAGATCCTTGACATACTTAGATTGGTTTATAAAGATGCCATCCTCCCTTTGATGTACTTGCAGGCCTAGAAAGTAGGTTAACTCTCCCATCATACTCATCTCATATTTGCTTTGCATCAAATTTTCCAACATGCTCAGAGGTATCTTTCATCACAAAGCACTTGCTTCCAAACACATGCAGGTGCTTGAAGGATGCTCTTTTTCCAGTCATTAATGAGTAAGGAGTTTTGCCAGACTTCTTATTGATTAATGTTCTATTTTGCACATAGCATGCTGTGTTAACAACATCAGCCCAAAAGCTAGTGGGTAGCTTTGCATCCAGCAGCATTGTCCTTGCAGCTTCAATGAGAGTTCTATTCTTTCTCTCAACTACTCCATTTTGTTGAGGTGTTCTAGGAGCTGAGAATTGTTGAGAAATTCCTTTATCTTTGCAAAACTCATACAATGTTGAATTTCTGAACTCAGTCCCATTATCACTTCTCAAAGCAACTACAGAGGAACCAGTGCTTTGTGCTTCTTTGTCAACTCTCTTGATATGCTCTATTATGACTTGGGGTGCTTCATCCTTGGAGAATAGGAATTCCACCCAAGTATATCTTGAATAGTCATCTACCATCACTAGAGCATATTTCTTTTTGGAGAGGGACATTACATTTACAGGGCCAAATAAGTCCATGTGAATTAGCTGCAGAGGTTTTGAGTTTGTATTGAGCAACTTGTTCTTGTGACTGGATCTTTTAATTTTTCCTTTCTGACAAGCTTCACATGCTCCATCTTGCACAAACTCCAAGGCAGGCAAATCCCTGATAAGTTCTCTCTTGGTTAGAGAGTTCATTGCCTGAACATTCAAGTGAGACAGCTTCTTGTGCCATAGCCAGAATTCCTCATTTGTGGCTTTAGTGTAGAAACAACAGATTTCTCCCTTATCTGCAGCCTTAAGATTAGCTACAAACAAGCTTCCTTTCTTCACACCAGTTAGAACAACTTCACCACTTTCCCTTTTTGAGATTGAACAAAGGTCTTCATCAAATTCCACTTTGAAACCTCTGTTGGTGAATTGTCCAATACTCAAGAGATTATGCTTCAGTCCTTCAACAAATGCTACATCTTCAATAATGACATTTCCAGATTTAACACTGCCATATCCCATTGTATAACCAATGTTGTCATTTCCAAAGGTTACTGATGGGCCAGCCTTTTCCTCAAAATGTGATAGCAGGGCTATATCACCAGTCATGTGACTTGAGCATCCACTGTCCAAGATCCATATGACTCTTTTATTCCTGTTGCCCTGCATTCACAAAATGACTAAGTTGTTTTTGGTACCCACACTTGGTAGGGTCCAGTTGATTTAGAAACATTTTGATTAATAATTCTTCTGTCATAAATTGCATTTCTCATAGTAGGAGACTTCACTTTTTCCGTGGCTTTGGATTTTACACTCTTAGGCTCACATGAAGTTTTCACCCTCTCAACCCTGATTGGGGACCCTATCCTATGAGAATGCATATGTGTGTGTGATTCACCAGATTGTGCAGAGTCAAGTTTATGTTTAAGAGATAAACAGTTAGCAATCACAGTCACATAGCATGTCATGCAGTTTGGCTTACCACAGAAAGAATCATGACTAGAATTTATGCTAGCAGAATGGTTACTCAGGTTGTCAACTTCAACAATATCAGGCTTACTACACTTATGAGTCAAATGATTAACAGATAGGCATTTTTGACATTGTTTCCTGGGAGCATTTGGCACATAAGCATAGTTGTTTCCCTTGTTAACACCCACTTTACCATTTCTGTTTTGTTTCCTTTTCTTAACAACTTCTTTCTTTGCTTTAGGACTCTTGACAAGATTGTCTTTGGTCTCTTTCTGATTGACAAGTTCAGGAAAGGAAGAAGTGTTCTTAGCAGCCTCATCTTCTTCAAGTAGTTGTTGCTTGATGATCAGTAGTTCCTCATCAAACTCAACATCACTCTTTCTGAAGATGGGCTGTTCAACACTTGACAGTATGGTTGGGGCATTTTTGTTTGTAAAAGTTTCCTTTCCTTTGCCCTTGACCTTCTTCCTTCCCTTGTCATTATCATAGTCAAAACCAACTCCAACCTTGCAATCTTCAGTGTGTTCCTTGTGATAGGTTTGAATAAGTTCAGAGGAGTTTTTGAAGCTTCTTAGTTTCAGTTCAGTTTCAGCAATTTGTTCCCTAAGGGCTTTCTCTATCTGCTCAGCACAAATCACTTTGTTTTTAAGATACTCAACCTCCTTTTTCAAACCATCCAGGTTCACAGCCATTAACTCAAGTTTCTCATTCTTTTCTGTAAGCTCAACATTCTTAGCAGTTAGTCTATCAATTTCTTCATTAGCTACTAACATGCTAGTATGAATATTAAACATCTCAGTGCTCATATCTTCAACAGTTTGCTTATATTGAAGGGGAGTCATATCAAGAGAAGTAAGAATGGGTACCTGACTTGAATCACCATCATCAGAAAATGCCATCAAGGCATAGTTTGAGTACTCTTGTTCTTCTTCTTCATCAGAGTCATCCCAGCATTTTCCCTCAGCAATAAAAGCTTTGCCCTGTTGTTTCTTGAGTAGAGCCTCATACTTAGCTTCAAGCTCTAAGTATGCTTTGTCCTTCTTGACTTGTTTAGGCTTTTTGCACTCAGTGGCAAAATGCCCAAGTTCATTGCAGTTATAGCATCTTATTTTGGTCCTATCCACACTTCCTGTCTTGTATCCACCCTTAGCAGCACCAACAATCCCTTTTCCTTTATTGAAGGTTTTTGAGCCACTAGATCCACCAGTGTTTCCAGTATTGAACTTGGACCTGAATGGCTGCTTTCTTTTAAACCTTATGTTAGGATACCTCCTAGCCATATAAGCAAAAGATTTGTTTTCCATTTTGTCGAGTTCCTCCATGCTGTAAAACTCATCATCCTCAGGCAAATCATAGACGACCTGGACCTCATCACCAGTGTCTTCAACTTCCAGTTCCTCAATCTTGACCTGACTGATTTTAAGAGAGTCCATTCTTTGACTTAGGTTGTCAGCAATAAGTGCACAGGAGGTATTAGCCACTAATCCTTGCTTTGCTTGAATAGATCTCTTTTGAAACAGCTCCAACTCATATGTCTTCAAAACACCATATAACACATCAAAACCAATCTTTGTTAGATCTCTTTCTTTTAGGGAAGAGATTCTTGGTTCCAAGTGATCTGGAAGAGTTAGTAGAAACTTCATATTGAGCTCTTCTATTTCATAGTGTTTGTCATAGAGTTTGAGCTCGTTTATCAGCTTGTTGAATCTCTCAAACACTTCTGTGATTCCCTCTTTTGGCTGAGCCATGAAGGCTTCATATTGTGAAACAAGAATCTTCTTCTTGTTCTTTCTTACTTCAGTAGTTCCTTCACAGAGCACTTCTATAAGATCCCACATCTTCTTGGCACTAGTACAATGAGCAACAATGCCATACATGTTGAAGTCCATAGATTCACAAATGATAAGTTGAAGATGTCCATCCAGTGCTACTTTTTCTTTTTCAGGATCAGTGTATTTTGAGGGATCTTTGGGCACATGTTTAGCTGATACAATCTCAGTGCCATTGGTTGTTTCACCAATCTCGATCATTGGAATGAAGGGACCATGCTTTAGAATATCTAAATACATGGGGTTAGAAGCTTTGATGAAAAGCAACATCTTCTTTTTCCATAAACTGTAGTGCTCCTTGTTAAAGGGGGGAATCTTGATACTTTTTAGTTTCTGTGAACTCATTCTTGATCTTTTCCTGTTTGTACGTTAACGGCCTATGCTCTGATACCACTTGTTAGAAATGAATACTACTAGAAACTAGACAGAGGGGGGGGGGGGGGGGTGAATGGATAGTTTGATATATTTTTCGATTCTTGAAAACTAAGTAACAGACTGTATATGATTATGATATGTAATATGCAGAAAGTAAATAACACACACAATCACTTTAATCTACTTTGTATAAGCAAATTAAATACTACAGCTTTCCAAGAAATTCACAATAGAATTTCTGGCTTCTAAACAAGAACAGTTTGAACTTGCTTGCTTACAGAGAAAAGAGCTTAGCAAATAACTATGTGTATCTCTCTTACAACTTACAGTTATGTGTGCACGATATATATATTCACCTATACAAACTAGGCACACACAATATTACACAGCTACCCCTTCTGAAAGTCCAACTTGTCCTGCCATAAGAAGTTCACTGTGTCAGGAAGGACCACCTGCTTTTCGGAGTCTTTCCCGTTTCTGTAGCTGCTTGTCTCTTATCTTTCTCTCCAAGTTTAGCTGTAGATTTGCCATCTGTTCTTTGGACCACCTTGCCAGAACAAATGCTTCAGTATTTGTCTCCTTTGATTCTTGGTTCTGTACCTTGATTTGTCTTGTTATAAACGGCTAAGTGTTGATATCGTGAACTCCACTTTATTCCTGACTTCGCGATCTCCCTTGTGAGGACTACGCGATATAGCCTTTGAAGACTTTGCGACATAGGTCATTTGACGACTATGCGACATAGGTCATTTGACGACTATGCGACATAGGTCATTTGAAGACTATGCGACATAGGTCATTTGAAGACTATGCGACATAGGGCTTTTGAGGACTTCACGATCTAGGCTTCTTTGACTTTGCTGACTTCAACACTTCACGACATGTGTCTTGAGAACTTCTCGACATAGTACAAAATGGACTATGCGATATAGTACTTCACGACATGGATATTGGTGACTTCATGACATAGCTTTCTTCTGACTTTGCTATATAATGCCTTAGACAAATTTCTGCAACTTATTTCTTCATAGCCTTATTTATCTCTATCCTGCTGCATGAACACTTCTGAACTTCTACCAGGACAATTATTCAATGGCCTATATACAATCTAGATGCAAGAAACTTTACTAAGCTCATTATGACTTTGAGCATACATGATCAAGCTAATGTTCATGAGAACAAGACAAGTACATTTAGAGACCTATACTATATCCCAGTGATAGAACTCACTAGGTCATGTAATGTGACATAGTCACATAGTGTAGGCTTGTTAATAGTGGTATTCAGACATGTCTTGAGCCTAACACAAACATCCAATGTTTATATTAACTGGCATAACCAAAACAATACGGCAAGCTATCCTAATAGATTAGGAACCAACTGTACTTGGACAAAAGAAAACCATAATTTAATTGTTCGACAAAAAAACCAATTGTTCGACAATTTCATCAAGTACCAACTGCTACCTAGACGTTCAACAGAGACAAGATACCAACTGTTTCCAACGAGAAATATTCCACCTATTCGACAAGCCACAAGTCACATTTTACATGAGTTTTTCAATATGCTTCAAAGTCTTGTGCCATACCTCTTCAAGTTCTTCTATCTTGTAAAATGTCTGAGTCTTAAGAAGCCACTAGAAACACAAAACCCAAAGCAAAAAATTTGCATAAATATACTATTTTTCAAATGCATAATATTTTTATGTACTAATACACAATTATATTCTATATATCAAAACACACCAATTAATGAAAGTATACCTTGGTAGAAAACGAGTACATGTCTTCATCTAAAATAATATCCCGCATATACCGCATGACAACATAACCACATTCATGGGAACCAAGTTGTTTTGGTGATCCCTATTTCAATAAAAATGAAAAAATATGGATCAATCACGTAACAAGAAAACTTTAATACATAGAGCAAACCAAGTGTTAGGTCCAAAGTATCGTAGAAGGGGGGGTTGAATACGATACTCACAAATAATTTAATTTCGTTCGCGGATAATTCATTCAGTTCTATAACGAAATCAAACACACCAAACCAAACCAAGATTCGGGGAATATATCTTTTTATAAATATAAACCTCGAGGGGTGCTACAATTTCTAATCCGTAGATTAGCTTCAATGAGTTCTAGGTTATTCACAATCAATACAATGATAGAGTTCCAGCAGAATTAATGTTCTTAGTATTTTCTCTCTGGCTTTTCCTCTCTCTCCGTAATTGCTTCTGTAGTGAATGAACCTGACTGAAGAAGACACACTTCCTCTGTTGTAATTGTAGACTTTGATTTGAAAACCATCGAACCAAGTTTGAAGGATCAATCCTGGCCGTCCAATTTCCATCAACCATTCAAACAAAACAAACTTTTCACCTGCTCCCTATTTAAAAACCATCGAATGGTTTAAATCAATTTACCATTCGATAGTTTTTAATTCAAAACTATCGAGTGCCAAATTGATTTACTTTGTTTTAAATTGAATTACCTTTAACACCATTCGATAGTTTTCTGAAATGAAAAACTATCGAATTCTTTTTCTTGTCTTTTGTCCTTTAGTAATTACTCCCGAGCTCCTGGGTGTTTTAGTTTTAGACTGTATCAATATCTTCTGAGACGATAAAACAACTTGATCTTTGTAGTGCCGTCAACTAGTGCAAATGGTCTGGTTCACAGATGAATAACACTTGATCAATTCTTCTTCTACGTCTTCAATTCAATGCTGCTGATAAGTCCTTTGTCGTTCTGGTTGCTTCGATTAAATCACTGGAATCCCGTGGTACTTAACCCTAAATAATTCACATACTTCTGTCGTCTTGAAAGTCTTGTTTCTTTTGCTGTCACTGAGGCTTGAACATTTTCATGAACTTCTTTCCGTGACCTGTTTACGGACTTCAAGAATACATAACGTATTTTGATTCTTTGAGTTTACCTTTTCTTCTTTGATTCTGGATTCCCGTGCTTCTGTTAATATTATTGTCTGTCTTGTCCTTTGTTGAGTTGTAGTTATCTCTTTTACATCTTATGTTACATTATGCTTTACAATCTCCCCCTATTTGATTGGATAGAGTTCGACAAGCAAATACTTCGAGGATAACTCAACTAACTAAGGAAACATTAAACTAATTAAAGCAAGACATCGTAATAATATTAAATGCATTCTGGATCAGATATATATACATTTCCAGATTTCATAAATCAAAAAACAATAAAACTTTTCACATTGAAGTTGCTCCTCTTGTCTGAGCTGATAGTTCTTTTTTTCTTTGCTTCAATCTTCAGTCCATTCCGATCTCACCTTCTTCAATCATTGGATTGGAGTTAGCAGCTTGATAATCAATCACTGATAGATAGTGCAGTTGTTCTCCAGGTTTAAGGATTGCTCCTTGGATGTGTCTTCCAATATATTCAACCTCTTGACCCACTCCAGCCCATAACCATGCAATGTTAACATCTTCCTTGTTTAGCTTTGGCATGTTTGGTAATCTGGTATGCACTTCCAATCCTCTTTCCACTCTTTTCCTATAGTAAGGAACATTCTCCATTAGAAATCTTCTAAGAGTTTCTGCTGCTTTGTCCTTCTCTGTTGATGTGAATCCAGTGGATCTAAGATACTTCTCAACTGATATTAGATAGTTGCTTGGATAGTCTCTCAGTTTGTCCTCAGCCAAATAGCAGATTCTGAACAAGTCATTCGTCATGAATCTAACCATTGGATCGAGGATCTTCAGTAATCTCTGGACCGACTTTCATCAAGATCTCCTTAACATGCTCACGGAGCAGTTCATTTAGTCTTGTAGTTCTTTGAATCTTGATGAGTATCACCTGCAGTTCTGTATATGTTCTCTGTTCTAAAAACTTAGTGGAAATCACAAATGTACCTTTCTCAAGAAAATTGATCAGGATGTTCCAGGCTCCATTTGCTTTAACCCCAGCTTTCAGAAAGATCACAGTATTCCTCAGTGCAGTGAAGTAAACATGATCATCAGGATTTGCACTTCTTATGTTCTGAATTATGACTTCCACCTCTGCATTGTCGTTGACTTCTAATCCGTCTTCAACTCCACAAAAGGTTTTATAAGCCATCTCCCATTCACTTCCATGCTTGCTTGCCAAATCCATCATCTTTTTCTTTCTTACTTCAGCTTGCACCTTGGATCTTTTTAGCTTTTCAATCCTTAGAACTGCTTAGTGTCTTTCTTTCTCAGCATGCCTGGCATCTATTGCAGCTCTTTGAGCTCTTATTGCTTCCAAGGCAGCTTCTTCTTCTTGTGACAGAGGATTTGCTTCTTCTTCCATATTATCCTCCCAGATTGGATATTCAACAGGCTCTGGATAATATGGCTCATGCTCCTCCTGAATTGGTTGCTCTTGTATGACCTCAAATACCTCTTCACTCTTCTCTTCTTCTTGTACAAGTTCTTCTATCCAGTACTGTCTTATCGGAATAGCTTCAACCGTTTCCCAAACTCCCCATCCATCCTTCTCTTTCTCCCCATCTCCAACTTTCTCCCCCTTAGTTGAGGAATCCTCGATAAAAGCATCCTCAACATAAAAGGCAGCAGAAAGATCAGGTTCCTGATTGGAAAGACCAGGTTGTCCAGTTTGTTGGTTCTTCAGCATAGTCCAGATTGACTGTACTCCGTCACCTTGATTTTCCATGAAATCCAATAGCTCTTTATTCATCTCATGCATAGAAGCCAGCTTCAGGTCAATGTCATCCAATCTGGAGTTGGTAGTCTTCTCAATCTTGTCCAGTCTCTGGTTCAGCTTAGACTCCACTCGAGAAAGGGTGTTCATTGCATCTTTTACCCTAGTTTGACCATCCCGGATAACCAGAACGTCTTCTTTCAAAGCTTCTTGTCCTTGTTGCAGAGCATCAACTTCATTCATGAATCCATCTTTAAGCTCTTTGACGTCCGTCCTCAACTCGATCAGTTCCTCCAATGCTTCCTTCTTTAAGGAGTCCACTGCCTGCTTCGTACCTGTTATAGTGCCAGATGCACTGCCAATGACCCTGAATGTTCTTCTGGAATCAGCTGCAGCCAAGTCAACCTTCTCTTGAATAGACTTTAAAGAAGCATTGGCTTGACTAGAGGAGATCCCTTGGTCAAAGGAAGGTCGCAGTGGAACCTTGAATAGTGGATTTCCTTCTTTGTCACGAACTGTCATCTCCTTGAGGGTAGATTGAACTTGTAACTCTCTTTCTGTCGGTAATAGCAAATCATCAATATTTGGAAGGGTTAGGGTGTCACTCCTCACGTTTGGCTCTGGGTGTACACTCAACATTTCTGTCGGTGTTTCACTCATTTTTCCTTTCCCACTCAGGCCAGGTGTAAGTGTTTTTGTTTCACTCAATCCCTTTTTGCTCAATGTACCTGCAGAATAAAACACCGTAGCCATCCTTAAGGAGGTCACCGGTGGTGCAATGGGGCTTCGCAAGTCCCCGTCCTTGGTTAAACCAAGTTGCTGATCATCCGTAGATGATATATCCTTTGAAGGATCTAGAGTTTGAATCTCCAGGGGGTTAGAAACAGGCTCTATTAACAGCAAAGATCCCGAATCTTCCCCAATAGTCTGTGAAGACTTTACCTCAGTTAACTCCTCAATTGAAATTGATTCATTGTCACCGAGTTGCCGATCTGCACCTACGTTAGACCCTTTACCCGCAGGATCCAGATATGTTCCATCTGGGAGGTAGACAATGACCCTTTAGATTGTGCATTTAGGTCAAAGCCTTCTCTCGACGTCTGTGAAGACCCTTGGTTCTTAGAACCTTTAACCAGTGAACCTGACCGTAATATGGTCGGAACACCAGTTGCTTCCGTCAATTCTTCCTTGATTGAGCTATGGGTTCAGATATAGCTTTAGTTAATGTAGCCCAATCAGCATCAGAAAAATCAATAAAAGGCGCTTTGGAAGTTTGAAATAAAGTATCAACAGTTGCCTCAGTTTCTATTCTTCTCCTTTTAGAGGAAGGCAGAGCTGTTGTTGAAGGGTGTATCTCCTTATGTGGTGCTGCTAAGGCACTATCTCCCTCTACACTCAAGGATGTTTGTTTACTGGGTATAGGAGGGGAAGGAGGTGCGTTTATTGTTTCATTTAGCTCTTCCAAAGGCTCTTCGACCTTGGTTAGAGGTTGTGGGTTTGCAACCTCCTGGTCAGGAATGGCCACTGAGGGCTCTGGATCGACATCCATTGGTTCAGGTGCCATTTCAGGTTGAGGTGGAGGAATATTACCTTCAATTACCTGTTCCCCTGGGGGCAGAAGTGGTAGGGGCACCGTTCTTAGATAGTCTGTGAGAACAGTGGGTACCCCTGGAAGATAGTTGTTCTTCCTTATGAGAGCGGTTATTGCATTGCTCTTCATTCTCATACACTCCTGAGTGGCTTCACCTTCAAATATCTCCCGTTCATTATCTGTTAAGACATCATTGAGAATGAGCTGTAGGAACCTAGGATAGAAACAAAGCACATCGTCCATGCCTGTTCTTTCATCCAGTGGTCCCATGCATAGAATTACTTGATCAATCAGTAACTTTCCTATGTTTATATGCCTATTGTTAGCAATGGCAAACCCTATCTCTTGAAGGAATAAGGGAATACCATGCAGATTTGTAAGCTTAGCAGTAAACACATGGATAAGTGTATGAAAGAAAAAGTTCTATGGCTTTGTCAAATAATGCTTCAGAAACTCTCCCACAAAGAAGTTAGGTTGTTGACTTCTTATGAGAGTGAAGAAAGCATGTATCTCCTCAGTTGTGGGATCCGGAACATGGTTTTCTGTTGGAAAACGAAGTATTCTGTTAAAGTCATATTCCGTCACCCTTATTGTTCTGCCCCCTGGCAAAACAAAACTGAAGGACCCTACGTTATTCTCAGTTGTATCCGTGGCGGTTGTGTACAACGTAGTCAATTGATCGATGCAAAGGACCACGGGAGTACTCACAGCAAATGCCACTAATGAACGTGTGTTCAAAAACTCTGCCCATGCACGAAACTGTAAGTTCGTTATGGATTGCAAGTTCTGAAACGAGACATGATTAGTTTTAGTAACAATAAATTCTCCAGCCATTATTTTTCAAATACCCAGAAAATTCAATTTTAAACCAAAACTAATTTACCAATGAAATTTAATTAATTATCACTAATTAATCAAACTTTAACTAAATTAACCCCTTTACTTTTAAAAAGACACAAACTCGAACCAAACACAACTTAAATTAGAACCCTAAATTGTTAACTTCAAATATTCACTTTAATCCAAAGAAATCAATTGATAAACAAATAATTTCTAAAGAGTAACACTGTTAACAGTTCTATAAGGTTCAAGGATTCAAGTTCGATGGTTTTCTTCCTTGATATGTTTCAAAAACTCAAAAAGAAACAAACTTCACGGTTAAAATCAATTAACAATGGAATAACAGTAACTTTTTCAAGTTTTCATCTGAGATTTTGAAGAAAATATCGATGGAGACGTTCTTGTTTGTGTATGTAACTTTGTAAGTATAAAATGCTTTTCTTAGATCTGTGAATAGAAGAAAAAAAACGTCTAAGGGGCTCTTTTATACCATTTTTACACTGACAGGGGTATTTTAGTAAACACAGTGTTCGATAGATTTTTAATTAACCTTCGATATGTTTTCTAGGGGGGTAATAAAGTCATTAATCCTTCGATAGTGTTTGAAAAACTATCGAAGGTGTTTTTCTATTAAAACTCAAAAACTATCGAACTGTTTTTAGAAAAGCTATCGAGAATTTAAATATAAAAAGTAATTAAATTCACTTCGATGCTTTTTCTACTGATTTTCAAAATCTATCAAAAATTTAAATATTGAATTAGGTAAATTCCTTCGATATATTTGAAAATTATTCTCAAAAACTATCGAAAGGTGTTTTCGATGGTTTTTCTTTTCCTATTTAAAAACTATCGAATTGATGCTCGATGGTTTTTATTTAGTACTTAGAAAAACTATCAAATTTTCTAAATTCGATGGTTTTTGCTTCTGTTCAATTTTTAAAACCTGTTCATGCTTCAAAAATCAAACTTTTTTATTTCCTGTCAAGTTTTATTTTGAATAAACTTTTTCAAATTTACCAAAATCAATTGTTAACAGAAAATTCACAATTTTCTCAGAATAAAATCAACTAAATATCATCAAATGATATTAATCAATTAAAATCCAATAAATTATGCTGCATTAATCCACAATGTCAAAAACAAAGTAAATTAATTCAAATTAAATAGATGCTTTAATATTTAGAACAAATATTAGCACCTAAATAATTTTTTGAATTAATAACCAATTAAATGCCAGAAGATATATCATCCATAATTATGACATAAAATTAGTACAATAATCCTAACTACGAGAATTGCTCCAGAAAATAAATTCACGAGTCCTAAGGATATGGAAATTCTTAAACTCATGTATTCACTAGGACTATCTGCAGTTACTAACTTCTAATCAAAATCAATTAGAAAGATTTAACATCCCAAGTTCACCAACCAGCTTAGAAAAAGTGAATTCATCAAGCGGTTTAGTAAAGATGTCTGCAATTTGATCCTCTGCGGGTACAAAATGTAACTCCACAGTTCCATTCATGACATGCTCTCGGATAAAATGATACCTGATATCGATGTGCTTCGTCCTCGAGTGTTGCACTGGGTTGTTTGAGATTGCTATGACACTTGTGTTGTCGCAAAATATTGGAATCTTTGTCAACAAAAGCCCATAGTCACGGAGTTGGTTTCTCATCCACAAGATCTGAGCACAATAGCTTCCAGCAGCAATGTATTCAGCCTCAGCTGTTGATGTGGAAACTGAATGTTGCTTCTTGCTATACCAGGAAACTAATCTTCTTCCAAGAAACTGACAGCTTCCTGAAGTACTCTTCCGATCAATCTTACAACCTGCAAAATCAGAGTCTGTGTATCCAATAAGATCAAGTCCTGTATCTTTAGGGTACCAAATTCCAAGATTTGGGGTCCCCTTAAGATATCTAAATATTCGCTTAACAACTATTGGATGAGATTCTTTAGGATCAGACAGAAACCTAGCACACAAGCATGTTGCAAACATTATATCTGGTCTACTTGCAGTGAGATAAAGTAATGAGCCTATCATACCTCTGTAGCCTGTGATGTCAACCTTCTTACCAGTTTCATCCTTATCAAGCTTAGTGGCAGTTGGCATAGGATTCTTTGCTGTAGATGAGTCTTCCATTTGATACTTCTTCAGAAGATCTTTAATGTACTTGGACTGACAAATGAATATACCATCTTGTTTTTGATATACTTGCAGTCCAAGAAAGAATGACAATTCACCCATCATGCTCATTTCATAACGACTCTGCATTAACTTAGCAAATCTCTTGCATAGATCATCATTAGTAGAACCAAATATTATGTCATCAACATATACTTGCACCAATATCAAATCATTTTTATTCTTTTTGACAAAGAGAGTTTTGTCTACAACACCTCTTGTAAAATCATTTTCAAGTAAGAATTCAGAGAGAGTGTCATACCATGTCCTTGGAGCTTGTTTGAGTCCGTAGAGAGCTTTGAATAGAAAGTACACAAAGTCTGCCAGTTTTGAATCCTCAAAACCTGGAGGTTGTTCCACATACACTTCTTCTTCTAACTCTCCGTTCAGAAAAGCACTCTTCACATCCATCTGATATACCTTGTAATTGGAATGTGTAGCAAATGCCAGAAACATTCTAATGGCCTCAAGTCTTGCTACTGGTGCATAGGTTTCATCATAATCAATTCCCTCTTCTTGAGAGTAACCTTTAGCAACCAGTCTGGCTTTGTTTCTCGTTACAATGCCATCTTCGTCCAACTTATTTCTGAATACCCATCTTGTCCCAATAACAGATTTTCCCTTAGGCCTGGGTACCAGCTTCCAAACTTTCTGCCTTTCAAACTGATTGAGTTCCTCTTGCATAGCAATCACCCAATCTGGATCATCTAGAGCATCTTCAACTTTCTTAGGTTCTGTTTCTGAAAGAAACCCAGAATAGTGACATTCATTTTGTGATGTTCTCCTAGTTCTCACTCCTGTGTCCGGATCACCAATGATCAAGTGAAAGGGATGATCTCTATTCCATACCCTTTGTCTTGGCAGATGCGATCTTGATGATTCTCCTTGTTCTAGATGTTGTGGAGTGTGACTAGTTGATCCTTCTCCTGCTCCCCCTGAGTTGTTGACGGCTTGATCTGATGATTCTATATACTGACTAGTGGATCCTGTAGAATTTTGAGGATCTCCACTTTGGTCACCACTTTGTCCAGAATCATTATCATTATGATTATTATTAATAACTGTAACAACTTCAGGTAATTCTTCATTGTCAGAGAGATCTCCTGATAGATTTTCAAATACCAAGGATTCAGAGTTCTCTCCAGTTTGCAGGCCTGGTCTTTTGGTGTCGTCAAATGTTACATTAAAGATTTCCAACACCTTCTTATCTTCAATCACATATACCCTGAAAGCCTTAAATTCCAGAGAATAGCCCAGAAAAATGCCTTCATCTGCTTCGACATCAAACTTTCCAAGATGTTCTCCATCTTTAAGTACAAAGCACTTTGCACCAAACACATGAAAGTACTTCAATGTTGGTTTCTTGTTGGCCATTAACTCATACAGAGTCTTTTCATGATCTTTGTTGATCAGGGTTCGACTCTGAGTGTAGCAAGCTGTATTCACTGCTTCAGCCCAAAAGTAAGTGGGAAGTTTTGATTCACTCAACATGGTCCTTGCTGCTTCAACCAAGGTCCTGTTCTTCCTTTCCACTACTCCATTCTGTTGAGGAGTTCTTTGTGCTGAAAACTGTCTTGATATTCCTTTCTCTGAGCAGAAATCATTAAGAACTGCATTCTTGAATTCAGTTCCATTGTCTGATCTGATTGTCCGCACAGGTAGCTTAGCTTCCACTTCTATCTTCTTGATGTGATCAATGATTAGTTGTGTTGCTTCATCCTTTGATTGTATGAACAACACCCACGTGTACTTGGAGTAGTCATCCACCATCACCAATGCATATCTATTTCTTGAAAGTGACATAACATTGACTGGATCAAATAAATCCATATGAATCAGCTGTAATGGTTCAGTAATGCTTGTCATTCCTTTGCTTCCATGTGATGCTTTCTTCGACTTCCCCTTTTCACATGCTTCACATAGTCCCTCCTGATTGAATTCCATCAGGGGCAACCCTCTCACTAACTCTCTCTTTACCAAAGAGTTCATAGTTTTGAAGTTCAGATGTTAGAGCTTCTTGTTCCATAGCCAACTTTGTTCTGAAGATGCCTTTGCATAGAAACATGTAACTTCTCCTTCACTGGTAGAACTTAAGTCAGCTATAAACAAATTTCCTTTTCTCACTCCCAGTAGAGTAAGCTTCTCATCCTTCCTGTTGGTGATCAAGCACTTGTCCTTTCTGAAATCTACATTGTAGCCTTTATCACAGAACTGACTGATACTTAGAAGATTGTGCTTTAATCCTTCAACAAGAGAGATGTTTTCAATGATGACATTTCCAGCTTTCAATTTACCATATCCCGTAGTGAATCCTTTGCTGTCATCTCCAAAGGTTACAATCGGGCCGGTCTTCTTAACCACCTCTGTAAGCAGGGACTCTTCACCTGTCATGTGTCTAGAACAACCACTATCCAGAATCCACACAACCTTAGAGCTTTTAACCTTACCCTGCAATCACAGATTGATTAAACGGACTTTGGTACCCAAAATTGTTTGGGTCCTGAAGGTTTAGATAATTTAACAGGAGTAACATTCAATTTTGTCTTACCCTGTTTGATATTCATAGTATCTGTGGATTTAACATTAACAGTGCTTTTGCTACTATCATTCATCAACTTAAAATAAGCATGCATGATGTTGTACTTACATAGCAAACACTCTTTCTTTCCACAGGGTTCATGAAGATTAGGCATGTCAGACATGTTATGCATTTCAGAAGTATTAGCAGTTTCTACTTTAACCTTTTTACATGCATGTGTAAGGTGTCCAGCAGAATTACAAATAGCGCACAACTTCCTAGATGCAATGGGAGAATATGGAACCATTTCCTGATTAACAATCTTCTTCTTCCCATTCCTGTTCTTTTTAGCATTACTAACTAAGTCACCTACTTCAGTTTCAGGTAAATCAGGTTCAGGTAATTCAGTTTTTACTGATTTCCTAGGTAACTTAGTCTTTACCTCTTTTTCCTTCAACAAATCCTCCTCAAGCAATTATTGTCTTATGAAAAGGTCATCCTCATGAAAGAGAGGTGGAAAAGGCTTGACAAAAACTGGACAATCAACTTTCTTAAGAACATGTGGAGTATTCCTGATAAGCGTGAGCTTTATCGTAATTTGGTCCTTATATTTAAGTTATTTTGCACTGAATTGGATTTTTATTTAATAAATTATATTGTTTTATTGTAGGTATTAAGGAGATCCTATTTAATTTGAAGTGGAGCTTAAATTGCAATTTTTGGAGTGGATTAAAGCAATTTTCGGATTTTTGGGCTGGTTGCGCAGATTTTACTGTTTGGGCTCTATCTGGAGTTCTACAAGTCTGTTTTGGGCCCGTAAGCAGTCGTTGGAAAGCTTGGAAGAAGATCTTTAATTCTGAGTTGGGCTCATATTTTATTACTGCTCGGAGCGGTCCAGAATCAGGAGGGAACAGAAGCCAACGAAATTTCCATTATAGAAATCTAATTCTGATTGGGAAATCTCCTTGTAATTATTTTAGTTAATTAAAAATACTTTATATTAGATATATTAGAGACATATTATTCAGACCTAGTATTAGACAGAGACATACGTATATTGTAAGCAAAGGAGGCTCAAGAACAAGAGAAGTTTTCTTTTGTCTTTTCTCCTTAGTTTAATTGATTTCATATTCAGTTCTCGTAATTAGTTTATTATTGAATTCAGATTTCTTTCTTCTATGCTTTATATTGTTTTAATCATGTTATCACTTGAACCCATGATGATGAGAAGTCCAATTTTGGGCTAATCGTTATCATGGGGTTTTAATGGAGTTTTCCATGGATTCTAGTTATTAAATGTTTTTATGCCTTGGTGTGTGTTTGATATATTGTTAACCTAGTTTGGTTGCGCTTATTCGTTATGGGTGCGTCGCGAACATCCGTAATTGTTTGTTGAATCCTAGTGATTGCGAAAGTGGATCTAGGGTTTAGAACATACCATGCTAGCGTAGGTTTTTGCATGTATTAATTTGTGGTGTAATTCTATCCGTCTCGCACCGACTATGTGATTATTTGGATTCTTGATTGTAAACCATTATGTTTTCAATCTCTATAGACATATAGGGACTAAGCATATTTGGTGACTACTTGACTTCTATCAATTGTGGATGATCAGTAGGATGATATATGTACAACGAAAGTTGGCGTATGTCAGTTTAGTGCGTCTAATCAGTTATCATCGCTTGCACATGCTAGGCTAAGAGGCATAAGGTTCTAGATGAAGTGGTTAATGAAGTTGAAATCCCATGTTTGTTTATTTATAAGAAAATTGTTTAAGTCATTTTTCTAGTAAATTCTTAGTTAATAATAATCATTAGTATAATCAACCCAAATTTGTGATTGTTTTAGCAGTGGATAGAAATCGTAATCTGGTGTATAAGTGAACTAAACGAACAATTCTAGTCTCTGTGGGAACGAATCCTACTTATCTCTATATTACTTGTGACCACGTGCACTTGCGTGTTTTTGTGCGAACAAGTTTTTGGCGCCGCTTCCGGGGACTCGGTTATTGTTTTGTTTAGTTTATGTACTTGTCATCAGTGGTCGTTAAAGTTCACTGACTCGGACACTTCTTTTCTTATCCCTTTTCTTTTTCTAGTTTATTTGGTTCTTTTGTATTAAGTGTTGAGTTTTCGCAGGATTGACAAGGACAACTTGAGCTTTCATCCAGATATGTATCCTAACTCTTATCCTGATTCATCTGATTTGTTACAACGTTACCCATACTTGCATCAAGTCAAAAATTGTAATTCTCGTAAGCTTGACTACGTAATACACAATGAGTCATCATTACCCGAGGGGTCAATAGGTTGGTATGTCCTTCATGAATTGAAATATGGCGTGTCATATGAAGAAGAGTCATTGGGTTTACATTCTAGTTCAAAAAGGAATGGATATGATGATTATGAAATTCCGGCTTGTATATGTCCCTCTGCTTTTCAGGAAAATATTTTAATAACTGAAGGTTCTGATGCCAATAATGAATTTGATGTGTTAGATGACCCCTCTCCTTTATTGTATGATGTAGAAGAGGAATGTGTTATAATAGATCAAGACTTTGATGCTGATGTTGTGGGATTAAAATTAATCGATAATGTAGCACCGAAATTTGAGGAATTTGACTTAAATAAGGTTGAGAAAGAACATGTGTATTTGTCTTATGTCGATCCAATTTGGGAGTCATTTTTGGAGTGTCAGTGTTTAAATATTTGTATTAAATATTTTGAGTACTTTGACATTCCGATAATTGTTAAAAATCATGTTATCGTTTCCTCCCAATGTTTATATGTTCTTTTAGATGTGATATATTCTAACAAAATTAGATTAATTAAAATTGGGAGATTTGCCAAATTATATGCTTTTTCACCTCATTGATAAGGCTGCATGTATAAATAAGTCTAGCCAAAGACAATAAAGAAGTGCGCTTATTGCGAAGCAACCCAATTTTTGTAAGTTAGTGTATTATTATTATTGGTATCGTTATTATTATTAGGAAAAATAAATATTATATAATTTTAGTGTACTCCCTCAAGGTGATTTGATGAGTTTGTTAAGTGTTTCAGGACAGAGTTCATGTAGGTGAACCAAGGGAGTTGCTGGAATTAGTCAAAAAAAAAAAAAAAAAAAAAAATGTTGATGAACAGTGACAGCAGCGCGGGCGCGCCTCCAGCAGCGCGGGCGCGCTTGAAGTACTGTTCACAAAAAATAAATAAATTCTGGTCGACTCAGCTGTCTTGTTTTTGAGTTTCCCGGAGTTCCAGCGGTCGGATCGTCTTGAATTTTGGACAGCATCTTCCTGACTCTAGTATCTAAATTTTGAACGGTGGAGATCGGATTTGAAGGTCCAGAAGATCAGTTGAGTATGATCAGAACAGAGAACAGTGCACAAGCCAGTAGGGGAGTTCTCTATCCTTTCTTTTTAGTGTAGTTTTAATATTAATATATTGTTTATTTGTTCATTGAGGACAATGAACCATTCAAGTGTGGGGAGGTGTTCTCGTGAATAGTATTAATAAAATTATTGTATATGCCTCGTCTCAAAATTGTGTTAGCTGCATTAAAAGTAGAGCATATAGTTGTTTAATTCTACATACATAATTGTTGTGTAGTAGAGCATTGTGTATACGTTGCATTTGCATAATTCCATGAATGTGTGTGATACCAAGTTGATATCCTATGATGAGTTTATGTGCATAATGTCTTGGTTAGTAGTCTTGATCGTATGTGATGTTGTGCATGCTTAGAAGTTGTTTGTGCGGTAATTGTTTTGAGAACACTATTAAAATGCTCTAGAGACGTGACCTAGACTAGCTTAATTCTTGAGTCTTATCCATGAGTGAACGTAGAATCTTGCGTATTCCCTTTTGAGTTTAGAATGAGTAATGCTTAAGTGTGGGGAAGTTGAGGGAGTGTAAATGCCTTTCTAAAAAAAAAATAATAATAAGAAATTTTACAATAGGTATCATTGTCCTCTTTTGAGACCATTGGGTAGCAATGTTCTAACCATTGGTTACTGGAGAAAGACTTGACCTTTGTATGTAGCATATCATCGTCCTCCTTTGAGGTCATTGGGTAGCAATGTTCTAGCCATTGGTTACTGGAGAAAGACTTGATTTGCGAGCTAATAGAAAAAAAAAAGAGAAACAAAATAGAAAAAAATTGAGAGGCATGGAAACTCCTGACAACCCTAAGCGAGAGTTCATTCTAAGTAACGAAGTGTTTAAGCGTTATTCTGATTATTAGCTCATGGTTGAGACTCGATTGAGATTTGTTGGTGTTTGGTTTGTTTCACTAGAGAGCATGAAGAACACGCACTACGCACACCGTACTTGCAATGGAAAAGTAGCATGACTAATATGTGAGATGGGTGAAATCCTAGACTGTTGTATATTCTGAGGATTATATGTTAATAAGGTGGACACATGCATGATTGGAATCTTTGTATATTCATGTAGTTGCATTCATATTAGTTTGGCATGCTTGAGACTTGGTAGGAAAATATAAATTTTGTGGGTACATTCACTATAGGCCCTCACGAGACCTTACTCGTCCACTAGGGCTGCCTAGGGGTTTAAAGGGCTTGCTGCATATGCTAAATGCAACCGTGATCACCTACGGAAGTGGTACTATTTAGTTAGATCGTAGTTTTTTTTTTGTTTTTCTTTGCCCGAGGACGTGCAATACGCTAAGTGTGGGGATGTGATAAGCGTGAGCTTTATCGTAATTTGGTCCTTATATTTAAGTTATTTTGCACTGAATTGGATTTTTATTTAATAAATTATATTGTTTTATTGTAGGTATTAAGGAGATCCTATTTAATTTGAAGTGGAGCTTAAATTGCAATTTTTGGAGTGGATTAAAGCAATTTTCGGATTTTTGGGCTGGTTGCGCAGATTTTACTGTTTGGGCTCTATCTGGAGTTCTACAAGTCTGTTTTGGGCCCGTAAGCAGTCGTTGGAAAGCTTGGAAGAAGATCTTTAATTCTGAGTTGGGCTCATATTTTATTACTGCTCGGAGCGGTCCAGAATCAGGAGGGAACAGAAGCCAACGAAATTTCCATTATAGAAATCTAATTCTGATTGGGAAATCTCCTTGTAATTATTTTAGTTAATTAAAAATACTTTATATTAGATATATTAGAGACATATTATTCAGACCTAGTATTAGACAGAGACATACGTATATTGTAAGCAAATGAGGCTCAAGAACAAGAGAATTTTTCTTTTGTCTTTTCTCCTTAGTTTAATTGATTTCATATTCAGTTCTCGTAATTAGTTTATTATTGAATTCAGATTTCTTTCTTCTATGCTTTATATTGTTTTAATCATGTTATCACTTGAACCCATGATGATGAGAAGTCCAATTTTGGGCTAATCGTTATCATGGGGTTTTAATGGAGTTTTCCATGGATTCTAGTTATTAAATGTTTTTATGCCTTGGTGTGTGTTTGATATATTGTTAACCTAGTTTGGTTGCGCTTATTCGTTATGGGTGCGTCGCGAACATCCGTAATTGTTTGTTGAATCCTAGTGATTGCGAAAGTGGATCTAGGGTTTAGAACATACCATGCTAGCGTAGGTTTTTGCATGTATTAATTTGTGGTGTAATTCTATCCGTCTCGCACCGACTATGTGATTATTTGGATTCTTGATTGTAAACCATTATGTTTTCAATCTCTATAGACATATAGGGACTAAGCATATTTGGTGACTACTTGACTTCTATCAATTGTGGATGATCAGTAGGATGATATATGTACAACGAAAGTTGGCGTATGTCAGTTTAGTGCGTCTAATCAGTTATCATCGCTTGCACATGCTAGGCTAAGAGGCATAAGGTTCTAGATGAAGTGGTTAATGAAGTTGAAATCCCATGTTTGTTTATTTATAAGAAAATCGTTTAAGTCATTTTTCTAGTAAATTCTTAGTTAATAATAATCATTAGTATAATCAACCCAAATTTGTGATTGTTTTAGCAGTGGATAGAAATCGTAATCTGGTGTATAAGTGAACTAAACGAACAATTCTAGTCTCTGTGGGAACGAATCCTACTTATCTCTATATTACTTGTGACCACGTGCACTTGCGTGTTTTTGTGCACCCCTCGAGGTTTATATTTATCAAAAGATATATTCCCCGAAACTTGATTTGGTTTGGTGTGTTTGATTTCGTTATAGAACTGAAAGATTAATCCGCGAACGAAATTAAATTATTTGTGAGTATCGTATTCAACCCCCCCTTCTACGATACTTTGGACCTAACAATTGGTATCAAAGCTACTTGATTGATATACAAATCAGATCCGGTGAATGAGACCAAAATCAAACGTAGCGTGAAAATTCGAAGCAAATTTTTTAACTTTCAAATTTTTTCATTTAATTGGAATTTCTTGAATTTTAAACAATTTGAAATTTTCAGAAACCATGAGTGCTCCAAAGACAACCGCTGGTATTAAAGTTCCCCCGTTTACTAGAGATGATTTCGGTTTGTGGAAGATGAAGATGCTGTTATTTATCAAGGCATCTAATACGTTGTATATTGGCATATTAGAAAACGGACCGTTTGTACCAATGAAACCAGTTAGTGAATCTACAGCTCCTGATGGTAGCAGGATTCCTTCAGGCACCCAACCTAAGGAGATAAGTGAATTTACAGATTCTGACAAAGAACTAATTCGATTGGACACCGGTTTAATGTTGATATTGGCGGACTCCGCGGACAAGGAAATGAGCTATCAGTTGATGAACTGTACAAGCGGGAAACATATGTGGGATACCATTAACCTAATAATGGAAGGAACTGAAGACGTGCAGGAAAACAGATTGGACATTCTGACTTCTCAATATGAAGCGTTTAGGTCCCTGCCAAGAGAAAGTATAACTCAGGTCTTTGAGAAGTATACTAAGCTCCTCAATGAATTGGCAATGAAAGGAAAGACCTGTCCACTGAGAGAATCGAACATGAAGTTCATGATGACGCTGCCCCATCATGTAGAACACAAGTCATCATCCATTAGGGAAAGAATTGACTTCACAAAGATGTCACTAGAGATGATCTATGGCAAGTTGAAGACCTATGAGATGGAACAGGAACAAAGGGTGATAATCTACGGATCAGGGACAAGAGGCTGGATCACATGGAAAAGACTACCAACTCAAGATTGGAGAACATTGACCTGTCGCTAGCTTCTATAAATGAGTTTAATAAGCAGCTTATGGATTTCTTGGAGAATCAAGGTGACGGAGTACAGTCTATTTGGAGTATGCTAAAGAACCAACAATCTGGACAACCTGGTTCTTCATATCAGCAACCTGATCCTTCTAATTTCTTTTATGCTGAGGATGCTTTTATCGAGGATTCCTCAACTAAGGGGGAGAAAGTTGGAGAAGGGGTGAAGGATAAATGGGGAGTTTGGGAGACTGTTGAGGCTATTCCAATCAGACAGTACTGGATTGAGGAGCTTGTAGAGGAAGATAAGGAAAGTGAAGAGGAATTTGAGGTCATGCATGAGCAACCTATTCAAGAGGAGCATGAGCCATATTATCCAGAGCCAATAGAACATCCTATCTTGGATGATGATATGGAAGAAGCAAATTCTCTATCACCTGAAGAAGAAGCTGCCTTGGAAGCAATAAGAGCTCAGAGAGCTGCAATAGATGCCAGGCAAGCTGAGAAAGAGAAACAGCAAGCAATTCTGAGAAGCAAAAAGCTAAAGAGAATGAAGGTGTATAATGAAGTGAGGAAGAAGAAGATGATAGATCTGGCAAAGAAAGATGGTACTGAATGGGAAATGGCTTATAAAACCTTTTGCGGAGTTGAAGACGGATTAGAAGTCAACGACAATGCTGAGGTGGAAGTTATTATTCAGGACATCAGAAGTGCTAATCTTGAAGATCAGACTTACTTTAAAGCACTGAGAAGCTCTATAATCTGTCTGAATGCTGGGGTTAAAGCAAATGGTGCCTGGAGCTTATTAATCAGTTTTCTGGAGAAAGGTACATTTGTGATTTCTACTAAGTTTTTAGAACAGAGGACATATACAGAATTGCAGGCTATACTCATCAAGATCCAAAGAACCACAAGGCTAAATGAACTGCTCCGTGAGCATGTTAAGGAGATCGTGATGAAAGTCAGTCCAGAGATTACTGAAGATCCTCCAATGGTTAGATTCATGACGAATGACTTGTTCAGAATCTGCTATTTGGCTGAGGACAAACTGAGGGACTACCCAAGCAACTATCTAATCTCAGTTGAGAAGTATCTTAGATCCACTGGATTCTCATCAACGGAGAAGGACAAAGCAGCAGACACTCTTAGAAGATTTCTAATGGAGAATGTTCCTTACTATAGGAAAAGAGTGGAAAGAGGATTGGAAGTGCATACCAGACTGCCAAACATGCCAAAGCTGAACAAGAAAGATGTTAACATTGCATGGTTATGGGCTGGAGTGGGTCAAGAGGTTGAATATATTGGAAGACACATCCAAGGAGCAATCCTTAAACCTGGAGAACCACTGCACTATCTATCAGTGATTGATTATCAAGCTGCTAACTCCGATCCAATGATTGAAGAAGGTGAGATTGGAATGGACTGAATGTTGAAGCAAAGAACAAGAGAACTATCAGCTCAGACTAGACGAGCAACTTCATTGTATAAAGTTTAATTGTTTTTTGATTTATGAAATCTGGAAATGTATATATATCTGATCCAGAATGCATTGATATTATTACGCTGTCTTACTTTAAGTAGTTTAATGTTTCCTTTGTTAGTTGAGTTATCCTCGAAGTATTTGCTTGTCGAACTCTATCCAATCAAATAGGGGGAGATTGTAAAGCATAATGTAACATAAGATGTAAAAGAGATAACTACAACTCAACAAAGGACAAGACAGACAATAGTATTAATAGAAGCACAGGAATCCAGAATCAGAGAAGAAAAGGTAAACTCAAAAAATCAAAATACGTTATGTATTCTTGAAGTCCGTAAACAGGTCACGGAAAGAAGTTCATGAAAATGTTCAAGCCTCAGTGACAGCAATAGAAACAAGACTTTGAAGACGACAGAAGTATGTGAATGATTTAGGGTTCAGTACCACGGGATTCCAGTGATGAAGCAACCAGAACGACAAGGGACGTATCAGCAGCATTATAATTGAAGTCATAAAATAAGAATTGATCAAGTGTTATTCATCTGTGAACCAGACCAGTTGCACTAGGTGACGGCACTGAAAAGATCAAGTTGTTTTATCGTCTCAGAAGAAATTGATACAGTCCAAAACTTAAACACCCAGGAGCTCAGGAGTAATTACTAAAGGACAAAAGACAAGAAAAAGTATTCGATAGTTTTTCTTTTGAAAAAATTATCGAATGGTGGTTGAAGTGATTCATTGAATAACCAAGTGAATTAATTTGGCATTCGATAGTTTTGATTTAAAAACTATCGAATGGCAAATTGATTTATTCCATTCGATGGTTTTTTAATCCATTCGATGGTTTTTCAATTCATGGAGCAGGTGAAAAGTTGTGCTTGTCTGACAGGTTGATGAAGATCCAACGGCCAAGAATATTCTATTCTAAATGGTTCGATGGTTTTCAATTTAAGTCTGCAGTTAATACAGAGTGAAGAATGTGTCTTCTTAAGTTAAGGATTTTAACACAGAGACATTACTGAGAGAGAGAAGAGCCGGAGAAAATTATCAGAGAAATTAATAGTGCTCAGAACTTGATCATTGTTTTGTATTTGTGTAACCTTAAACTCATTGACGCTAATCTACGGATTAGAAATTGTAGCACCCCTCGAGGTTTATATTTATAAAAAGATATATTCCCCGAAACTTGATTTGGTTTGGTGTGTTTGATTTCGTTATAGAACTGAAAGATTAATCCGCGAACGAAATTAAATTATTTGTGAGTATCGTATTCAACCCCCCCCTTCTACGATACTTTGGACCTAACACTTTCCATTATCAAGTTAATGGTATCCCACATGTGTTTCCCGCTTGTACAGTTCATCAACTGATAGCTCATTTCCTTGTCTGCGGAGTCCGCCAATATCAACATCAAACCAGTGTCCAATCGAATCAGTTCTTTGTCAGAATCTGTATACTCAGTAATATCCTTAGGTTGGGTGCCTGAAGGAATCCTTCTACCATCAGGAGCTGTAGATTCACTAACTGGTTTCATTGGTACAAAAGGTCCGTTCTCTAATATGCCAATATACAACGGATTAGATGCCTTGATAAATAACAGCATCTTCATCTTCCACAAACCGAAATCATCTCTAGTAAACGGGGGAACTTTAATACCAGCGGTTGTCTTTGGAGCACTCATGGTTTCTGAAAATTTCAAATTGTTTAAAATTCAAGAAATTCCAATGAAATGAAAAATTTTGAAAGTTAAAAAATTTGCTTCGAATTTTCACGCTACGTTTGATTTTGGTCTCATTCACCGGATCTGATTTGTACATCAATCAAGTAGCTCTGATACCAATTGTTAGGTCCAAAGTATCGTAGAAGGGGGGGGGGGTTGAATACGATACTCACAAATAATTTAATTTCGTTCGCGGATAATTCATTCAGTTATATAATGAAATCAAACACACCAAACCAAACCAAGATTCGGGGAATATATCTTTTTATAAATATAAACCTCGAGGGGGTGCTACAATTTCTAATCCGTAGATTAGCTTCAATGAGTTCTAGGTTATTCACAATCAATACAATGATAGAGTTCCAGCAAAATTAATGTTCTTAGTATTTTCTCTCTGGCTTTTCCTCTCTCTCTCTCTCTCTCCGTAATTGCTTCTGTAGTGAATGAACCTGACTAAAGAAGACACACTTCCTCTGTTGTAATTGTAGACTTTGATTTGAAAACCATCGAACCAAGTTTGAAGGATCAATACTGGCCGTCCAATTTCCATCAACCATTCAAACAAAACAAACTTTTCACCTGCTCCATATTTAAAAACCATCGAATGGTTTAAATCAATTTACCATTCGATAGTTTTTAATTCAAAACTATCGAGTGCCAAATTGATTTACTTTGTTTTAAATTGAATTACCTTTAACACCATTCGATAGTTTTCTGAAATGAAAAACTATCGAATTCTTTTTCTTGTCTTTTGTCCTTTAGTAATTACTCCTGAGCTCCTGGGTGTTTTAGTTTTAGACTGTATCAATATCTTCTGAGACGATAAAACAACTTGATCTTTGTAGTGCCGTCAACTAGTGCAACTGGTCTGGTTCACAGATGAATAACACTTGATCAATTCTTCTTCTACGTCTTCAATTCAATGCTGCTGATAAGTCCTTTGTCGTTCTGGTTGCTTCGATTAAATCACTGGAATCCCGTGGTACTTAACCCTAAATAATTCACATACTTCTGTCGTCTTGAAAGTCTTGTTTCTTTTGCTGTCACTGAGGCTTGAACATTTTCATGAACTTCTTTCCGTGACCTGTTTACGGACTTCAAGAATACATAACGTATTTTGATTCTTTGAGTTTACCTTTTCTTCTTTGATTCTGGATTCCTGTGCTTCTGTTAATATTATTGTCTGTCTTATCCCCCTTAGTTGAGGAATCCTCGATAAAAGCATCCTCAACATAAAAGGCAGCAGAAAGATCAGGTTCCTGATTGGAAAGACCAGGTTGTCCAGTTTGTTGGTTCTTCAGCATAGTCCAGATTGACTGTACTCCGTCACCTTGATTTTCCATGAAATCCAATAGCTCTTTATTCATCTCATGCATAGAAGCCAGCTTCAGGTCAATGTCATCCAATCTGGAGTTGGTAGTCTTCTCAATCTTGTCCAGTCTCTGGTTCAGCTTAGACTCCACTCGAGAAAGGGTGTTCATTGCATCTTTTACCCTAGTTTGACCATCCCGGATAACCAGAACGTCTTCTTTCAAAGCTTCTTGTCCTTGTTGCAGAGCATCAACTTCATTCATGAATCCATCTTTAAGCTCTTTGACGTCCGTCCTCAACTCGATCAGTTCCTCCAATGCTTCCTTCTTTAAGGAGTCCACTGCCTGCTTCGTACCTGTTATAGTGCCAGATGCACTGCCAATGACCCTGAATGTTCTTCTGGAATCAGCTGCAGCCAAGTCAACCTTCTCTTGAATAGACTTTAAAGAAGCATTGGCTTGACTAGAGGAGATCCCTTGGTCAAAGGAAGGTCGCAGTGGAACCTTGAATAGTGGATTTCCTTCTTTGTCACGAACTGTCATCTCCTTGAGGGTAGATTGAACTTGTAACTCTCTTTCTGTCGGTAATAGCAAATCATCAATATTTGGAAGGGTTAGGGTGTCACTCCTCACGTTTGGCTCTGGGTGTACACTCAACATTTCTGTCGGTGTTTCACTCATTTTTCCTTTCCCACTCAGGCCAGGTGTAAGTGTTTTTGTTTCACTCAATCCCTTTTTGCTCAATGTACCTGCAGAATAAAACACCGTAGCCATCCTTAAGGAGGTCACCGGTGGTGCAATGGGGCTTCGCAAGTCCCCGTCCTTGGTTAAACCAAGTTGCTGATCATCCGTAGATGATATATCCTTTGAAGGATCTAGAGTTTGAATCTCCAGGGGGTTAGAAACAGGCTCTATTAACAGCAAAGATCCCGAATCTTCCCCAATAGTCTGTGAAGACTTTACCTCAGTTAACTCCTCAATTGAAATTGATTCATTGTCACCGAGTTGCCGATCTGCACCTACGTTAGACCCTTTACCCGCAGGATCCAGATATGTTCCATCTGGGAGGTAGACAATGACCCTTTAGATTGTGCATTTAGGTCAAAGCCTTCTCTCGACGTCTGTGAAGACCCTTGGTTCTTAGAACCTTTAACCAGTGAACCTGACCGTAATATGGTCGGAACACCAGTTGCTTCCGTCAATTCTTCCTTGATTGAGCTATGGGTTCAGATATAGATTTAGTTAATGTAGCCCAATCAGCATCAGAAAAATCAATAAAAGGCGCTTTGGAAGTTTGAAATAAAGTATCAACAGTTGCCTCAGTTTCTATTCTTCTCCTTTTAGAGGAAGGCAGAGCTGTTGTTGAAGGGTGTATCTCCTTATGTGGTGCTGCTAAGGCACTATCTCCCTCTACACTCAAGGATGTTTGTTTACTGGGTATAGGAGGGGAAGGAGGTGCGTTTATTGTTTCATTTAGCTCTTCCAAAGGCTCTTCGACCTTGGTTAGAGGTTGTGGGTTTGCAACCTCCTGGTCAGGAATGGCCACTGAGGGCTCTGGATCGACATCCATTGGTTCAGGTGCCATTTCAGGTTGAGGTGGAGGAATATTACCTTCAATTACCTGTTCCCCTGGGGGCAGAAGTGGTAGGGGCACCGTTCTTAGATAGTCTGTGAGAACAGTGGGTACCCCTGGAAGATAGTTGTTCTTCCTTATGAGAGCGGTTATTGCATTGCTCTTCATTCTCATACACTCCTGAGTGGCTTCACCTTCAAATATCTCCCGTTCATTATCTGTTAAGACATCATTGAGAATGAGCTGTAGGAACCTAGGATAGAAACAAAGCACATCGTCCATGCCTGTTCTTTCATCCAGTGGTCCCATGCATAGAATTACTTGATCAATCAGTAACTTTCCTATGTTTATATGCCTATTGTTAGCAATGGCAAACCCTATCTCTTGAAGGAATAAGGGAATACCATGCAGATTTGTAAGCTTAGCAGTAAACACATGGATAAGTGTATGAAAGAAAAAGTTCTATGGCTTTGTCAAATAATGCTTCAGAAACTCTCCCACAAAGAAGTTAGGTTGTTGACTTCTTATGAGAGTGAAGAAAGCATGTATCTCCTCAGTTGTGGGATCCGGAACATGGTTTTCTGTTGGAAAACGAAGTATTCTGTTAAAGTCATATTCCGTCACCCTTATTGTTCTGCCCCCTGGCAAAACAAAACTGAAGGACCCTACGTTATTCTCAGTTGTATCCGTGGCGGTTGTGTACAACGTAGTCAATTGATCGATGCAAAGGACCACGGGAGTACTCACAGCAAATGCCACTAATGAACGTGTGTTCAAAAACTCTGCCCATGCACGAAACTGTAAGTTCGTTATGGATTGCAAGTTCTGAAACGAGACATGATTAGTTTTAGTAACAATAAATTCTCCAGCCATTATTTTTCAAATACCCAGAAAATTCAATTTTAAACCAAAACTAATTTACCAATGAAATTTAATTAATTATCACTAATTAATCAAACTTTAACTAAATTAACCCCTTTACTTTTAAAAAGACACAAACTCGAACCAAACACAACTTAAATTAGAACCCTAAATTGTTAACTTCAAATATTCACTTTAATCCAAAGAAATCAATTGATAAACAAATAATTTCTAAAGAGTAACACTGTTAACAGTTCTATAAGGTTCAAGGATTCAAGTTCGATGGTTTTCTTCCTTGATATGTTTCAAAAACTCAAAAAGAAACAAACTTCACGGTTAAAATCAATTAACAATGGAATAACAGTAACTTTTTCAAGTTTTCATCTGAGATTTTGAAGAAAATATCGATGGAGACGTTCTTGTTTGTGTATGTAACTTTGTAAGTATAAAATGCTTTTCTTAGATCTGTGAATAGAAGAAAAAAAACGTCTAAGGGGCTCTTTTATACCATTTTTACACTGACAGGGGTATTTTAGTAAACACAGTGTTCGATAGATTTTTAATTAACCTTCGATATGTTTTCTAGGGGGGTAATAAAGTCATTAATCCTTCGATAGTGTTTGAAAAACTATCGAAGGTGTTTTTCTATTAAAACTCAAAAACTATCGAACTGTTTTTAGAAAAGCTATCGAGAATTTAAATATAAAAAGTAATTAAATTCACTTCGATGCTTTTTCTACTGATTTTCAAAATCTATCAAAAATTTAAATATTGAATTAGGTAAATTCCTTCGATATATTTGAAAATTATTCTCAAAAACTATCGAAAGGTGTTTTCGATGGTTTTTCTTTTCCTATTTAAAAACTATCGAATTGATGCTCGATGGTTTTTATTTAGTACTTAGAAAAACTATCAAATTTTCTAAATTCGATGGTTTTTGCTTCTGTTCAATTTTTAAAACCTGTTCATGCTTCAAAAATCAAACTTTTTTATTTCCTGTCAAGTTTTATTTTGAATAAACTTTTTCAAATTTACCAAAATCAATTGTTAACAGAAAATTCACAATTTTCTCAGAATAAAATCAACTAAATATCATCAAATGATATTAATCAATTAAAATCCAATAAATTATGCTGCATTAATCCACAATGTCAAAAACAAAGTAAATTAATTCAAATTAAATAGATGCTTTAATATTTAGAACAAATATTAGCACCTAAATAATTTTTTGAATTAATAACCAATTAAATGCCAGAAGATATATCATCCATAATTATGACATAAAATTAGTACAATAATCCTAACTACGAGAATTGCTCCAGAAAATAAATTCACGAGT
Organism: Heracleum sosnowskyi; assembly: GCA_030848705.1. Classification (NCBI taxonomy): domain Eukaryota; kingdom Viridiplantae; phylum Streptophyta; class Magnoliopsida; order Apiales; family Apiaceae; genus Heracleum; species Heracleum sosnowskyi. The sequence continues at coordinate 51,671,794 of CM061244.1, forward strand.
CCTAAGGATATGGAAATTCTTAAACTCATGTATTCACTAGGACTATCTGCAGTTACTAACTTCTAATCAAAATCAATTAGAAAGATTTAACATCCCAAGTTCACCAACCAGCTTAGAAAAAGTGAATTCATCAAGCGGTTTAGTAAAGATGTCTGCAATTTGATCCTCTGCGGGTACAAAATGTAACTCCACAGTTCCATTCATGACATGCTCTCGGATAAAATGATACCTGATATCGATGTGCTTCGTCCTCGAGTGTTGCACTGGGTTGTTTGAGATTGCTATGACACTTGTGTTGTCGCAAAATATTGGAATCTTTGTCAACAAAAGCCCATAGTCACGGAGTTGGTTTCTCATCCACAAGATCTGAGCACAATAGCTTCCAGCAGCAATGTATTCAGCCTCAGCTGTTGATGTGGAAACTGAATGTTGCTTCTTGCTATACCAGGAAACTAATCTTCTTCCAAGAAACTGACAGCTTCCTGAAGTACTCTTCCGATCAATCTTACAACCTGCAAAATCAGAGTCTGTGTATCCAATAAGATCAAGTCCTGTATCTTTAGGGTACCAAATTCCAAGATTTGGGGTCCCCTTAAGATATCTAAATATTCGCTTAACAACTATTGGATGAGATTCTTTAGGATCAGACTGAAACCTAGCACACAAGCATGTTGCAAACATTATATCTGGTCTACTTGCAGTGAGATAAAGTAATGAGCCTATCATACCTCTGTAGCCTGTGATGTCAACCTTCTTACCAGTTTCATCCTTATCAAGCTTAGTGGCAGTTGGCATAGGATTCTTTGCTGTAGATGAGTCTTCCATTTGATACTTCTTCAGAAGATCTTTAATGTACTTGGACTGACAAATGAATATACCATCTTGTTTTTGATATACTTGCAGTCCAAGAAAGAATGACAATTCACCCATCATGCTCATTTCATAACGACTCTGCATTAACTTAGCAAATCTCTTGCATAGATCATCATTAGTAGAACCAAATATTATGTCATCAACATATACTTACACCAATATCAAATCATTTTTATTCTTTTTGACAAAGAGAGTTTTGTCTACAACACCTCTTGTAAAATCATTTTCAAGTAAGAATTCAGAGAGAGTGTCATACCATGTCCTTGGAGCTTGTTTGAGTCCGTAGAGAGCTTTGAATAGAAAGTACACAAAGTCTGCCAGTTTTGAATCCTCAAAACCTGGAGGTTGTTCCACATACACTTCTTCTTCTAACTCTCCGTTCAGAAAAGCACTCTTCACATCCATCTGATATACCTTGTAATTGGAATGTGTAGCAAATGCCAGAAACATTCTAATGGCCTCAAGTCTTGCTACTGGTGCATAGGTTTCATCATAATCAATTCCCTCTTCTTGAGAGTAACCTTTAGCAACCAGTCTGGCTTTGTTTCTCGTTACAATGCCATCTTCGTCCAACTTATTTCTGAATACCCATCTTGTCCCAATAACAGATTTTCCCTTAGGCCTGGGTACCAGCTTCCAAACTTTCTGCCTTTCAAACTGATTGAGTTCCTCTTGCATAGCAATCACCCAATCTGGATCATCTAGAGCATCTTCAACTTTCTTAGGTTCTGTTTCTGAAAGAAACCCAGAATAGTGACATTCATTTTGTGATGTTCTCCTAGTTCTCACTCCTGTGTCCGGATCACCAATGATCAAGTGAAAGGGATGATCTCTATTCCATACCCTTTGTCTTGGCAGATGCGATCTTGATGATTCTCCTTGTTCTAGATGTTGTGGAGTATGACTAGTTGATCCTTCTCCTGCTCCCCCTGAGTTGTTGACGGCTTGATCTGATGATTCTATATACTGACTAGTGGATCCTGTAGAATTTTGAGGATCTCCACTTTGGTCACCACTTTGTCCAGAATCATTATCATTATGATTATTATTAATAACTGTAACAACTTCAGGTAATTCTTCATTGTCAGAGAGATCTCCTGATAGATTTTCAAATACCAAGGATTCAGAGTTCTCTCCAGTTTGCAGGCCTGGTCTTTTGGTGTCGTCAAATGTTACATTAAAGATTTCCAACACCTTCTTATCTTCAATCACATATACCCTGAAAGCCTTAAATTCCAGAGAATAGCCCAGAAAAATGCCTTCATCTGCTTCGACATCAAACTTTCCAAGATGTTCTCCATCTTTAAGTACAAAGCACTTTGCACCAAACACATGAAAGTACTTCAATGTTGGTTTCTTGTTGGCCATTAACTCATACAGAGTCTTTTCATGATCTTTGTTGATCAGGGTTCGACTCTGAGTGTAGCAAGCTGTATTCACTGCTTCAGCCCAAAAGTAAGTGGGAAGTTTTGATTCACTCAACATGGTCCTTGCTGCTTCAACCAAGGTCCTGTTCTTCCTTTCCACTACTCCATTCTGTTGAGGAGTTCTTTGTGCTGAAAACTGTCTTGATATTCCTTTCTCTGAGCAGAAATCATTAAGAACTGCATTCTTGAATTCAGTTCCATTGTCTGATCTGATTGTCCGCACAGGTAGCTTAGCTTCCACTTCTATCTTCTTGATGTGATCAATGATTAGTTGTGTTGCTTCATCCTTTGATTGTATGAACAACACCCACGTGTACTTGGAGTAGTCATCCACCATCACCAATGCATATCTATTTCTTGAAAGTGACATAACATTGACTGGATCAAATAAATCCATATGAATCAGCTGTAATGGTTCAGTAATGCTTGTCATTCCTTTGCTTCCATGTGATGCTTTCTTCGACTTCCCCTTTTCACATGCTTCACATAGTCCCTCCTGATTGAATTCCATCAGGGGCAACCCTCTCACTAACTCTCTCTTTACCAAAGAGTTCATAGTTTTGAAGTTCAGATGTTAGAGCTTCTTGTTCCATAGCCAACTTTGTTCTGAAGATGCCTTTGCATAGAAACATGTAACTTCTCCTTCACTGGTAGAACTTAAGTCAGCTATAAACAAATTTCCTTTTCTCACTCCCAGTAGAGTAAGCTTCTCATCCTTCCTGTTGGTGATCAAGCACTTGTCCTTTCTGAAATCTACATTGTAGCCTTTATCACAGAACTGACTGATACTTAGAAGATTGTGCTTTAATCCTTCAACAAGAGAGATGTTTTCAATGATGACATTTCCAGCTTTCAATTTACCATATCCCGTAGTGAATCCTTTGCTGTCATCTCCAAAGGTTACAATCGGGCCGGTCTTCTTAACCACCTCTGTAAGCAGGGACTCTTCACCTGTCATGTGTCTAGAACAACCACTATCCAGAATCCACACAACCTTAGAGCTTTTAACCTTACCCTGCAATCACAGATTGATTAAACGGACTTTGGTACCCAAAATTGTTTGGGTCCTGAAGGTTTAGATAATTTAACAGGAGTAACATTCAATTTTGTCTTACCCTGTTTGATATTCATAGTATCTGTGGATTTAACATTAACAGTGCTTTTGCTACTATCATTCATCAACTTAAAATAAGCATGCATGATGTTGTACTTACATAGCAAACACTTTTTCTTTCCACAGGGTTCATGAAGATTAGGCATGTCAGACATGTTATGCATTTCAGAAGTATTAGCAGTTTCTACTTTAACCTTTTTACATGCATGTGTAAGGTGTCCAGCAGAATTACAAATAGCGCACAACTTCCTAGATGCAATGGGAGAATATGGAACCATTTCCTGATTAACAATCTTCTTCTTCCCATTCCTGTTCTTTTTAGCATTACTAACTAAGTCACCTACTTCAGTTTCAGGTAAATCAGGTTCAGGTAATTCAGTTTTTACTGATTTCCTAGGTAACTTAGTCTTTACCTCTTTTTCCTTCAACAAATCCTCCTCAAGCAATTATTGTCTTATGAAAAGGTCATCCTCATGAAAGAGAGGTGGAAAAGGCTTGACAAAAACTGGACAATCAACTTTCTTAAGAACATGTGGAGTATTCCTGATAAGCGTGAGCTTTATCGTAATTTGGTCCTTATATTTAAGTTATTTTGCACTGAATTGGATTTTTATTTAATAAATTATATTGTTTTATTGTAGGTATTAAGGAGATCCTATTTAATTTGAAGTGGAGCTTAAATTGCAATTTTTGGAGTGGATTAAAGCAATTTTCGGATTTTTGGGCTGGTTGCGCAGATTTTACTGTTTGGGCTCTATCTGGAGTTCTACAAGTCTGTTTTGGGCCCGTAAGCAGTCGTTGGAAAGCTTGGAAGAAGATCTTTAATTCTGAGTTGGGCTCATATTTTATTACTGCTCGGAGCGGTCCAGAATCAGGAGGGAACAGAAGCCAACGAAATTTCCATTATAGAAATCTAATTCTGATTGGGAAATCTCCTTGTAATTATTTTAGTTAATTAAAAATACTTTATATTAGATATATTAGAGACATATTATTCAGACCTAGTATTAGACAGAGACATACGTATATTGTAAGCAAAGGAGGCTCAAGAACAAGAGAAGTTTTCTTTTGTCTTTTCTCCTTAGTTTAATTGATTTCATATTCAGTTCTCGTAATTAGTTTATTATTGAATTCAGATTTCTTTCTTCTATGCTTTATATTGTTTTAATCATGTTATCACTTGAACCCATGATGATGAGAAGTCCAATTTTGGGCTAATCGTTATCATGGGGTTTTAATGGAGTTTTCCATGGATTCTAGTTATTAAATGTTTTTATGCCTTGGTGTGTGTTTGATATATTGTTAACCTAGTTTGGTTGCGCTTATTCGTTATGGGTGCGTCGCGAACATCCGTAATTGTTTGTTGAATCCTAGTGATTGCGAAAGTGGATCTAGGGTTTAGAACATACCATGCTAGCGTAGGTTTTTGCATGTATTAATTTGTGGTGTAATTCTATCCGTCTCGCACCGACTATGTGATTATTTGGATTCTTGATTGTAAACCATTATGTTTTCAATCTCTATAGACATATAGGGACTAAGCATATTTGGTGACTACTTGACTTCTATCAATTGTGGATGATCAGTAGGATGATATATGTACAACGAAAGTTGGCGTATGTCAGTTTAGTGCGTCTAATCAGTTATCATCGCTTGCACATGCTAGGCTAAGAGGCATAAGGTTCTAGATGAAGTGGTTAATGAAGTTGAAATCCCATGTTTGTTTATTTATAAGAAAATTGTTTAAGTCATTTTTCTAGTAAATTCTTAGTTAATAATAATCATTAGTATAATCAACCCAAATTTGTGATTGTTTTAGCAGTGGATAGAAATCGTAATCTGGTGTATAAGTGAACTAAACGAACAATTCTAGTCTCTGTGGGAACGAATCCTACTTATCTCTATATTACTTGTGACCACGTGCACTTGCGTGTTTTTGTGCGAACAAGTTTTTGGCGCCGCTTCCGGGGACTCGGTTATTGTTTTGTTTAGTTTATGTACTTGTCATCAGTGGTCGTTAAAGTTCACTGACTCGGACACTTCTTTTCTTATCCCTTTTCTTTTTCTAGTTTATTTGGTTCTTTTGTATTAAGTGTTGAGTTTTCGCAGGATTGACAAGGACAACTTGAGCTTTCATCCAGATATGTATCCTAACTCTTATCCTGATTCATCTGATTTGTTACAACGTTACCCATACTTGCATCAAGTCAAAAATTGTAATTCTCGTAAGCTTGACTACGTAATACACAATGAGTCATCATTACCCGAGGGGTCAATAGGTTGGTATGTCCTTCATGAATTGAAATATGGCGTGTCATATGAAGAAGAGTCATTGGGTTTACATTCTAGTTCAAAAAGGAATGGATATGATGATTATGAAATTCCGGCTTGTATATGTCCCTCTGCTTTTCAGGAAAATATTTTAATAACTGAAGGTTCTGATGCCAATAATGAATTTGATGTGTTAGATGACCCCTCTCCTTTATTGTATGATGTAGAAGAGGAATGTGTTATAATAGATCAAGACTTTGATGCTGATGTTGTGGGATTAAAATTAATCGATAATGTAGCACCGAAATTTGAGGAATTTGACTTAAATAAGGTTGAGAAAGAACATGTGTATTTGTCTTATGTCGATCCAATTTGGGAGTCATTTTTGGAGTGTCAGTGTTTAAATATTTGTATTAAATATTTTGAGTACTTTGACATTCCGATAATTGTTAAAAATCATGTTATCGTTTCCTCCCAATGTTTATATGTTCTTTTAGATGTGATATATTCTAACAAAATTAGATTAATTAAAATTGGGAGATTTGCCAAATTATATGCTTTTTCACCTCATTGATAAGGCTGCATGTATAAATAAGTCTAGCCAAAGACAATAAAGAAGTGCGCTTATTGCGAAGCAACCCAATTTTTGTAAGTTAGTGTATTATTATTATTGGTATCGTTATTATTATTAGGAAAAATAAATATTATATAATTTTAGTGTACTCCCTCAAGGTGATTTGATGAGTTTGTTAAGTGTTTCAGGACAGAGTTCATGTAGGTGAACCAAGGGAGTTGCTGGAATTAGTCAAAAAAAAAAAAAAAAAAAAAAAATGTTGATGAACAGTGACAGCAGCGCGGGCGCGCCTCCAGCAGCGCGGGCGCGCTTGAAGTACTGTTCACAAAAAATAAATAAATTCTGGTCGACTCAGCTGTCTTGTTTTTGAGTTTCCCGGAGTTCCAGCGGTCGGATCGTCTTGAATTTTGGACAGCATCTTCCTGACTCTAGTATCTAAATTTTGAACGGTGGAGATCGGATTTGAAGGTCCAGAAGATCAGTTGAGTATGATCAGAACAGAGAACAGTGCACAAGCCAGTAGGGGAGTTCTCTATCCTTTCTTTTTAGTGTAGTTTTAATATTAATATATTGTTTATTTGTTCATTGAGGACAATGAACCATTCAAGTGTGGGGAGGTGTTCTCGTGAATAGTATTAATAAAATTATTGTATATGCCTCGTCTCAAAATTGTGTTAGCTGCATTAAAAGTAGAGCATATAGTTGTTTAATTCTACATACATAATTGTTGTGTAGTAGAGCATTGTGTATACGTTGCATTTGCATAATTCCATGAATGTGTGTGATACCAAGTTGATATCCTATGATGAGTTTATGTGCATAATGTCTTGGTTAGTAGTCTTGATCGTATGTGATGTTGTGCATGCTTAGAAGTTGTTTGTGCGGTAATTGTTTTGAGAACACTATTAAAATGCTCTAGAGACGTGACCTAGACTAGCTTAATTCTTGAGTCTTATCCATGAGTGAACGTAGAATCTTGCGTATTCCCTTTTGAGTTTAGAATGAGTAATGCTTAAGTGTGGGGAAGTTGAGGGAGTGTAAATGCCTTTCTAAAAAAAAAATAATAATAAGAAATTTTACAATAGGTATCATTGTCCTCTTTTGAGACCATTGGGTAGCAATGTTCTAACCATTGGTTACTGGAGAAAGACTTGACCTTTGTATGTAGCATATCATCGTCCTCCTTTGAGGTCATTGGGTAGCAATGTTCTAGCCATTGGTTACTGGAGAAAGACTTGATTTGCGAGCTAATAGGAAAAAAAAAGAGAAACAAAATAGAAAAAAATTGAGAGGCATGGAAACTCCTGACAACCCTAAGCGAGAGTTCATTCTAAGTAACGAAGTGTTTAAGCGTTATTCTGATTATTAGCTCATGGTTGAGACTCGATTGAGATTTGTTGGTGTTTGGTTTGTTTCACTAGAGAGCATGAAGAACACGCACTACGCACACCGTACTTGCAATGGAAAAGTAGCATGACTAATATGTGAGATGGGTGAAATCCTAGACTGTTGTATATTCTGAGGATTATATGTTAATAAGGTGGACACATGCATGATTGGAATCTTTGTATATTCATGTAGTTGCATTCATATTAGTTTGGCATGCTTGAGACTTGGTAGGAAAATATAAATTTTGTGGGTACATTCACTATAGGCCCTCACGAGACCTTACTCGTCCACTAGGGCTGCCTAGGGGTTTAAAGGGCTTGCTGCATATGCTAAATGCAACCGTGATCACCTACGGAAGTGGTACTATTTAGTTAGATGGTAGTTTTTTTTTTGTTTTTCTTTGCCCGAGGACGTGCAATACGCTAAGTGTGGGGATGTGATAAGCGTGAGCTTTATCGTAATTTGGTCCTTATATTTAAGTTATTTTGCACTGAATTGGATTTTTATTTAATAAATTATATTGTTTTATTGTAGGTATTAAGGAGATCCTATTTAATTTGAAGTGGAGCTTAAATTGCAATTTTTGGAGTGGATTAAAGCAATTTTCGGATTTTTGGGCTGGTTGCGCAGATTTTACTGTTTGGGCTCTATCTGGAGTTCTACAAGTCTGTTTTGGGCCCGTAAGCAGTCGTTGGAAAGCTTGGAAGAAGATCTTTAATTCTGAGTTGGGCTCATATTTTATTACTGCTCGGAGCGGTCCAGAATCAGGAGGGAACAGAAGCCAACGAAATTTCCATTATAGAAATCTAATTCTGATTGGGAAATCTCCTTGTAATTATTTTAGTTAATTAAAAATACTTTATATTAGATATATTAGAGACATATTATTCAGACCTAGTATTAGACAGAGACATACGTATATTGTAAGCAAATGAGGCTCAAGAACAAGAGAATTTTTCTTTTGTCTTTTCTCCTTAGTTTAATTGATTTCATATTCAGTTCTCGTAATTAGTTTATTATTGAATTCAGATTTCTTTCTTCTATGCTTTATATTGTTTTAATCATGTTATCACTTGAACCCATGATGATGAGAAGTCCAATTTTGGGCTAATCGTTATCATGGGGTTTTAATGGAGTTTTCCATGGATTCTAGTTATTAAATGTTTTTATGCCTTGGTGTGTGTTTGATATATTGTTAACCTAGTTTGGTTGCGCTTATTCGTTATGGGTGCGTCGCGAACATCCGTAATTGTTTGTTGAATCCTAGTGATTGCGAAAGTGGATCTAGGGTTTAGAACATACCATGCTAGCGTAGGTTTTTGCATGTATTAATTTGTGGTGTAATTCTATCCGTCTCGCACCGACTATGTGATTATTTGGATTCTTGATTGTAAACCATTATGTTTTCAATCTCTATAGACATATAGGGACTAAGCATATTTGGTGACTACTTGACTTCTATCAATTGTGGATGATCAGTAGGATGATATATGTACAACGAAAGTTGGCGTATGTCAGTTTAGTGCGTCTAATCAGTTATCATCGCTTGCACATGCTAGGCTAAGAGGCATAAGGTTCTAGATGAAGTGGTTAATGAAGTTGAAATCCCATGTTTGTTTATTTATAAGAAAATCGTTTAAGTCATTTTTCTAGTAAATTCTTAGTTAATAATAATCATTAGTATAATCAACCCAAATTTGTGATTGTTTTAGCAGTGGATAGAAATCGTAATCTGGTGTATAAGTGAACTAAACGAACAATTCTAGTCTCTGTGGGAACGAATCCTACTTATCTCTATATTACTTGTGACCACGTGCACTTGCGTGTTTTTGTGCACCCCTCGAGGTTTATATTTATCAAAAGATATATTCCCCGAAACTTGATTTGGTTTGGTGTGTTTGATTTCGTTATAGAACTGAAAGATTAATCCGCGAACGAAATTAAATTATTTGTGAGTATCGTATTCAACCCCCCCTTCTACGATACTTTGGACCTAACAATTGGTATCAAAGCTACTTGATTGATATACAAATCAGATCCGGTGAATGAGACCAAAATCAAACGTAGCGTGAAAATTCGAAGCAAATTTTTTAACTTTCAAATTTTTTCATTTAATTGGAATTTCTTGAATTTTAAACAATTTGAAATTTTCAGAAACCATGAGTGCTCCAAAGACAACCGCTGGTATTAAAGTTCCCCCGTTTACTAGAGATGATTTCGGTTTGTGGAAGATGAAGATGCTGTTATTTATCAAGGCATCTAATACGTTGTATATTGGCATATTAGAAAACGGACCGTTTGTACCAATGAAACCAGTTAGTGAATCTACAGCTCCTGATGGTAGCAGGATTCCTTCAGGCACCCAACCTAAGGAGATAAGTGAATTTACAGATTCTGACAAAGAACTGATTCGATTGGACACCGGTTTAATGTTGATATTGGCGGACTCCGCGGACAAGGAAATGAGCTATCAGTTGATGAACTGTACAAGCGGGAAACATATGTGGGATACCATTAACCTAATAATGGAAGGAACTGAAGACGTGCAGGAAAACAGATTGGACATTCTGACTTCTCAATATGAAGCGTTTAGGTCCCTGCCAAGAGAAAGTATAACTCAGGTCTTTGAGAAGTATACTAAGCTCCTCAATGAATTGGCAATGAAAGGAAAGACCTGTCCACTGAGAGAATCGAACATGAAGTTCATGATGACGCTGCCCCATCATGTAGAACACAAGTCATCATCCATTAGGGAAAGAATTGACTTCACAAAGATGTCACTAGAGATGATCTATGGCAAGTTGAAGACCTATGAGATGGAACAGGAACAAAGGGTGATAATCTACGGATCAGGGACAAGAGGCTGGATCACATGGAAAAGACTACCAACTCAAGATTGGAGAACATTGACCTGTCGCTAGCTTCTATAAATGAGTTTAATAAGCAGCTTATGGATTTCTTGGAGAATCAAGGTGACGGAGTACAGTCTATTTGGAGTATGCTAAAGAACCAACAATCTGGACAACCTGGTTCTTCATATCAGCAACCTGATCCTTCTAATTTCTTTTATGCTGAGGATGCTTTTATCGAGGATTCCTCAACTAAGGGGGAGAAAGTTGGAGAAGGGGTGAAGGATAAATGGGGAGTTTGGGAGACTGTTGAGGCTATTCCAATCAGACAGTACTGGATTGAGGAGCTTGTAGAGGAAGATAAGGAAAGTGAAGAGGAATTTGAGGTCATGCATGAGCAACCTATTCAAGAGGAGCATGAGCCATATTATCCAGAGCCAATAGAACATCCTATCTTGGATGATGATATGGAAGAAGCAAATTCTCTATCACCTGAAGAAGAAGCTGCCTTGGAAGCAATAAGAGCTCAGAGAGCTGCAATAGATGCCAGGCAAGCTGAGAAAGAGAAACAGCAAGCAATTCTGAGAAGCAAAAAGCTAAAGAGAATGAAGGTGTATAATGAAGTGAGGAAGAAGAAGATGATAGATCTGGCAAAGAAAGATGGTACTGAATGGGAAATGGCTTATAAAACCTTTTGCGGAGTTGAAGACGGATTAGAAGTCAACGACAATGCTGAGGTGGAAGTTATTATTCAGGACATCAGAAGTGCTAATCTTGAAGATCAGACTTACTTTAAAGCACTGAGAAGCTCTATAATCTGTCTGAATGCTGGGGTTAAAGCAAATGGTGCCTGGAGCTTATTAATCAGTTTTCTGGAGAAAGGTACATTTGTGATTTCTACTAAGTTTTTAGAACAGAGGACATATACAGAATTGCAGGCTATACTCATCAAGATCCAAAGAACCACAAGGCTAAATGAACTGCTCCGTGAGCATGTTAAGGAGATCGTGATGAAAGTCAGTCCAGAGATTACTGAAGATCCTCCAATGGTTAGATTCATGACGAATGACTTGTTCAGAATCTGCTATTTGGCTGAGGACAAACTGAGGGACTACCCAAGCAACTATCTAATCTCAGTTGAGAAGTATCTTAGATCCACTGGATTCTCATCAACGGAGAAGGACAAAGCAGCAGACACTCTTAGAAGATTTCTAATGGAGAATGTTCCTTACTATAGGAAAAGAGTGGAAAGAGGATTGGAAGTGCATACCAGACTGCCAAACATGCCAAAGCTGAACAAGAAAGATGTTAACATTGCATGGTTATGGGCTGGAGTGGGTCAAGAGGTTGAATATATTGGAAGACACATCCAAGGAGCAATCCTTAAACCTGGAGAACCACTGCACTATCTATCAGTGATTGATTATCAAGCTGCTAACTCCGATCCAATGATTGAAGAAGGTGAGATTGGAATGGACTGAATGTTGAAGCAAAGAACAAGAGAACTATCAGCTCAGACTAGACGAGCAACTTCATTGTATAAAGTTTAATTGTTTTTTGATTTATGAAATCTGGAAATGTATATATATCTGATCCAGAATGCATTGATATTATTACGCTGTCTTACTTTAAGTAGTTTAATGTTTCCTTTGTTAGTTGAGTTATCCTCGAAGTATTTGCTTGTCGAACTCTATCCAATCAAATAGGGGGAGATTGTAAAGCATAATGTAACATAAGATGTAAAAGAGATAACTACAACTCAACAAAGGACAAGACAGACAATAGTATTAATAGAAGCACAGGAATCCAGAATCAGAGAAGAAAAGGTAAACTCAAAAAATCAAAATACGTTATGTATTCTTGAAGTCCGTAAACAGGTCACGGAAAGAAGTTCATGAAAATGTTCAAGCCTCAGTGACAGCAATAGAAACAAGACTTTGAAGACGACAGAAGTATGTGAATGATTTAGGGTTCAGTACCACGGGATTCCAGTGATGAAGCAACCAGAACGACAAGGGACGTATCAGCAGCATTATAATTGAAGTCATAAAATAAGAATTGATCAAGTGTTATTCATCTGTGAACCAGACCAGTTGCACTAGGTGACGGCACTGAAAAGATCAAGTTGTTTTATCGTCTCAGAAGAAATTGATACAGTCCAAAACTTAAACACCCAGGAGCTCAGGAGTAATTACTAAAGGACAAAAGACAAGAAAAAGTATTCGATAGTTTTTCTTTTGAAAAAATTATCGAATGGTGGTTGAAGTGATTCATTGAATAACCAAGTGAATTAATTTGGCATTCGATAGTTTTGATTTAAAAACTATCGAATGGCAAATTGATTTATTCCATTCGATGGTTTTTTAATCCATTCGATGGTTTTTCAATTCATGGAGCAGGTGAAAAGTTGTGCTTGTCTGACAGGTTGATGAAGATCCAACGGCCAAGAATATTCTATTCTAAATGGTTCGATGGTTTTCAATTTAAGTCTGCAGTTAATACAGAGTGAAGAATGTGTCTTCTTAAGTTAAGGATTTTAACACAGAGACATTACTGAGAGAGAGAAGAGCCGGAGAAAATTATCAGAGAAATTAATAGTGCTCAGAACTTGATCATTGTTTTGTATTTGTGTAACCTTAAACTCATTGACGCTAATCTACGGATTAGAAATTGTAGCACCCCTCGAGGTTTATATTTATAAAAAGATATATTCCCCGAAACTTGATTTGGTTTGGTGTGTTTGATTTCGTTATAGAACTGAAAGATTAATCCGCGAACGAAATTAAATTATTTGTGAGTATCGTATTCAACCCCCCCCTTCTACGATACTTTGGACCTAACACTTTCCATTATCAAGTTAATGGTATCCCACATGTGTTTCCCGCTTGTACAGTTCATCAACTGATAGCTCATTTCCTTGTCTGCGGAGTCCGCCAATATCAACATCAAACCAGTGTCCAATCGAATCAGTTCTTTGTCAGAATCTGTATACTCAGTAATATCCTTAGGTTGGGTGCCTGAAGGAATCCTTCTACCATCAGGAGCTGTAGATTAACTAACTGGTTTCATTGGTACAAAAGGTCCGTTCTCTAATATGCCAATATACAACGGATTAGATGCCTTGATAAATAACAGCATCTTCATCTTCCACAAACCGAAATCATCTCTAGTAAACGGGGGAACTTTAATACCAGCGGTTGTCTTTGGAGCACTCATGGTTTCTGAAAATTTCAAATTGTTTAAAATTCAAGAAATTCCAATGAAATGAAAAATTTTGAAAGTTAAAAAATTTGCTTCGAATTTTCACGCTACGTTTGATTTTGGTCTCATTCACCGGATCTGATTTGTACATCAATCAAGTAGCTCTGATACCAATTGTTAGGTCCAAAGTATCGTAGAAGGGGGGGGGGTTGAATACGATACTCACAAATAATTTAATTTCGTTCGCGGATAATTCATTCAGTTCTATAATGAAATCAAACACACCAAACCAAACCAAGATTCGGGGAATATATCTTTTTATAAATATAAACCTCGAGGGGGTGCTACAATTTCTAATCCGTAGATTAGCTTCAATGAGTTCTAGGTTATTCACAATCAATACAATGATAGAGTTCCAGCAAAATTAATGTTCTTAGTATTTTCTCTCTGGCTTTTCCTCTCTCTCTCTCTCTCTCTCCGTAATTGCTTCTGTAGTGAATGAACCTGACTAAAGAAGACACACTTCCTCTGTTGTAATTGTAGACTTTGATTTGAAAACCATCGAACCAAGTTTGAAGGATCAATACTGGCCGTCCAATTTCCATCAACCATTCAAACAAAACAAACTTTTCACCTGCTCCATATTTAAAAACCATCGAATGGTTTAAATCAATTTACCATTCGATAGTTTTTAATTCAAAACTATCGAGTGCCAAATTGATTTACTTTGTTTTAAATTGAATTACCTTTAACACCATTCGATAGTTTTCTGAAATGAAAAACTATCGAATTCTTTTTCTTGTCTTTTGTCCTTTAGTAATTACTCCTGAGCTCCTGGGTGTTTTAGTTTTAGACTGTATCAATATCTTCTGAGACGATAAAACAACTTGATCTTTGTAGTGCCGTCAACTAGTGCAACTGGTCTGGTTCACAGATGAATAACACTTGATCAATTCTTCTTCTACGTCTTCAATTCAATGCTGCTGATAAGTCCTTTGTCGTTCTGGTTGCTTCGATTAAATCACTGGAATCCCGTGGTACTTAACCCTAAATAATTCACATACTTCTGTCGTCTTGAAAGTCTTGTTTCTTTTGCTGTCACTGAGGCTTGAACATTTTCATGAACTTCTTTCCGTGACCTGTTTACGGACTTCAAGAATACATAACGTATTTTGATTCTTTGAGTTTACCTTTTCTTCTTTGATTCTGGATTCCTGTGCTTCTGTTAATATTATTGTCTGTCTTGTCCTTTGTTGAGTTGTAGTTATCTCTTTTACATATTATGTTACATTATGCTTTACACCAAGTATATTAGAGCAAAAGATAAGGCAACATAATTTCAACCAAATTAACTGAATTCTAGGACAAAAGATAATTGAAATCAAGCAACATAACACTAAGCTCAAATATGTAATATGCAGAACAACATCGGTCAACTTTCCAAATGGAACAACTTCACCTGTAAATGTATATGATCGGCTACAGAATATGTTGCAAAACAAGGTAGGTATTACATATCTCGAATTACGATCAATAAACAATAATTGCATTTGTACACTCCTTAGTATAAAAGCTTAAAGAGATAAATGTAATGTTAGATATAATTGCTGATGATTGTTTATCAGTGTTTAAGCAACAGGTACTCATCAGAGTTTATACTGGAAGCCAGTCAGAGTTTGTTAAAGTCTGACGGGGTAAAGAGTTTATTAACTGTCGGTGCTGACTTGAATATTCTAGAAGCAATATATCTTGAAGATGGAAAGAAGCAAGATATATTGAGACAGTTAAGGAAACGGAACAGAAGACAGAAGCAATCCTATTTTGATATAATCTATATAGCTGATTTATAGGAATATCAATTAGAGATTGATTATGTAACTGTGTAATATATAAACACAGATAGGTTAACCCTAAAAGGGATGCGAACATAGAATTATTATTCTTGTAACCTAGCAGCTCTCTGTGATTCATTAACATCACTGAGAGAAGAGTTATTTATATAATTCAGTTTTTGATTCATAAACAGTGTTCTTAATTATTATTATCATACTTATCTTGATTATATATTGTGTATTTGGCCTAACAATTGGTATCAGAGCCAAGGCTGATTAATATATACAGTTTTACGATTCAAACACAAGTATAATCATGGCTGACAACTCTCAGGAAGGTACTAATGCAGGTTCTAATGCTCAGAAGGTTCAACCTACTTCTGTGAGTAGATATGAGAGAATAAGGGTTCCAATACTCAGACCAGTTGAATATCCAATTTGGAAGGTGAAGATGACCATGTTTCTGGAAGCCACAGATCCAGAATACCTTGACAGAATCATCAATGGTCCTCATATGCCAACTAAATTGTCTCCTGTTATTGGTGATGAAGAGCAGAAACTGATCCCAAAGGAAAAGAAGGATTTGACTCCTGAAGACATCTCATCAATTGCTAAGGATGCAAAGGTTAGACATCTTCTCCACAGTGCCTTAGATAATGTTATGTCTAACAGAGTAATTGGCTGCAAAACTGCCAAAGAGATATGGGATGCTTTAGAAGTCAGATGCCAAGGAACAGGTGCTATTAAGAAGAATAGGAGGACCATACTAACACAGGAGTATGAACACTTTGATTCAAGATCTGGTGAAACTTTAACTGAGACATATGACAGATTTTGTAAATTGTTGAATGATCTATCTCTAGTTGATAAAGAATATGATATTGAAGAGTCTAATCTCAAGTTTCTGTTATCTCTACCTGAAAAGTGGGATTTAAAGACAACCACAATAAGAGATAATTATGAGCTTGCTGATACAGATCTTGATGAAATCTATGGGTTGTTGAAAACTCATGAACTGGAGATAGAACAAAGAAATAGAAGATTAAGTAAGAAGACAAAATCTGTTGCTCTCAAAGTTGAAGAGAAGCCCGTCAAGAAGGAACTTTCAAGAAAGAAAGCCAAAGGAAAGGCTTTAGTCATCAAATCTGAAAGTGAGTCATCAAACTCTGATGATGGCTCAAATACTGATGATGAAGCTTCTGATTCCGAGGATGATGAAGAAGAGATGATGAAGATGGCTGCTTTAATGGTGAAGACTTTCAAGAAGATGGGATTCAAGAACTTCAAGAAAGGAAAGAGATTCTCAAGGAAAGATTCAAATTCTGATAAGAGAAATTTCAGAAAGTCTGAGGGAAAATATACCAAGTCTGGAAAGAAAGACAAGTCAGAGATCCAGTGCTACAAGTGTAAAGAGATGGGTCATTATGCTCCAGAGTGCAAGAAAGGAAAATCTGAGAAAGCACTCATCACTAAAGGCAAGGACTGGGCAGACACTTCAGACTCAGATGAGGGAGTCAATTATGCTCTTATGGCTACTGTTAAAGATGAAGCTGAATCATCTGAAAACAAGGGTATAAAAGAGAGCACACTTATCTTGGACAGTGGATGCTCAGGACATATGACTGGAAATAAAGCCCTGCTATCAGACTTTGAGGAGAAGGCTGGCCCAAAAGTTTCCTATGGAGATGGCAACATAGGACGTACTCTGGGATATGGCAATATCAATTTTGGAAGTGTCATCATCAAAAATGTAGCTCTAGTCTCAGGACTCAAGCATGATCTGCTTTCTGTGAGTCAAATCTGTGACAGAGGATACCATGTAGATTTTCATTCTGAACATTGTGAATTGATCAGCAAATCTATAGGAAAAGTTGTTCTAGTTGGACACAGGCACAATAACATCTATGAAGCAAGTTTGGTAACAAACTCTGAAGGAAAAACTGTGTGTCTATCTGCAAGAATGTCAAATGAAGAGAGTTGGAAATGGCATAAGAAGCTCTCTCATCTAAACTTGAACAACATCAATGAACTTATTCGAAAAGATCTTGTAAGGGGACTTCCAAAGTCAATACTAAGCTTAGATGGTCTGTGTGATTCTTGTCAAAAGGCCAAGCAAAGGAAGTCATCTTTCAAGACAAAATCTGAATCTTCAGTTATGGATCCTTATCATCTTCTACATGTTGATCTTTTTGGTCCAGTAAATATAATGTCATTGGGCAGAAAGAAGTATGCTTTAGTCATTGTTGATGAGTACACAAGGTATACATGGGTGTATTTCTTAGCAAAGAAAGATGAAACTGCCTCAATTCTAATTGAACATGTAAAGCTACTGGAAAAAGGATCAGATTTTAAAGTGAAAATTATAAGAAGTGATAATGGAACTGAATTCATAAATTCAGTAATGGAAGCTTTCTGCAAGGAAAGAGGAGTGAAGCAAGAATTTTCTGCACCTGGAACTCCACAGCAAAATGGTGTAGTTGAAAGGAAGAACAGAACTCTAATCGAAGCTGCCAGAACAATGCTTGATGAAGCAAAGTTGCCAACTTATTTCTGGGCAGAAGCTGTTCAAACTGCTTGTTTTACTCAGAATGCTACACTGATCAACAAGCATGGAAAAACACCATATGAGATGGTGAAGAATAAGAAGCCAAATTTGAAGTATTTTCATATATTTGGATGCAAGTGTTTTGTGTTGAAAACTCATCCTGAACAGTTGACCAAGTTTGACTTAAAAGCTGATGAAGGAATTTTTGTTGGATACCCATTGTCAACAAAGGCATTCAGAGTCTATAATCTGAGAACTAAAGTGATCATGGAATCTATACATGTGTCATTTGATGACAAGAAAATAACTGGAATAGAAGATGAAGAATACCATGATCAACTTCGCTTTGAAAATGAAGATCTTAACTCTGATGATGTAAACTCTGATGAAGCAAAACCAACAAACTCTGTCCAAGCATACTCTGATCCTCTACTGGTAAACACTGAAGACTTATTTCAGACAGAACAAAATAGAGAACCAGTCGAGGGGGAGCGTGAAGAAACTTCAGAAAATTCTCATAATGAAGACTCAAATTCTGAAAGAGAGTCAAATGAAGAATCAAACAGAAACTCTGAGTCAAACTCTGAAAGTTCAAATACTGAACAGTCCAATTCAGGGGGAGCCTCAGAGAATGCAAATGGTCAAGAAAATCAGGAGAACATGGATCAAGGGGGAGGATCTAATAATGTTAATAGAAGCCAATTACCAACAACAAGAAGGTGGACACATGCTCATACACCTGACTTGATAATTGGAGATCCAGAAGCTAGTGTAAGAACTAGAAGTGCTACAAATAATGAATGTCTGTTTCATGCATTCTTATCTCAAACAGAACCCAAGAAAGTGGAAGAAGCTCTTCAAGATGCTAACTGGATAACAGCAATGCAAGAGGAGTTAAATGAATTTGAGAGGAATGAAGTATGGACACTTGTACCAAGACCAAAGAACAGGTCAATTGTTGGTACAAAGTGGGTTTTCAGAAACAAAACAGACAGTGATGGAATGATTACAAGGAATAAGGATAGATTTGTGGCAAAAGGCTATTCACAATAGGAAGGAATTGACTATGATGAAACCTTTGCTCCAGTTGCAAGATTGGAGGCAATAAGGATTTTTCTGGCCTATGCTGCACACAAAAAGTTTAAAGTCTTTCAGATGGATGTGAAAAGTGCTTTTCTCAATGGGAGACTTGAAGAAGAAGTGTTTGTTGAACAACCACCAGGGTTTGTAGATCCCAAACATCTAGATTATGTCTACAGGCTTGATAAGGCATTATATGGATTAAAGCAAGCACCTAGAGCATGGTATGAAACTCTGGCTCAATTTCTTTTAGAAAGTGGGTTCACTAGAGGTACAATTGATAAGACCTTGTTCTACTTCAATCATGGTGATGACTTGCTGTTAGTTCAGATCTATGTGGATGACATAATTTTTGGGTCTACTAATGACAAACTCTGTAAGAAATTTGCAAAGCTTATGCAGTCAAGATATCAAATGAGCATGATGGGAGAGCTTAGTTACTTTCTAGGCTTACAAGTCAAGCAAACAGATGATGGGATTTTTATCAATCAGGCAAAATATACCAGAAATCTTCTGAAGAAATTTGGCATGCTTGATAGTTCATCTGCTACAACTCCCATGGCTACTGCAACAAAGCTAGACAAAGACACATGAGCCTCAGTAGATATGACAAACTATAGAGGAATGATAGGGTCTCTTCTTTATCTCACAGCAAGTAGACCAGATATCATGTATGCAACATGTCTTTGTGCAAGATTTCAAGCAGACCCCAGAGAGCCACATCTAACAGCTGTGAAGAGGATTTTCAAATTTCTCAAAGGAACCATAACTCTTGGTTTGTGGTACCCTAGAGAATCAGAGTTTAATTTAATTGGTTACTCTGATGCAGATTTTGCAGGCTGTAAGATAGACAGAAAAAGCACAAGTGGAAGCTGTCAATTTTTAGGTGACAGATTAGTTTCTTGGTACATCAAGAAACATAAATCGATTTCCACATCCACAGCAGAAGCAGAGTATATAGCTGCTGGTAGCTGTTGTGCACAGATTTTATGGATGAAGAATCAGTTGCTGGACTATGGATTAAGGTACTCTAAAATACCTATTTACTGTGATAATCAAAGTGCTATTGCTATGACAGGTAATCCAGTACAGCACTCCATGACCAAGCACATCAGCATAAGGTATCATTTTATCAGGGAACATGTGGAAGAAGGAGATATTGAACTTCATTTTGTATCTACAGACCAACAGCTTGCAGATATCTTCACCAAACCTTTGAGTGAAGCTATCTTTACAAGGCTGGTAAATGAACTTGGAATGATCTCTGGTTTTGACTAGAGATGCTGGTTAGATTCAAACTCTATACATGATTTTATGCTCATGATTCTTTGCATGTGTTAACTGTTATTTGCACCAGCATGATAAACTCTGATAGATAAACTCTGATAAGTAAACTCTGATAAGTAAACTCTGTCAGTCATACTCTGTCGGTTAAAGTCTGATGTTAAACTCTGATTATGATTTTTGTCTGAAACACATGGACCGATGAAGAAAAATGTATGAAGCATGATTTTCAGTAAGTAATCATGAATCCTTCTAAGTATTATAAATTCTGATTACAAAATGTACAGAAATTTTACACAGCATGATACTGTCTGTATATTTATAGCATCTCTTAGTTTATTGATTCTATATACTGAGTTTGTATTAGCTGTTTGCATTTTCTCTCATAAATTAATTGTATTAAACTGATGAAAAGTCTAAACTCTGATTATTAATTGCAAATAATTCACCCTCGAATCAAAAGATGCCAAAAAGAGCACAAATTCCTTTGAGATCATGTTGTGCCTAGGACGATCCAAGAACTTATTGTATGAAATAAGGGCTAAAATCTTTGATTTTTGGTGACTAGTGTCAACCACTGATTACTGGAAAAAAATAAAATAAAAATAAAAATAAAAATCTATATATATATATATAAAGGGGGTGAAAAAATAAAAGATATATCCAAATGAAAGGATATCAGTATACAGAGTTTAGATATAAAAATCAGATTTTATGTTATACATGAGAGTTTAGGCAACCAGTTTTTACTACTTTAGTTCGTGGATTTTATGCACTTTGAGATGGTCTAAATATTCATATTCAGTAAACTCTGCTAATTCACACACAAATACTCACATCTGTACAGTTTGTGAAAAGAGTTTGTTTCTAAAGGAGGAGGATTGGTAAACACTGATGAATTATGTACTCTACGCCGAGGTAATTTAATTTTAATCTCTGGTGATTAAAATAAATTTTGTTGGTTTCAGACATATTATAATTTTGAGAAAAAGACATTTGTTTTGAAAATTTAAAAAGAGTATGATTGGACAGTTGATCAAGAATGTTTTAAACAGAGGAGAGAGGTTAATTTCCTAGAAAAGTGTAACAGGCGGTAATTATTGTTGTTTTTACTGCGCATGCGCATTGGAAACTGTCAATTACTTGCTGTCAGTCATTGCATGTGTGCCACGTGTCCCACTCACATAATTAAAGGAGTAAGACAGTTGTGTATTAATGATTAAAAACTTTTCAGTTTTTAATTTTGCATTTCATATTAATACAATACACACACATACGTCTAAACCTTTCACATCTTACTTCAATTTACACACACACATATTCACAAACACTTCCCTGCTCACAAACTCTTACGAAGCTTTTGCATCAATTTCTTTGATTTCTTTCAAATCTTACTAATGGCGACTACATCGTTTGTTTCGTCTGGATTAGAATTCGTTCCTAACAATTATGCTGCACCACTAAACACTGTCAACGCACCAGAGGCGTTTCACTTGGTTCAGCATTTCTTAGCAAATTCTGATATTGGACATGCTCTTACTGAACCAACGAAGCTGTCTGGGTCTCAAATAAGTGCTTTCTGGCAGACAGGTGTTTATGATGATGGAGGTGAGACTGGGTCTCCGTCAATTATCTTTGAGTATCAAGATCAAGAGTTTGTGGTTACTCTTGTGACTGTTCATGATGCTCTGAACTTTGAAGATTTCAATTCTTATACAATCTCTGTTGGTGATGGAGAACTGCTAAGGATGATGAGGGATATTGGATACTCTGGGTCATTGGCCAAGGTGGGTCAATTGAAACGTCCATTCTTGAGGAAGGAGTGGAGTTTCTTCTTTGATTGCATTACTAGAGCTTTCGGGAAGAAATGCACCAATTGGGATGCAATTCCTACAGATAGTCTGCAAATCGGGTATTCCTTACTCTATGGTGATCACTTTGATTTTGCTAGATTAGTTTTAAACAATATTGGTGAAAAGATGACAGAAAATAGAGGTATTGTATATTTTGCTCGTTTTTGTCAACTACTGTTTTCTTTCTGTGTTCCTGACACTGAGATAGCTGAGGATGATGTTATTCAGTCGTTTAGATTGCATAAACGCATATTTTCTGACTTAACAAACAAGGATCTGAAGAAAGGGAATGTTGGTGCTCTGCTATTACCTGAGAGAGTGCAACAGTTTGAAAATAATCCTCCACAACCACAACCACAACTAGAACATCAAACTCTGAACATTTCCTCATTAAACACTGAACCTCTACCACAATCTACTTCTCAACAACCACAGTCTGGTAGTAGAATTAAGAAAAGGGCTTTCAAGAGAAAAGTTTGAGCTAACAGGTCAAAGTCTGTTGGTGAAGCTGATGTTGCTGAAGATGATGTTGATAAAGATGATGTTGATAATGAAATTCTTCATCAAAAAAAGAGAAGGATGGTTGCTGATTATCTTTTTGATGAATCAGAAACTGAAGCTGTCCAGAATGAAGCTCCAGAAGATTTTGTTGAGGAGCATGTTGTAACTACTGCTAATGAGGACAGAGCTTTTGTAAACATTGAAGCTCCTGAAGTTCTTGTTCAGGAGGATGCTGAAAATGCTGAAAAGGTAAGTGCTGATGTCGAAGCTCCTACATCTAAAGATGATGTAGTTGAGGCAACTGCTGCATACTCTGACAGCAGAGTTTCTGAGAATCAGGATATTGAAAATTTGGAAGCACATCCTAGTATCAGTGTTTGTGATACTGAGGATGTGGCAGCTGATCAGGCCACTCGGATACTAGAAGAGTCAATGGCCACTCATACAGAGATTCTCTCTGTCACCAATCAAATTCCTGAATTGGGTGAAGAGGTTGATCAGGCAGCAAAATCTGTCTCTTCTGAGCAGATTGTTGAAAATGCTGAGAAGCAAATGATAGTAGAAGAAGCTGTTCCAGCAATAGAAGAAGATGCTGAGAAAGATGAAGCTGAAGCAGAAAAAGTTGAAGTTACTGCAGAGAATGTTGAAGAAGCTGCAGAAAATGTTATTGTAAACTCTGATCTTCATGAGGGAGCACAAGATGATGCTGAAGAAGATGTTCCTGATTCTTCTAATGCTGATTCTTCTGCAAACTCTGTTGATAATTCTCAAAGAATTTCTGCTCAACGCGCTACAGATGCTCATTTCCAGGATATGTATTTCTCAAATTGGTCAAGTAGGGAAACTATCTTTTCTGATGAAAGAGCTGCTGATTTTGTGACCAAGTCTTCAAAGGAGATTCAAAATCCTGAACTTTTAACTCATCTCAAAGCTACAATAGTCCAAGTCAAATCATTAAATAATCGTTTTGATGGTACTGACAAGGTTATTGATGGTCTAAGGAATGACATAGCTGCAAGGGAACTTACACTGCAAAAGGATAAATCTCTATATATCTCTTTGTGTAAAGAACAGAAGGCTTTTAACTCCAGATTGTCAAAAGTTGAAGAGAATCAAGCTGCAATGTCAAATAAGCTGGATGCAATTGCTAATTCCTTGGAACTGCTCACATCAGTATTGATTTCTGATGATGTCAAAAAGGGGGAGAGAGTATCTAAAGACAAATGCAAGAGCTCTCAAACTCTGACTCGGAAGGATGATACCACTGATGGTGGTGCAAAAGATAATGAACAAAGGAAAAAGAATGTTCAAGAGCAAGGGAGGAGGTCGAACTCTGATGCTCAGGCTAATGCTGGAAAAGGAATAAACACTGGAGGGCAGTCTTCTTCAAGAGTAAGAAGTTTACTTCTTTCTTCTCAATCTCCAATTACTGATGAAGAAGTTGCAACTCAGTTGTTTCTAGCTGAGCATGGTCAAGATGCTACTGTTGAAGATATTCAAGCAGAAGAACAAATGCTAGCAGAAGAACATAAGAAGAAAGTTGCTTCTGGAAATTATAAGAAGAAATCAGTACAGGCTCCTAGAAAGAAAGAAACTGGAATTTCTATCAAGGAAAATACTCAACAGAGTATACAATACACCAGGAGGCCTGTAATTGCAAATACTGATAAAGGAAAGGGTATACTGGTAGAAGAAGGACAGTTACCTAAGAAGAATTATTCAACCTCTGACATTGCTCAAGTTGAATCAAGGATAAGTAAATCAACCTCTGACGCTGCTCATGTTGATGTTTCTACTAAAGTTGTGACAACCTCTGACAAAGCTCAAGTTGTACAAACTCAGCTAGCTCCACAACTCAAAGGTTTCTTAAGACCTGCACTTTCTGAAACTCTGACACTTCAGCCTGTGGACTTTTCTCAAACCAGGACTGTACTTGGAAAAGAATCTTTTGATAAGTCTGGTTTAGGTTCACATAGGGAGAAGAGAATAAACAACAGATCTTTAGATCAAACTTCACTGGCAGAAGCTGGTATTGGGGTATCTCAAGAGAGCCTTGATAAACTGGAATCTGTTCAGATGGTCTATCACAGGGGTTTGAAGAAAGATGTACTGTTATACTTCATGTCTGATGGAAGAGTATACAGAGTAGGAGAAGCTGATATACAATTGAAGTTATGGGAAGAGCTTGAGTATGTTTTATACCTTCTCAAAATCAAAAACAAAAGTACTCATGATGCTGCTCTTGTCATAAAAGACAGAATGATGAAATCTAAAGTGCTTCTTGGAGGTGGTGTTTCAAGTGCATATATTCCTAAGTACAGAGATGCTTATGGAAAGCTGGTGGAGATGAAGAGGAATAGTGCTAGGTTCAGGACTGTACTGGGAATGAAAGTCCTAGAATTTAATCTAGAGTCTGACAAGCCTTTCTATATAAGACTGGGAAATGAAATGAGGAAAAACAGTATCTATTCTCTGAGGGCTGCCATATATCAAACTGGTGAAGGAGATCCAGAGCTTAAGGAGCTGAAGGAGATTATGATTGCTGAACTGGAAAGAGCTGAGAGAAGATTACTTACAGACTATCTCAGGACAGTGCCTGATATTCAAGAAATCAAATAAAGTCTGATTGTAAGTTTTAAGTTTTCTGTTCTAAATCAACTCTGTTATAAACACTGCATTTGTTATATGTTTTGACATCATCAATTATCTATTAACTTGTACATTTTTATTATGCACAAGTTGGGGGAGATTGTTAGATATAATCGCTGATGATTGTTTATCAGTGTTTAAGCAACAAGTACTCATCAGAGTTTATACTGGAAGCCAGTCAGAGTTTGTTAAAGTCTGACGGGGTAAAGAGTTTATTAACTGTCGGTGCTGACTTGAATATTCTAGAAGCAATATATCTTGAAGATGGAAAGAAGCAAGATATATTGAGACAGTTAAGGAAACGGAACAGAAGACAGAAGCAATCCTAATTTGATATAATCTGTATAGCTGATTTATAGGAATATCAATTAGAGATTGATTATGTAACTGTATAATATATAAACACAGATAGGTTAACCCTAAAAGGGATGCGAACATAGAATTATTATTCTTGTAACCTAGCAGCTCTCTGTGATTCATTAACATCACTGAGAGAAGAGTTATTTATATAATTCAGTTTTTGATTCATAAACAGTGTTCTTAATTATTATTATCATACTTATCTTGATTATATATTGTGTGTTAGATATAATTGCTAATGTTTGTTTATCAGTGTTTAAGCAACAGGTACGGTCAGAGTTTATCAGAAGCCGATCAGAGTTTAGTTAAACTCTGATAGGGTGAAGAGTTTAAAGGAAGCCGGTCAGAGTTTAGTTAAAGTCTGACAAGGTGAAGGTTGAATTAGCTGTCGGTGCTGAATTGAAGATTCTAGAAGCAATATATTCTGAAGATGGAAAGAAGCAGAATATATTGATACAGCTAAGGAAACGGAATAGAAGATAAGAAGCAATCCTTAATTGATATGAATTGTATAGCTAACTTATAGGAATATCAATTAGATAAGGATTGTATGTAGCTGTGTACTATATAAACACAGATAGGTTATCCCTAGAAGGGATGCGTTCATTGAATTATTATTCTTGTAACCTAGAAGCTCTTTGTGATTCATTAACATCATAAAGAGAGAAGCTGTTAATACGATTACAGTTTTATTGATTCATAAACAGTGTTATTAATCATTGTTATTCTCATACATACTTGATTATATTGTGTATTCGGCCTAACAATTGGTATCAGAGCCAAGGCTGTTTAATATATACAGTTTTACGATTCAAACACAGTAATAATCATGTCTGAAGAAAATCAAGCTGCTCCCAAGGCTGAACAGGTTAAACCTAATTCTGTGAGTAGATATGAAACAATCAGGGTTCCGATTCTCAGGCCTGTAGAGTATCCGATTTGGAAGGTGAAGATGACCATGTTCCTGGAGGCTACAGATCCAGAATACCTTGACAGAATCTATGATGGTCCTCATATGCCGACTAAATTGTCCCCTGTTGTTGATGGACAAGCACAAAAGACTGTTCCAAAGGAAAAGAAAGATATGACTCCTGAGGATATCTCATCAATTGCAAAGGATGCAAAGGTTAGACATCTTCTCCACAGTGCGTTAGATAACGTTATGTCTAACAGAGTAATTGGCTGCAAAACTGCCAAAGAAATATGGGATGCTCTAGAAGTCAGATGCCAAGGAACAGGTGCTATTAAGAAGAATAGAAAGACAATACTCACACAGGAGTATGAGCACTTTGATTCAAGAACTAATGAAACCTTGACTGAGACTTATGACAGATTTTGCAAACTGTTGAACGATCTGTCTCTGGTTGATAAAGAATATGAACTTGAAGAGTCAAATCTCAAGTTTCTTTTATCTCTACCTGAAAAGTGGGATTTAAAGGCAACAACAATCAGAGATAATTATGATCTTGCTGATACAGATCTTGATGAGATCTATGGATTGTTAAAGACTCATGAACTTGAGATAGAACAAAGAAACAGAAGATCCAGCAAGAAGACAAAATCTATTGCTCTCAAAGTTGAGGAGAAGCCCATAAAGAAGGAATCATCAAGGAAGAAAGCCAAGGGAAAGGCTTTAGTCATAAAATCTGAGAGTGAGTCATCAAACTCTGATGATGATTCAAACTCTGATGAAGCTTCTGATTCTGAGGATGATGAAGAGGAGATGATGCAAATGGCTGCCTTGATGGTAAAGACATTTAAGAAGATGGGATTCAAGAACTTCAAGAAGGGTAAAAGATTCTCAAGAAGAGATTCAAATTCTGAGAAGAAGAATTTCAGAAAGTCTGATGGAAGGGATACCAAATCTGGTAAGAAGGACAAATCTGAGGTCCAGTGCTACAAGTGCAAAGAGATGGGTCACTATGCTCCAGAGTGCAAGAAAGGAAGAAGTGAAAAAGCACTCATCTCTAAAGGCAAAGACTGGGCAGATACTTCAGATTCTGATGATGGAGTGAATTATGCTCTTATGGCTACTGTCAGAGATGAGACTGAATCATCTGAAAATAAGGTACCCCTAACTACTTATGCTTATGATACTGATAATATATCTGAGTTAAGAGTATATCTGAAAAGCGTACATGTTAGCTATAGGGATCAGACTTTAGAAAATGAGAGAATTAAAGCTGAGAATCTAAGTCTTAAAGAAAGAAACAAGTTTCTTGAAAGAGAACTTGAGAATATGAAGCAGATTCAAAAAGAAAGAGATGATGCTGTTTATGTAGAACAGGAGTTGCTGAAAAGATATAAGCAACTAGAATCTGATTTAGAGAAGGAAAGAAAAATAATCAAGACTTGGACAGATTCTGGAAGAGACACTCATCAAGTGTTTCAGACTGATTCTGTAGGTTTAGGTTATTGTGAAAATGATGAACTTAGGTTTAAAGACAAGGTTAAGGTAAAACCACAACTTAAACCTGTGAAATTTGTTCAAGAAGCCAATAAGTTAAAATCTGTTGTAATAAGGGAAGCTGATATGGAATCAGATGAATCTTGTGACAAACAGGAAAATATTATAACAGAAAAACTTATGGAAATAGAAGCTGTTAGAAAACCAGTAAAAACTTGTGAAAAACAGGTTAATGTTGGCTTGATGACAGGAAAACAGTTCAATCACAAGCTAAAAGAGGTAAAGTCTTCCATGAAACCTAAAGGTTCCAAGAGGAATAGGAATGGAAAAGTAGGCATAAATAATAGAAATAATCATATGCCTAATGCTAGTGCCTCAAGAAAAACATGTTATAATTGTGGTAGTTCTAATCATCTTGCTAGATTTTGCACTAAGAACAAACATATTAATTCTTTACCTTCTACTTCAGAAGTAAAGAATGATTATGTTAGAGTAAGACCACAGACCTTATGCAAACATTGTGGGAGCACTTGGCATTCTATTTACACATGTAAGAGTTATCATGCAATTTATCATAACTATTATGAGCTAAAACCCAACTTGAAATGGGTTAGAGCAAACTCTGCTAGTGTAAAATCTGACAATGTTAGTTTAAACTCTGATAATACAGATTCCGCTGCAAAAGCTAACACTGTTAAGAAGGACAAAGGATCCAAGCAAGTCTGGATCCTTAAAACTAACACTTAGTGTTTGTTTGTGAATGCAGGGTATAATAGAGAGCACACTTATCTTGGACAGTGGATGCTCAGGACATATGACTGGAAACAAAGCCCTGCTATCAAACTTTGAGGAGAAAGCTGGCCCAAAAGTTTCCTATGGAGATGGCAACATAGGACACACTCTGGGATATGGCAATATCAATCTTGGAAGTGTCATCATCACAAATGTAGCTCTAGTCTCAGGACTCAAGCATAATCTGTTGTCTGTGAGTCAAATCTGTGACAGAGGAAACCATGTAGATTTTCATAGTGAATACTGTGAAATTATCAGTAAATCTACTGGAAAAGTTGTTCTAGTTGGACACAGGCGCAACAATATTTATGAAGCAAGTTTGGTAACAAACTCTGATGGAAGTACAGTGTGTCTGACTGCAAAGATGTCAAATGAAGAGAGTTGGAATTGGCACAAGAAGCTTTCTCATCTCAATTTGAACAACATCAATGAGCTGATAAGAAAGGATCTTGTAAGAGGACTTCCAAAATCAATACTTAATCTAGATGGTCTATGTGATTCTTGTCAAAAGGCCAAGCAAAGGAAGTCATCTTTCAAGAACAAATCTGAATCTTCAGTAGTGGAACCTTATCATCTTCTACATGTTGATCTCTTTGGACCAGTGAATGTGATGTCAATGGGCAGAAAGAAATATGCTCTAGTAATTGTTGATGAATATACTAGATATACATGGGTGTATTTCCTATCAAAGAAGGATGAAACTGCTCAAATTCTGATGGATCATGTAAATCTACTGGACAAAGGATCACAGCACAAAGTCAAAATTATAAGGAGTGATAATGGAACTGAATTCAGAAACTCAATATTGGAAGCTTTCTGCAAGGAAAGAGGAGTCAAACAAGAATTTTCTGCACCTGGAACTCCACAGCAAAATGGTGTAGTTGAAAGAAAGAACAGAACCTTAATTGAAGCTGCCAGAACTATGCTAGATGAAGCAAAATTGCCAACTTATTTCTGGGCAGAAGCTGTTCAAACTGCTTGTTTTACTCAAAATGCAACTCTGATCAACAAGCATGGAAAAACACCATATGAGATGGTGAAAAACAAGAAGCCAAATTTGAAATATTTTCATATATTTGGATGCAAATGCTTTGTGTTGAAGACTCATCCTGAACAGTTGACCAAGTTCGAGTTAAAAGCTGATGAAGGAATCTTTGTTGGCTATCCATTGTCAACAAAAGCATTCAGAGTTTACAATCTGAGAACAAAGGTGATCATGGAATCCATACATGTGTCGTTTGATGACAAGAAAATAATTGGACTTGAAGACAAGGATGGATATGATCAACTACGTTTTGAAAATGAAGATCTATTCTCTGATGGTATAAACTCTGATGAAGCAGGGTTGACAAACTCTGACGAAGCATACTCTGAACCTCTACTGGTAAATACTGGAGAAACTGGAAATTCTCAAATTGAACAAAATAGAGAACCAGTTGAGGGGGAGCGTGAAGAAGCTCAACAAGACACAGCAAGTGAGTCAGTTGAGGAAACTGATTTAAACTCTGACAGCTCAAACACTGAGCCATCCAACTCAGGGGGAGCCTCAGATGCTGCAGAAAGTCAACATATGGATCAGGAGAGCATGGATCAAGGGGGAGGATCCAATAATGATGCAAGAAACCACTTACCAACTGCAAGAAAGTGGACACAGGCACACACACCTGATCTTATAATTGGAGATCCTGATGCTAGTGTGAGAACTAGAAGTGCAACAAACAATGAGTGTCTGTATCATGCTTTCTTGTCTCAAACAGAACCAAAGAAAGTGGAAGAAGCTCTTCAAGATGCTAATTGGATTACAGCAATGCAAGAAGAGTTAAATGAATTTGAAAGAAATGAAGTCTGGACACTTGTACCTAGACCAAAGAATAGATCAATTGTAGGTACAAAGTGGGTTTTCAGAAACAAGACTGACAGTGAAGGTGTGATTACAAGGAACAAGGCTAGACTTGTGGCTAAAGGTTATTCACAACAGGAAGGAATTGACTATGATGAAACCTTTGCTCCAGTTGCAAGATTGGAGGCCATAAGAATTTTTCTGGCCTATGCTGCACACAAGAAGTTTAAAGTCTTTCAGATGGATGTAAAGAGTGCTTTTCTCAATGGGAAGCTTGAAGAAGAAGTGTTTGTTGAACAACCACCAGGATTTGTAGATTCCAAGCATCCAGATTATGTCTACAGGCTTGACAAGGCATTATATGGACTAAAGCAAGCACCAAGAGCATGGTATGAAACTCTTGCTCAATTTCTTTTAGAAAGTGGGTTCACAAGAGGTACGATTGATAAAACCTTGTTTTATTTCAATTCTGGTGATGATTTGCTTTTAGTTCAAATTTATGTAGATGATATTATTTTTGGATCTACTAATGACAAACTTTGTAAGAAGTTTGCAAAGCTTATGCAGTCCAGGTATCAAATGAGCATGATGGGAGAGCTTAGTTATTTTCTAGGCTTACAGGTCAAGCAAACAGATGATGGGATTTTTATCAATCAAGCAAAGTATACCAGAAATCTTCTAAAGAAATTTGGTATGCTTGACAGTTCATCTGCAACAACTCCCATGGCTACAGCAACGAAGCTTGACAAAGACACAGGAGCCTCAGTAGATATGACTAACTACAGAGGAATGATAGGGTCTTTACTGTATCTTACTGCAAGTAGACCTGATATCATGTATGCAACATGTCTTTGTGCAAGATTTCAAGCAGATCCCAGAGAGCCTCATCTAACAGCTGTAAAAAGGATCTTCAAATATCTCAAAGGAACCATAACCCTGGGTTTGTGGTATCCTAGAGAATCAGAGTTTAAGTTAATTGGTTACTCTGATGCAGATTTTGCAGGCTGTAAGATAGACAGAAAAAGTACAAGTGGAAGCTGTCAATTTTTAGGTGACAGATTGGTTTCTTGGTACAGTAAGAAACAGAAATCAATTTCTACATCCACTGCAGAAGCAGAGTATATAGCAGCTGGTAGCTGTTGTGCACAGATTTTATGGATGAAGAATCAATTGCTGGATTATGGATTAAGGTACTCTAGAATACCTATCTTCTGTGATAACCAAAGTGCTATTGCTATGACAGGAAATCCAGTACAGCATTCCATGACAAAGCACATCAGCATACGGTATCATTTTATCAGAGAACATGTGGAAGAAGGAAACATTGAGCTTCATTTTGTGTCTACAGACCAACAACTTGCAGATATCTTCACCAAACCTTTGAGTGAAGCTACTTTTACAAGATTGGTAAATGAACTTGGAATGATCTCTGGTTCTGACTAGAGATACGGGTTAGACTCACTTTTTATGTTCATGATTTCTTACATATGTTAACTGTTATGTGAACCAGCATGTTAAACTCTGATGATAAACTCTGTGAAGTGTTAGTCATACTCTGAAAGCATACTCTGAAGATAAACTCTGTTGGTCATACTCTGGTAATTATAGTTTAATGCTATTCTCTGGTAATTCTGTCTGAGACATATGGACCAATGAAGAAATTTGTATGAAGCATAATTCTCAGTAAGTAATTGTGAATCCTTAAGAGTTGATAGATTCTGATCTCAAATATGTGCAGTACGCTAACACAGCATGATACTGTCTCTATATTTATAGCATCTCTTAGTTTATTGATCCTATACACTGAGTCTGTATTAGCTGTTTGCATTTTCTCTCATAAGTTAATTATAAGTACTGATGAAAAGTCTAAACTCTGATTATTAATTTCAAATAATTCACCCTCAAATCAAAAGATGCCAAACAGAGCACAAATTCCTTTGAGATCATGTTGTGCCTAGGAAGATCCAGGAACTTATTGTATGAAATAAGGGCTAAAATCTTTGATTTTTGGTGACTAGTGCCAACCACTGATTACTGGAAAAATAATAAAAAAAAAAAAAAAAAAAAAAAAAAAAAAAAAAATAATAATAATAAATAAATAAAAAATTTAAAGGGGGTGAAAAATAAAAGACATATCCAAATGAAAGGATATCAGTTATACAGAGTTTAGATAGAAAAATCAGTGTCTATGTTATACATGAGAGTTTAGGCAACCAGTTTTTACTACTTTAGTTTGTGGATTTTATGCACTTTGAGATGATCTAAATACTGATTTCGGTAAACTCTGCTATTACACACACATTTTTCACAACTGTACAGATTGAGAAAAGAGTTTATTGACAAAGAAGGACAAATGGTAAACACTGATGTATTGTGTGAAATACGCCGAGGTTCTTTGTTTTAATCTCTGATGGTTAAAATAATTTCCTTGTTTCAGACAGTTTATGATTTTGGGTTTAGTCATTTGTTTTTCGAAAAAGTGTGATTGAACAGAGAAAAGATAGAGTTTGTTTGATAGTGATTGACCAATGCTATTGAGTATGTTTATTAAGTCCTGTTTGTGACCTGTTTGTGATTTGTATTGCTGCTGAGTATGTTAGTTAATTGGTTAAAGTTTTTTTGTCTTTCCAATTACTATGCAATATTGATAATACTGAAATGTAAAGAAACAAATTTTTCATTAATTGATTCAAATTTACATTCAGACAATTTCATACTTATGTTAAGCTAATCTTTCTGGTACATACTAATCACTATGGTTACAAAAGTGAAGATCTATTTAACCAGGATAAGTACTTGAATGCTATCCTACATCGAAGCAGAAGAGCTAGAGCCAGAAGCTATTGTGCTCTACTACTTCTGATGAAAGCTACCCAGTTGCTCATCTGGTCATTATACCATTTGGGATAGCTTGAAATCCTCCTAATGATGAATCATCATCATCATCTTCTCGGGATCTCTTTCTGCTTTGCAGCTTGCAGGATTCTAAGAAGAGGTTTTCTTTTGAACCCGACAAGAAACTCATTTGAAAAAGCATCAAGCAGATCTCCATGGCATCTTCATCTGCGAGGATTGGTGCATCATATGGTCCTGGACGGAAGATGTATACATGAGGGTTGGAGAAAGGCCCTTCGGCTATTTCATCATCTACGATAAGACCTTCTTCATTCAGGAATGAAAGAACAAGAAACTCATCGATAAGATAGTTTTCTTGTTGCTGCCAATTCATGTTCAAAAACTCTTCCACATCCAGGAATTCGAAAGTTCCAGCCATTTTGGTGTATAGTAAGTTTAAGATATGAAGCCTGTTGTTACATTGCTTTGGTATTTAAAGCATTCAAACAGGGTATCTGAAAGGTTTTTCTTGGAGATTGAAAGGTTATCGAAGCGCTTGGGATACTAAGGTGCGGAGTTTCGAGACAGTCATTATTATTTTGACTGTTGAGTTCTTTGTACTTTATTATTTAAATTGATAATTTTATTATTATTGATTTTTTTTTCTTTTAAGCGAATATTTTGAGTGTTATATGTGATGACAGGTGTCTCCACGTTTGCCCGTGTGTATTGGAAGTTGTTAGATACAGCTGTCAGCGTATTCACGTTTGACATCTGTCCCACTAACATACTTCTAATCTTTACAGTTATTATTTAATACACTACATACACACGATTCAATCTTTTACGCATTTCATCTTTTCATAATATTTTACACACACAAACACTCAAACACTTTCAAAGCCCAGTATTTCTTGTTTTCAAATCTTACTAATGGCAACTACAGCGTTTATTGCTTCTGAATTAGAATTTGTCCCAAATAACTACTCCGCTCCTGTAGCAAATGAGAACGCACCGGAGGCGTTTCATTTGATTCAGAGTTTCTTGTCAAACTCTGATATTGGCACTGCTCTCATCGCACCATCGAAGCTGTCTGCAACACAAATCAAATCTTTTTGGCAGACAGGTGTTTATGATAATGGAGGAGAGTCTGGATCTCCATCTATCATTTTTCAATATGAGGACAATGACTATGCTGTTACTCCTACTACTGTTCGTGATGCTTTGGGTCTTGAAGATTTCAATGCATTCACAATCTCTGTTGGCGACTCTGAGCTAGTCAGGATGATGAACGAAATAGGTTACTCAGGACCACTGACAAAGATTGGTCAATTGAAGCGACCGCTCTTGAGAAAGGAATGGAGTTTCTTTTTCGACTGCATTACAAGAGCGTTCGGGAAAAAGTGCACAAACTGGGATGCAATTCCCACTGATAGTCTACAGATCGGGTATTCTCTTCTCTATGGCAGTCAATTTGATGTTGCTAGATTAGTTTTAACTAATATTGGTGAGAAAATGCTAGAGAATAGAAATGTTGTTTACTTCTCTAGGTTTTGTCAATTGATATTCAATCATTGCTGTCTTGATGTTGAGATTTTAGATGAGGATGTAATTCTTTCATTTAAATTGCACAAACGTATATTCTCTGATCTTATCAACAAGGATAACAAGAAAGGAGAAGTTGGTCCTTTAATGTTACCTGCATCTGTGCAACAATTTCTTGACAACTTACAACAGCAAAATGTCTCAACTGCTGAAGCTGGACCTTCTGTATCTCAACCACAGAGGTCAAAGAGATCTAAAGTTCGAGCAGTTAAGTCTGGTTTGCAACAACCTGAAGCTGGGGTATCAAGTACTGAAGAGATGCCTCAGAGAAAAAGAATGAAGAAAAAGAGAGCTCAACGAGCAAAGACTGTTGCTGCTGATTCTGTTGCAGACTCAGATACTGAAGCTGATGACGAAAATCTTCATCAGAGAAAGAGAAGATTAGTTGCTAATCAACTTTTTGGTGATATTATTGCTAATATGAATAAAGAACCTGAGGAAGCTGCAAATCCAGAAGCTGTCAATCAAGACAGGCTAAATACTGATGATATTCAGATGGATTTTGATAGAGAAGCTCCTACATCAATTGCTAATGATGTAGTTGAGGAAGCTGCTGCTCATTCTGACAGCAGAATTTTTGATCATGAAGAACATGCAATGGATGCTGATCAAGCTACTACTGAGATAGTAGAAACTGTAGTTTCTCATACTGAAATTATTTCTCTTGATTTTGAGAAAGGAGAAGAAGTTGATCAGACCATAGCTGATCATTTTACAGAAGCTGTTGCTGTACCTGCTGATGCAACAGAGAATGTTCCTGTAGCAGCAGAGTTTGTTGCAAACTCTGAAGATGCTCTTGTTCTTGAAGCTCTACAACAATCAGTTGTTCAGATTGTTCAGAGAGAAGCAGAGGTACTTGCTAAAGTAAACTCTAATATTCCTGAAACTGTTGCAGAGAAAGTCAATGATGAAGCTGCACAGTTAGAACATGAAATCACTGCTGAACATGTTCCTGAAGAGATTGCAAGAGAGGATGACAATGTTAATGCTAGTCCTGCTCATTCACCTTCACACATATCTGACATTCAAGCCAACTCTGATGAAGAAAGAGAGTTCAATAGGGCTACTGAAGAACATTTTCAAGATATGTACTTCAAGAACTGGACAGCAGCAGATTGTATTTTCACTTCACAAAGGGCTGCTGATTTAACTGCTAACTCTGTTAAAGAGATTACAAATCCTGAACTTCTCAGTCATTTCAAAGCAACTGTTGTTCAAATCAAATCATTAAACAATCGTTTTGATGCTTCTGATAAGGTGATTGAAGGGTTAAGGAATGATATAGCTACAAGAGAGCTTACACAGCAGAAGGACAAATCTCTATACATCTCTTTGTGTAAAGAGCAAAGGACTTTTAATTCTAGATTGTCGAAAGTTGAGGAGAATCAAACTGCCATGTCTGCCCAACTAACTTCAATTTCTACTGCTCTGGAGTTGCTGACATCAGTACTACTTTCTGATGATGTCAAAAAAGGGGGAGAGTGTACCAAGTGACAAATGCAAAGACACTCAAGCTCTGAGACGGAGGGATGATGGTAATGATGGTGGAAGCAAGGGAGGTGAATCTGAAAAGAGTTTAGGCTTAAGACCATCAAGATCAAGATCAAACTCTGAGAGAAGATCAAACTCTGGTAAGGAAAAAGTAATTTCTGCCAGTGGTTCAAGGCTCAAAAGTTTGATAAACACTGATAAGCCTAGTACTGATGAGGAAGTTGCTGCTAAAGTATTTATAGCAGAACATGGAAAAGATGTTACAATTGAAGATATCCAAGCTGAAGAGCAAATGCTTGCTGAAGAACACAGGAAGAATCTTGAAGCTGGGATATACAAAAAGAAAGAAATCAAGGCTCCTAGAAAGAAAGAAACTGGAATTATTATTAAAGAAAATACTCAACAGAGTATACAATACACCAGGAGGCCTATGATTAGAAATACTGATAAGGGTAAAGGCAAAATGATTGAAGAGCCTAACCTGAAAAAGAAAGATATTTCAACCTCTGACATTGCTCAAGTTGAAACAAGATTAGCTAAATCAACCTCTGACGCTGCTCAAGTTAATGATACTATTGAAGTTAAGCCAACCACTGACAATGCTCAAGTTGTGCAAACTCAGCTAGCTTCACAACTCCAAGGTACTTTTAGAAGACCTGTTTTATCTGAAGCTCTGACACTTCAACCTGTGGACTTTTCTAAAACCAGGACTGTACTTGGAAAAGAAACTTTTGATAAAGCTGGTTTAGGTTCACATAGGGAGAAGAGAATAAACAACAGATCTGGAGATCAATCATCATTGGCAGTATCTGGCACTATTACTCAAGAGAATCTTGATATGCTAGACTCTGTTCAGTTGATATTTCACAAGGGTTTGAAGAAAGATTTTCTGTTGTATTTTATGAATGATGGAAGAGTTTACAGAGTTGCAGAGTCTGATATAGATCTCAAATCTTATCAAGAATTGGAGTATGTTCTGTACTTGCTAAAAGTCAAAAACAGAAACACTCACAATGCTGCTACATTTATCAGACAAAAGATGCAAAGATCTAAGGTAATGCTTGGAGGAGGAGTTTCAAAGGTATACATTCCTAAGTATAGAGATGCTTATGGAAATGTTATAGAAATGAAGAGAAACAGTGCAAGACTAAGGACTGATCTGGGAGTTAAAGTCTTAGAATTCAATCTAGAATCTGATAAAGCACATTTTATTAGGCTAGGGAATGAGATGAGGAAGAATTCCATCTATTCTCTGAGAGCTGCTATTTATCAGACTGGTGAATCTGATTCAGAACTCAAGGAACTGAAAGAAATCATGGTTGAAGAGCTGGAAAAGGCTGAAAGAAGACTTCTAATTGATTATCTCAGGACAGTGCCTGATATTCAAGAAATCAA
Organism: Heracleum sosnowskyi; assembly: GCA_030848705.1. Lineage (NCBI taxonomy): Eukaryota > Viridiplantae > Streptophyta > Magnoliopsida > Apiales > Apiaceae > Heracleum > Heracleum sosnowskyi. The sequence goes on from CM061244.1 coordinate 51,709,961, forward strand.
ATAAAGTCTGACTGTAAGTTTTTAATATTTTCTATTCTAAGTCAAATTTAAACTCTGTTTTTAAATTAAACTCTGTTATATGTTAAACACTGCATTTGTTATATGTTTTGACATCATCAATTATATGTTTAACTTGTACATTTTATTATGAACAAGTTGGGGGAGATTGTTAGATATAATTGCTAATGTTTGTTTATCAGTGTTTAAGCAACAGGTACGGTCAGAGTTTATCAGAAGCCGATCAGAGTTTAGTTAAACTCTGATAGGGTGAAGAGTTTAAAGGAAGCCGGTCAGAGTTTAGTTAAAGTCTGACAAGGTGAAGGTTGAATTAGCTGTCGGTGCTGAATTGAAGATTCTAGAAGCAATATATTCTGAAGATGGAAAGAAGCAGAATATATTGATACAGCTAAGGAAACGGAATAGAAGATAAGAAGCAATCCTTAATTGATATGAATTGTATAGCTAACTTATAGGAATATCAATTAGATAAGGATTGTATGTAGCTGTGTACTATATAAACACAGATAGGTTATCCCTAGAAGGGATGCGTTCATTGAATTATTATTCTTGTAACCTAGAAGCTCTTTGTGATTCATTAACATCATAAAGAGAGAAGCTGTTAATACGATTACAGTTTTATTGATTCATAAACAGTGTTATTAATCATTGTTATTCTCATACATACTTGATTATATTGTGTATTCGGCCTAACATTGTGTATTTGGCCTAACATGTAAACTAAATGCGCACACGTATTGTACCTGGCTCACAGGTTTATCCCCACAGTTCCTGGAATTGACAAAATCAGTGAGCCCAAACTTTTTCCCTATGCGAGGATAAAAAATTGCATCAGTAAATTTATAACAAAAGAGTACCAAAGGAGCAGAGCTCGGAGATTTCATATTTACAAGAAGCATATGTTCTCATAAGCATAATTGTCAAGGAGTAATATTTTGTTAAATTTCATTACCTACTTCATGCTTGTCCTCGTTCACATCCACATCGATAATTCTTTTAGCTCCACGTAGTCTTGCTCCCTCTGCAACCTAAACAATCAGTTTTTCAAGTTATAATAATCTCCCAGCAAAGCCATAACTTGATAATTTGATTTTTCTCAAGCAACTGATTATACACTTGATAGAGCATACCGCTAACCCAATCACGCCAAGCCCAAATATAGCCACAATAGACCCTGTTTCAACATCTGCAGTTTTCACACCTACCCCTGTAAAAAGGATTCTCCTGTAGTTACAAATCTAATATCATTGGAGACATAAAGAAAAAGCAGCTACCATAAAATATAACTTTTGTAATTCTAATAGCGCTAAAAATTCATTCGTAAAAACCATCAATACCAGTTGAAACACCACAACTGAGAAGGCATGCTCTATCCGGAGGAATTTGCGGATCAACCTTAATAATGTGACCAACATCAACCACCGTGTACTGACTGAAGCTGGAGATGAACAGGAAATGATATATAGTCTCTCCCTTGAGGTCAGTAAATCTGCTTGTCTCCTCTTTATGCATCCAGGGACCAACTTTAAATGGAAGTTTTGAACATATGTTGCTCTTGGGGGACTTGCAAGTATTACATTCTCCACAATCGGGCAAAAAGATCGGAACCACAGTGTACCCTTCAGCTACATCATGGACATCTTCCCCAATGCTTTCTATTATCCTGTAACACCCCCAGATCCGGGGTCAGGAATCTGGGTTGTCACGCTCCATCAATTATACAATACCTGCATTACTTACAACATTCTAATAATACAACTCCAAAGACCCCAATCACTTACGCACACACACAAGTTATAGCCTTGGAAATGAGCAACAATAAGTAACACTTGTTATTACAAATCAAATGTACTATCCAGGATCTCATCTATTATTTACAACCTCTACCTGAAGTTAAAATAATAGACCTCACAATTCTATACAAGGTTCAATAATGCAAACCTACTTGAAAACAATTCTCACTAATTTAGTCTGCAACTGTTCTGCTAACTCCGACAGTATCCATCCTGCTGAACTAACTCAAGGGTGGTCTCTCCATTCCATTGCTCTCGTAATACGGGGTGAACCGACAATGTTTTCTTCATGCTAAAAGTTTTTAATAAAGCAAGAATGAGCTAATAGCGCTCAGCAAGAAATCTATCCCAGTTTAAATATGTAAACCTTTAAGGTAGATAATCCATATAGGATCAAAGTTTTAACACTACTAGGGTTTGACCCCAAAATAGTATACAGTTCAAAATATTGTATGACTTATAATCATACTCAAATACTCTCGTAAATCATTTAGAAATCCTTGGTATCAATATAATAAACCAAGTCTCAAAACATATCTTTTTAAAATAGATATTAACGTTGGAATCAAGGCTTAAAGCCTATCCATTGATTCAAAATACCATACAGTTCAATATACTGTATATCTTAAATACCTTCTCAACATATATACATACGCATATCTATTTAGATATATCATAATGTTCAAAACACTGTACAATATTAGTAATGAACACTTTCTTGACTCGGTTGTGTTGTGATATATAAAAGAAGCAAGAATGAGCACTATAGCTCGACAATAACATATATATCGGCTTATATAAAGCTCCGCAAACTCATATATCACTTGCAACATTTGAAATCTCATTCGTATACAGAATGATGTTTAGAGTGACCTTTTTGTCAAAACATGCCTTACAGTTCAAATACTGGATGAGGAACATCATTGTTCAATCACTATCACATTATCGGTAACTCAGCACCTAGGCTTTCGTTACAATGTGCAGCACAATTCCAAGTGGAAGAAGGGGACATTCTGGAACACCCGATTCATGGTGATCAACCGCTGTATCGCAACATACTTCTCTACTAGTAGAAGGACGATTTCCTGTTCGGTTATCACCCTGGCCGCGTTCGGGCCCATTGTGCTATAAGGTCACTACATCGGCACCTGTTTCATTGCCGTGAAAGCCTTTGCACGCAAGGTCACTACCTCGGCGCCTGTTTCATCACCGGCAAAGCCTTGATAATTATGGTCACTACCCCGACACCTGTTTTATTGCCGTGTAAGCCCTTCCAGTCCCAGATGAAAAATCAATGAAATGGGAATCAGAATTTAATCCTGATTCCCCCAATTACAGAATACTTGTCACAACTTTGCAACAGTTCAGATTTTCTTACTCCATAATATTTGAAAGGAGTAAGTCACAATGTGGGTTGACATCAGTCAACGAAACAACAAACGTTTACCAAGTATTTTGGAAATCGTGACCTGGGAGTTTTTTTGTAAAACATCTTTAGTTTTGATAATTCAAAACCCAAAATATACTCACTTTCAATGAAAGAGGCAAGTGAAATCATATGTTCACTTCCTGGAATGGATTCCCAATAATTTCAAAACCATAGTCATCAATTGAGACAAATAATTAAAGTAGTTGGGAACCCCTACTATACTCAAGTAAATATTCTTGAGATCAAAAATTATTTTAAATAACTATTAGAACCTTACGTAATATATAAATAAGGTTCTATGATTTTTAAATATTCAAATAATAATTATTGAATTATTATTCAATAAAAATTCCACTTAAGTGAATATCCAAAGTAATATTCACTTAATTAAATAAATATTCAATTAATAAATATTGAATTATTATTCAATTTAATTCCACTTAAGTGAATGTCCAAAATAATATTCACTTAATTAAATAAATATTCAAATAATATGTAATAATATTATTTAAATATCAAACATTAAATATTCAATTATATATATATATATATATATATATATTGGAATATTTAATCAACATTTTAAAATATAGCTGTCCCTGGAACCCTCCAGCTTCTGACAGTATAATCAAGACAAAATAATAAATTGGACTCCCAGTCTAATGTTTTAAAATCATCGTACGAGTGCTCTACCCTTAGAGCCTTTAAAAACCTCGGTTTATATCTAGTATTTACATAGCATATAAACCCTATATCTCACAAAGCTTTTTATCAAAAGCATAATCAGTTATAATCCTCTTTACAGTATTATAGCATTATATAACATAATCACAACATTAAAAATACAACCGCATCTTATACGATGTATGGTTTGAAAACTTGCATGCATCTATCATATGCATATACTATAGTTTCAACAGTTTTAAATACAACCACATCTATATACGATGTAAGGTTTGAAAACTGGTATGCATCTGTCATATGCAATCATCAGTATAAGAATTGAAACATAGCATGGAATGAGAAAACTTGCCTTGAGTCCTTGGTTGTTAGGGGTTCAAGAATTTTCCGGGAAATCTATAAACAAAGAAATACTCAATCAGTCCCCTAGCGTAACCATTGAAAGTGCCATTAACTTAAGCACTAACGTTTTATTAACGAACATCAAATGTGTCGCTCTTGGTCACTTATAACCTCATGATATTCCTTAAACTCTTAAGTCAAAAGTTTGGTTGATAATCCATTCACAAAACCCAAGTACTTTACCATTACTAAACTCAGGGTTTAAACTATCCCCTTAAGGGTATTTCACTTGCGCAACTTTGATTCTCGCATTTTTATAAAATCGAAAAATCATCTTTTTAACACGAAACCTTCTCCGTTCCCTTCCTAACTGTCCATACTATTATTCAACTTAGTATCATGACCTATTTCCATTTTTAAAGGGCTTGATCACAAGTTCAAAGTTCATATAGTGAACTACTTAGTTATCCGAAACCGCTTTCACTAAAACGGGTGTTTCTCCTAAGCCATAAATCGAAACGATACGATTCTTTCGCCAAAACAAACTACAAAACAGAGTCTACATGATCATGGTCAGAAAGCATTTTTGTTATGCCTAGAAGGTAACCGTGGTCTCTGTCTAACTTTCTAAGGAAAATCCGACATGGTAACGACGCTTAATTGTGATTCCCGTGTTTAAAACACTTCAATCAATCCATTAACACAACCAAACCATCAATACTTCTCATTCATCATCTAAACTAACCCATGATCTTTAACCAACAAGTCAAAACCAACATCTACAAGATCATCCATCAAAACAACCACTAAATCATTCATCACAACCAAGATTCATCATCTTATTCATACTAACATAAACTATCATCAAACTAACCATAATAATCAAATTATAAATAAAGGTTGGAGATGTTTATACCTTCCTTGGTGCTTGGTAAAGAATATCAAGAGCTTATATATCTTTGCTTGATCCTTAAACATCCTTAACAAGCCTTAAACTTCAAGAACAAATCAAGAACACTAAAAGTTACTATTCAAAACACTATTCATGCTCATCTTATAATCAAGATTTGGATATGATATCATCCATGGATGAAGATAGGATTAAGAGATTACCTTAGAATCCATCCTTGAAATTTTTGGAGAAGTGGAAGTGGTAGCAAAAATCTTAAGACTTTGAAGATACTATTTTGGCCGAAAGTTTCTTGCTCTTCTTGTTCTTCCTTCTTGATTTTTCTTTTCTTTTCCTTTTTGTCCAATAAATTCCTAATTAGATGCATCCAATTTTGTGTGGTTTTGGTTGAGTTTTGTCACCCAAGGACACATGTCAAGCTATTATGGTTTGTGTGGTGAAAGTGGTGACAAGGTGGTGATTCATCACCTTGTCATCACTTTGTCATCACCTATGTCATCCTCCTGTGTCATGCTTATGTCATTTCTTGTATCATCAATCCTTTTATATGATGCACTTGATGATCTTATATGATACTTCCCCTTCGGTTAGGGTTTAATCCATAATTCGTTACGCTTCTGCTTTGTTGCTAAGTTTTGAGATAAGTTCTAGGGATTTTGAAAACGTTTCGTTGTACCAATGCTAGGGGATATCCTCTTGATCTTTTATTGCCTTGGCTTAATATTTGATCATGGATCTTCTCGCTTTCTTAATTCTCATAACGATCAACTGATTAATCCTCGACTGCCCGATGAATAGTGAACAAAATTTAAAGTTGGAATCTCCTGATTCTGATCGCGTTTACATTCACTTATTCTCCTTATACATCACTAATATAACTTCGAAACATTCATTCCATGTCTTGCATATATAGTGATCTGAAGATATTTTCATCAGCAAATTTACTATTCATCAACATTTACTATTCATCAATTTTTTTTTAACTAATTCCAAAATTTGGGGTTATTACATATCTTTTTTGTTAGAAACACCAAAATAAAGAAAGAGCTTCAGACAACACCAATTAAACTACTTCAACTTTCACACTATCATGTACTTGTAATATTGCGGACTATATAAATAGATGTTATGAACCTCAAAATACTTAAGAAACCAAACAATCTGACAGAAGTATAATTTCAGACAATTCCAGTAACAGTTACATTTCTTGCTCCGTAAATATTAAATTTTTATTTATAACAAAATAAATAAATAATGCCTTAAAATTTACATAATCTTTGTATCTCATTAGAGTGTATATTGATAATCAATACAGACTTCTACTATGCTTATATTGACTAAATTCTCCGTTCTAAAAATTAAAATCGGCTTAGTTAATTGCTTGACATAACCGCTAATCATCTTAGTAGGAAAAAACGAAAAAAATTGTGGCAAGATTAGGGAAATGATTTTTCTAGATTTAGAATGTACCGTAAATTTGGTGAACATCTAATTAAAAATCAAGAGAAAACTTTAATACATAGAGCAAACCAAGTATATTAAATAAAACTTTAAAACTTTAATGCATCTAATTAAAAATCAAGAGGACACTAAATAATAAAATTTAAAGTTGAGCAATTACAAACCTCAAGAACAGCTTAAAAAAAATATATTGTTAACTGCACGCACACAAGCAAATGCTCCTGCAAAGTCATGTTGAAAAATCAGAATCTTTAAACACAAAAAGTAATAGCCACAGTAATAGCCCATAATACAAAAAACAAACAAACAGAGTAACCAATCTTACAAACAAAAGCAAAGTTCATCCAAAAACACAAGAACAGTTCATCCAATCTTACAAACACAAACAAAAATAAGAATACAAGTAATTAACACAAGTAAAAAATACATGCAAAAAGAAAGACAAGTAATTAACACAAGAACTTACTAATTCAAGATGACCCAAGCTAAAGAAGCAACCAATCTGAAAAAAGAAGAAGTTCAAATTAGAAAAAAAAACTATTTCGACCTTAAATTAAAATGACTAATTCGAATCTGGAAAATGACTTACTAATTCGAACTTTTTCTTCTTCTTCTTCGAACTAAGATTTAGGGTTATTTTTCTTCTAATTGAGAGAGATGATAGTCGAGAGACATGATTTATGTTTAAATGAGTTAGGGTTTGTATTTAATTGAGAGTTGAATGAGAAAAACGGGGTCGACAAAGAGTTTTGGGGGAAATGTTTTGGGCTGAGAGTTTTAGGGTTAAAGATTTGGGGAGAAAATGTTTTGGGGATATGAATTGGGGGTTAAAGATTTGGGGGATATGTTTAAGGGGGGGAATTTTGGGGGAGAGGCGGGGGAGAATACAATTTTCTAAGGGGGAAATGTTTTATTAGAAGGAGGGAAAACATATGCTGCGTGTTTTTTACTTTTCTAAAAATACATAAAGACATCAGTTGTTTTAAGAATCGATGTCCGGAAAGATATTTAACATCGTTTTTAAAATATCTGATGTTAAAAATATATTTAACATCGGTGGTTTTCTTAACCGATGTAAAAGGGGCGATGTCTATTAACGTTTGTCTAATAGTGTGTGATTATATTGTTTGGGAATAACAATTGTGTTGAATATTATTGATTTAATGAGTGCATCAGTAGTTGACGACAGGTGATGTTATCATCAGGAGTTAACAGAGTCAGTATTTATACTGATTGATACAGATCCACGATTTCAAGAGAGGATTAATTTGCTTGATATGTCGGTTGCATGAAGTCAGATCAGAAGCTATCTACGGAAGATAATTATTAAAGAGTATCAATCTTAATTAGGGATTATCTTTTGTAACAGATAGTGCAGCTGTGTGATTATATAAACACAGAATATGTTTTACACATTTGTAACATCTTACACGAGTATCTTGTAAACCTAACAGCTCTTAAGAACTCAGAATTTCTTGAGAGAGTTTTTATCAGTTTTAATAAAGATCAATAAAAGTTCATATTGTGTTTATATTATCTGTTTCATTTCGATTAATTTGTACGATTATATTCAAACCCCCTTTTATAATCGTTATTTACTGGGCAACAATTGGTATCAGAGTAGACTGATATATATATATATATATATATATATAGATACGATCAAGATGTCTAGAAACAGGTATGAAAGCATGAAGATTCCGATTCTGAAGAAGGCAGAATACTCCACATGGAAGGTGAAAATGACGATGTATTTGGAGGCTATGGACTCATATTACATTGACAGAATAATCAATGGCCCGTTCATTCCAACCATTGTAAAGGAGAAGAGAGAATGGACTAACGAGGACAAAGATGAGATGATAAAAGATGCAAAGGTAAATAATATTTTGCACAATAGTCTGGATGTTGTTTTATCTAACAGGGTAATAGCATGCAAAACAACAAAAGAAATATGGGATGCTCTTGAAGTCCAATGTCAGGGGACAAAGGAAATTAAGAAGAACATGAGAGCTCTTCTCATTCAAGAGTATGAGCAGTTCGAAGCAAAATAAGATGAAGATCTAAAAGAAATCTATGATAGATTTTTAACATTGCTGAATGAACTATCTCTTGTGGGAAAAGAGTACGAGGTTGAAGATTCAAATGTCAAGTTTCTCTTGATGAAATCTATGGCATGCTGAGAACTTATGTTCTCGAAGTCCAGCAGAAGAGGAACAAGAAAAGCAAAACAAAACCTGTTGCTTTGAATGTGGAGGCGATAAATGTTGTGACTAAAGGAAAGAATTATAGTCATAACAAAGGAAAATGAAAAGCATCAACTACTAATGAATCAGAAACTGACTCTGATTCTGATGCAAATATTGATGGTGACATCGATGATGACTCATCTGACAAAGAGCTAGTACAGATGATGGCCATGTTGGTAAAAGGCTTCAGAAAGTTGAAGCATGGAAAATTCAGAAAAAGTGGAAGATCTTTGAGAAATAATGACTATTCTGGAAAGAAAGACAAGTTCAAAAATAAGGAGTTGAAGTCCAGGAAAACTGATCTATCAAAAGATTAATTGCTACAACTGTGATGGGATGGGACACTATGCGACTGACTGCAAGAAACCCAAATCTGGAAAAGCTCCTGGAAAGGCACTTGTCACTTCTAGCAAGAACTGGATGGACTATTCTGATTCTAAAGAAGATGTCAATTATGATTTGATGGCCACCACTGAAGAAAAGACTGATGCTTCAGATAAGGTACCAGAAACTGTTTATGCTTTTGATATTGATAACATGTGTGAATTGAAATCATTTCTTAGATCAATGCATATAAGTTATAAAAATCAGACCAAGGAGAATGTAAGAATCATTGAAGAAATGAATGTGTTTAAGAAAAGAAATGATCACCTAGAAGCACAGTTAATTGTCTTGGGAGAGACTCAGAACTTATGTGAAAAACTCAAGGAGATAGAAATTCAACAAATGCTCAAGATTAAAGCATTAGAAAAGGAACTTGAAAAGGAGAGAAAGAAAATAAGAGTGTGGACGCATTCAGGTGAAAGAACCCATTCACTAATGCATAATAAGAATTGGAAATAATGTCTAGGGTATGATACTAGAAAGAATAAAGGAAAGGAGGAAGAAAAAATCACTCTGTCAACACATGTGAAATTTGTTCCCTCAAGTGAAATGAAACTAAATTCTATTTTTGAACAAGGATCTAGTTCTCATTCTAAGTCTGTTCCTAAGAAAGAATCTAATGGTGAATCAATTTCTATCACACAGACTGAATCAATTTCTGAGAAAGAAAATGTTTCACATAAAGATTCTGATTCTAGCTCTCACATTGAATCTTTTCCTAAGACTTGTGTTAAGAACAATATTAAGTCAGAAGAGAAGATTGTTAAAAAGGAAAAGAACATAGGATTGTTATCTTCTATTCAGTTAAATAAAAAATTGAGTCAAGTAACTAGCACCACAAGGAAGAAAGCACCTAAAAGAAACAGAAATGGAAAATAGGGAATAAACAAGTCTAACAATTATAAATATGTTCATAATGCTTTTAGGAAGACTTGTTATACTTGTGGTAATACTAATTATATGGCTATTGACTGCAGGAATAATAAAAAGAAAAGATCTGAGATTCCTACATCTGATGTTAGGAATAGAAAAGTTAGTTATAGGCTACAAAATCCATGTTCTCACTGTGGCAGTAGATGACATTCTGTTTACACTTGTACTACTTATCACAATTTGTATCATGACAATTATGTTCCTTTGCCTAAATTCAATAAAGGTTCAAATTTTGATAAGAAATCAAGTCTTTTAGTCAAGAATGAATATGTTAAGAAGAACTCTGTTAAATCAACTTCAACCGGATCTAATTCTGTTGATAATGATTTAAGTAAGAAATTTTCCACTACATTACTTAACAAGAAATTGAAAATAGGACCCAACAAGTGTGGGTTCTTAAAAATTCTAATTGATTGTGTTAGATATAATTGCTGATGATTGTTTATCAGTGTTTAAGCAACAGGTACTCGTCAGAGTTTATGATAGAAGCTAGTCAGAGTTTGTTAAAGTCTGACGGGGTGAAAGTTTGCTGAAGCTGTCGGTGCTAATATGAAGATTCTAGAAGCAATATATCTTGAAGATGGAAAGAAGCAAGATATATTGAGATAGCTAAAGAAACGGGACAAAAGACAGAAGCAATCCTAATTTGATATAAATTGTATAGCTAATTTATAGGAATATCAATTAGAGAATATTCCTCATTCTTCAAATGCTAAGTCTTCTACAAAGTCTGATGATGATCATGATGATTCATCTTCTCAAAGACTTTCTGCTCAACCAAATCAAAAGGACATTCAGCATGGCACTGAACTTCATTATCAAAATATGTACTTTTCCAAGTGGTCAAACAAGGATTGCATATTCACTGATCAAAGGGCTGCTGACTTTGTCACAAAATCTGCTGAATCAATTACGAATCCAGAACTTCTTACACATCTCAAGGCAACTATTGTTCAAGTCAAATCTCTTCACAATCGTTTTGATGAAACTCAGAAGTCAGTTACTGGGTTGAGAAATTATGTGGTTGCTAGAGATATGTCTCTAAAGCAAGATAAGTCTATGTTGCTTACTCTGGTCGAAGATCAAGAAGTTTTCAAGAACAGATTGACTAAGGTTGAAGACAATCAGACTGTAATGTCTGCTAAGCTTGATACTATTGCTGCTTCACTGGAATTGCTCACCTCAGTGTTACTTCAAGATGATGTCAAAAAGGGGGAGAGAGTACTTAAAGACAAATGCAAAAAGTCTCAAACTCTGAGTAGACAGGATGATTCTACTGATGGTGGTGCAAAGGGAAAAGATTTCAAATCTAAATCTACTCTACAGCAAGGAAAGCTAACATCAAACTTTGATGCTACAAACTCTGAAAGGACAAACACTGGTGCTCAATCTTCTTCAAGAGCTAGAAGCTTATTGCTTACTTCTCAACCAAACACTGATGAAGAAATTGCAGCTCAGCTATTTATAGAAGAACATGGTGCTGATGCAACCATAGAAGACATTCAAGCTGAAGAATTGATGCTAGCTGAAGAGCATGAAAAGAAGTTAAAGTCTGGGAAGTTAAAGAAAGTCAAGAAGGCTTTAAGGCCAAAGGAAAAAGGAATTGTAATCAAGGAAAATGTAAACTCTCAACATAGTTTACAATATTCAAGAAGGCCTGTTGAAGCTAGCTCAGATAAAGGTAAAGGGAAGCTAGTTGAAGAAAAACTAGTACAAAAGAAAGCTCAAACAACCTCTGACATTGCTCAAGTTGTTCAAACAATAGAAGCCGTGACAACCTCTGATACTACTCAAGTTGTACAGACACAATTATCTTCACAATTACAAAGGACTTTTGCCAAGCGAATCACTGTTCAACACTCTTTGATTCCAGCAAATATAAATCTTCTCCAAAGCAGAACACTCATGGGAAAAGAATCAAGAGATAAATCTGGGCTTGGATCTCATAGAGAGAAAAGAGTGAACAATAGTCCAATGGATCACACTTCTTTAGCTGAACCTGGTGTTGGGGTAACTCAAGAAAATCTTGATACTTTAGAATCAGTTCAGTTAATATACCACAGAGGGTCAAAGAAGGATTTTCTGTTATACTTCAAATCTGATGGCAGAGTATACAGAGTTAGTGAAGATGATATTGGTTTAAAGATGAAAGAAGAACTGGAATATGTGTTGTATCTGTTGAAAGTTAAAAATCAAAGAACTCATCAAGCAGCCGAGGTGTTAAGAAGCAGAATGATGAAAGCTAGAATTCTTTCTGGTTTAAAGTCTGCTGGCTCTTACATACCAAGGTTCAGAGATTACAATGGAAAGCTTGTTGAGATGCAAAGAAACAGTGCAAGACTCAGAACAGATTTTGGCATAAAGGTGTTGGAATTTAATCTGGAATCAGATAAATCCTTCATAATAAAGCTAGGAAATGATATGAGGAAGAACAACATTTATTCACTAAGGGCAGCTATCTACCAAACTGGAGAGAGTGATCCAAAGTTAAGGGAGATAAAGAAAATAATGATAGCTGAGTTAGAAAGAGCTGAAAGAAAACTACTTCAGGACTACATCAGGACTGTGACTGACATTGAAGAGATTAAGTAACTGAAGTCTGTAAGTTTTAAAAGTTTTCTGTTCTAAGTTAAAAATAAACTCTGTTATGTTATAAACACTGCATTTGTTGTATGTTTTGACATCATCAATTATCTTTTAACTTGTACATTTTTGTTATGCACAAGTTGGAGGAGATTGTTAGATATAATTGCTGATGATTGTTTATCAGTGTTTAAGCAACAGGTTATAACGACTCAGAAAAACGCTTGTACAATACTAATATTTAATAATATTTGAGTTCTATGATATGTGAGTATTGTGTGAAAGGTGGATATTTGGAAATGTGATAATTAGATGTTTACTTGGTGAATGGTATGGATTAAAATACTTGTGTATGCTTTTAAATGCATTTTATATGAATTTCTTATTAAAAAAATTAGTTCTTTTTGACCTTCCGGGAATTTTATAAAATCATCGGAGACTCTTTTTATTGTGAAATCTTTTTCACAACCTTTAGTTTATATTCTAGTATTTTCTAAAATTAGTGGAGGAATTTATTTTTGGCTTTAAGGATTTAAAACTGATTTTATGAGTTAAATGTCCTTTAAGTGATCAAAACTTTGAAAATTCATATTTAATTCCATTTTGATCATAAAAATATTTTAAAAATATGGGGGAGCTTGTAAATTCGTATTATTTGTTTTAAAAATAAAATTGTGATTTTTAGATATTATCTTCATTTTATTTCGAATTTTAGAAAGGCATTTATATTGGTTTTCTTATTTAAAAATCAGATTTTGGAATTAGCAAGTTACTATTTTGCCCCTGGGCTTATAAAACTCCTGCACCAGTTTTTGCCCCTTTCTTCACTCACCTCTCAACTCTCTTTTCTCTCTTTCTCTCGAGTCTCTCTCTCTCGGCTATCTCTCTCTCTCGATTTCTCTTCTCTGTAAAAAAAATCTCTCTCTCTCTCACATATGTTGATGATTATATGTATACATATATATTCGTGTATGTGTGTGAGTGTATGGTTGTGTGTATATGTGCGTGCATCAGTTTTTGCATGCAAAGGGTTTCGGCAATTTTGATTTAATTCAAACCCGAAAGCTTGCTTGTGATGATTTCGTGATTAATTGGTTGATTTATATTGCTTATTGGTGAGGTTGTGAAGGAAACCCGATTTTTTCCGGGCACCTCCGACCATGCCGCCGTCGGCAATGAGCTCCGGCGAGCCGACGGGGACGATGATGATATTCTTGAGTCCGATTTTTGTATTAAAACTAGTATTTAGTGAAGTTATGAATTGCATGTTGAGAAATCGAATTGCATGTGCATATTTCGATTTTTCCCCTTTTATAAAATCGGTTTGAAAATTTGTTATGTTGATGTTTAATTGTTAATCTCGGTTTATAGTGAATGCATGTTGATTAATTGTGTTAAATTTGGTTAGTTTGAAATTTTGATGGATAAAGGTTTGATTTGGGGATTTTTGTGAAATTTAAAGTATAGGAATTGTTAATTGTGGTATTCTCTAATTGCATGTATAAGTTGGGTACTTTCTTGAGAATATGAGTTTTAGTTTTGATATGGGATGATTAGTTGTGGTAGAGATTATACTGGTGGAATGGTTTTATATAGAAAAACATCATGCTGAAATTCCAGAAAAACTGTCTGCCCTGTTCTGTTTTGATTAATTGCGAAATGTTGCTGCCTGTTTTAGACAGAGAGTCTAGGAGTTAACTGTTCTAAATTGAATCTAGTTTGTGCACGCGCTAACCTTGTATCGATAGGATTTACGAATAAAAAGTTATGATTATTTTACTAAAAGTTGCGCAGCAGGGATTGTTTGTGCCTTAGTACCTACTTGATACAGTTCGTTTTTAATCTAAATAAAGTGTTCTGAAGTTGAAACTTTTATGCTAAGTTGAGTTAGTAATCAGGAGGTAGCCTGTCAAATTTGGTAATGGTTTGATTACTTTTGGAGTTTTAAAAAATGTTTTAGTAAAGTATGCGCAGCAAATTTTTCAGCTTTTTGAGATGAAAACATTGATTGTAAAAGTGTTAAGGATATGGTTGGCATGACCAAATTGATTTAAGGGATACCAAGTGTGGTATGATTTGAAAGATATATTATTGTATATATATATGTATAAGGAGTATGTTATGTGTATTTGAATGACAATGTGAGACTATATGGTTGATTGCCTATTACATGATTATAATTGTTTTATGGTATAACTATTATGTGTTTACGCGCTTAGGATGCGTTGGGTAGTTTAGAGTAAAGGATTGGCATTTGAGAAAGGGCGTTCTAAGATAGAATATATTCTTTTGTAGAGTCCAAGGAAGTGGAACTTAAAGAGTTCAAGGAAGTGGGTCTTAGAGACAAAGGAAAGACTAAGGTGGAGAATCAGTGATTGTTCATTACCCTTTTTAGCTACTTAAGGCAAGTAATACAAACTTGCTTTCGTATTTCGATTCCATTGTTTCATTTTGACACATATGAATTGTTATCTTGCCTTGATTTACCTTTAGTTCTGAAAACACTTATCGTTCATTGATAACCCTTATCTTTGTTCATATATACCATGTTGAAATATATGCCATGCTTTGTTTAGTTCTTTATCCCTAAACCTTTATACCCTGATCATATACATGAATTGAAACCTGATGACCTATAATTCTATAACCTGAATCTGATCATATACTTATTCAAACCCTTTTATACCTGAAAGTGAATACACCTAACTCTCATTCTAGTACATTTCCAGAACAGACCCGATGATAAATGTTTCCTATATTCCACTAATAGAAATCCAAATTGTTTTGATTGAACTTATCTGATTTCCAAAGGACTTCTTTATATCTGAACATGTTTTAAAAAGGAATAAAGCTTAGACTCATTTAAATTCTGATTTATGGTTTCCACGGATTCCTAAGATTGGAGGCGTAAGAGGCCGAGTAACGCCGGTCCAGCACTTTTTAATTATAATAAATGGACTAGGGATGGACTAGTCTAAAGGCCAATGTGTTGCCTAATGGGACCCAGTACAAGGACCAGAGGGACTATGTGTCCGGTATGGGGACTTTACGTGGCTGATCACCCGTATTGTCCGGTGCGTTGTGAAAAATCTCCAAAATTACTTAATGCTTTTCTTGAAACGGATATCTCGAAAATGAAATTGGTTTACCCTTTGAAATTGCATATTTATGCCATTGTTCCGATAATTCCTTAATATGGATTCTGCTAAAACCATGCTATATATATTGATGTCGGAAACTGTTTTGAAGCTATATATTCAATTCATTGTTTTGATAATCCCATTGATACGGATTTTGCTATACCCATGTCATACATATTAATATTGGAACTGTTTCCCAGTGGATAACTGTATGGTCATATTATTATTACTTGCTGGGCATTTGGCTCATTCTTTTTCCCTATTCTAACCCACAGTGAAACGAGAAGATGGTACGTACATTTCAGACAGCTAGGAAGTCTTCCTATAGGGTTGTTTTTGGGATGCCAGCTCAGGTAGGTGATGGCCATATCTAGAAGGTGTTTTGTAATAGAGAACATAGAACTTTTAAGACATGGATGTAATAACTTTTGAGACTTATGTTTATGTATTAATGAATTAGATAGTGGATGCTTGTTTCACACCATCAACTGTTGAGATCCAGGGTAGAGTTGGGGTCGAGTCTGCATGTTTATATTATTGTTTATGGGTTTAATAATGTATAGAGTTTGTAGTGACTCCCCGATCATGACCTCAGATCGGGAGGGCGTCACAAGTTGGTATTAGAGCGGTCAGTTTTTGGTCACTGAAACAAGCCAGGATTAGGATCCCTATTAATAAAAGATTAGGATCCCTATTAATAATAAGATGATTAAGATAGTTATGAAAGGAGTAGAAATCTGTTAGGATATTAGATTGATAGATGCTAAGTAGCAACGGTAGGCGTAAGTACTTTCTTTTAAGTTAAGTCTTTAGGATTAAGATAACCTGTTATTATATAAGTATCTATATCTATATTGATTCGCAGGAGATGGACGTTATTGGTGGAGACACACCCCCTCACCCATCTATCACATCATCTGACCCTATGCATACTTTGTCTGATCATGAGGAGGATCCAGTGGAGATACGTAGCCCTAGTGTTCAGCCCGTTGAGCTACCATTTGCACCTGTACCTGTTCAGACTACTATCCCTTGGAGAGCCGCATCTGTTGATTCTCGTATTTCAGTTTTGGGAGATCCTGCACCTATCTTTATTCATGCTCATGTAGACCTTGCTAGAGACCTAGAGACCCTTTCCGGACAGAATGCCGAGCTTCAGGCCCTTGTAGACCAGATGTCTGATGAGGCGGACTGTCGTGTTGCTGTTACTGAGGCGGAGTGGCAGGATAGGATTCGTACTGTAGAGGAGTCAGCGCGAAAGCGCCTAGCTGAGGGACCAGTCACTGTTGATGCTTTAGAGGAGGCCAGGAGAGTGACTAGGATTGTTAGCTGGATGCTGTGTGAGCTGAGAGCTGTTCGTGGCGGACGAGACTAGCTATGGTTGGATTCTGAGAGTGGGACATCTGTTAGAGCCCATTGGTTTTAGTATTGGTTATTTGCACGAATGACTACTAGTTGTTAGGATGTTTTCCCGTTTTCCTAGTACTAGTAGACAGTATTATATTATCTGCTTTGGCATTGGCTTTGCTTTGACTTTATGGGGTGATCATGTACCCTATCATCTATTGTACCTGACTCATATCTTTACATTATGCACGTACTTTTATTATACCTTGCTTTAAACTGTTACACCTTTTATTGTTAACCTGTTCCTATAATACCTATGTTTACCCTGTTTACCCTGTTATGGAGACGAGCAAATTATGTAACAATATGGCTAAAAGTTTTTAAATTTTTTTATGTACATACAGTTTTATAAACGTTTTCAAAAAGAGTTTACATTGTGATATATATATGCATATTGTTTCATAAATTGCTTATCTCTTATCAGAAAAATGCCACCAAAGAAAAAGACTACTGCATCTACTCAACAAACAACTGATACCGAGGCTCAGAACCCGGTAGACCCAACTATAACTCAGATACTTCAATTACTCCAACAACAAACTGCTGCCTTGACTCAACAACAACAACGAAATGTTCAACCTTTGACAACCTTTAAATCATTTCAAGCTGTCCACCCACCTGAATTCAAAGGTACTTTAAACCCTGTTGAGGCGAAATCATGGTTAATCGACATTGAGAAAGCTTTTGCGTTAGTTAAGGTTGGGGAAGATCAGAAAACTGAATTTGCTAGTTACTACTTGAAGGCAGAAGCTAATTTTTGGTGGGAATCTGTGAAGTTAGGAGAAGGAGAAATTACTTGGCAAAGATTTACGGAACTATTTCAGGAAAAGTATTTACCAAGGTACCTACAAGATCAATTGGAAGTTCAGTTCTTAGAATTAAAACAAGAAGGGATGAGTGTGGCAGATTACGAAGCCAAATTTACTAAATTGGCAAGATTTGCACCTAGGTACGTAGGAGATGATGTCAGTAAGGCTAGAAAGTTTTAGCACGGATTAAAGCCATGGTTAAGGAGTAGAGTTACAGCTTTTGAGTTGAGAAATTATACTGCGGTAGTACAGAAAGCGATGATCATTGAGGGCGAAAGCGAATTAGTTCAAAAGGAGAAATTTGGAAAGAAACGAAAGTTTGGAGGATCTGAAAGAAGCCAAGGTGATGAAGGACAAGGAAGTTCTCAGAATAGAAAAAGGTTTGGAAGTCAATCAGGAGGAGATAGGAATTTTCAGAAACAGAGGAGTGGATTTGGGAGTTCAGACAAGAAACCTCAAGGAGGAAAGCCGCCAACTATCACGGGGAAGCCGTCTATACCAGAGTGCAAGACGTGTGGTAAAAGATATTCGGGAATCTGTAACAAGTTGAACATCACATGTTTTAAATGCAACAAGAAGGGACACTATGCTGATGGATGTCCAAGTTCAAAACCAGGAGGATTATCATGTTTCAAGTGTGGAAAAGCGGGACATTTTGCGCGGGAATGCAAGGAACCGGTCCAGTCTGCTAATGTACTTAGACTCACTGCACCACCAACACGGTCACAGTCATCTCAACCTCGAGCAAGAACTTTTAATATGTCAATCAATGAAGCAGTTCAGGACAGAGATGTAGTAGCAGGTACGCTTCCTGTGAATTCTGTTAAAGCTAAAGTGTTAATTGATTCTGGAGCGACTAGATCTTTTATATCTGAAAGATTCCTTGATAAAGTGAAATGTGAGATACAACCATTGGAAAGGACATTAGTAATAGAAGTGGCTAACCAGGATAGAGTTCCCGTAGACCAAGTGTGTCCTAATTGTAAAATCGAGATCGGTGGATATCTTTTTCATGCGGATTTGATACCGTTCAAAATGGGAGAATTCGATGTTATCCTAGGAATGGATTGGTTAGTAGATTGCGATGCGCAGATTGAATGTAGGAAAAAGCAAGTAAGATTGCGTGTGGGCGAAGATCAAGAAGTGGTATTTCAAGGTCAAAGACAAACTAAGAAGTTCTTAACGTTTATGCAAACGACACGGCTACTTCGACAAGGTTGCGAAGCTTATTTGGCTCATGTTGTGGATGTGGAGAAGCAAGTGTTGAAGATGGAGGAGATACCAGTTGTAAATGAGTTCCCTGAAGTTTTTCCTGACGAACTACCCGGATTACCTCCAGATCGAGAAGTAGAATTTACGATTGATTTGGCACCTGGAACGGAACCAGTATCAAAGGCACCCTACAGAATGGCACCGGCAGAAATGAAGGAATTGGCTACGCAGCTACAAGATCTTTTGGATAAAGGAGTGATAAGGCCTAGTATATCACCGTGGGGAGCGCCAGTATTATTTGTCAAAAAGAAAGACGGGAGTATGAGATTGTGTATCGACTATCGAGAACTCAACCAGTTGACTATAAAGAATAAGTACCCGTTACCGCGAATCGACGATTTATTTGATCAACTCAAAGGAGCAGCCTATTTTTCAAAGATTGATTTAAGATCTGGATACCATACTGAAGGTCAAACCTGAAGACGTTTCGAAGACTGCTTTTCGCACGAGATATGGACATTACGAATTTTTAGTGATGCCATTTGGATTAACTAATGCCCCGGCTGTGTTTATGGATTTGATGAACCGAGTGTTTCGAACGTATTTGGATAAGTTTGTGATTGTATTTATTGATGACATCCTGATATATTCAAAGTCTTCGGAAGATCATGCGGAACATCTAAGGATTGCATTGGAAGTCTTGAGGAAGGAAAAGTTATATGCGAAGTTTTCAAAGTGTGAATTCTGGGTGGAGGAAGTACAGTTTCTTGGTCACGTTATTAGTCGAGAAGGAGTGAGAGTAGACCCTGCCAAGATTGAAGCTGTGGTTAATTGGGAAAGACCAAAGACCCCTACTGAAGTGAGAAGTTTTCTCGGATTAGCTGGATATTACCGGAGATTTGTTCAAGATTTTTCAAAGATAGCTACACCGTTAACTGCACTGACTCGGAAGAATGAGAAGTTTGTTTGGACTGAGAAATGTGAGGAAAGTTTCCAAGAGCTGAAAGGAAGATTAGTGACTGCACCAGTGTTAGTCTTACCAGATGATCAAGGAAATTTTGTTATCTACAGTGATGCTTCACACAAAGGATTAGGATATGTTTTGATGCAGCATGGAAAAGTGATCGCGTATGCTTCACGACAACTCAAACCGCACGAACAGAAGTACCCAACTCATGATTTGGAATTAGCAGCTATTGTGTTCGCACTGAAAATTTGGAGACATTATCTATACGGAGAGAAGTGTGAAATCTACACGGATCATAAGAGCTTAAAGTATATATTCACTCAAAAGGAATTAAACATGAGGCAACGGAGATGGTTGGAGCTAATTAAGGACTATGATTGTAGTATTAACTACCACCCGGGAAAAGCGAATGTTGTGGCGGATGCGTTAAGTCGAAAGGAGAGATTGAATTTGTTCACAATACCTAAAGAATTGCTTCAAGACTTTGAGAAGTTGAAACTAGAAGTTTATGATTCAGAAGTTACTGACGAAGTTCTCAACGCTATGACATTTCAACCAGAATTGTTGGAAAAGATACGAAGATGTCAAGAGGAGGTTATGAACCAAGAGATGAACACATTGACTGGTGAAGAGATCTGCACCCAAAGGGATGACAAAGGAGTTTTGAGATTTTCTACAAGGATATGGATTCCAAATGTGACAGAATTGAAGAATGAAATCTTGCGGGAAGCCCATAGTTCACAGTACTCAATTCACCCTGGTAGCACGAAAATGTATCGAGATTTGAAGGAACATTTCTGGTGGCCGGATATGAAAAGAGAAATTGCCGACTGGATAAGTAAGTGTTATACTTGTCAACGAGTCAAAGCCGAACATCAAAAGCCGAGCGGACTATTGCAGCCATTGGATATTCCGGAATGGAAGTGGGAACATCTTGCCATGGATTTTATTGTTGGACTACCGAGGACAAAAGCTAATCATGATGCCATATGGGTAATTGTAGACCGTCTGACCAAGTCTGCACATTTTCTCCCAATCAATGAAAGATTTTCACTGGATAGGTTAGTACAGCTATACCTGAAGGAAGTTGTGACACGCCACGGAGTTCCAGTAACCATTGTGTCGGATCATGATCCAAGGTTTAACTCCCGATTTTGGAGACAATTTCAAGAATGTCTGGGTACCAAGCTTAAGATGAGTACCTCTTATCATCCACAAACTGATGGCCAGAGTGAACGAACAATTCAAACCATTGAAGACATGCTTAGAGCTTGTGCACTGGATTTTAAAGGAAGTTGGGATGAACATTTGCCGTTAGTAGAGTTTTCGTACAACAACAGCTATCACGCGAGTATTGGAATGCCACCGTATGAAGCGTTGTATGGAAGGAAATGTAGATCGCCTGTATATTGGGAAGAAGTTGGAGAACGAAAAGTTTTAGGACCCGAGCTAGTACAACAAACGAAGGAAAAGATTGAGATCATTCGGAAAAGGCTAGTTACGGCACAAGACAGACAACGGAAGTACGCGGACCAAGACAGGAAGGATATAAGCTTTGAAGAAGGAGATCAAGTGTTGCTAAAAGTGTCGCCATGGAAAGGAGTTACGAGATTTGGCAAGAAAGGGAAACTTAGCCCGAGATATGTAGGACCGTTTGAGATACTGAGACGTATTGGAAAAGTTGCATATGAGTTAGCGTTACCACCGCACATGGAGCATATTCATAACGTTTTTCATGTTTCGATGCTTAAGAGATTTCATCCTGATGCAAATCAAGTGATCGTATATGAACCTTTTGAGATTCAACCTGATTTGTCATATGTAGAACAACCTGTAGAGATTCAGGATCATATGGATAGGAAATTAAGGAATAAGATTGTTAAGCTAGTTAAGGTTTTGTGGAGGAATCCCAAAGTTGAAGAATCGACTTGGGAACTTGAGAGCGAGATGCTTGAAAAGTATCCGCATCTATTTTCATAAGGTTAGATTCTGAGGACAGAATCTTTTTAAGGGGGGAATGTTATAACGACTCAGAAAAACGCTTGTACAATACTAATATTTAATAATATTTGAGTTCTATGATATGTGAGTATTGTGTGAAAGGTGGATATTTGGAAATGTGATAATTAGATGTTTACTTGGTGAATGGTATGGATTAAAATACTTGTGTATGCTTTTAAATGCATTTTATATGAATTTCTTATTAAAAAAATTAGTTCTTTTTGACCTTCCGGGAATTTTATAAAATCATCGGAGACTCTTTTTATTGTGAAATTTTTTTCACAACCTTTAGTTTATATTCTAGTATTTTCTAAAATTAGTGGAGGAATTTAGTTTTGGTTTAAGGATTTAAAACTGATTTTATGAGTTAAATGTCCTTTAAGTGATCAAAACTTTGAAAATTCATATTTAATTCAATTTTGATCATAAAAATATTTTAAAACTATGGGGAGCTTGTAAATTCGTATTCTTTGTTTTAAAAATAAAATTGTGATTTTTAGATATTATCTTCATTTTATTTCGAATTTTAGAAAGGCATTTATATTGGTTTTCTTATTTAAAAATCAGATTTTGGAATTAGCAAGTTACTATTTTGCCCCTGGGCTTATAAAACCCCTGCACCAGTTTTTGCCCCTTTCTTCACTCACCTCTCAACTCTCTTTTCTCTCTTTCTCTCGAGTCTCTCTCTCTCGGCTATCTCTCTCTCTCGATTTCTCTTCTCTGTAAAAAAATCTCTCTCTCTCTCTCACATATGTTGATGATTATATGTATACATATATATTCGTGTATGTGTGTGAGTGTATGGTTGTGTGTATATGTGCGTGCATCAGTTTTTGCATGCAAAGGGTTTCGGCAATTTTGATTTAATTCAAACCCGAAAGCTTGCTTGTGATGATTTCGTGATTAATTGGTTGATTTATATTGCTTATTGGTGAGGTTGTGAAGGAAACCCGATTTTTTCCGGGCACCTCCGACCATGCCGCCGTCGGCAATGAGCTCCGGCGAGCCGACGGGGACGATGATGATATTCTTGAGTCCGATTTTTGTATTAAAACTAGTATTTAGTGAAGTTATGAATTGCATGTTGAGAAATCGAATTGCATGTGCATATTACGATTTTTCCCCTTTTATAAAATCGGTTTGAAAATTTGTTATGTTGATGTTTAATTGTTAATCTCGGTTTATAGTGAATGCATGTTGATTAATTGTGTTAAGTTTGGTTAGTTTGAAATTTTGATGGATAAAGGTTTGATTTGGGGATTTTTGTGAAATTTAAAGTATAGGAATTGTTAATTGTGGTATTCTCTAATTGCATGTATAAGTTGGGTAATTTCTTGAGAATATGAGTTTTAGTTTTGATATGGGATGATTAGTTGTGGTAGAGATTATAATGGTGGAATGGTTTTATATAGAAAAACATCATGCTGAAATTCCAGAAAAACTGTCTGCCCTGTTCTGTTTTGATTAATTGCGAAATGTTGCTGCCTGTTTTAGACAGAGAGTCTAGGCGTTAACTGTTCTAAATTGAATCTAGTTTGTGCACGCGCTAACCTTGTATCGATAGGATTTACGAATAAAAAGTTATGATTATTTTACTAAAAGTTGCGCAGCAGGGATTTTCTGTGCCTTAGTACCTACTTTATACAGTTCGTTTTTAATCTAAATAAAGTGTTCTGAATTTGAAACGTTTATGCTAAGTTGAGTTAGTAATCAGGAGGTATCCTGTCAAATTTGGTAATGGTTTGATTACTTTTGGATTTTTGAAAAATGTTTTAGTAAAGTATGCGCAGCAAATTTTCAGCTTTTTGAGATGAAAACATTGATTGTAAAAGTGTTAAGGATATGGTTGGCATGACCAAATTGATTTAAGGGATACCAAGTGTGGTATGATTTGAAAGATATATTATTGTATATATATATGTATAAGGAGTATGTTATGTGTATTTGAATGACAATGTGAGACTATATGGTTGATTGCCTATTACATGATTATAATTGTTTTATGGTATAACTATTATGTGTTTACGCGCTTAGGATGCGTTGGGTAGTTTAGAGTAAAGGATTGGCATTTGAGAAAGGGCGTTCTAAGATAGAATATATTCTTTTGTAGAGTCCAAGGAAGTGGAACTTAAAGAGTTCAAGGAAGTGGGTCTTAGAGACAAAGGAAAGACTAAGGTGGAGAATCAGTGATTGTTCATTACCCTTTTTAGCTACTTAAGGCAAGTAATACAAACTTGCTTTCGTATTTCGATTCCATTGTTTCATTTTGACACATATGAATTGTTATCTTGCCTTGATTTACCTTTAGTTCTGAAAACACTTATCGTTCATTGATAACCCTTATCTTTGTTCATATATACCATGTTGAAATATATGCCATGCTTTGTTTAGTTCTTTATCCCTAAACCTTTATACCCTGATCATATACATGAATTGAAACCTGATGACCTATAATTCTATAACCTGAATCTGATCATATACTTATTCAAACCCTTTTATACCTGAAAGTGAATACACCTAACTCTCATTCTAGTACATTTCCAGAACAGACCCGATGATAAATGTTTCCTATATTCCACTAATAGAAATCCAAATTGTTTTGATTGAACTTATCTGATTTCCAAAGGACTTCTTTATATCTGAACATGTTTTAAAAAGGAATAAAGCTTAGACTCATTTAAATTCTGATTTATGGTTTCCACGGATTCCTAAGATTGGAGGCGTAAGAGGCCGAGTAACGCCGGTCCAGCACTTTTTAATTATAATAAATGGACTAGGGATGGACTAGTCTAAAGGCCAATGTGTTGCCTAATGGGACCCAGTACAAGGACCAGAGGGACTATGTGTCCGGTATGGGGACTTTACGTGGCTGATCACCCGTATTGTCCGGTGCGTTGTGAAAAATCTCCAAAATTACTTAATGCTTTTCTTGAAACGGATATCTCGAAAATGAAATTGGTTTACCCTTTGAAATTGCATATTTATGCCATTGTTCCGATAATTCCTTAATATGGATTCTGCTAAAACCATGCTATATATATTGATGTCGGAAACTGTTTTGAAGCTATATATTCAATTCATTGTTTTGATAATCCCATTGATACGGATTTTGCTATACCCATGTCATACATATTAATATTGGAACTGTTTCCCAGTGGATAACTGTATGGTCATATTATTATTACTTGCTGGGCATTTGGCTCATTCTTTTTCCCTATTCTAACCCACAGTGAAACGAGAAGATGGTACGTACATTTCAGACAGCTAGGAAGTCTTCCTATAGGGTTGTTTTTGGGATGCCAGCTCAGGTAGGTGATGGCCATATCTAGAAGGTGTTTTGTAATAGAGAACATAGAACTTTTAAGACATGGATGTAATAACTTTTGAGACTTATGTTTATGTATTAATGAATTAGATAGTGGATGCTTGTTTCACACCATCAACTGTTGAGATCCAGGGTAGAGTTGGGGTCGAGTCTGCATGTTTATATTATTGTTTATGGGTTTAATAATGTATAGAGTTTGTAGTGACTCCCCGATCATGACCCCAGATCGGGAGGGCGTCACACAGGTACTCGTCAAAGTTTATGATAGAAGCCAGTCAGAGTTTGTTAAAGTCTGACGGGGTGAAAGTTTGCTGAAGCTGTCGGTGCTAATATGAAGATTCTAGAAGCAATATATCTTGAAGATGGAAAGAAGCAAGATATATTGAGATAGCTAAAGAAACGGGACAGAAGACAGAAGCAATCCTAATTTGATATAAATTGTATAGCTAATTTATAGGAATATCAATTAGAGATTGAATCTATGTAGCTGTGTACTATATAAACACAGATAGGTTAACCCTAAAAGGTATGCGAATACTGAATACATTATTCTTGTAACCTAGCAGCTCTCTGTGATATTTTACATCACTGAGAGAAGAGTTATTTAATATAATTCAGTTTATTGATCATAAACAGTGTTCTTGATTGTTCTTCTCATACATATATTGATTATATATTGTGTATTCGGCCCAACAATTTGTATCAGAGCCAAGGCTGTTTAATATATACAGTTTTACGATTCAAACACAAGTATAATCATGGCTGACAACTCTCAGGAAGGTTCTAATACAGGTTCTAATGCACAAAAGGTTCAACCAACTTCTGTTAGTCGATATGAGTCAATCAGGGTTCCAATTCTCAAACCAGTGGAATATCCAATATGGAAGGTTAAGATGACCATGTTTCTGGAAGCCACAGATCCAGAATATCTTGATAGAATTTATAATGGTCCTCATAAACCAACTAAACTGTCTACTGTTGTTGCTGGTGAAGAGCAAAAGCTTATTCCAAAGGAAAAGAAAGATTTGACTCCTGAAGACATCTCATCGATTGCAAAGGATGCAAAGGTTAGACATCTTCTCCACAGTGCCTTAGATAATGTTATGTCTAACAGAGTTATTGGTTGCAAAACTGCCAAAGAAATTTGGGATGCTTTAGAAGTCAGATGCCAAGGAACTAGTTCTATAAAGAAGAACAGAAAGACCATACTGACACAGGAGTATGAGCACTTTGACTCAAGATCTGGTGAAACTTTGACTGAAACATATGACAGATTTTGTAAACTATTTAATGATTTGTCTCTGGTTGATAAAGAATATGAACTTGAAGAGTCAAATCTCAAGTTTCTTTTATCCCTACCTGAAAGATGGGATTTGAAGGCGACAACAATACGAGACAATTATGATCTTGCAGAAACAGATCTTGATGAAATCTATGGGTTGCTTAAAACTCATGAACTTGAGATAGAACAAAGAAACAAAAGATCTGGAAAGAAGACAAAATCTGTTGCTCTCAAAGTTGAAGAAAAACTCATGAAGAAAGAAACATCAAAGAAAAAAGCAAAGGGAAAGGCTTTGGTCATAAAATCTGATAGTGAGTCATCAAACTCTGATGATGATTCAAACACTGATGCTTCTTCTGAATCTGAGGATGATGAAGAACAAATGATGCAGATGGCTGCTTTGATGGTGAAGACTTTCAAGAAGATGGGTTTCACAAACTTCAAGAAACACTACGTCAAATTTTGGCTTCCGTCACATAAAATACGTGTGGCTAAGCACTTTACGTCACGTTTTAATTTTTCAGCAAAGTGTCACCTAAGGTCGGATCATTTTACGCCCCCTACGGCCACACCCCAGATGTGTGGCTGTAATTCAAAACAGAGTGACTAAAGCATACCACCCCTTGGGTCTGACAGCCCCTGTTTTAAGCTCAAAAGTGTGACTAAATACCAGCTTTCAGCCACAGGATGGGTCGTGGCTAAAGATAATTAATAACGTGGCTAAATACCAACATTCATCAAAGGCTTAGTTTTGGTCGCACTATTTATTGGTAAATCGTGGCAAAAAACTTGGGTATGGCCACATTTTATAATTTTTATGTGGTCGTTTGTATGTTTCATATACTATTAAACAACTGCTTTTAGTCACTAATAATTGTAGTAACTATCCCCCAATATAATATAATAGGTAGTGTGGCTGAAGTGTGGTACTAGCCACACATACTTAACCACATCACAAACAGGTTTCATTTGTAATATAAATGACCACGGCCGTACCAAAAAGCCGATACAAATCACAATACCAAAAGGCCACAATCCAATTCAAAAAGGCCACAATATGCAAACAAGTAAAATGCCAAAATACAAGTAAAAAAAATGCCAAATTCCAAACTAGTCCATATTAATCCATAAAATCCATACTAAATCCATGATCCATAACAACGATATGGAGTATAACTCCACAATCCATAAAAACCACATAACCATAACCAGAGTACAGAAAATTAACAACTTATCGAAAAGTTAACAACCAGAAAACCACATTAACATGAGTCAAATTAAGTTTACAATTACACCACCAGCTTCCGCTTCTTCCTCAGATTGTCTGCCTTGTTCGCCTTAGCCTTTGAACGTGTTACTGGGGAACCAGTAATGGTATTACATCTCTTCTTCTCCTTCTTAACTTGATCTGCGCTATGTTCTTCCTTAGCTTGAGCTGCGCTATGTTCTTCCCCTTTCCCATTGGCCGTTGGATTTGGTACCTAGAGTAAAACATGAAAACAAATACGATGATCATTCCAACAGCCCTCAAGTTAAGACCATTCTAACACAAGTAATGTAATTCTATAGATAAGCAAGTTAAGACCGTTGGACAAGTAATGTTATTTAATTAAAGCTCCATCATTTTAAACAAAATTATAAAGCAGGATAATAAATGCACACAACCAAAATGGAATGCAAAGTAAGAAACGTACTTGATGATCAATTATCTTGATAAGGTTTTTGGGCCAAGCCACAAAAGAACCCAAAGCATCCTCAACTGTCCGCATATCACCGGCTTCATAAGGTAAGAATGCTGCCCCCTTCACAACTTCATCAACAGAAACTCTATAGCAATCATCTTGTAGGGGGACTCCATGAATGGTTTGTCCTTTCTGGTCTGAAAGGATAGCCGTACCACGTGCAACCGGGTTGTTGAAATTCAACATATACAGAGTACACTTCATTGGCTAAAAAACGTACGTGGCATAATTAACATCATAAAGGTAAAGTGAACTAATATACATACGCATTTAGAAATATAATGCATACCGATTGGACAACTGTTGAGGTTTGATTTGACTGAGATGGCATTTGACCAGAGATAGTGCTAGGCTGAGATAAATTAATCTTCTTCCTGGTTCCGGATCTAATTACCTTTTCCTACAAAAGTAGAAGCATAATTGCCAACATATTAAAGTTAAAGTTAATCTCAATATACATGTGCATTTAGCAATGTTGTAATACCTGTTGCACAATTGTTGGATCTTCTTGTGATTTAGTGGTACGCGGAGATATATAAACTTTCCTCCTGGTGGTGATGACATTTTGCCCCATTATGGATGTGTCGGCAGTGATCACCTTTTGCGCCATTATGGATGTGTCGGCAGTAGGAGTCACTTGCTTCTCCACAGATTTAACCTACAATTTAAGAAATTTGGACAAGAAATCAGCAACTACTTGGAAAAAATTAAAAAGAAATTAAAGTAGCCATTACTTACAGGTGTTAAAAACTCTTTCGATGCTGGGATGGTAACATTAATGAAGCTGTCCCTCGAACCATTCCCACTTATCGGTGTTCCCTACAGAATGTAACGTGAAATGGGAAAGTCAAGTGATAACACAAGTTTTGTAAACTATGTTTTGGAATATAGACACAAGATAACTAAATTCCAACACAAAAAACTCCAACAATTTACGTAGTGCTTACATCTTGTTTTGTTGCTGAAAGCAGTCCTTGCGAATCCAATTGAGCCATGACTTTATTCAGTTTATTGTTCGTTGCCTCCATCTGCAACGACAGGTTCTTCAGCTCTTCATCCTTCTTCTCACGCAGCAGTTTTTCATTTTCCAATTGAAGCTCCAGAATCTTGATTTTATCTTTTCCTGTTGTCCTTTGCCGAGGACAATGCCAGTACGCACTGGGAGTGACTCCACAACCAACACCTCTCAAGTATGAACCCTGCTCCCTGCCAAAAACCACTGTAAGGGCATCCTCGTCCGGCCCAATCTTGATTAGTCCGTCCTTTATCTGTGCTTCAATATCCATCTGTAAAGAAAAAAGTGAAGAAAATTAGTAACAAGGACATGTTCTTCACTTTAGGATATACTAACTCTCATATTTAAACTTACTAAATAATCTGCCATGCTCTTCACTTTTGGATCTCCCAACTCTCCATCTTTGTTTTCCCTCCCCTTCCTCCACATAAAAGCACGGGAGGGGACATCATCAACCTTTATTTCATTTTTTGAAACCTTGCATAATGCAACGATGACACAATCAGACATTTAATATCCAAAATAATCACTAGTAACACAATAAAAACACATCTGAATTACCAATTTTTCTTTGAGACGAGGGTATCCTCCTCGTCCCAAGCGATGATCAAAAACTGACCGTGATCGCGCAATTTTCGTAGTTTTGGAGACATCCTTCCAATAGTCAAAAGAATTATTTCAGCAAAGTGCATTGGAAAAATACGTTAATTCAAACGATGATCCGTATATTAAAGTATTACAACCTTGAATTTATCCGTTTGCGTGTGGGCTACGAACCTATCCCAATCAGCTTGCTCTACCAGTGTACGATACTGCCTAGGAACTTTTGCAAGCTTTGCTGGTTTATTCAGGTTAGGTTGTATGAATCTTGCATACATCTTTCTTCTGAAATTGCGAAGCAGCCCACCAAGCCGAGTCATTGTAAACTTTCGACGACAAAGTTCTATATCAAAAAAATGCTGCAATATATAATACATGGTGTTAATACACATAAAAGGCAAGCAGATAAGTTCAACAATAGTGTTTCATATTAAAAATGTAACATATATTTAGAGTACTTAATGCGAAGTAGCTGATTTACCGTTACTTGATCCCACAGCTTATCCTTCACTTCTTTTGGCACCTCCTTCCATGTTAACCATCTTAAGCCAACATGCTCCCTGACCGTGTCTCCCAAAAAGCTCGTAAATTCTGATCTGTATTCCCCCATTAACCTACCAAGTGAGTCAAATTCAACCTCATGTCTTTTTCCACCAGAGTTTGTAAACCTGGTACGCAGCTTCGGCAACCTGGTTAGCCCCCTCTTAGCTTTGACATCATTCTTTTGTTGCACCTTTTTGCACTCTTCTACTTCTTCTTCTGCGTTTTCTCCTTCGTCTTCTACTTCTGTGCTTTCTTCTTCTTCGCTACACTCTTCCGTTGAATATTGTTCCTCAAATTCCTCATTGTCCTCACCTACAACCAGTATAAGAACCCTTAGCAATTACAGGATTTATCTGTTCAATATACATAAAAATGCATAAATATGAGAAGTCAAAAATTAGTCTACCTAGGTATTCTTCTTCAACGCAAACTGGTGCAGTAGCTGTGGACCAGGAATGGAAGACATGAATCTTGCAGACTCCAGTCATGGTAGAAGCAACAGCCAACTCTTTTAAGTCACTGTCTCCAAGGATCAAACCATATCCATGATCCGGGGTCACCCCATCTTTCATGAAATAAAGCTTATCATCATCCGAAACTACATCCGCTACCAAATCCCTAACTTGTTTAACAGTCATGTTGTAGACTTCCATTCCGTCGAACACCTTTGCCTTAGGACCGGTGTATTGCCACTTAACCTTTGTCATGAACTGACCCCCATAGTAAACAACTAACCTGTACTTCTTTCCCATGGTACTCAAATTAGCTGTAGACAACAAGCACAACAATGTCAGATATTAATACATCAACATTAAAGCATAAGTAGTATTATTCATATAATTGGAACTCAATTCGTCCCAATCTCTCAAATACAACTCAAATATGCAATCTCTCCAACCATATATCTCAAACATATAGTCTGTGGAAGAATGGTTTACCTGCGACAAGCAAGGTGATTTAAACGCCGGTGGAAAAAACCCTAATTTCATGAACATAAACCAGATTGGGTCACCAGATCTGACCGACGGCGTAACCTAATTTCACCGACTGAAAGTTGTGGAGAGATTATGGTGCACAGAGAGGGAGAGTTTGAATGTGAGTTGGGTAAAGTGATGTTGAAAGTGAATTGGGGGGAAGTTTGATATTTTGGGGGGGAAGTGAATTGGTAAAGTGATGTTGCCGGTTTTTAGAGTATTAAGTCAATAAGCCATAATGTTCCAAGTGCAGTCAAATCTTACTAAACTTAAATTTGAAACTATTTTCTATTTTATTTTTGTAAAAAATATATATATAATATTTATGATAATATGTATCTAAATAATTTTAATATATTTATTTAATTATTTAATTATTTCGTGTACTTTCGTTTCGTGTCGTGTACCCAAGGGTAAATCCAAAACCGACACGAAATTCGCTCGTGTAATTTCGTGTTCGTGTATTTTCGTGTTCGTGTACCGAAAAGGTAAAACCAAACCCGTTATTATCGTGTCGTTTTCGTGACGTGTTTTCGTGTCGTGTACGAAATTGCCGGCTCTAGTCGAATCTCGTTCTTTCGAGTAGTACTTTGGCCAGATCCCTCAAAAAATGTCGTACAAGATAAATTCCCGATTTTTCGATTATTTTTCCCCAACATCACAATGCGTATCCATTAACATCCGTACGGTTGGATCGTCGAAAAATGCATTAAAAAAAATTATTTCCACTTTCGGGGTCGAATCTCGTTCTTTCGAGTAGTACTTTCATCCACAACGATAAATTTAGATTTTTTTTTAAATTTTGCATATGTCTTCTAAATATTCCAAAATGATTTAAAAAAATTAGATGAATTAAATTTGGAGTTTTGGTATTTTAAAATGATTTTTGAAAATTAATTTTCATTTTGAGGTAAAACTTGTAAAAATCATAATAAATTCATTTTTGATCCCAAAATTATTTTAAAAATATGGGAATGAAGCTAATTTTGTGATCTTGTTTTTTTTAATTAAAATTTTGATTTTAGAAATTATCTTCTATTTAAACTTCAGATTAATAAGTGATTAAATTTGATTTTCAGCAAAGTAGTATAATAAATTAGTAAAGTAGAGGTTACATATGGTTATGTTTTAACCCTAATTCATTGCTACACACAGCAGTAGCCACACTCTCTTCTATTTTGCCGCCTAAAACAAGAACCCCAATCATATCCTTTTTTTCCCTCTTATACAACAACAATTGGTTCTAGATTTGATTGAAATACCTAAGTGGAAAGCTTATTCTCTCAATTGGAAACCACACTAGCTGCCGCTTCTAATCGGATTCAAACAAGTAGCTTCAAACAAGCAGCCGACAGAAACCACTCATACTTTCATCCACAACGATTTCATCCCTAATTTCAGTAAGTCATGTGTTAAATATATGCTAATTTTTGAATTTTATGCTTTGATATATGCTCGTAATTGCTGTAGTTATGCTGTAATATGCTCGTAATTGCTGTAGTTATGCTGTAATATGCTCGTAATTGGTTTAGTTATGCTGTAATATGCTCGTAATTGGTTTAGTTATGCTGTAATATGCTCGTAATTGCTGTAGTTAGGCTGTAGTTATGGATAAGTCTTGGATGGTAACCGATAGAAACAGTGAACCATATATGGATGGAGTTGTAGCATTTATCGATTTTGCGGTTTCTCATCTGAATATGTCAACGAAGACTATTCCATGTCCATGTGTAAGCTGTTTAAACCACTTCTCTCTTTCGGTGGATGAGGTCCATTACCACTTACTCGTTAAGGGATTCGATCGGAATTATACAAGGTGGATTAAACATGGAGAAGAAGACAAGCCAACAACTTTCAACCAGTTTGATGCAGTAGAATTTCCAACAGATGCTGCAGAAACAATAGAAATGGTAAAAGCTACGGAAGACAATTTCATAGCTGACATTGACAAGTTTCAAGAACTACTTGCAGATGCGGAGAAGCCCTTGTATAAATATTGTCCTAACTTCACAAAGTTGTCTGCAACAGTTGAACTACTAAACTTGAAGAGTAAGCATGGAATGACAAATAATTGCTTTACTGAAATGCTAATTCTGTTGAAAAGGATGCTGCCTGCAGAAGGTAACGAGATGGTGAACAACACATATGAGGCCAAAAAGATAATGACAGCAATGGGGTCAGGATACGAAAAGATACATGCTTGCATTAACAACTGCATTCTTTACAGGAAGGATTACAAGGACATGGTGGTATGTCCAACTTGTGGCATGTCACGGTGGAAGGTGGATGAGAAGACTAAAGTCATATACGAAAATGTTCCTACAAAGGTATTATGGTACTTCCCCCTTATTCCACGACTGAAACGACTTTATAAAGTGAAAAGCATATCAAAAGATTTGATATGGCACTCCACCAGTTCGAAAAAGCCCGGTGTTCTACGGCACCCATCTGATTCACCTGCATGGAAAGCAATAGACGACAAATTTCCGGAAATTGCATCTGATCCAAGAAATCTTCGGCTTGGCATTTCCACAGACGGGGTTGATGTAAACAGAGGGAATAGGAATCACAGTGTGTGGCCAGTATTAACTGTCATTTACAACCTTCCACCTTGGTTGTGTATGAAAAGAAAGTTCATCATGCTTTCGTTATTAATATCGGGAACGCCTGGAAACGATATCGATGTGTTTTTGGATCCTTTGATCGATGATCTGGAGCTCTTGTTTGAAGAAGGTGTTGAAACATATGATTCCTATGCACAGGAACAATTCACTTTACGTGCTGTTGTCTTATGGACGATTAATGATTACCCTGCTCTTGGTGCATTATGTGGCTGTCCTTATAGTGGATTCCATGGTTGTGTGGTGTGCAGGAAAGAAACTCATTGTGTAAGACTTCCGTTCTCTGCCAAGCAGAGTTATGGTGGTCACCGAAGATATCTACCATATAGTCATCCCTTCAGAAAGCAAACTAAGGCATTCAATGGAAAAGAAGAGTGGGGAACTGCTGCAGATCCTATGACAGGGGAAGAAATATTCAACGAGGTTAAATTTATTCGGAATATGTGGGGGAAGGGATATAAGGATAAAGATTCAGAACTGATGGAGACTTCGACTGGAAGAGGGGGGAAAACAAAAAAGAGTATTGGCGGACAGAAAGAACAGACCTATTGGAAGAAATTCAACATATGGAATCGACGACTTAGGTATTGGCGGTATAATTTGGTCCAACATTGTATTGATTTCATGCACACTGAGAAGAATGTGGCTGAGAGTATTATCGGAACATTACTAAATGTTCCGGGCAAGACGAAAGATGGGTTGCACGCTCGAAAGGATCTGGCACATTTTGGGATAAGACAAGAGTTGCAGGCTAAAAGTCAAGGCGAGAAGACATTACTTCCTGCAGCCTGCTACACATTAACTAAAGATGAAAAAGACATGTTCTGTGGCACATTACACAACTTAAGGGCTCCGCAAGGTTATTGTTCCAACTTTTCTAGTTTGGTGAATGAAAAGGATAGGAAGCTTATGGGACTTAAATCACATGATTACCATATGCTTATGCAACAGTTCTTGCCAATTGCAATACGGTCTATCATGCCTAAACCCACAAGATATGCTATTATCAGACTTTGTTTTTTTTTCAAATCAATATGTAGCAAAGAAATCAATGTAGCAGAACTCGATAAATTGCATGAGGAGCTTTGTGTTACACTGTGCTTGATGGAGAAATACTTTACCCCATCCTTTCTTGATGTTATGCTTCATCTAACTGTGCACCTTGTTAGAGAGGTCAAATTATGTGGCCCAATATGCTTTCGGTGGATGTATCCCTTTGAGAGGATGATGAAAGTTATTAAAGGGCATGTGCGGAACAAAGCTTACCCAGAAGGATGCATTGCTGAGGAACATATTGCAGAAGAAACAATTGCGTTCTTCAACGAATACAAAAAATGCATGAGGTCCATTGATATTCCAGAACACCAGCACAACACATCTGAAAATGGTAATGAAGAGGGAATTCCTTTGTCAGCTGGTAAACCAGTTGAAGTTTCTCAAGATCTCTACATGAAAGCACATTTCTATGTACTGCAAAATACGCCTGAAGTTGTGCCGTATATCGAGTAAGGACTCCTACTGAACATGTTTATTTGTGTTTTTCTTTTATTTAACAGTAGGATCATATTTGATACTCATTTTTGTACTTGCAGACAACACATGACATTTTTGAAAAACAAACATCCTGGTAAACAACAAGCATGGCTGGAGAAAGAGCATAGCACAACGTTTGGTCACTGGTTACGCAACAAGGTAATATTTAAATCAGTATGATCTTAGTTTTTTCTCAATTGTAATTTGTGCAAGCTGAATCTTATCCTTGTTATTGTGTAATTTAGGTTGAAAGCGAGTTATCGATCTCCAACGAAAGTGTATCAGAAACAGTTAAGTGGATCTCACATGGAGCACGCAGAATCGTGAACAAATACGATGTATATGACATCAATGGCTATACATTTCGTACAAAAATTCGTGATGGCAGAATTCACCAGAACAGTGGGGTTTGTGTAGAGGCAACTGAGATGCACATTTCTAAAGAAGTAGTAACCTATGGAAAGAACTTTTATTACGGGGTTCTACGAGAGATATGGGTACTAGATTATCATATTAAGAAAATTCCTCTTTTCATGTGCGACTGGGTTGACAGTAGAAATGGTGTCAAGCAAGATGGCTTGGGTTACACGTTGGTCAAACTTAACAGATTAGGCCACAAGGATGATCCGTTCATATTGGCCTCACAAGCACGACAGGTGTTTTATGTTAAAGACCAGCTGGATAAAAAAATGTCTATTGTCTTGATGACACCTCCTAAGAATTATAGAGATCTGTACGATGATGTCAATGAGGATTTCAGTACTGTAATTTTTCCTCACAATGATAATATATTACCACCTGTAGATCCACGTGACTTGGGTAATGAATCTCGTGATGATTACTTCAGACAGGACTGTAAGGGTATTATTATACGTAATGCTAACTGAATCCGGTAATTATTATCATTATGTTTGTCATTTTCCATGTTTTTTATGTAATGCTAAATTCTATTGTATGGTTAAATTCTATGCTCTGTTTGAATTCCTGTTTTTTTTCTCCAGGTGTGTGCAAAGAAAGAGACCTGATCATGATGTCGTCTTCAAATTCCTACAGCTCAAACCAAAATCGATGTGATCTGTGCTACTGTGGTCTTCCTGCCCGGATTAGAACATCAAACACACTTGACAACCCTGGAAGAAGATTTCGGGTGTGCCACAAATCAAGTTCATTGGTAAGCTGATGTCTATCAGTTTCATCTGTTAAATTTAATAAACAGCTTTTAATTTGAATTCCCTTTTCAAGTCTTCTGGACCCAAATGTTCGTTTTGGGAATGGATTGATCCTGAACCAGTTGGCATGAAGATCAAGATCCAGAAAGAAGTTGATGTTGTGAAGACTGACCTGCAAAACTGCATGTCAACAGTTGAAGATCTTCGAAAGGAGGTTCATGTCATACGTGGGAAGTTGTATAATGTTATCATTGTCTTGGTCATTTTCTTTGTTTTTTATTTGATGAAGAATTAATATGTAATGGTGAATTCTAATGTTGGCCGAATGACATGGATTAGTTGAATTGTTCTAGTTTTAAGCTTCATTATCAAGTTTTAAGCTCATCTGGTATGCAACTTGGATAAATCAAGTTTGTGTTTGTCATTTCTGGTTAATCTGCTATACCAATACTTCATGTCCAGTGGTCAAATATTTTGCCACACCCTAATGTAATAATGTGACAGATCAGTTGGAAATGAGGATCCTCAAAACAGAATGCTCTGTTCCTGAAAACAGAGTACTTTTTAGTCACACAATAATACAGTCACTAGTTTTTAGCTGCCTTAGCGAACAAAGATCTGACATAATGCAGAAAACTCTACTTTTTAGTCACATATAAAATGTAGTGACCATAGGTTATTTCACATTTAGCCACATCCCCGAAAATGACTGTGACCGTTTGGTAACATTTAGATACAGCAAAGAAGCGTCACTATTTTTTGTCACACTTCTATCTCTCAAGTATGACTATAAATGTTGGATTTGGTCAAAGTCAACAAAAAAAACATGCTGTTTCATCTCTCACTTGTCACACTTTTATAAATTGTGACTAAATCTTCCAAAAAATGTGTCTTCGGTCACTCGAAAAACAATTGTGTGGCTAAAACTTGGGACGATGATCTTTAGCCACTCGTTTGTTCCAAAGTGTCACAGCCCTTACTGTACAAAAGAGTGACGAAAGCCCAAATTTGACGTAGTGAAAGGAAAAAGATTCTCTAGGAGAGATTCAAACTCTGAAAGGAAAAATTTCAGAAAATCTGAAAGAAGGGATATCAAATCTGGGAAGAAAGACAAGTCTGAGATCCAGTGCTACAAGTGTAAAGAGATGGGTCACTATGCTCCAGAGTGCAAGAAAGGAAAATCTGAAAAAGCACTCATCACTAAAGGAAAAGACTGGGCAGATACTTCAGATTCAGATGAAGACGTCAGCTATGCTCTCATGGCAACTGTTGAAGATGAATCTGAAACATCTGAGAATAAGGTACCCCTAACAACTTATGCTTATGATATTGATAATATATCTAAATTGAGAGTTTATCTTAAAAGCATACATGTTAGTTATAGAGATCAGACTTTAGAAAATGAGAGAATTAAATCTGAGAATCTTAAGCTTAAAGATAGAAATAAAATTCTTGAAGAAGAGCTTGTTAACATGCAACAAGTTCAAAAGGAAAGAGATGATGCTGTTTATGTTGAACAAGAGTTGTTAAAGAGATATAGGCAAATTGAATCTGAATTAGAGAAAGAGAGGAAAGTGATTAAAACCTGGACTAATTCTGGAAAGGACACACATCAGGTTTTTCAAACAGATACAGTTGGGTTAGGTTACTGTGAGGAAGATGAACTTAGGTTTAAAGATAAAGTTAAAGTCAAACCACAACTTAAACCTGTGAAATTTGTTTCTGAATCCAGTAAGCTAAAATCTGTAGTTGTGAAAGAAGCTGTTATGGAGCCAGTTGAAACTTGTGAAAAACAAGTTAATATTGGTTTAATAACATAAAATCAGATTGAGACAGAAGCTGTTAAAGAACTAGTAAAAATATGTGATAAACAGGTTAATGTTGGTTTGATGACAGAAAAACAAGTCAAACATAAGCTCAAAGAGGTAAAGTCTGTTAACAAACAGAAAGTGTCTAAGAAAAATAGGAATGGGAAAGTAGGCATTAATAAAAGAAATGATTATCTGCCTAATTCTGATGCTCCTAGAAAGACATGTCATAGTTGTGGTAGAACTAACCATCTTGCAAGTTTCTGCACGAAAAACAAAGATATTAATTCTTTACCCTCAAAGTCTGGAGTGAAGGATGATCATGTTAGGGTTAGACCACAGACTTTATGCACTCACTATGGGAGCACTTGGCATTCCATTTATACTTGCAAGAGTTAGCATGCTATTTATCACAATTATTATGAGTTGAAGCCCAACTTGAAATGGGTTAGAGCAAACTCTGCAAGTGTAAAGTCTGATACTGTTAGCTTAAACTCTGTTGATAGTAATTCCGCTGTAAAAGCTAACAATGTTAAGAAAGCCAAAGGATCCAAGCAAGTCTGGATCCTTAAATCTAACTCTTTGTAATTGTTTGTGATTGCAGGGCACAAGGGAAAGTACCCTAGTCTTGGACAGTGGATGTTCAGGACACATGACTTGAAATAAAGCCCTGCTATCAGACTATGAGGAGAAGGCTGGCCCAAAAGTTTCCTATGGAGATGGCAACATAGGACGTACTATGGGATATGGCAATATCAATCTTGGAAGTGTCATCATCACAAATGTAGCTCTAGTCCCAGGACTCAAGCATGACTTGCTTTCTGTGAGTCAAATCTGTGACAGAGGTTATCATGTAGATTTTCAACCTGAATACTGTGAGGTTATCAGCAAATCTACAGGGAAAGTTGTTCTAGTTGGACACAGACGAAATAATATATATGAAGCAAGTTTGGTAACAAACTCTGAAGGAAAAGCTGTGTGTC
The DNA here is from genome assembly GCA_030848705.1 of Heracleum sosnowskyi. Taxonomy (NCBI): domain Eukaryota; kingdom Viridiplantae; phylum Streptophyta; class Magnoliopsida; order Apiales; family Apiaceae; genus Heracleum; species Heracleum sosnowskyi. The sequence continues at coordinate 51,749,875 of CM061244.1, forward strand.
TGTCTGTAAAAATGTCAAATGAAGAGAGTTGGAAATGGCATAAGAAGCTCTCTCATCTAAACTTGAACAACATCAATGAGCTAATTCGAAAAGATCTTGTAAGGGGACTTCCAAAGTCAATACTAAGCTTAGATGGTCTGTGTGATTCTTGTTAAAAGGCCAAGCAAAGGAAGTCATCTTTCAAGAGTAAATCTGAATCTTCAGTTGTGGATCCTTATCATCTTCTTCATGTTGATCTATTTGGTCCAGTCAATATAATGTCTCTTGGCAGAAAGAAATATGCTCTAGTCATTGTTGATGAGTACACTAGGTACACATGGGTGTATTTCTTAGCAAAGAAGGATGAAACTGCCTTAATTCTAATGGATCATGTAAAGCTACTGGACAAAGGATCACAGTATAAAGTGAAAATTATCAGGAGTGATAATGGTACTGAATTCAGAAATGCAATAATGGAAGAATTTTGTAAAGAAAGAAGAGTGAAGCAAGAATTTTCTGCACCTGGTACTCCACAGCAAAATGGTGTAGTTGAAAGAAAGAACATAACTCTAATCGAAGCTGCCAGAACAATGCTTGAAAAAGCAAAATTGTCAACCTACTTCTGGGCAGAAGCTGTTCAAACAGCTTGTTTTACTCAAAATGCTACACTGATCAACAAGCATGGGAAAACACCATATGAGATGGTGAAAAATAAGAAGCCAAATTTGAAATATTTTCATATTTTTGGATGTAAGTGCTTTGTGTTGAAAACTCATCCTGAACAATTGACAAAGTTTGACTTAAAAGCTGATGAAGGAATTTTTGTTGGATACCCACTGTCAACTAAAGCATTCAGAGTCTACAATCTGAGAACTAAAGTAATCATGGAATCTATACATGTGTCATTTGATGACAAGAAAATAACTAGAATAGAAGATGAAGAATATCATGATCAACTTCGCTTTGAAAATGAAGATCTAAACTCTGATGACGTAAACTCTGATGAAGCAAATCCAACAAACTCTGATGAAGCATACTCTGAACCTCTACTGGTAAACACTGAGGAAGTTTCTCTGACAGAACAAAATAGAGAACCAGTTGAGGGGGAGCGTGAAGATACTTCAGCAACATCTCAAAATGATGACTCAAATTCTGAAAGTGATTCAGCTGAAGAATCAAATAGAAACTCTGGGTTAAACTCTGAAAGTTCAAATACTGAACAGTCAAATTCAGGGGGAGTCTCAGAGAATGCAAATGGTCAAGAAGAAAATCAGGAAAGCATGGATCAAGGGGGAGGATCTAATAATAATAATAGAAGCCAATTACCTACAACAAGAAGGTGGACACAAGCCCATACACCTGACTTGATAATTGGAGATCCAGAAGCTAGTGTAAGAACTAGAAGTGCTACAACTAATGAATGTCTGTTTCATGCATTCTTGTCTCAAACTGAGCCAAAGAAAGTGGAAGAAGCTATTCAAGATGCTAACTGGATAACAGCTATGCAGGAAGAGTTAAATGAATTTGAAAGAAATGAAGTATGGACCCTTGTACCAAGACCCAAAAACAGATCTATTGTTGGTACACAGTGGGTTTTTAGAAACAAAACAGACAGTGATTTGAGTGATTACAAGGAATAAGGCTAGACTTGTGGCTAAAGGCTATTCACAGCAGGAAGGAATTGATTATGATGAAACCTTTGCTCCAGTTGCTAGATTGGAGGCAATAAGGATTTTTCTGGCTTATGCTGCTCACAAAAAGTTTAAAGTCTTTCAGATGGATGTGAAAAGTGCTTTTCTCAATGGGAAACTTGAAGAAGAAGTGTTTGTTGAACAACCACCAGGGTTTGTAGATCCCAAACATCCAGATTATGTCTACAGGCTTGACAAAGCTCTTTATGGACTAAAGCAAGCACCTAGAGCATGGTATGAAACTCTGGCTCAATTTCTTTTAGAAAGTGGGTTCACTAGAGGTACAATTGACAAAACCTTGTTCTATTTCAATACTGGTAATGATCTGTTGTTAGTTCAAATCTATGTGGATGATATAATTTTTGGGTCTACTAATGACAAACTCTGTAAGAAGTTTTCAAAGCTTATGCAGTCGAGATACCAAATGAGCATGATGGGAGAGCTTAGTTATTTTCTAGGCTTACAAGTAAAGCAAACAGATGATGGGATTTTTATCAATCAAGCAAAATATACCAGAAATCTTCTCAAGAAATTTGGTATGCTTGATAGTTCATCTGCAACAACTCCCATGGCTACTGCAACAAAGTTAGACAAAGATACAGGAGCTTCAGTAGATATGACAAACTACAGAGGAATGATTGGGTCTCTTCTTTATCTTACTGCAAGTAGACCAGACATCATGTATGCAACTTGCCTTTGTGCAAGATTTCAAGCAGATCCCAGAGAACCTCATCTAATAGCTGTGAAGAGAATTTTCAAATATCTCAAAGGAACCATAACCCTTGGTTTGTGGTACCCTAGAGAATCAGAGTTTAAATTAATTGGTTAATCTGATGCAGATTTTGCAGGTTGTAAGATAGACAGAAAAAGCACAAGTGGAAGCTGTCAATTTTTAGGTGACAGATTAGTTTCTTGGTACAGAAAGAAACAGAAATCAATTTCCACATCCACAGCAGAAGCAGAGTATATTGCTGCTGGTAGCTGTTGTGCACAGATTTTATGGATGAAGAATCAATTGCTGGATTATGGATTAAGGTACTCTAAAATACCTATTTTCTGTGATAATCAAAGTGCTATTGCTGTGACAGGTAATCCAGTACAGCACTCCATGACCAAGCACATCAGCATAAGGTATCATTTTATCAGGGAACATGTGGAAGAAGGAAATATTGAGCTTCATTTTGTGTCTACAGACCAACAGCTTGCAGATATCTTCACCAAACCTTTGAGTGAAGCTACCTTTATAAGGCTGGTAAATGAACTTGGAATGGTCTCTGGTTTTGACTAGAGATACTGGTTAGACTCAAAATCTATACTTCTATGATTTGGTGCTCGTGTTTCTTTGCATATGTTAACTATCATTCTACCAGTTTGTCAAACTCTGTTCGTCATACTCTGTTACACATACTCTGTTAGTCATACTCTGATGTTAAACTCTGATTGTGATTTTGTCTGAAACACATGGACCGATGTAGAAAATTGTATGAAGCATGATTTTCAGTAAGTAATCATGAATCTTTCTGAGTGATATGAATTCTGATTTCAAAATGTGCAGAAATTTTACACAGCATGATACTGTCTCTATATTTATAGCATCTCTTAGTTTATTGATCCTATACACTGAGTCTGTATTAGCTGTTTGCACTTTCTCTCATAAATTAATTGTATTAACTGATGAAAAGTCTAAACTCTGATAATTAGTTGCAAATATTTCACCCTCAAATTAAAAGATGCAAAATAAGCACAAATTCCTTTGAGATCATGTTGTGCCTAGGAAGACCCAGGAACTTATTGTATGAAATAAAGACTAAAATCTTTGATTTTTGGTGACTAGTGCCAACCACTGATTACTGGAAAAATAAAAAAAAATAAAAAAAATTATTAAAAAAAATAAAATAAAATAAAAATCGAAGGGGGTGAAAATAATAAATTTAGAAGTACAGAGTTTAGATGAGATCAGATTTTATATTATACATGAGAGTTTGGGCAACCAGTTTTTACTGATTTATTTTGTGGATTTTATGCACTTTGAGATGATCTAAATATTTATATTCAGTAAACTCTGCTAAGTCACACACAATTATTCACACCTGTACAGTTTGTGAAAAGAGTTTATGAATAAAGAAGGAGGATTGGTAAACACTGATGAACTGTGTACTCTACGCCGAGGTAATTTAATTTTAATCTCTGATGATTAAAATAAATTTTGTTTGTTTCAGACATATTATGATTTTGAGAAAAGACATTTGTTTTGAAAATTCAAAAGAGAATGATTAGATAGTTGTTCAAGAGTGTATTAAACAGAGGAGAGAGGTTGAGTGTCTAGGAAAGTGTAAAAGGCGGTAATTATTGCTATTTTTATTGCGCATGTGCATTGGAAACTGCCAATTACTGCTGTCAGTCATTGCATGTGTGCCACGTGTCCCACTCACACGATTCACGGAGTAAGACAGTTGTGTGTATTGATTAGAAACTGTTCAGTTTTTAATTCTTTCTTTTTGTATTAATATACAATACACAAATTCGTTTGAAATTTTCACAACTTACTCTAATTCATACTCTTACTATCACACACACATTTTCACAAACACTTTTCTGCATACATCTCTCAAACACATTCTTGAAGTATAAACACTGTTTTCTTTGAAATATTCTAATGGCAACAACTATGTTACAGTCTTTTGGTCTCGATTATGTTCCTAACAACTATGCAGCACCACTATCTACTGAAAACGTCCCAGAGGCGTTTCACCTTTTTCAAACTTTTCTTGCTCAATCTGATATTGGCCAAGCTTTAGTGGAACCAACAAGGTTATCTGGTACTCAAATCAAAGCCTTCTGGGAAACAGGTGTATATGATGATGGAGGTGAATCGGGCACTCCCTCGATTGTCTTTGAATTTGCTGAACAAGAGTATGTGGTTACTCCAACCACTGTTAGAGATGCTCTTGGATGTGAAGATTTCAATGCGTTCACCATTTCTGTTGGTGACTCTGATCTCCAGCGTATGATGAGGGAGATTGGTTACTCTGGGTCTTTGGCAAGGACAGGTAATCTGAAGCGACCATTCTTGAGGAAGGAGTGGAGTTTCTTTTTCGACTGTATTACAAGGGCGTTTGGAAAGAAGTGTACAAATTGGGATGCTATTCCAATCGATAGTCTACAAATTGGGTATTCTCTTCTCTATGGTACTCATTTTGATTTTGGTAGACTAGTTCTTATTAATATTGGTGAAAAGATGACAGAGAATAGGAATGTAGTTTACTTTGCTCATTTATGTCAATTAATCTTTTCTTTGTGTGTTGATGGGCTTGAGATAGCTGAGGAGGAGGTAATTCCCTCATTTAAATTGCATAAGAGAATATTTTCTGATCTCACAAAAAAAGATATCAAGAAAGGAAATGTTGGTGACTTGATGCTTCCTGCTTCAGTCCAACAATTCTTAAACCCTCTACCACAACCACAAGCACAACAAGAAACTGACCAGCCTCTAAACTCTGAGCCTCTTCCATCTACATCTCAAAAGCCAAGGGCTGGGGGTAGGATTAAGCATAGAGCGTTAAAGGCTGTCCAGACTGCTACAACTCTAAATACTGATGATGTTACAGTATCTGTTGGTACTTCAAGAAGAAAGAAGAGAGCAAATAGACCTGTTTCTGATGCTAATGTGCTTTCTGAAGAAAATGAAACTGCTAATGCTAAGAAAAGGAAGCTTGTTGCTGCTTACCTATTTGATGATATAGTTCAAACTTTGGCTTCAGATTCTACAAATGTTGAAGTTCCCGAGGTTGTAATTGAAGATGCTACTGTGCCTGAGGAAGCCAGAGCAGATACTGATAATAATGATGATGTTAATGATGATTTTATTGAACCCATCTTAGAAATGGATTTTGAAAATGAAATTGAAGCACATCCCTCTGCAACTCTAGAAGAGTTTGGAAGTATAAATGAAACAGAGGATGTGGCAGCTGATCAACCTACACTTATCATAGATGAGTCACTAGCTACTCATACAGAGATTCTCTCTGTTAATCACCAGGTAATTGAAAAAGGTGAAGAGGTTGATCAGACAGCAAAGGCTGTAGATGCAGAAAATATTGTTGAGGAAACTGCAGAGAATAATCTTGAAGCAACTGCAGATATTGCTGTTGAATCTACTGCTGTTCATGCTGAAAATGAAGACAATGCTCAAGACAAAATAAACTCTGAACAGATCGCAAATGCTGATGCTCAAGAAACATTTGCTGAGAATATTCCTCATTCTTCAAATGCTAAGTCTTCTACAAAGTCTGATGATGATCATGATGATTCATCTTCTCAAAGACTTTCTGCTCAACCAAATCAAAAGGACATTCAGCATGGCACTGAACTTCATTATCAAAATATGTACTTTTCCAAGTGGTCAAACAAGGATTGCATATTCACTGATCAAAGGGCTGCTGACTTTGTCACAAAATCTGCTGAATCAATTACGAATCCAGAACTTCTTACACATCTCAAGGCAACTATTGTTCAAGTCAAATCTCTTCACAATCGTTTTGATGAAACTCAGAAGTCAGTTACTGGGTTGAGAAATTATGTGGTTGCTAGAGATATGTCTCTAAAGCAAGATAAGTCTATGTTGCTTACTCTGGTCGAAGATCAAGAAGTTTTCAAGAACAGATTGACTAAGGTTGAAGACAATCAGACTGTAATGTCTGCTAAGCTTGATACTATTGCTGCTTCACTGGAATTGCTCACCTCAGTGTTACTTCAAGATGATGTCAAAAAGGGGGAGAGAGTACTTAAAGACAAATGCAAAAAGTCTCAAACTCTGAGTAGACAGGATGATTCTACTGATGGTGGTGCAAAGGGAAAAGATTTCAAATCTAAATCTACTCTACAACAAGGAAAGCTAACATCAAACTTTGATGCTACAAACTCTGAAAGGACAAACACTGGTGCTCAATCTTCTTCAAGAGCTAGAAGCTTATTGCTTACTTCTCAACCAAACACTGATGAAGAAATTGCAGCTCAGCTATTTATAGAAGAACATGGTGCTGATGCAACCATAAAAGACATTCAAGCTGAAGAATTGATGCTAGCTGAAGAGCATGAAAAGAAGTTAAAGTATGGGAAGTTGAAGAAAGTCAAGAAGGCTTTAAGGCCAAAGGAAAAAGGAATTGTAATCAAGGAAAATGTAAACTCTCAACAGAGTTTACAATATTCAAGAAGGCCTGTTGAAGCTAGCTCAGATAAAGGTAAAGGGAAGCTAGTTGAAGAAAAACTAGTACAGAAGAAAGCTCAAACAACCTCTGACATTGCTCAAGTTGTTCAAACAATAGAATCTGTGACAACCTCTGATACCACTCAAGTTGTACAGACACAATTATCTTCACAATTACAAAGGACTTTTGCCAAGCCAATCACTGTTCAACACTCTTTGATTCCAGCAAATATAAATCTTCTCCAAAGCAGAACACTCATGGGAAAAGAATCAAGAGATAAATCTGGGCTTGGATCTCATAGAGAGAAAAGAGTGAACAATAGTCCAATGGATCACACTTCTTTAGCTGAACCTGGTGTTGGGGTAACTCAAGAAAATCTTGATACTTTAGAATCAGTTCAGTTAATATACCACAGAGGGTTAAAGAAGGATTTTCTGTTATACTTCAAATCTGATGGCAGAGTATACAGAGTTAGTGAAGATGATATTGGTTTAAAGATGAAAGAAGAACTGGAATATATGTTGTATATGTTGAAAGTTAAAAATCAAAGAACTCATCAAGCAGCCGAGGTGTTAAGAAGCAGAATGATGAAAGCTAGAATTCTTTCTGGTTTAAAGTCTGCTGGCTCTTACATACCAAGGTTCAGAGATTACAATGGAAAGCTTGTTGAGATGCAAAGAAACAGTGCAAGACTCAGAACAGATTTTGGCATAAAGGTGTTGGAATTTAATCTGGAATCAGATAAATCCTTCATAATAAAGCTAGGAAATGATATGAGGAAGAACAACATTTATTCACTAAGGGCAGCTATCTACCAAACTGGAGAGAGTGATCCAGAGTTAAGGGAGATAAAGAAAATAATGATAGCTGAGTTAAAAAGAGATGAAAGAAAACTACTTCAGGACTACATCAGGACTGTGCCTGACATTGAAGAGATTAAGTAACTGAAGTCTGTAAGTTTTAAAAGTTTTCTGTTCTAAGTTAAAAATAAACTCTGTTTTGTTCTAAACACTGCATTTGTTGTATGTTTTGACATCATCAATTATCTTTTAACTTGTACATTTTTGTTATGCACAAGTTGGGGGAGATTGTTAGATATAATTGCTGATGATTGTTTATCAGTGTTTACGCAACAGGTACTCGTCAGAGTTTATGATAGAAGCCAGTCAGAGTTTGTTAAAGTCTGACGGGGTGAAAGTTTGCTGAAGCTGTCGGTGCTAATATGAAGATTCTAGAAGCAATATATCTTGAAGATGGAAAGAAGCAAGATATATTGAGATAGCTAAAGAAACGGGATAGAAGACAGAAGCAATCCTAATTTGATATAAATTGTATAGCTAATTTATAGGAATATCAATTAGATATTGAATCTATGTAGCTGTGTACTATATAAACACAGATAGGTTAACCCTAAAAGGTATGCGAATACTGAATACATTATTCTTGTAACCTAGCAGCTCTCTGTGATATTTTACATCACTGAGAGAAGAGTTATTTAATATAATTCAGTTTATTGATCATAAACAGTGTTCTTGATTGTTCTTCTCATACATATATTGATTATATATTGTGTATTCGGCCCAGTGGCGGATACAGGATTTGAAGAATGGTGGGTCACAAATTTACGCTCCTCGAGTATTGCTTTGGTTGTCTCTTTTGCACAAGCATTAATAATATCTTTTTGAACTATCGGAGAAGTAAGTTGACAATTACCCGGGGCCATTTTCAAAACAACTTTAGAATATTCAGGATCATGTTCCGAAAGAAGAGCCAATAATGAAATGAAATTACCTCTATTCATTGAGTTTTCGGATTCATCATGTCCACGAAATGGGAGCCCCTGTAGTAAAAGCCATCTAATAGCGGTAATTGATGCCTCCAATCGCTTACGATATGCACTCATGATCTCATCTGTTTGTTTGGATAAAGCAGTAACAATACTGCCCTTTTGTTTCGTAAACAACTCCATAGTGATCACTGCATTGTTATGAGAACTTGTGTGCTTGCCAACATGATCTCTGATTGTCTCTATTCTGTTCCAAGCCTTGAAACCTTCACTAACAAAAGCGTCACCTCCTGCTGTATTTTCAGCTTTAAATAAATAACAAATGAAACAAAAAGCGGCATCCTTAAAGACACTATATTCTAGCCAAGGTCGCCAACTAGAATCAAACCATTTCACATTAAATCGACGCTCCTTTGTTCCAAATAATGTTTTAGGAAATACATGATCTACCGGTTGACAAGGCCCCCTTTGTATGTACATTCTCCTTACTAAATCCCTCTCGTTAGGATGAAAATCAATCAACTTTTTTCTTTTTCCCGGATCATGTGAAAGATTAACAATATCGACGACCGGTGGAGGTATAGTGACCGATGGAGAAGAACCTTGTGCGCTTGGTTGAGGTGCCCGAGTGATATTAATTTCCGGAATAGGATTTTCTTCACTTGTTTGAACTTGAGAAGCATTTTCCGTAATTGGTTTTTTGCTAAAGAAACTTGAAATATCTCGCGTATTTGACCTTTTCATTGTGTTAATATACACAAATCAACTCATATAAAAAAAATCACTGTGGCATTTTGACAAACACCTTGTAACCTCTCTTTTCTCTTTAGCAAATTGCAACTTTTGATAAACAAACGGTTTGGCACAGCAGGTCAGCAGCAACTAGCAAGTCATTGATATGTTAATATATATATAAAAAAAATTAAAAAAAAATTTAAAAAAAATAATGGTGGGTCCTGTGACCTACTATGTTCTATACTCCCTCCGCCACTGATTCGGCCTAACAGATTGCTTGACTGATTGCAAGGTATCAGGAAAAACATTTAGTCTTGGATAGTGGATGTTCAGGACACATGACTGGAAATAAATCCATGCTGTCAGAGTTTGAGAAAAAGACTGGCCCGATAGTGTCCTACGTAGATGGCAACATTAGGCATACTCTAGGATATGGCAATATCATCATTGGCAATGTCATCATTCAAAACGTAGCTGTGGTGGAAGGATTGAAGCACAATCTCTTGAGCATCAGTCAAATCACATACAAAGGTTACCATGTCAACTTTCATGAGACTCATTGTGAAGTAACTAGCAAGAAGTATGGAAAGGTTGTCCTTACTGGCTACAGACGTGGTAACATATATGAAGCCAACTTACATTCAGCTATTGATGGGAAAATGACACGTTTCCTGACAAAAGCTTCAGTAGATGAAAGTTGGAACTGGCACAAGAAATTTTCTCATCTTAACTTCAAAAATATAAACGAGTTAGTGAGAAAAGATCTTGTGAGAGGATTACCAAAGGCAATGTACACTCCTGATGGTCTCTGTGATTCATGTCAAAAGGCCAAGCAAAGGAGAACCAGCTTTAAGAGCAAGACTGAATCCTCAATTGATGCTCCTTATCATTTGCTTCATCTAGATCTTTTTGGTCCTGTAAATGTAATGTCAATTAACAAGAAAAGATACACTCGCGTAATAGTTGATGAGTATACCAGATTTACATGGGTGTACTTTTTGTTAAAAAAGGATGAAACTCCAGAGATACTGATGAATCATGTAACTTAACTGGAAAATGGATCTAGCAACAAAGTGAAGATTCTGAGAAATGACAATGGAACAGAGTTTAAAAACTCAAGAATGGAAGAGTTCTGTAAATTGAAAAGAATTATGCAACAATTTTCTGCTCCAGGCACTCCTCAACAGAAAGGAGAGGTGGAAAGAATACTACTATATGAACAAATTTAGTTCATAAATTTAGAAAGACACTACCAGTGACTTAGCACGGTTTTTAGAAATCAACAAGTACGCAGTTCTAGATACTGCTAGATGAACAACTTTAGTTCATAAGTTTACAAAAAATACCGCTTGTCTTTCTTCAATAAGTAACCAGAATCATTTGTAAAGGAACAATCTTTAGTTCTTATCAACACTATCGGTAACTCAGCACCTTGACTTTCGTTACAGTGTTAATATCAATTTCCAAATTGGAAGGAAAGGGGCTTATCCAAAACAGAAAACACGATATGAAGTGACAATGATCAGTCGCCACAACCATATCCACCACGGGTCTTCTCTACTAGTAGAAGGGCAATTACTTCATTCATAAGTTACCCCGGGATGAAGGCTTCATTCATGATCATCCTGGATGGGAGCTCCATATGCACTCATCCTGGCGCATTCGGCCAATAATTGTTGATGGACCGCCTGGCTAACGGTCTCTTACACTCTCGGGATCGTCCGTCGACGATCTTGCCACCGCCAGAGTCCCCTTGTTTTATTTTCTTTCAAGAATCATTTTGAATAGAAAATCGAGTAGTTGAGGTCCGGCCTCAGACGACCGATTCTTATTTGAAAATAACGCTACTTGAGCAAAACATGACCGGGGGTTTTCACAAAAAGATTTCGAGTGAGAGGGTATACGTGTTTAAACTTTTCGAAGCATCTTGGATAACTTTTAAATAATATTTGAAGTATTTTTGGAAACGTTTAATATATTTAATCAATATTTAAGTACATATATTTTATCCAAGATAAATGTTTTTGGGAATATTTTAATAAATGAAGTTCATTAAGTACTTGTAAATAGTTATACTATTTCTCGAAGAACCCTTCGGGTTTACATACTTATAAAACGTCAAAATGAAATACTGCTCCCTGGTCAACTCTACTTTTTGGACCGACGCGCCCTATTCCTAGAGCCATTGTCCGAATATTAAATATAACGTACCATTATCAACGAAGTATGCTTTGTCAAAACTTTAACATATAAAGTTCATAATATAAATCGAACAATTACACTTGATTTCAAAATAGTAACCACAACATGATATATCATTGGTATATGTGTTTGAGAAAGTAAACTTGCATAAACATGCTCCAAAGATATTTTCATAAGTAGAACATAGGATACGAAAACTTGCCACGATAATCTGATCAAAAGAGTGTATATATATTTGAATAAACAAGTATTAAGCATTTGAAAATATACCTACTCTGAACAGTAGAGTAAGAGTTAGTTAAACTTGCCTGATGTCCAAGCTCTAACTGGATGTCTCTCTTCTAGTCCTAGAACCTCTACCAAGACAATACATAACCTTAATTAGTCACTTGATTGACAATTCACTTATTCTAAGTAAACTTCATTTTGCTTGACTTTCACTCTCTCGGGTACACTTAACTTACGATCTTCTATACCGTTTACTAATCATTTCTAATCTCGTTCTTCACACCAATACGTTATCTTAACAATCCTTAACAAGTTTCGTGTTTTAGTCGACTCGAAATCACTCTTTTAAATTAGCCAAAACGGATGGTCAAAGTAGTACCTCTAGAGTTGACTTTCCATAAAATCACTATTCCGCAACTCACACTCTAACACTTTTAGTAAATCAGAAAATAAATAATAAATTAAGAAACCACCTCAAGGAGCTTCTTGAGTATTTTTAATATTTATAAAAAATATCTTGATTTCAAAACATGAGTTGAAATAGGTGAAATGCATTTTAAAAGTCGAGTTAACTACGGAGTTTTACTATTTGCACTAGTTTCACGAAAACGCTCATAACTCAATAACCGTTAACTCTATTGACACACCGTTTTCGCGTGCACGATCTAGAGAATGTCTAGAATATAATCAATCAAAAGTTTGGCCCTGGACAGAGGACCCATTTTCCCAATTTTACTGAACAAGGAAGTAGCTTTCACAATGAATAGTGTCATTGTGCAACTTCGGTTCCGACATTTTTATAAAATCGAAAACTTATTGTTTTAATACAAAACCTTTTTTTTACTATTTAAAAACCCTTCCTTAATCCTCAACAAAAGTTTCAAATTAAATTACAGAGTTTAACTAGGTGAAATTCGTCTCCAAAGTTGGAAACCCGAGAGGTCCGGGTGTCCTGCACATGTCTCACTAAAACCTCGATATCTCCTAGCTCGTTAATCGTAATGACACGATTATTTTGCCAAAACAAACTAGAAACTGACCTTTACATAAAAATAGGCAGTGTTAATTTTTAAAAGTGGTGGATCCTCTCGAACTCTTGGCTCAAAACAGGGCTAAATACAAACGGGCATTACGACGGCTATAAACTAGTGATTACCATTTTAAACTTATGTCAAAACCATAACAAACCAACCCAATCATCAACACAACTCATTCAACATCTAAACCATGCTTTCTAAATTACAACCCATGGTCAAAATCATCACCATATCATACCATCATCAAGTACAACTCCCTTTACACATCTAAACCATACAACTTGACTTAAACATCAACTATGTGAAAACCCATCACTTATATCATACTAAAACAAAAGGTGAGAGTTTGTTATACCTTATTTGAAGCTTTGTTACTCATAAAGGTGGGCTAGGAACCTTGGGTAGTGCTTGATCTATGCTTGAATGCCTTAAACTTTCAAGAAAACCAAGAACATCATATAAGTTACTATTTACACCTAAACTTTGAACAAGGATTTGAACATGAAATACTTGTTGGATGATGATGAAACTTGGTTCTTACCTTAATCTACTCAAGAGCTTTCCAAAGAGCTATTGTTTGCAATTTTTGAAGCTTAGATGAGTGAGTTATGAAAATTAATTCTCCTCCCCCTTGAAATAACCGAATGGAAGAAGACGAAATGGGGAGAGAGTGTTTTTGCTTGGTTGATATTTTGAAAGTGTGATGTTTAATTATGGGGATAAGATGTGGTGAAATAGATGTGGTTGAAATCAATCCCATAAAGCATCTTTATGGATTTAACCTTGGTTACTTTATGGATCCTTGGTTGCTTTATGATAACCTTGGTTTAGGAAGCTTCCTTGATATACCACTTGACTCCTCTTTTTCTCTTTCGTATTAATACTACTCGTTACATTGTTCCCTTATCGCTTAACCTCAATTTAATATACGGAATGATCTCGAAATCATTCTGTCGAACACGGTTCCCTACGAAGGTCATAGACATCTTAAATACCTCGGTTTAATATAATTGCGAGGAATTTATAAGTTATAAGTCTCCGAGTCCTGAAAGAATTTACGTATTCTTTAATATCTCATATATGACGGATTAAATAATAAAAATGGAATCATCGAAATCTGAGAGCTTTTACATCCACTCATTTGTCTAGTACAACAACAGTACAATCTCAAAACTTCGGTTCTCTAACACGTATATAGTGTGGTCTGAAAAGTTTTTCCTTAATCAGCCAAAAGTACTATTCATCAAGGTTTTTTATACGTACAAAAATTTGGGTTATTACAGTCTTCCCTCCTTAAAAGGATTCCGTCCCGGAATCTAAAGAAAATAGCGGAGGTATCTTTCCGATATCACAATCTCCAGTTCTCATGTTGTCTATTCAATCCTCTGGTCCTTTCATAACACTCTTACTAGTGCTACGTTGTTGTTTCTCAATGCATTTTCTTTCTAATATATAATTCATACTGGTTGTTCTATATAGTACAATTCTGGTCGTATTTTTATACGTTCATATTCAATCACATTCCTTGTATCTATGTTGATCCTTCATATCATAAACATGTGAAATACATGTATGGACACGTTTCGCATACGGAGATAACATCCTTGTCTTCTTTGTCCGTTGCACTAGCGCGGTTCCCAATATCCTCTATTTGTTATCTTCTTAACGCGAGGGAGATCGATACTTCTCTTTGTGATAAGCTCCACAGAGTGGTATCCACACGTTCGCACTGTAACTACCCTTATATGAAAATTCTATCGGCGATAAGTAGTCGCTCCAACTGCTCCTGAAAATTCGACGCACGGGCGCGTAACATACTTTAATTGGTCTAGGCATTCGTTTGCTCGATTCAGTGGTCTACGGGCCGTAAGTAGTGCTCGCGCTTGATCTCTTCGTCAACATTGTTGAAAACTCTTCCAGTATCTAGGATTCAATCTTGGATCTTTACATGTCATAATCATTATGGGGACTCCACGCGCATCCATATATCGTTCGTATATGCATTAATAATCTTCCTGATCGGAGATCTCTCGTTGATAAGGCGACTTGGTTAGTCCATCGATTAGAACCCAACTAATCGTTCCCATAACTCACACTTCCATCTAGGAATCTCTACTGGCTATATTAGTCTACTAGGTTTCTGCTATTTTTCTTCCATTTTCTGCGTGCCAGGTATTTAATTAATAACTGCCAGTATCACTCTTCATATTCGGCCACCAATAATATTTCCATAAATGTCTAAGCATCGTTGTACCCTCGGTGAATATGATGTCTACAACTATGTGGGCTCCTTGCGAGATCTCATATTTTAATTCTTGAATATTGGGTATCCGCACTCTGTGAACATATTCTCGCATTCCTTTCTCATCTCTTATACTCTTTAACTCTTTCTTGTCCTTAAACCATTTTCCCTTTCTAATATTCTTCCTTTAATGTAATTTTATCTTTTCAGTCAATTCTGACTGAATCCTAATTCCAATTAATTTCTCTCGTTCTTTTTCTGAAAATAATCACTTGAAGCTCCTTCCTTCCCAATCCTTATATCAGTTGTTCAAAAAATTTAGCATATTTAATCTCTCTTTACTACTTATAGTATCAGCCACCATATTGGCCTTTCCTAGTGATAATGGATCTCACAGTCATTATTCTAGATTAGTTCCAACCATATTCTCTGTCTCATGTTCAGTTCCTTCCATTTGAAGATATACATAAGGTTCTTATGGTCTGAAAAAAAATAATTCCACTTTTCTCCATAAACTAAGTCTCTAAATTTTCAGCGCACGCGAACACTATCTCGGCTAACTCCAAGCCAGGTGTAAGATATCGTATCTCATACTTCTTAAGTTGCTTAGATGCATCACTAAAGTTCATAAAGTCTCCTCTATCATTAGGTATTTCTAACAACGGTGTTGTTACTAACTTCTGCTTCAATCCTTTAACTCTATCTATTAAGTCCATCAGTATATCAAAATATCGTCTATGAATAAAATAATCAATTTATCCAAAATATCCTCTAAATCAATAAACGTTGTTGGCGCGTGCCAACCCAAACTACATCTCCAAAAACTCATAACGTACATAGGTGCAAAATGCCATCTTTGGCACATCATCATGGTTATTCTTAATTTGGTGATACCCTATCCTCAAATCTATCTTTGAAAAATAAATTACATCCTTTAATTGGTCAAACAAATCATTTATCCTTGGTGAGAAGTATTTATTCCTAATGGTTAGCTCATTCAGCTCTTGATAATTTAGGTATAGTCTTATGCTACCATCCTTCTCTTGGCAAACAAAACTGGTGTACTCCAATGTGACATAATGAGTCTTATTTCCTGTACTCGAGTAGCTAATTCTTTCATCTCAACGGTGGCAATGGATATGGGTCTTAAATACTGACGCAACCCCTGGCAATAAATCAATGGAAAGTTCCAAGCCTCGATCAGGTGGTAGTTCCTGGAGATCGTAAAAATACGTCCATGAATTCATTTAAAACTGGGATGTCCCTTATATTTGGTATCTCCCTATTTGTATCGATTCACATGTGCTAAATAAGTTTCACATTTTTGCCACAACAATCTCTTTGTTTGTACTAACATAATAAACTTCGTGGTTCACTTCCGTCCTTAAAGGAGAACTCCCCCTTACTGGGCAATCCACATTTTACCTTCTTATCTCTTCAATCAATTTGCACATCGTATTTGATCAATCAGTTTATTTTCAAAATTTCATCGGATCCTTCCTTTTTGAAGGAAAAATAAATCAATGTATATTGTCGCCTTAAAACCTCAATTTGACATTATGGGCAAACAAGGTTCACCAAGATAATTTCATAGTTTGCTAATTCTATTTCTATTTCTAGGGTTCCATAGGATTTCCATATATGTGGCTCCCTCATTAGTCCTCAAACTCATGTTCCTCTATAGTTCTTTCTTTCTCATTAATTAAGCTTCTATCATAGTCATTTCTTAATCAACGTATCGCCCTAAGTCATTTCGAATACTCCGTCATTCTGAATTTCCAACATACGGAACAACCTTGATACTTCCTGCAAACCTAAATTCATAATTGTCGCATTTCTCTACTTTGGTTTTAGTTCTAAAACTTCAACATACTTATCTTTCCAAATACTTAGGAAAATACTTGCATGGTACAAGGAATATTTTAAGCAACAAAAAGTTCATAGAAAGAACTTTGTATGAAATCTCGTTGAGTGGGTGACCTTGTTAGGTCTTAATCAAGTTATCCTTTGGAAAATTTCATCATCATACTTCACTGCATATAAAATGCGTTGTAAATTCAATGAATAAATTAAGTTGGGATTCGAACTAGTGAAGCAATAACTAGTCCATTTAAAGAAATATTAGCAACTAGCTAAACAAAATTCGCTAGCTTCATTCGTTTAGGACATAACAACTTGATAGGACAATTAACTATATTTTCATCATGACGTTAAAATTTCAACTAGTCAGAACAATTAACTAGTCATTCATAATGACATATACAACTAGTCAGTTTCAATCTGCTAGTGTAAAATCTCAACACCGTAACCACTGAAGAAAATTTTGGGCTACTCAGATAACGAGTTGAAAGAAACAGTAAACAAGTTTGGGTTGAACATGGTAAATATAAACTTTGAATGGAATGTTCTTGGTACCGAATAATCAATAGCCTCTCATCAAATATTTCTCATCAGTGAAACGGTCCACCCAAAGGGGTCTCCGTACATATACTTTATCAAATTCATTAATAGAATTGAATTAAGAATACCAATATCAATTCGATATCCTTTAGATGATTTGAACGTCTGATGTACAAACCTCATCTTATAATAGAAGAAATGAATTCACGAGGAATCTCTGAACAATAAATCATCCATGTTTTAACAATTAGTTGAATATTTATGAACTCAACTGAGGGGTCCAAGTATGAAAGAAAGAATCGAATATCAATAATCATTGAAGAATATTCGTCAAACAGTTAAGGAAAGATTAATGGAATATTCCTTGAATGAACATGATAATTAGAGAAAATTATATGAATATTCTTGGAAAATTTTAAAGAATGTTAATAACCATTCCTTGAATAAAAGTTGTGTAAGAGCTGAAGGAGGTTAGCATCAACTACCTCCCGGTCGCCTCTCGAGTACGAACGATGTACCTCGAGACATGAATAAAAGACGTGTTTTCCAACCCTTGAGTCAACACAAAGGTTGATAATGAATAAAAGTGAAAGAACACATAGCAATACAAGTATCAAGTTTATCTTCAAAATGTGACACAACGAACCCTTTATGAATCAAAAGTAGAAGCACAGTCAAAAGGTTCAGAACTTGCATTCATAGGAATTAAAATATAGATTCGGAAGGCTAGACAATTAATGATTTCCTCTTCTGGTCATCCTGGAGCACAAACAAGACACTCCGATAAGTAATGGTAACTTAAATGCGCATACTCCACCTTAAAGGTAATAAGAGGAGAAGAAGAAATGAAATGATATAATCATATCGGTTGTTGGTTACACTCCAAGTTTAAAGTAGGAAATCAAAAGGGTTACCTGACGTAGCTATTCAAGGTAACACATGACATGAACAATTTTAGATTTAGTAATGCACCAGCAAGTAAATACCAAGGCAGGTCAATGATCATCCGTAAGTTCTAACATAATCGGTACGAGGATGATCCCATATATTCACCTTCATAACATAGGATACTAACTAATTAGTTCCTCAAAATCATACCAAACTCACTTAATAGATTGGGGTTAGTAAACATATCTGTCATTCCCCTATAGTTATCCCAAAATTTGTGCCTCACATGGCCGAGTCAATATGTCCGCACAAGATGGAGGTCTACTAGTTACTATATACGTAGTCTCAAACAAGAGTTGTATCAAAGGAATCCAAATCCAATCACACTGACCTCCTTTCTGATAGGTTCTGAGATCGTCGTATCGCTCGTTGCAGCCATACGTACCTTCATTGTAGACATGCCATCAATTCCTAATGTTCTTGATTTCTGAGTTGAACCATCATTGACTAACATACGAAGCATACTCATGATGTCATCTAGTGCGCTCGTCTTACGATAACGTTCCCGTAATAAATACATGCAAAATCTTCCTCGAGGACAACGAAATCCCCAATGGTGTATTGATCACTATCTCGGGTGGAATCATTGCTCGTGGGGGATTGAGACCTCATAGACAAAACAACGCCTTCAACTAGTCCAGGTAACTAGTGACCTTAATTACGTAAGGAAGTTTAAACGCCCTGGTTCTCACATATGTTGCCTCCTTATGGGCAAATTAGGAAGGACTACGAGTAACAAGATTCGTGCCAGTCAAATCAACCAATGGTATTGGCAATCCTGCCTCTACCTCAACTACTCTTGAGACTCTGCTCCGCGTTCTATAATAATGTCTCTGATAAATTATGTACAAATCAAAGCTCTCTTGTTAGGGTTGACACATTTGGAATGATGATAATAAAATGCTCAAGACAAGAATTTGATATTGACACTGAAGTTGATTGTCAGAAAGCTAGTTCACAGAAGCTGATAAATCAGGAAGCTAACTAGAAGGCATTTTATCTATCCAAGGTCTAAAAGCCACATCAAATGATTGGAGGATATTTTGTCATCAAGTTAGGAAACAATTCAGAAGCAAGCCAACTGACGTCTAATCAAGCACCAAGTGTTTCAGTGGCAAGTCCGCCTAATCAACTCAGTAATGGTGAATCAATAAAGATGACAAGATGTTTTATCTAAAGATGAAGCTAAGTGTATCCATTCTACGGATCAAGCTATAAAATCTTATTTCATCTACGGATACAAGATGAAAACATCATATGCCATCAACGGATAGAAGCTGAAGACATCTTATCTCATTAACGGATAGAAGCTGAGGTCATCTTATCTCATCTACGGATAAAAGCTGGGGACATCATATCTATAGATAAAAGATGAAGGAAGTTGATCATCAGATACAGCTAAAGATGTCATGTTTTATCTATGGATGCAGTTAAGGAGGTCATGGTCTATCTATGGATGCAATCAAGAATGTCATGTCTCATCTATGGATACAGTTACAGAATATTACTTCTACGGATATTCCGAGATTACCTTCCTACAGATAATTGACATAGAATGGTAGTCTACAGATATGGAATTAATATGCCTACTGATGTTCATCCCATTCAACATAAAATCAAATCTATGTAACAGAATCTTTTGAAGATTTCCTTATTTAACAGGTTAAATGGAGGACAGTCTCAGAAATCATCATTACACACCCGTGACTAAAAGATGTTGGATAACGACGCAATCGATGTATGGGATAGGGAGTCAAAATTGTAAATATTCAAAGGCTCAAATTCCTACAAGTGAAATGTGAAGTCATCTATTGTCTTTTATGTCTCCATGGATAAATAAGAGTTAAGGCAGCTACCTAGAAGTTTAACTTCTAACTGGACACAAAGGAAAAGCTTGACAAACATGAAGACCTATTTGTAGTACTACATGTTCACTTATCTCAGCTGATAGTGACTTGACAGTCGGGTAACCAAGGAGAGGTCTCTTTCATGCAGATGTCACATGGGCTTGGAAGCTAGGTCAATTGCATGGACTTAGTAATTTTTGAATAGAGCAACACACTCAATCAGAAAGCACCATTTGGGATTATACAAGTTTATCTGTGATGCCAACCAAGGCATTTCCCGAATAGGATAGTTTCTTAGACGAGCATGTGATCAAACAGAACCAAAATGTAATATTTTATTATGTTGTAGGTTTTGTTTGTAACACACAGTCGATGTATATAAGACTGTGTGGAGTAGCATAGAAATGTGTGTGAAGAGAGCACAAAGCTGAATGTAAAAACACTTAGGCTCTCTTTCATCATCTGTGTAAGTAGCCGGAGTTTGTTGAAAAACAAAACCAGAGAATTCTTCAATATACACCTCAGGTGGGCTTTTTCCGAGAAACCCACCTGAAAAGTTTAAAAGTCTGCCTGTCTCTTGCATTTCTTTTTAACTCGAAGAATTCATTTATGTTCATGGCTTGTCTCAATTCTTAGTTAATTTACCAACACATATATTCATACTGTAAAAAGTTTGAAAAAGTTTTGTAAAATTAACTATATTGTATTCAAAACCCCCTTCTACAATCTAGGTTGCATTGTTCTGGGAATAACAATTGGTATCAGAGCAAGCTTCTAACATACAAGAAGTTTAAAGATCAAAAGCAACTGCAACCATGGAGAGAGGTGACAATGAAGTAGCTGGGAATGAGTTGTCAAACAAGGGCTCAAAGTTGGTGTTTGCAAACTCTCTACCCACAAAATGGAAGCATATCTCTGTATCTATCAAAAATACCCCTGAATCCAAAGATCTAAATTTTAGCTGCCTGTTAAGTACTCTTGAATGCTCAAATCTTGAGGCTATGCATGATGCAAATATTATCAGTAAAGAAGGGGAGACAGAAACAAGAGGTGTGGTCATCTCCAACCAAGATTTGAAAGAAGAGGAGAGAACAGAAAAGCAAGCTCAACATTCAAACTGAAAATCTGTGAATGTATCAGAACCACAACAGACAAGGGCAAGGAAGGAACAACACTGGAAGATGAAGTCCTTTTTGAGCGAAGGGTTTCAACTGAAGAGGGTTGTTCAACATCAATAGAGGGATCTATCAACCTTGTACCCACAGCCTATGACAATCAAGAAGCAAGCTCAACCAGAAATCAGGTATTTTCTGTGAAGCCAACTAAGCATGTTAAAGAGGTATGTTGCAGCACTGCAATGAGTTTATTTGATGAATTACATGTTGTGCGTATTTCCTTTAACAATCTCATTGAAGAAAATATCAGACTCAAAGCAACTAATGTTATGCTTAGTGAGATAAATGCTATGTTGGAAACTCAAGTCTCTGAGTTTAAGGAAACACTTGTTGAATGCATGAATGCTAAACATGAACTTGAGGCTGTCTTAAAAAGAGAAGTGGTTTTGAAAGAGCAGCTGAGAAAGGAACAAGAGGTTATTGCAAGATGGAATAATTCCAGTTACATTGTGTCCAACATTATCAGATCTCAAGGAATGGACACATTTTGTAAAGAGACCTGGAATTGCAATAACAAGAAGCTAGAGGATGTGGAGACTGCTCTAAAGATGGTAAAACCATTTAGGAGTAATCAGACTCTAGAGAAACTGAGCAATAAGGTTGGACCAGGTTTCAGGAACCATGTTCAATCACTAAGAAGCAAAACCATCAAGAAAGAAGAGTCAGATGCAGATGAAGAGGAAATCTTGAATGAACTAACAATGATTGACTGTAGTAGCAGCTACCCATCAGAAGAAAGTACTTCCAGAAGGCCCTGCATTCGATGTGGTAGAGTTAATCACTTGTATACTTCTTGCAGATTTGTTCAAACAAGATCTACTCAACTGCCTATGACTGATATGCCTGTCATGCATCACATTTTTGCTCACAATGCTCGTGATTCAACAAGATATGCTAACATGCCATTTGTTCCTCATCCATATTGGTATGAATTCAATATGCCTCAAATGTCATGAAGCATGCCTGACTTGAATGATCTGTATGCTCAAACATTTCCTTGCCGAACATCAAATTTTGATATTCTTGAGCAACATGTGAATGCTAATCTCTCAATGTCAGAACCAAGGGATGAGAATGGTTCGAATCCATTGAAGCTCAAAGCTCAGAAAGAGAAGATGACAGTCATAAAAGCTAAAAAGCCAAAGCTCAAGGAAACTTGGGTACCGAAGCCTGCTTGATTCAGTTTTGAAAGTGTGCAGGAGAAAGATACAGGAGCTTTAGTTTCCTACTAGAGTTTTTGTCCTGCTCACTAATTGCTCAGAGGAAAGTAGCCCCTCTACTGATATGTAGAGATGATATTTGTAGTCATGATTAAGTAATGAAGCATGACTTTGGCAAACAATATCATCAGTTAGGGTTGAAGCACTAGTTGATGGATATAAGCATATCTTGCTATGTATCTATCAAGCATGTGACAAAGGAAACTTTGTATTTGTAGCCTACATTGTCCATCAATAGAAAGACAATGAAATGGTAAGCACTGGACACTTGATACAAAAGTGTATGTAGCTGATTTGTTTACTACCTTGGAGGATTGTATGTCTTGACCTCTTTGTGACAAGGCAAAATCAGGATAATTGTAGCCAGTGAATAAGAAGCTGTCTGAGTCTTGATTAGAGGAACCCCAGGTTTTGCCAAGGATGGGTTAAATGATGCATGCCATTAAGGGAAGAAATAGAAGACCTCTATCAAGAATGGGACAGATCATACCTTTGATAAACTCTTTCAGCCACTGCACATGAAATCTCGCCAAAGAATTTAGCTCAAGAATTCAGTGTGAAGAGATCTTATGAAACAAATGACAAAATCTGCAGAGACTTTGCTTGGAAAATCAGGATAACTATTTGAGCTCTGGAAAGTTGTGGCTGGTGCTACTTATTGCAGCCAGAATGTTTTCTTGATCATTCAAGCATCTGAAGGAGGATCATCAAACTGTGTGAATTAGTGTAGCCAACAGTTTTCTCTTTTCACATTCCTTAGCCAAGGAAGTAATAGAAGCTTAGCTAAAGGAGATAACGGAATCTGTGTGGGAAATTACTTGAAGAACATCCAGTCCATGATCGAATACTTAACATTTCACAATTGTTAAGTTTAACTGACATCTGGATAAATATTCTCAAGTAATTCATAAGTGGAAGAAAAGATTTTGCTAAGAGGAAGTAGAGGTGAAGCTGAGAGTGGTGGTTTCCTCTACATGCATTTCTGACTGTCTTTCATAAGAGATGGCATTCATGTGTAGAGGAAAGTAAGCAGCCATCCATGGTATCTTATGTTCTTTCCTGAAGGGTTTTCTGTATGGAACATCTACTCAGGGGGAGCATTTCTCAGAAAGTGTTGTACCCTCTTCACTCTTCATATTCGGCCACCAATAATATTTCCATAAATGTCTAAGCATCGTTGTACCCTCGGTGAATATGATGTCTACAACTATGTGGGCTCCTTGCGAGATCTCATATTTTAATTCTTGAATATTGGGTATCCGCACTCTGTGAACATATTCTCGCATTCCTTTCTCATCTCTTATACTCTTTAACTCTTTCTTGTCCTTAAACCATTTTCCCTTTCTAATATTCTTCCTTTAATGTAATTTTATCTTTTCAGTCAATTCTGACTGAATCCTAATTCCAATTAATTTCTCTCGTTCTTTTTCTGAAAATAATCACTTGAAGCTCCTTCCTTCCCAATCCTTATATCAGTTGTTCAAAAAATTTAGCATATTTAATCTCTCTTTACTACTTATAGTATCAGCCACCATATTGGCCTTTCCTAGTGATAATGGATCTCACAGTCATTATTCTAGATTAGTTCCAACCATATTCTCTGTCTCATGTTCAGTTCCTTCCATTTGAAGATATACATAAGGTTCTTATGGTCTGAAAAAAAATAATTCCACTTTTCTCCATAAACTAAGTCTCTAAATTTTCAGCGCACGCGAACACTATCTCGGCTAACTCCAAGCCAGGTGTAAGATATCGTATCTCATACTTCTTAAGTTGCTTAGATGCATCACTAAAGTTCATAAAGTCTCCTCTATCATTAGGTATTTCTAACAACGGTGTTGTTACTAACTTCTGCTTCAATCCTTTAACTCTATCTATTAAGTCCATCAGTATATCAAAATATCGTCTATGAATAAAATAATCAATTTATCCAAAATATCCTCTAAATCAATAAACGTTGTTGGCGCGTGCCAACCCAAACTACATCTCCAAAAACTCATAACGTACATAGGTGCAAAATGCCATCTTTGGCACATCATCATGGTTATTCTTAATTTGGTGATACCCTATCCTCAAATCTATCTTTGAAAAATAAATTACATCCTTTAATTGGTCAAACAAATCATTTATCCTTGGTGAGAAGTATTTATTCCTAATGGTTAGCTCATTCAGCTCTTGATAATTTAGGTATAGTCTTATGCTACCATCCTTCTCTTGGCAAACAAAACTGGTGTACTCCAATGTGACATAATGAGTCTTATTTCCTGTACTCGAGTAGCTAATTCTTTCATCTCAACGGTGGCAATGGATATGGGTCTTAAATACTGACGCAACCCCTGGCAATAAATCAATGGAAAGTTCCAAGCCTCGATCAGGTGGTAGTTCTTGGAGATCGTAAAAATACGTCCATGAATTCATTTAAAACTGGGATGTCCCTTATATTTGGTATCTCCCTATTTGTATCGATTCACATGTGCTAAATAAGTTTCACATTTTTGCCACAACAATCTCTTTGTTTGTACTAACATAATAAACTTCGTGGTTCACTTCCGTCCTTAAAGGAGAACTCCCCCTTACTGGGCAATCCACATTTTACCTTCTTATCTCTTCAATCAATTTGCACATCGTATTTGATCAATCAGTTTATTTTCAAAATTTCATCGGATCCTTCCTTTTTGAAGGAAAAATAAATCAATGTATATTGTCGCCTTAAAACCTCAATTTGACATTATGGGCAAACAAGGTTCACCAAGATAATTTCATAGTTTGCTAATTCTATTTCTATTTCTAGGGTTCCATAGGATTTCCATATATGTGGCTCCCTCATTAGTCCTCAAACTCATGTTCCTCTATAGTTCTTTCTTTCTCATTAATTAAGCTTCTATCATAGTCATTTCTTAATCAACGTATCGCCCTCAGTCATTTCGAATACTCCGTCATTCTGAATTTCCAACATACGGAACAACCTTGATACTTCCTGCAAACCTAAATTCATAATTGTCGCATTTCTCTACTTTGGTTTTAGTTCTAAAACTTCAACATACTTATCTTTCCAAATACTTAGGAAAATACTTGCATGGTACAAGGAATATTTTAAGCAACAGAAAGTTCATAGAAAGAACTTTGTATGAAATCTCGTTGAGAGGGCGACCTTGTTAGGTCTTAATCAAGTTATCCTTTAGAAAATTTCATCATCATACTTCACTGCATATAAAATGCGTTGTAAATTCAATGAATAAATTAAGTTGGGATTCGAACTAGTGAAGCAATAACTAGTCCATTTAAAGAAATATTAGCAACTAGCTAAACAAAATTCGCTAGCTTCATTCGTTTAAGACATAACAACTTGATAGGACAATTAACTATATTTTCATCATGACGTTAAAATTTCAACTAGTCAGAACAATTAACTAGTCGTTCATAATGACATATACAACTAGTCAGTTTCAATCTGCTAGTGTAAAATCTCAACACCGTAGCCACTGAAGAAAATTTTGGGCTACTCAGATAACGAGTTGAAAGTAACAGTAAACAAGGGGATCACAATCCCAAATGGAGTATCCGTAGGAAGCCAAATGGAGCATACGTAGGAAGCCAAAATGGAGCATCCGTAGGAAGCCAAAGTGAAGCATCCGTAGGTGGATCACAACTCTGAGTTATCACCCCAATGAACTTAGGGGGAGTTTCTCTGAGTTAAAGATCAATCTCACGTAATAATACTGATGAGAATATTCTTACATCTTCAAGACCTGCACCTACCATAAGAAGCTTATTCCAAAAATCCAGAAGAAAGTCTTCTTAAAGACAGTTATTGGGTTGAAGGAATAAGGTGTTCACTTGGATCAAGGCAAGATCTTCCAGCTCCTACAAATTTGCATGTCTACTTCCTGGACATCCAATCTTTCTCCTTGAGTTAAAGTCATGGTTAAAGAAATGAGTTGAACATCTGCCTCGCAAATCTCTAAATCTACTGTGCTAAGATCAGGTTCTTCAAAGATTTTCTCTAAAGGGATTCTGTGTTGGACAGTACAGTGGAAATACCTTTTGATCCAAGTGTGACTCGGTGCAGAAGACATCAGTACCAAGCTATTTATCAACCATCCTCTTCAGAATGGTAAGTAAGTGAGGTACGAATAAATTTCAATATTTTTCTTGATAGCTACATACTACAAACCAGGAACCGACAGAATAAACTTCCATGTTTAACTAGACTCCAAATATAACTCGAAGTAGGAATCCTGATCAGCTTCCAGTCCTGATGATCAATCCTGATCCCAGTCCTGATATGTATCTCAATCCTGATGACCATGTAATCCTGATGACGTCAGCAATCCTGATCAGTTGAGTCTAGCTCCTGACGATCATTGAATTCTGAACTAACAATCTCCCCCAATCTCATACTTTGTGAAATAAAGTATAGATTCCTAAGATTCAATGATGTCATAAACATATATACAAAATGTACAGAATCTGCAACAACAACTTATCTGTTTAAATTCTTTGATAGAACAGATTCATCTTCAAGAAGTTGGATAACAAATTTTCTTCTTTTTCTTCAAGAATTTGAATCAGTCTTTCCTTAAGATTTCTGAGTTCTTCATCTTCCTCATTAATCTGGTAGATAGCTGCTCTGAGATTCAATATGGAGTTTCTCTGAAGACTATGCTCTTCAAGCAAAAGATAAGTAATTTCCTTCCCATCAGGATTGAGAGTAAAATGAGTCATGCCAAAATTTACTTCTTTAACAGCAGTACCCCTTTGCATTTCCACATCCTGACCTCTTTGATTTAAGTACATGGGAGTATAATTACCATTGAAATTACTGTTTCCATCCAGTCTTCTTCTTATTGTTGACAAAATCATGTCACTCCATTCTTTGCATATTTGATTCTTCGATCTCAAAAGATAATGAACATATTTCAGTTCCTGTGTAGTTTTCATCAGCAGATCTTGAATAGATAAAATCTTCACACTACCATCTTTCATGAAGTACAGAAGCTTTTCTTTCTTGTCAAAACCATCATGACAATCTATAACTATATCAACAACTAGTAAATTGTTCAGGTTTTCAGAAGTTAAAGTACCTCCAATTTCAGTTAAGGAGTAAGGATCAACATATGACATATTTATATATTCAGCATCCATGTGTCCAATACCTCCTCTTGAATTACTTGTCAATTGCTTCAGATTTGAAAACATCTTTAACCAGAGTGCTTTTGATCTAACCATCTCAGATAAATCAACAACACTTGAAGCGCTTGTAATAATTCCTCCAGACTGAAAATTGATAAGTGTATCACAACTTAATGTGCTAATATGTTTCCACTTCTTATCCTTTTCCTTTTCAAAGGCATAGCTTCTTTCCAGTGAAGATTCTTGTCTGCTTGGGTTCCTCCACACTCTTCTGTTTGAGAGTTTAAGCCTTTGTATATAGAGATTGAAATCTCTATTTGTTGATCTTGTAATTTCACTTCTTCTGGCTTCTTCTTCTTCATCTACTTCCTTGTTGTGAGAATCAACCACAGTAGATAAAATTATCAAGTCAATCTCTTGCAGAATTTCAGAATCATCAGGATCTTGAATATTATCAGGAACAACATCAGGATTAGATTCTTTAATTTGATTTGTATTGCAGAGAGTTGATTTTCTTGATTTTCTCCTCAATTCAGGTTCTTCTTCAATATTTCCATCATCACCAAAAGTAGATCTGTCAGGAACTACTAGAGTTTGAATAGGTTCAGGAATTTCTTCAATTCTTAACCCTCGAGACCTTGTCTGTCTAGGTATTGTTTGAGTTGAAGAACCTCTTCTACTTCTTCTAGCTCCTCTCCTACCTCTGCCTTCTCTACCTCTAGCAGGAGCAGGGTTATTAAAGCTTTCCATCATTTCTCTCTGTTGTCTTAAGAATTCTTCATGTGAGAGATCATGATATTCTTCACTTGCTGTAGAGAGTGCTTTTCTTGTATATAATTGTTGAACTCTTTTATCAGTGTGATATAGAGTAACAATTCTGCCATCTTTTGTAGAAAACTTCTGGAATAAATTTGATGCATCTTCAGGATTATCAATAATCACATCTTCACCACCTTCAGGAATTGTAGCAAGAGTATGTCCATGACCAGGTGTCAGGATTTGTTCTTCCGTCAGGATCTGAGATTGCACCAGCGTTCTTACTGTCTTAACTCCAGAATCAGAAACATGAGTTAACTGCGTTGTTTGACTTTGTGAAGTTTTAATTGTAGACTTCATAACAGCAGCATCAGAGGTTTCTCCTTGTATCACTTTGTCACAACCATCATCTCCAGTATCATCATCATTATTCCTTAATACTAGATCAGGTGTGCATTTTGTCTGATTAACCTTCTCCCCCTTTTTGACATCAGGATTTGACAATAAATTCAAAATTAAGGAAAGAGAGGCTTGAATGTCAGTTACCTTGGTATCCAGAGAATCAATCCTTCTGTTGATAGAGGTTTGTTCAGAAATAACAGATTTCACTTGGGATTCTACTACCCTTAGCTGAAAAACAGTAGGCACCTTTGTAAAATTTTGAGAAATATCATTCCTCACCAACTCAGTTGAGTTCTTGATAGAATCAATCTCACATTTTAGACTTTTGGATAACAAAGTTGTAGCCTTCAGATGATTCTTCAAGTCTTGATTCTCTATAGATTTCACTGCATCATAGGCATGTTCCAAAGCAGAAGAATAACTTACAGATTCAGCAGATCTGTGCCATGAATTGTTCCATTCATTCTGTCTAAGTGCCTCAGCAGGATTAAAGGAAGGAATATAAAAATCTTGTCTCTGATCTTTCCCAGTGGAAGCTTTGCCAGCCATATATGTACTTGATGAACCAAAATTAGTTCCAAGACTAATTTTGAGTGCTGTAGCAAGCTGTTCCTTCTCTTTTCGATTCTCATCATCAGCACTATCATCAGAGTCATTATCATCAGTACTATGAGTATCATCAGGATCAGGAATAGCTATACCTTTCATTTTATCCTGTGAATCTGTGATAGGATGATCCATTGGTCTTGAACGGAGTGGCTGTATCAGGATAGGTTCAACATCAGGAGCACCACTAGCGTCAGGATGAACACCGTCAGGATTTGATATGCTTGCATCAGTATTTGCTACCAATGGTTCTTGTGGAGCTTGAGGTTCAGAAGCTTCTTCAACACTTTGAGTCAAAGGTTCTTGTGTGCTTCCCTCATTGACAGTGTCCTCGACCAATCTTTGAACTTCATCTGCACCAGAAATCCCTTGAGCATTGTCAGGAAATTTCTCAGAAACTGTAGCTTGGCCTGCATCTTCACTTTGAGAAGATGATTCTTGTGTAGCTGGAATGTAGATGTCTTCATTCTCCCTTTGAGAAAATGGTTCTTGTGGGACCATTCCACTAGCTAAGCCTTAACTCAAACTTTGATTGAGTGGTTCTTGTGTGGCTGGATCATCAGAAAGAGCTGCTGAACCACTTTGAGGTTCAGGTTCTTGTGGGCTTGATCCTTTCAGTTTCTTCTGTCTCTGATAGACTAACTCTTCTGCCTTCCTTAGCTTTTCCATTGGATGTTTTATCCCAAGATTGGAAGCAGCAGCACCATACTTCTCCCATGAAATATCAACATGTCTTTTTGTTGGAGAGTCCTGTGCTGGAGAGTCTGAAATATTAACCACTTGACTTGGTGCAGCATCAGGAATACTAACATCAGAATTTGCTTGAGCAGTAGAAACTGATTGCTCATTCAGAATAGAAGTGTCCTGTACATCAGTATCCTGCTTCTTTTCTAAAGGAATATGATACATGCTTTTTTATACCTTTCTTTTCTTCTGTGGTATAGACAATTGAACCACAGCTGCAGTAGCAGTATCAGCAACTTCCTTATTCACATTCATCACAGAGGATATAGGTAAATCATCCTCTGAATCAGTCTCATCCCTGAGAACTAATTTTCTTTTAACAGAAACAGCCTCACCTCCCTTTGCAGCTTTGTTCACCAGGACCCCTTGTACACCCCCTTGTAACTTCTTTTTAGTGATAGGTGTAGAGGTAAAGTCCTTTGAACTTGATTGCCTTCCTGACACATCAGTTCTAGCTGACTTCTTTGCTTTTACAACTAAAGTCTTTTGAGAGACATTAGAGGTGGCAGTTGACTGTTTAGACTGTTTAGGATGAATGCTTGGGTTAGGAACAAGAGAAGCCCTAGATGGATCAAAGCCTGGTTATGATCCATCAGGAGTGTTCATGCTTATTTGCAGGGCACGTGTTCCTGAGTAGAAAAGTAGACTAGGAAAAGAATATGTAATTTCCATTTTCATTTGTAAAGAATCTTCAAGATTTAATGAAAACTATCAATTTGCTCAATTGTTCTTGTCCTTCTTACTTTTCCAGCACAATTTGTTAGTAACACTGATATTTGACATATAAAATGACGAATAGAAAACTCTGATAAAAATATAATTGAAATTGAGAATTAAGAATTAAGACTGAAAACTTAATCAAAGACTAAGTAAAAATCTTATTTTCCAGAGTTTACCAGAAGTGTTGATGACAAATTAGCATAGAACCTCTGGTTTTCATACCAGCTTCAATATCTGAGCATCAGGATTTGACCAGTTGACTTCCTGTCAGGATAACATCCTATCAGGATTTGATCAAAGAAAACATACCTTTCTGAATAACCATCAGGATTTGACAGTTATCAGGATTTCCTCTCTGTAGCTTTCCTCAGAAATTCTCAAAGTTCATCATTCCAAGTTCATTCACCAATTTATTGAAAGTAGCTTCAGGTAGTGGCTTGGTGAATATATCAGCTAGTTGTTGATCAGTAGGAACAAAGTGAAGTTCAATTGTTCCTTCCAGAACTTGTTCTCTTATGAAGTGATATCGAATACTGATGTGTTTAGTAAGAGAATGTTGAACTGGATTTCCTGTCATTGCAATAGCACTTTGGTTATCACAATAAATAGGGATTTTTGAGTATGACAGGCCATAATCTAACAACTGATTTCTCATCCACATTATCTGAGCACAACAACTTCCTGCAACAATGTACTCAGCTTCTGCAGTTGAAGTGGAAATGGATTTTTGCTTTTTACTGAACCATGAAACTAGTCTTCCACCCAAAAACTGACAGCTTCCTGAAGTACTTTTCCTGTCTATTTTGCATCCTGCAAAATCAGCATCTGAATAACCACACAACCCAAAATCTGATTCCCTTGCATACCAAAGGCCAAGTGAAGAAGTGCCTTTGAGATATCTGAAAATTATTTTGACTGCAATCAGATGGGGTTCTCTAGGTTTTGCTTGAAATCTTGCACACAGACAGGTTGCCAACATGATATCTGGTCTACTTGCAGTGAGATACAATAAAGAGCCAATCATTCCTCTGTAGTGAGTTACATCTACCTCAACACCTTGATCAGGATCAAGTTTGGTAGCTGTAGCTATGGGAGTTGTAGCAGGAGAACTATCTTGCATGTTAAACCTTGTCAATAAATTCCTTGTAT
Source organism: Heracleum sosnowskyi (assembly GCA_030848705.1). Classification (NCBI taxonomy): domain Eukaryota; kingdom Viridiplantae; phylum Streptophyta; class Magnoliopsida; order Apiales; family Apiaceae; genus Heracleum; species Heracleum sosnowskyi. The sequence continues at coordinate 51,782,082 of CM061244.1, forward strand.
ATTTAGACTGATTGATAAAAATCCCTTCATCAGTCTGTTTAACTTGAAGACCAAGAAAGTAACTCATTTCTCCCATCATGCTCATTTGATATCTTGACTGCATAAGCTTGGAAAACTTTTCACAAAGCTTATTGTTTGTTGACCCAAAAATGATATCATCAACATAAATCTGAACTAACAACAAGTCCTTACCATGATTCAAATAAAATAGAGTTTTATCAATAGCACCTCTTTTGAATCCACTTTCCAGTAAGAATAGAGCTAAAGTTTCATACCATGCTCTTGGAGCTTGCTTTAGTCCATAAAGTGCCTTATCCAATCTGTAGACATGATCTGGATAGTTAGGATCAATGAAACCAGGAGGTTGCTCAACATAGACTTCTTCCTCCAGTTCTCCATTTAAGAAAGCACTTTTAACATCCATCTGGAAAACCTTGAATTTCTTATGAGCTGCATAAGCAAGAAATATCCTGATGGCTTCTAGTCTTGTAACAGGAGCAAAAGTTTCATCATAATCAATTCCCTCTTGTTGAGAATACCCCTTTGCAACTAGTCTTGCTTTGTTTCTGATTATTACTCCATCAGAATCAGTCTTGTTCTTGAAAATCCACTTTGTACCAACAATTGATCTAGTCTTTGGTCTTGGTACCAGTTTCCAGACTTCATTTCTTTCAAATTCATTCAGTTCCTCTTGCATTGCAGTAACCCAATCAGCATCTTTAAGTGCATCTTCAACTTTCTTTGGCTCCTCCTTGGATAGAAAGTTATTGTATAGACATTCATTTTGAGTTGCACTTCTTGTTTGAACACCTGCATCAGGATCCCCAATGATCAAATCAGGAGTATGACTTGCAGTCCATTTCCTCGCTGGTGTTAAATTGTTTCTTGAAGTAGATGCTCTCCCTGGATTGGTGTTATCTTGATTTGAAGAACTTGCTTGTCTTGAAGCTCCCCCTGAATTATTGCTATTTCCTCCTGATAAGGTATCAGGATCATCACTTGAATCAGTATCTGAAGAATTCTGTCCTGATGATTGTGTTGACTCTGAACTTGTAGTAGAATGATGTTGCTCCCCCTCAACATTAGCACTACTAGAAGTATTACTATTGATTGCATCATCAGTATTTGCACCATCAGCATCTGGTGTGTCATCAGGATTTGGTGACCCATCAGGATCTGATGTATGGACATGATCTGATTCACTTTCCTCAGGTTCCTTGGTAGCTTCATTTTCAAAAATCAATCTATCATGAGAGTCTTCATTGATTCCAGCTATCTTCTTGTCATCAAAAGATACATTTATTGACTCCATGACAGTCCTTGTCCTCAAATTAAAAACTCTGAAGGCTCTTGATGCAGGATAGCCTATGAAAATTCCTTCATCAGCCTTTGTTTCAAATTTCCCTAGTTGTTCAGGATGAGTTCTGAGAACAAACCATTTACAGCCAAACACATGCAGATGCTTCAGACTTGGTTTCTTTTCCTTGAGTGACTGATAAGGAGTAACACCATGTCTGTTTATTAATGTGAGATTTTGAGTGTAGCATACTGTGTTGACTGCTTCTGCCCAGAAATATGTAGGTAATTTTGCTTCTTCCAACATAGTTCTGCCAGCTTCAATAAGAGTTCTATTTTTCCTTTCAACTACTCCATTTTGCTGAGGTGTGCCAGGTGCAGAGAATTGTTGAATGATTCCTTTGTATTTGTAGAACTCTTCCATCTTTGAATTCTTAAATTCAGTACCATTATCACTTCTCAGTATCTTGACTTTGTACTTTGTGGTTGTCTCAATCATTCTTACATGATCCAACAGAACTTCAGGAGTCTCATCTTTTCTGTGCAGAAAATACACCCAGGTGAATCTAGAATATTCATCAACAATTACAAGAGTGTACCTTTTCTTATTGATGGTCATGATGTTGACTGGACCAAATAGATCAAGATGTAGCATGTGATATGGTTCTCCAATAGAGGATTCTGATTTACTCTGGAATGATGTCCTTCTTTGTTTTGCTTTCTGACATGCATCACAGAGTCCATCAGGAGTATATAACACTTTTGGTAATCCTCTCACTAAATCTTTCTTAACCAACTCATTGATATTGCTAAAGTTGAGATGAGAAAGCTTCTTGTGCCAATTCCAACTTTCATCTACTGAAGCTTTACTGATCAGACAGGTAGGGGAGTCATCAGTATTTGATTGAATGTTGGCTTCATATATGTTACCATGCCTGTATCCAGTCAGTGCTATCTTGCTTGTTGCTTTACTGACTACTTCACAATGAGTGGAATAGAAGTTGACATGATAACCTCTGTCAGTGATTTGACTAATACTCAACAGGTTGTGTTTTAGTCCCTTCACTAGAGCTACTTTTTCAATGATGACATTTCCAATGATTATATTGCCATATCCCAAGGTTCCTCGTATTCTGATAACAGGGCTTTGTTTCCAGTCATGTGCACAGAACATCCACTATCCATGACTAACACATTTTTCTTTTTACCCTTATCATCAGGAGCAGCAGTGACATCAGCATTGGCCATTAGAGCATAGTTGACCACCTCAGTATCAGATTCTGAGGAAGAGTCCATCCAATCCTTGCTTGATGTGATAAGTGCCTTTGTCTTCTTGCACTCAGAAGCAAAGTGACCCATACCATTGCACTTGTAGCATCTAACCTTTGACTTGTAAAATTTGCTACCCTTGTTGTCCTTTTTGATATACTTATCTTTGTTTGGATTGAAAGCCTTTTTATGAAAGTTGCCTTGTCTTCTATTCTTCCTGAACTTCATCCTTCTGAAGTTTCTGACAATCATAGCAACCATCTCTTCCATGTCTGAGTCAGAAGAATCATCATCAGTATTGGCATCAGCATTGCCATCAGTATCTGATGAAGAGTCATCAGGATCTGACTCAACTATTCTTGTTTTACTTCTAGAGACCTCCATAGCTTTTCCTTTTGATTTAGCCTCTGCTTTCAAAGCAATTGATTTTGCCTTGCTGCTTTTCTTGTTCTTTCTCTGTTGGACTTCAAGATCATGTGTTCTTAGCATCCCATAGACTTCATCAAGAGACACAGTGTTAAGATCATACTGATGTCTAATGATCGAGGTATGAGTGTCCCATTCTTCAGGTAAAGCTCTTAGAAACTTGGTGTTTGAATCTTCAGTTTCATATTCCTTGTCAACTAAAGATAAATTGTTCAATAGTGTCAGAAATCTATCATATAGATCAGTTAGGCTCTCATCGGGTCTTGCATCAAATTGTTCATATTCTTGAATCAAAAGAGCCCTTCTGTTTTTCTTGACAGATGCAGATCCCTGGCACTGAGTTTCCAAAGTATCCCAGATTTCTTTTGAAGACTTGCATGCAATCACTCTGTTTGACATGACAGCATCAAGACTATTGTGTAAGATATTCTTTATCTTTGGTTCCCTGAGTACATGAGCTTTTTCTTCTGGAGTCCATTCACTTTTAGCCTTGACCACATAATGTTCAGGTACTGTATCTGTTCGTTCTACAATCCTTGTAGGAATATATGGTCCATCACGAATCCTGTCCAAATAGTCAGGATCCATAGCCTCCAGGTACATCAGCATCTGTACCCTCCATGTTGGATATTCTGATTTCTTCAAGATGGGAATCTTCATGCTTTCATACTTGGTTGTCGACATCTTTAGATCGTATCTGATTCAGAATTAAATCAGTTTGCTCTGATACCAATTGTTGCCCAGTAATACTCTATTGTAGAAGGGGGGTTGAATACAATAGTCTAAGATAATCGACTTCTTAATGTATATATCACAAATATGAAAGAAAGATAACAGCTTTATTAAATCTGATATAAAACTGTTACAAACTCTCTCAAGAAATTCTGATGTTCTTGAGAGCTGCTAGCTTACAAAAACTCTCTCAAGAAATTCTATGTTCTTAAGAGCTTCTATTCGATTATGTTCCCTCCTATAAATCGAAACCAAAACTGTGTTTATATACTACACAGCTTCTCTATCAATGATAAGTCCTAATCAATTACAAAGATTGAAACCTATCCATAATTGATAGCTACATACTACAAACCAGGAACCGACAGAATAAACTTCCATGTTTAACTAGACTCCAAATATGACTCGAAGTAGGAATCCTGATCAGCTTCCAGTCCCAATGATCAATCCTGATCCCAGTCTTGATATGTATCTCAATCCTGACGACCATGTAATCCTGATGACGTTAGCAATCCTGATCAGTTGAGTCTAGCTCCTGACGATCATTGAATTCTGAACTAACAAGGTACTTCAGTTTCTGAGGAGCTTCCTATCACCTCCGAGGCTGATAGTCACGGAAATCAACCATCGCCAACTACCGGCACTGAAGGGGCAAATATCCCCACCAACACTCAAGGACCAGAGATCCCAATTTTGGTTGAAGGGACGAATCCCCTGCAGATCATCATTCATGGATCTAATCCACAAGAGACCGCTCACCAGCAACCAATCACGACCTCCCCACTGCTCATGAATGCACCAAGTGGTCTTCAACTCCACACTACTGATCTCCCCCGAAACACTACTCAAACTTTGGGGATGCCCAGCTATGGCATGCCCCCTCGACCCATGGCGGGCGGTAGTGGTCTCAACCCCATCTACCATGAAGCATATGTCCCCCCTTATATACAAGGTCTGGGACCTCAAAATCAACAAACTCGACGGACCCCTTTGATTCAAGATTACTCAGGTCCCTATACCGAGGATGAGAATTATACATCTGGGGAAGAGAGGGATGAAGCCCCAAGGAGGAAGTGTTTTTCCCAAACAAATCGGGAACAACCCCAAACTACTAAGGAGAAAATTGTAGCCCATGAGGCAGAAACTGCAAGACTCAAGAAACTCCTTGCTGAGGAGGAGGCCGCTCAATCACAAGGCCGATCAACTGGAAGGGTCCCGATAATCAACCTGGACCCGACACCAAGAAGGACTAAGAGGGCTGAAACCCCAAGGGGTGATCCTAGTGTTTTGTTGCCCCTAGGAGATCCTGATGATCCTACACCACCGTTTACTCAAGAAATCATGAAAGCCACAATATCCAGAAAATTCAAGATGCCAACGATCAAGGCTTATGATGGAACGGGGGATCCCGCAAATCATGTAAGGACCTTCTCCAATGCACTGTTGTTGCAGCCAACCAACGATGCGGTCAAATGTAGGGCGTTTCCTCAAACCTTGGCAGGCATGGCCCAACGTTGGTATAGTCGTCTTCCTCCCAACTCTATTGGGTCTTTTAAGGAACTAAGCAAAGCATTCATCAACCAATTTGTTAGTGGAAGGGTGCATGAGAAAAGTTCTGCATCTTTTATGAGCATTCAACAAGGTAAGAATGAATCCTTGAGGGAATACATAAATCGATTCACTAGGGAGGCTCTGAAAGTCCCGGACTTGGAGGACAAAGTAGCTATGATAGCCCTGCAACAAGGAACTACTGATGATCACTTTAAGAGATCCTTGGCAAAGCATCCACCCGAAAACATGTTGAAGCTCCAAGATAGAGCCGGAAAGTATATCAAGGCCGAGGAAAGTATGAAGAAATATGAACCCACTGCCGAGGGAAGTGAAAACGGAAAAAAGAGAAAGGAGACTCAAGAGTATGACGCTAGGGACAAATATCCCAGGACAGCGAAGGATTCTGACTCAACACCTAAAAGGAACAACTTTGGACCCAGGTTCAATGAATATGCAAGGTTGAACACCTCAAGAAGTCAAATTCTGATGGATATTGAGAAGGAAGAAGATCTACGATGGCCAACACTGTAACAGGTCTGCAAGACTACGACCGAAGCTTGAGAGATCACATGACAAAGCTCACCAATTCTAGAGTATGACAAATCTACATCTACTGAATTGTGTTAGCTTAAAATAGAATGTTTCTAGATTGTTTTGTAATGTTCTAGTAAGCTGTTTGTATAGCAATTTAGGAAAGAATCACGGGTAGGCAATTTGTAAGAAGCTGCCACATGAAAATGACAACAGCTTTGTTAGATATAATTGCTAATGTTTGTTTATCAGTGTTTAAGCAACAGGTACTGACAAGAGTTTATCAGAAGCCAGTCAGAGTTTAGTTAAACTCTGACAGGGTGAAGAGTTTAATTGAAGCCGGTCAGAGTTTATTTAAAGTCTGACAAGGTGATAGTTGTATTAGCTGTCGGTGCTGAATTGAAGATTCTAGAAGCAATATATTCTGAAGATGGAAAGAAGCAGAATATATTGATACAGCTAAGGAAACGGAATAGAAGACTGAAGCAATCCTTAATTGATATAAATTGTATAGCTGATTTATAGGAATATCAATTAGATAAGGATTGTATGTAGCTGTGTACTATATAAACACAGATAGGTTATCCCTAGAAGGGACGCGATTATTGATATATTATTATTGTAACCTAGAAGCTCTTTGTGATTCATTAACATCATAAAGAGAGAAGCTGTTAATATAAATACAGTTTATTGATTCATAAACAGTGTTCTTAATTATCGTTATTCTCATACATACTTGATTATATTGTGTATTCGGCCTAACAATTGGTATCAGAGCCAAGGCTGTTTAATATATACAGTTTTACGATTCAAACACAGTATTAATCATGTCTGAAGAAAATCAAACTGCTCCTAAGGCTGAACAGGTTAAGCCCAATTCTGTGAGTCGATATGAAACAATCAGGGTTCCAATTCTCAGGCCAGTAGAGTATCCGATTTGGAAGGTTAAGATGACCATGTTTCTGGAGGCTACAGATCCAGAATACCTTGACAGAATTAATGATGGTCCTCATATGCCAACTAAATTGTCCCCTGTTGTTGATGGTCAAGCACAAAAGACTGTTCCAAAGGAAAAGAAAGATATGACTCTTGAGGATATCTCATCAATTGCAAAGGATGCAAAGGTTAGACATCTTCTCCACAGTGCTTTAGATAATGTAATGTCTAACAGAGTAATTGGCTGCAAAACTGCCAAAGAGATATGGGATGCTTTAGAAGTCAGATGCCAGGGAACAGGTGCTATTAAGAAGAACAGAAAAACAATACTCACACAGGAGTATGAGCACTTTGATTCAAGAACTAATGAAACTTTGACTGAGACTTATGACAGATTTTGCAAACTGTTGAACGATCTGTCTCTGGTAGATAAGGAATATGAACTTGAAGAGTCCAATCTCAAGTTTCTGTTATCTCTACCTGAAAAGTGGGATTTAAAGGCAACAACAATCAGAGATAATTATGATCTTGCTGATACAGATCTTGATGAGATCTATGGATTGTTAAAGACTCATGAACTTGAGATAGAACAAAGAAACAGGAGGTCCAGCAAGAAGACAAAATATGTTGCTCTCAAAGTCGAGGAGAAGCCCATCAAGAAGGAATCATCAAGGAAGAAAGCCAATGGAAAGGCTTTAGTTATTAAATCTGAAAGTGAGTCATCAAACTCTGATGATGACTCAAACTCTGATGAAGCTTCTGACTCTGAGGATGATGAAGAGGAGTTGATGCAAATGGCTGCATTGATGGTGAAGACCTTTAAGAAGATGGGATTCAAGAACTTCAAGAAAGGAAAGAGATTCTCAAGGAAAGATTCAAACTCTGAAAGGAGAAGTTTCAGAAAGTCTGATGGAAAAGAGACCAAGTCTGGCAAGAAGGATAAGTCTCAAATCCAGTGCTACAAGTGTAAGGAGATGGGTCATTATGCTCCAGAGTGCAAGAAAGGCAAATCTGAGAAAGCACTCATCTCTAAAGGCAGAGACTGGGCAGATACTTCAGACTCTGATAATGGAGAAAACTATGCTCTTATGGCAACTGTCAGAGATGAGACTGAATCTTCTGAAAATAAGGTACCCCTAACTACTTATGCTTATGATACTGATAATATATCTGAGTTAAGAGTATATCTGAAAAGTGTTCATGTTAGTTATAGGGATCAGACTTTAGAGAATGAGAGGATTAAATCTGAGAATCTTAGTCTTAAAGAAAGAAACAAGTTTCTTGAAAGAGAACTTGAGAATATGAAGCAGATTCAAAAAGAAAGAGATGATGTTGTTTATATTGAACAGGAAGTGCTTAAGTTAAATAAGCAGCTAGAATCTGAACTTGAAAAAGAAAGAAAAATAATTATGACTTGGACAAACTCTGGAAGAGACACTCATCAAGTGTTTCAAACAGATTCTGTAGGTTTAGGCTATTGTGAAAACGATGAACTTAGGTTTAAAGACAAAGTTAAGGTTAAACCACAACTTAAACCTGTGATATTTGTTCCAGAATCCACCAAGCTAAAATCTGTAGTTGTGAAAGAAGCTGTTATGGAGCCAGTTGAAGCTTGTGTTGAACAAGTAGATATTGAATCTAAAACAGAGAAGCTTGTTGAGCTAGAAGCTGTTAAAGAACCAATTAGAATCTGTGAGAAGCAGGTTAATGTTGGTTTAATGACAGGAAAACAGTTTAAACATAAGCTCAAAGAGGTTAAGTCTGCCATGAAACCTAAAGGGTCCAAGAGAAATAGGAATGGAAAAGTAGGCATAAATAATAGAAATAATCATATGCCTAATGCTAGTGCCTCAAGAAAAACATGTTATAATTGTGGTAGTTCTAATCATCTTGCTAGATTTTGCACTAAGAACAAACATATTAATTCTTTACCTTCTACTTCAGAAGTAAAGAATGATTATGTTAGAGTAAGACCACAGACTTTATGCAAACATTGTGGGAGCACTTGGCATTCTATTTACACATGTAAGAGTTATCATGCAATTTATCATAACTATTATGAGCTAAAACCCAACTTGAAATGGGTTAGAGCAAACTCTGCTAGTGTAAAATCTGACAATGTTAGTTTAAACTCTGATAATACAGATTCCGCTGCAAAAACTAACACTGTTAAGAAAGACAAAGGATCCAAGCAAGTCTGGATCCTCAAAACTAACACTTAGTGTTTGTTTGTGATTGCAGGGTATAATAGAGAGCACACTTATCTTAGACAGTGGATGCTCAGGACATATGATTGGAAATAAAGCCCTGCTATCAGACTTTGAGGAGAAGGCTGGCCCAAAAGTTTCCTATGGAGATGGCAACATAGGACACACTCTGGGATATGGCAATATTAATCTTGGAAGTGTCATCATCACAAATGTAGCTCTAGTCTCAGGACTCAAGCATAATCTGTTATCTGTGAGTCAAATCTGTGACAGAGGAAACCATGTAGATTTTCATAGTGAATACTGTGAAGTTATCAGTAAATCTACTGGGAAAGTTGTTCTAGTTGGACACAGGCGCAACAATATTTATGAAGCAAGTTTGGTAACAAACTCTGATGGAAAAACAGTGTGTCTGACTGCAAGAATGTCAAATGAAGAGAGTTGGAATTGGCACAAGAAGCTCTCTCATCTCAATTTGAACAACATAAATGAGCTTATTAGAAAGGATCTTGTAAGAGGACTTCCAAAATCAATACTCAATCTAGATGGTCTATGTGATTCTTGTCAAAAGGCCAAGCAAAGGAAGTCATCTTTCAAGAGCAAATCTGAATCTTCAGTAGTGGAACCTTATCATCTTCTACATGTTGATCTCTTTGGACCAGTGAATGTGATGTCCATGGGCAGAAAGAAATATGCTCTAGTAATTGTTGATGAATATACTAGATATACATGGGTGTATTTCTTGTCAAAGAAGGATGAAACTGCTCAAATGTTGATGGATCATGTAAATCTACTGGACAAAAGATCACAGCACAAAGTCAAAATTATAAGGAGTGATAATGGAACTGAATTCAGAAACTCAATCTTGGAAGCTTTCTGCAAGGAAAGAGGAGTCAAACAAGAATTTTCTGCACCTGGAACTCCACAGCAAAATGGTGTAGTTGAAAGAAAGAACAGAACTTTAATTGAAGCTGCCAGAACTATGCTTGATGAAGCAAAATTGCCAACTTATTTCTGGGCAGAAGCTGTTCAAACTGCTTGTTTTACTCAAAATGCAACTCTGATCAACAAGCATGGAAAAACACCATATGAGATGGTGAAAAACAAGAAGCCAAATTTGAAATATTTTCACATATTTGGATGCAAATGCTTTGTGTTGAAGACTCATCCTGAACAGTTGACCAAGTTCGAGTTAAAAGCTGATGAAGGAATCTTTGTTGGCTATCCATTGTCAACAAAAGCATTCAGAGTTTACAATCTGAGAACGAAGGTGATCATGGAATCCATACATGTGTCGTTTGATGACAAGAAAATAATTGGACTTGAAGACAAGGATGGATATGATCAACTACGTTTTGAAAATGAAGATCTATTCTCTGATGATATAAACTCTGATGAAGCAGGGTTGACAAACTCTGACGAAGCATACTCTGAACCTCTACTGGTAAATACTGGAGAAACTGGAAATTCTCAAATTGAACAAAATAGAGAACCAGTTGAGGGGGAGCGTGAAGAAGCTCAACAAGACACAGCAAGTGAGTCAGTTGAGGAAACTGATTCAAACTCTGACAGCTCAAACACTGAGCCATCCAACTCAGGGGGAGCCTCAGATACTGCAGAAAGTCAACATATGAATCAGGAGAGCATGGATCAAGGGGGAGGATTCAATAATGATGCAAGAAACCACTTACCAACAGCCAGAAAGTGGACACAGGCACACACACCTGATCTCATAATTGGAGATCCTGATGCTAGTGTGAGAACTAGAAGTGCAACAAACAATGAGTGTCTGTATCATGCTTTCTTGTCTCAAACAGAACCAAAGAAAGTGGAGGAAGCTCTTCAAGATGCTAATTGGATTACAGCAATGCAAGAAGAGTTAAATGAATTTGAAAGAAATGAAGTCTGGACACTTGTACCTAGACCAAAGAATAGATCAATTGTAGGAACAAAGTGGGTTTTCAGAAACAAGACTGACAGTGAAGGTGTGATTACAAGAAACAAGGCTAGACTTGTGGCAAAAGGTTATTCACAACAGGAAGGAATTGACTATGATGAAACCTTTGCTCCAGTTGCAAGATTGGAGGCCATAAGAATTTTTCTGGCCTATGCTGCACACAAGAAGTTTAAAGTCTTTCAGATGGATGTAAAAAGTGCTTTTCTCAATGGGAAGCTTGAAGAAGAAGTGTTTGTTGAACAACCACCAGGATTTGTAGATTCCAAGCATCCAGATTATGTCTACAGGCTTGACAAGGCATTATATGGACTAAAGCAAGCACCAAGAGCATGGTATGAAACTCTTGCTCAATTTCTTTTAGAAAGTGGGTTCACAAGAGGTACAATTGATAAAACCTTGTTTTATTTCAATTCTGGTGATGATTTGCTTTTAGTTCAAATTTATGTAGATGATATTATTTTTGGATCTACTAATGACAAACTTTGTAAGAAGTTTGCAAAGCTTATGCAATCCAGGTATCAAATGAGCATGATGGGAGAGCTTAGTTATTTTCTAGGCTTACAGGTCAAGCAAACAGATGATGGGATTTTTATCAATCAAGCAAAGTATACCAGAAATCTTCTAAAGAAATTTGGTATGCTTGATAGTTCATCTGCTACAACTCCCATGGCTACAGCAACGAAGCTTGACAAAGACACAGGAGCCTCAGTAGATATGACTAACTACAGAGGAATGATAGGGTCTCTACTGTATCTTACTGCAAGTAGACCTGATATCATGTATGCAACATGTCTTTGTGCAAGATTTCAAGCAGATCCCAGAGAGCCTCATCTAACAGCTGTAAAAAGGATCTTCAAATATCTCAAAGGAACCATAACCCTGGGTTTGTGGTATCCTAGAGAATCAGAGTTTAAGTTAATTGGTTACTCTGATGCAGATTTTGCAGGCTGTAAGATAGACAGAAAAAGTACAAGTGGAAGCTGTCAATTTTTAGGTGACAGATTAGTTTCTTGGTACAGCAAGAAACAGAAGTCAATCTCCACATCCACTGCTGAAGCAGAGTATATAGCAGCTGGTAGCTGTTGTGCACAGATTTTATGGATGAAGAATCAACTGCTGGATTATGGGTTAAGGTACTCTAAAATACCTATTTTCTGTGATAACCAAAGTGCTATTGCTATGACAGGTAATCCAGTACAGCACTCCATGACCAAGCACATCAGCATAAGATATCATTTTATCAGAGAACATGTGGAAGAAGGGAACATTGAGCTTCATTTTGTGTCTACAGATCAACAACTTGCAGATATCTTCACCAAACCTTTGAGTGAAGCTACGTTTACAAGATTGGTAAATGAACTTGGAATGATCTCTGGTTCTGACTAGAGATACGGGTTAGACTCAAAATCTATCCATGTTTGATTGTTTAATGCTCATGATTCCTTGCATATATTAACTGTTATGAGTACCAGTGTCATAAACTCTGTCGGTTAAACTCTGATGCTAAACTCTGTGAGTCATAAAAAGTTGGTCATACTCTGAATGTTACAGTTTAAATGCTATACTCTGATTGTAATTTTGTCTGGAACATATGGACCAATGAAGAAATTTGTATGAAGCATAATTCTCAGTAAGTAATTGTGAATCCTTAAGAGTTGATAGATTCTGATCTCAAATATGTGCAGTAAGCTAACACAGCATGATACTGTCTCTATATTTATAGCATCTCTTAGTTTATTGATCCTATATACTGAGTCTGTATTAGCTGTTTGCATCTTCTCTCATAAGTTAATTATAATTACTGATGAAAAGTCTAAACTCTGATTATTCATTGCAATTAATTCACCCTCCAATCAATAGATGCCAAACAAAGCACAAATTCCTTTGAGATCATGGTGTGCCTAGGAAGATCCAGGAACTTATTGTATGAAATAAGGGCTAAAATCTTTGATTTTTGGTGACTAGTGCCAACCACTGATTACTGGAAAAATAAAAAAATAAAAATAAAAATAAAAAAATAAAAAATAAAAAATAAAAATATATATATAATAAAGGGGGTGAAAAATAAAAGACATATCCAAATGAAAGGATATCAGTAATACAGAGTTTAGATAGAAAAATCAGTGTCTATCTTATACATGAGAGTTTAGGCAACCAGTTTTTACTACTTTAGTTTGTGGATTTTATGCACTTTGAGATGATCTAAATACTGATTTCGGTAAACTCTGCTACTACACACACATATTTTCACAACTGTACAGATTGAGAAAAGAGTTTATTGACAAAGAAGGACAAATGGTAAACACTGATGTATTGTGTGAAATACGCCGAGGTTACTTTGTTTTAATCTCTGATGGTTAAAATAATCTCTTTGTTTCAGACATTTTATAACTTTGAGATTAGCCATTTGTTTTTCGGAAAAAGTATGATTGAACGGAGAAAAGAAAGAGTGTGTTTGATAAGTCCTGATAGTGATTCGTAATGCTGCTGAGTATGTTAGTTTATTGTTTAAAGTGATATCATTTCTTTCACTTTACAATTACTATGCAAAATTGATAATACTGATATGTAAAGAAACAAATTTTTTTTCATTAATTGATTCAAATTTACATTCAGACCATTTCATACTCATGTTTAGCTAAACTTTCTGGTACATACTAATCACTATGGTTACAAAAGAGAAGATCTATTTAACCAGGACAAGTATTTGAATGCTACAACTGAAGCAGAAGAGCTAGAGCCAGAAGCTATTGTGCTCTATTACTTCTGATGATCACTACCCAGTTGTTCAACTGATCATTATACCATCTGGGATTGCTTGACAACATCCTGAAGATGAATCATCATCATCATCTTCCTGGATTCTCTTTCTGCTTTGCAGCTTGCAGGATTCCAAGAAGATTGTCTCCTCAGTACCCATCAGGAAGCTCTGCTGGAAGAGCATCATACAAATCTCCATAGTATGATCGTCTGCCAGGATGGGCACATCATATGGACCGGGACGGATGATGTGCACATAAGGATTAGAGATCGGTCCTTCCTCTATTTCATCATCTGCTATAAGACCTTCATCATTCAGAAAAGACAGAACAAGAAACTCATCGATGATATAGTTTGCTTGTTGATGCCAGTTCATGTTCACGAATGATTCTACATCCATGAATTCAAAGGTTCCTGCCATTTGGTGTATGGTAATTTTAAGATATGAAGCCTGTTGTTAAAATGCTTCGGTTTTTAAAGCATTCAACAAGGTAACTGAAAGGTTTTTCCTTGAATCGAAGCGCTTGGGATAATAAGGTGCGGAGTTTCAAGACAGTCATTATTATTCTGACTGTTGAGCTCCTTTGTACTTTATTATTAAAATTGATAATTTTATTATTATTAATTTTTTTTAAGCGGATATTTTGAGTGTTATATGTGATGCCAGGTGTCTCCACGTCTGCACGTGTATTGGAAGTTGTTAGACACAGCTGTCAGCGTATGCACGTTTGACATCTGTCCCACTAACATACTTTTAATCGTTACAGTTCCTATTTAATACACTACATACACACGATTCAATCTTTTACGCACCTCATCTTTTCATAAGCTTTTACTCACACACAAACACTCAAACACTTTCAAAGCCCAGTTCTTCTTGTTTTCCAATCTTACTAATGGCAACTACAGCGTTTATTGCTTCTGAATTAGAATTTGTTCCCAACAATTATTCTGCTCCTGTAGCAAATGAGAACGCACCGGAGGCGTTTCATTTGATTCAGAGGTTCTTGTTACACTCTGATATCGGTACTGCTCTAACCGCACCATCGAAGCTGTCTGCGACTCAAATTCGAACTTTTTGGCAGACAGGTACTTATGATAATGGAGGAGAGTCTGGATCGCCATCTATAATTTTTGAGTTTCAAGGAGATGAATTTGTTGTTACTCCTACTACTGTTCGTGATGCTTTGGGTCTTGAAGATTTCAATGCATTCACAATCTCTATTGGAGACTCTGAGCTAGTCAGAATGATGAGCGAGATAGGCTACACTGGACCTTTGACAAAGATAGGTCAACTCAAAAGGCCATTTTTGCGCAAGGAGTGGAGCTTCTTTTTCGATTGCATTACTCGGGCTTTTGGAAAGAAGTGCACCAATTGGGATGCGATTCCCACGGATAGTCTACAGATCGGGTATTCTCTTCTCTATGGCAGTCAATTTGATGTTGCTAGATTAGTTTTAACTAATATTGGTGAGAAAATGCTAGAGAATAGAAATGTTGTTTATTTCTCTAGGTTTTGTCAATTGATATTCAATTTTTGCTGCCCAAATGTTGAGATAGTAGAGGATGATGTTATACTTTCGTTTAAACTGCACAAACGTATATTTTCTGACCTTATCAACAAGGACAACAAGAAAGGAGAAGTTGGTCCTTTAATGTTGCCTGCATCAGTGCAACAATTTCTTGACAACTTACAACAACAACAAGTCTCAACTGCTGAAGCTGGACCTTCTGTGTCTCAACCACAGAGGTCAAAGAGTTCCAAAGTTCGAGCAGTTAAGTCTGGTTTGCAACAAACTGAAGCTGAGGTATCAAATGTTGATGCTGTGCCTCAGAGAAAAAGATTGAAGAAAAGGCGAGCCCAAAGGGCAAAGTCTGTTGCTGCTGATTCTATTGTAGACTCAGAAACTGAAGCTGATGAAGAAACTCTTCATCAGAGAAAGAGAAGACTAGTTGCTGATCAACTTTTTGGTGATATCATTGCCAATATGGACAAAGAACCTGAGGACACTGAAGCTCCTAGATCAGAGAATGAGGAGATTGTGATTACAACTGTTCCTTCAAGTACTCCTGCAATTGTTGTTGAGGAGGATATTCTAACTGCTGAGGATGCTGCAAATCCTGAAACTATTATGATGGATTTTGAAACAGAAGCTCCTACATCAAAAGCTGATGATGTAGTTGAGGAAGCTGCTGCATACTCTGACAGCAGGATTGTGGATCATGAAGATACTGTACTGGAAGCTGATCAAGCTACTACTGAATTAGTAGAACCTATTGCTTCTCACACATAAATCATTTCTCTTGATTTTGAGAAAGGTGAGGAAGTTGATCAGATTAGAGTTGATCCAGTTCCAGAAGCTGTTGCTGTACATGCTGATGCAACAGATAATGATCATGAGGATATTGTTTTCCTTGAAACTTGGCAACAATCAGTTGTTGAGATTGTTCAGAGAGAAGCAGAGGTTACTGTTCCAGCAAACTCTGATGTTCCTCAAACTGTAGCAGATCAAGTACCTGATGCAACTGCACAGTTAATTGATGAAATCACTGCTGAAAATGTGCTTGAAGATATTCACAGAGAGGATGACAATGCTGAAGCTAGTCCTGCTCATTCAAACTCTGATATTCAAGTGGAAGTTTCTGATCTTCAAGCAAATTCTACTGAAGAGAGAGAAGTTCAAAGGGCTGCTTCTGAGCATTTTCAGAATATGTACTACAATACATGGACTAATGCAGATTGTGTCTTTCCAGCACAACGGGCTGCAGATTTTCTATCTGATTCTGTTAAGAAGATTACAAATCCTGATGTCCTTACGAGCTTACAGGCAACTGTTATTCAAGTCAAATCTCTCAATAATAGATTTGATGAGAATCAACAAATGCTTACAAAACTGAGGAATGAAGTAAGTCTGAGGGATCTTACTTTAAAGGCTGACAGAACTTCTTACTATGCCATGTTCAAGCAGCAAGCCAGGGATTCTGAAGAAATCAAGAAGAGGCTTGGGACAGTTGAGGACAACCAGAATGCTATGTCTGCTCAACTGACTTCCATTTCTACTGCGCTTGAATTGCTGACATCAGTACTACTTTCTGATGATGTCAAAAAGGGGGAGAGTATACCTAAAGACAAATGCAAAGATACTCAAACTCTGAGACGGAAGGATGATTCTACTGATGGGGGAAGCAGAGGAAATGAAAGAAGGATTTCTGCTCAAAGGCAAAGACGTGTAATAAACTCTGGTGGTCAATCTACTTCAAACCTCAACAAAAGTTTAGTTGTTTCAGCTAACCCATCTACTGATGAAGAGATTGCTTCTAGGATCTTTATTAAAGAGCATGGAAAGGAAGTTACTATTGAAGATATCCAGGCTGAAGAACAGATGCTTGCTGAGGAACACAAGAAAAATCTTGAAGCTGGAATCTACAAGAAACAGGAAATCAAGGCTCCTAGGAAGAAAGAAGTTGGTATTTCTATCAAAGAGAATACACAACAGAGTATACAATATACAAGGAGACCTGTGATTAGAAACTCTGATAAGGGTAAAGGCAAAATGATTGAAGAGCCTAACCTGAAGAAGAAAGATAATTCAACCTCTGACATTGCTCAAGTTGAAACAAGATTAGCAAAATCAACCTCTGACGCTGCTCAAGTTGATGATACTATTGAAGTTAAGCCAGCCTCTGACAAGGCTCAAGCTGTGCAAACTCAGCTAGCTCCTCAACTCAAAGGTTTCTTAAGACCTGTACTATCTGAAACTCTGACACTTCAACCTGTGGATTTTTCTCAAACCAGGACTGTACTTGGAAAAGAATCTTATGATAAGTCTGGTTTAGGTTCACATAGGGAGAAGAGAATAAATAACAGATCTCAAGACAATATTTCACTGGCAGGATCTGGTATTGGGGGTACACAAGAAAATCTTGATAAGTTAGAATCTGTTCAATTGATTTTTCACAGAGTCTTGAAGAAGCAGTTTCTGTTATACTTCATGAGTGATGGAAGTGTTTATAGAGTTGGAGAATCTGATGTAAATCTCAAATCATGGGAAGAACTTGAATATGTACTTTATCTGTTGAAAGTTAAGAACAGACACACCCATAATGTTGCTCAAATCTTAAGAGAAAAGATGCTGAGATCAAAAGTGATGCTTGGAGGAGGAGAAGTCTCAAATGCTTATATTCCAAAGTATAGAGATCATGCTGGAAAGTTGGTGAAGATGAAGAAAAACAGTGCTAGATTTAAAACTGCACTTGGAATAAAAGTCTTAGAATTCAACTTAGAGTCAGATAAAGCTCAGTACATTCGGTTAGGAAATGACATGAAGAAGAACAGTATCTATTCTCTGAGGGCTGCCATATATCAAACTGGTGAAGGAGATCCAGAGTATAAGGAGCTGAAAGAGATTATGATAGCTGAACTTGAGAATGCTGAGAGAAGACTGCTAATTGATTATCTCAGGACTGTACCTGATATTGAAGAAGTCAAGTAAAGTCTGACTGTAAGTTTTTAATATTTTCTATTCTAAGTCAAATTTAAACTCTGTTTTAAATTAAACTCTGTTATATGTTAAACACTGCATTTGTTAAATGGTTTTGACATCATCAATTATATGTTTAACTTGTACATTTTATTATGAACAAGTTGGGGGAGATTGTTAGATATAATTGCTAATGTTTGTTTATCAGTGTTTAAGCAACAGGTACTGACAAGAGTTTATCAGAAGCCAGTCAGAGTTTAGTTAAACTCTGACAGGGTGAAGAGTTTAATTGAAGCCGGTCAGAGTTTATTTAAAGTCTGACAAGGTGATAGTTGTATTAGCTGTCGGTGCTGAATTGAAGATTCTAGAAGCAATATATTCTGAAGATGGAAAGAAGCAGAATATATTGATACAGCTAAGGAAACGGAATAGAAGACTGAAGCAATCCTTAATTGATATAAATTGTATAGCTGATTTATAGGAATATCAATTAGATAAGGATTGTATGTAGCTGTGTACTATATAAACACAGATAGGTTATCCCTAGAAGGGACGCGATTATTGATATATTATTATTGTAACCTAGAAGCTCTTTGTGATTCATTAACATCATAAAGAGAGAAGCTGTTAATATAAATACAGTTTATTGATTCATAAACAGTGTTCTTAATTATCGTTATTCTCATACATACTTGATTATATTGTGTATTCGGCCTAACAAGCTTCATAGGACACGTGTTGATATTGATAGGTTTAGCTTACTTAATCTATTTATCAATCCATTCTCTGTAATCACTCGAGAAACTGAAGCTCAAGAAAACCAACATTTTTCTTGAGGTTGTAGCAACCCATTGCAAAATAAATAAAACATTTATTTTTCTGAGAATTACTCGTGTGTCTACTTGTGTTTGCATTAGATAAACTGATAATCCTAAATCTTAGTTTTTGTTGTTGGAACATAGATTGAGATTTATCAGTATTGCATTCAACCCCCCTTATGCAATTGTCAAGGACCAACAACTGGTATCAGAGCAGACAGATTGTTCTACAAATCTGAGATCATGACAAGTATGCAGAAGTCAAGTAGCATAAAGATTCCAGCTTTTGATAAAGAGAACTACAATGTATGGAAAAGAAAAATCATGTTGTTTATCAAAGCTGCAAATCCATTATACTTGGGTATCCTCCAGAATGGTCCCTTCGTACCACGAAAGGAAATCGAAGCCTCAACTGTGGATGGTGTTCTTGTTCCAGCCTACTGGGTCAACAAATTACCTTCAGAGTTTTTGGAGCCAGAAAAAGAGAAGGTAGCCTTGGATGATTACTTGCAACTCATCCTACTGGATGCTCTCACTTTGGACAAAGCCATGTGTGGGAACGTCACTGGGTGCTCATCATCCAAGGATATGTGGAACAAGATCGAGTTGCTATGTGAAGGAAGTGAAGAAGTGAAAGACAATCAGAGACAAATCCTTATCTCACAGTATGAAGCCTTCATGTCAAAGTTAGGAGAAGACCTAACAACAATGTTTGAGAGGTTTAGCAAACTGATGACAGAGCTACAGATTCATGGCAAGTACTATGATAGGAAGGAGCTAAATGTCAAGTTCTTACTCACACTTCCTGAGCATCTTGAGCACAAAGTAACTGCCATAAGAGAAGGAAGAAATCTAAACAATATTTCTCTTGAAACTTTATATGGTGTTCTTAAATCATATGAGCTAGAGTTTTTCCAGAAAAGAGCTATTCTAGCTGGATCCAGAGGAAAGATGACTAATATGTCAGGTGCTCTCGTGGCTCATGTTCCAAGAATCACTCAACGTAGTGAAGAAACACAAATCACACAACCTGCTCCAGCCCCTACTCTAAAGATTGAAGAGGTTGTGGATGATGAAGAGAAAGTTTTACTGTAGATAACTGATGTTGAAGATGAAGATTTCTACTCCCTAGAAGAAATGGAGAAGATGGATAATCCAACTATGGCTTACATGGCTAAGAAATTCAAGAACATAAGATTCAAGAGAAACAAGCCATTTAAGCCTCAAGGTCAAACATCAAGGTTCAGCAGAGGGAATTCTTCCAAGGTTGAAGGTGGTGCCATAAGAGGTGGTTACAAAACAGGGATGGTGGATAGATCCAAGTTCAGGAATTGAGTGCAGAAATGTTCAATGTTCACACTAGTCTAACTGCAGCTAATGAAGAAATTGCTAGGTTAACTAAATTGAATGAAACACTCACTTCTGAAAATGATTTGCTTTTGTTGAAGACCAGTCGTTTAGAATCTTTGTTAGATCAGGATTCAATGATCGTCAGGATCTAGACTCAACTGATCAGGATTGCTGACGTCATCGGTATAACATGGTCATCAGTATTTGATCAAGTGTCAGTATCAGGATTGTCATCAGGATATCTACATAAGGACTGGGATCAGGATTGATCATCGAACTGGAAGCTGATCAGGATTTCTATTTCGAGTTATATTTGGAGTCTAGTTAAATAAGGAAGCTTATTTTGTCGGTTCCTTATTTATAGTAATGAAGCTATCAATTTAGGATAAGTTTCAATCTTTGTAATTGATTAGGACTTATCATGTAATTGATAGAGAAGCTGTGTAGTATATAAACACGGTTTTAGGTTTCGATTTATGTGACAGAGAGAGAGAACATAATCGGATTACACACTCGAGTATCTTTGTAACCTAGAAGCTCTCAAGAACATCAGAATTTCTTGAAAGAGTTTGTAAACAGTTTTATATCAGATTTAATAAAGCTGTTATTATTCTTTCATATCTGTGATATATACTTTGATAAGTCGAGAATCTTATACAATTGTATTCAACCCCCTTCTACAATTGTTTATTACTGGGCAACAATTGGTATCAAAGCAGACTGATTTAAATTTGAATCAGATACGATCTAAGATGTCGACAACCAAGTATGAAAGCATGAAAATTCCCATTCTGAAGAAATCAGAATATCCAACATGGAAGGTAAAGATGTTGATGTACCTGGAGGCTATGGATCCTGATTATTTGGACAGGATTCGTGATGGAACATATATTCCTACCAGAATCATAGAACGAACAGAAACTGTACCAGAACACTATGTGGCCAAGGCTAAG
Organism: Heracleum sosnowskyi; assembly: GCA_030848705.1. Classification (NCBI taxonomy): domain Eukaryota; kingdom Viridiplantae; phylum Streptophyta; class Magnoliopsida; order Apiales; family Apiaceae; genus Heracleum; species Heracleum sosnowskyi. The sequence goes on from CM061244.1 coordinate 51,803,349, forward strand.
AGTGAATGGACTCCAGAAGAAACAGCTCATGTACTCAGGGAGGCAAAGATAAAGAACATCTTGCACAATAGTCTTGATGTTGTCATGACCAACAGAGTGATTGCATGCAAGTCTGCAAAAGAAATCTGGGATACTTTGGAAACTCAATTCCAGGGATCTGCGTCTGTCAAGAAAAATAGAAGGGCTCTTTTAATTCAAGAATATGAACAATTTGATGCAAGACCTGATGAGAGCCTGACTGATTTATATGATAGATTTCTGACACTCCTGAACAATCTATCTTTAGTTGGCAAGGAATATGTTTCTGAAGATTCAAATACCAAGTTTCTGAGAGCTTTACCAGAAGAATGGGATACTCAAACTTCTATCATTAGACATCAGTATGATCTAAACACTGTGTCTCTTGATGAAGTCTATGGAATGCTAAGAACTCATGATCTTGAAGTTCAACAGAGAAAGAATAAGAAAAGCAGCAAGGCAAAGACCATTGCCTTGAATGTAGAGGCTAAATCAAAAGGAAAATCTATGGAGGTCTCTAGAAGGAAATCAAGAATAGTTGAGTCAGATCCCGATGACTCTTCATCAGATACTGATGGAAATCCTGATGCCAATACTGATGATGACTCTTCTGACTCATACATGGAAGAGATTGTTGCTATGATTGTCAGAGGCTTCAAAAAGATGAAGTTCAGGAAGGCTAGAAGACAAGGCAACTTCCAGAAAAGGACCTTCAATGCAGACAAAGACAAGTATATCAAAAAGGACAGCAAGGGTAGCAAATTTGACAAGTCAAAGGTTAGATGCTACAAGTGTAATAGTATGGGACACTTTGCTAGTGAGTGCAAGAAGACAAAGGCACTCATCACATCAAGCAAGGATTGGATGGACTCTTCCTCAGAATCTGATACTGAGGTGGTCAACTATGCCCTAATGGCCAATACTGATGAAACTGCTATTCCTGATGATAAGGTACTAAATATTGTCTTTGATTTTGATATTGATAATGCTTCTGAGTTAAGACATTTTCTAAAGTCATTGCATATTAGCTTTAGATGTCAAACTGCTGAAAATACTAGAATCTTATCTGAGATGTCTGAACTTAGGAAAAGGAATGGGCATTTAGAAGCTGAATTTTCTCGCATGCAAAAAGTACAGATAGAATGTGATAATGCTAAACACATGTACTTAGAGATGAAACTTAAATGTACTGCTCTTGAAAAGGAACTTGAATATGCTAATGAGAAAATGAGAACCTGGACAGACTCTGGTAGAAAATTTCATGAGATTAATACCTCTAAGAATTGGAAAGAGTGTCTAGGTTATAAGTCAGATGAAGATAAGAAATTGAAAGAGAAAATTATTGTTGATGAGACAGTTAGTCCAAAAACCTATAGACATGTTATAGACAAAACCAAATCTAAGATTACTCCTGTTAATTTTGTTCAAAGTGTTAAACTTATTAAGTCTAAACCTGTCATGAGTAAAGATACAAAGAATGTAGGTTTACTGTCTCAGAAACAACTCAAGGATAAGATCTGTGAAGTTACAGATAAGAAGAAAGAAGCTACTGTTAAGAGAAACATGAATGGTAAAATTGGGATTAATAAAGAGAATGGTTATAAATATATCCCAAATGCACCTAGGAAATGTTGTTTTACCTGTGGTAACTCTAATCATCTTGCCATTGATTGTAAAAAGAGTTTAAAGAAAAGTACTGAAATTCCTATTTCTGATGTCAGGAGTAGATCAGTATTTTATAAACCACAGAAGTCCTGTTTTCATTGTGGTAGTATATGGCATTCTATTTATACTTGTGCAGAATACCATGATTTGTACTATAACTTTTATGATCCATTGCCTAAGTTTGATAAAAGTACAAAGTCTGGTAGAATTGAGAATGTCACAGTGAAGCATGCTTTTGTTAATACTGATACTGACAAAGCAAATCCTGATGGAGTTAATCTTGTCATGACTGCTAAAGTCAGACAGTCTTCTGTTGTTAAAATTAATAAATTGCATGGAAAAGGAACCCAACATGTGTGGGTTCCTAAATGTTCTAACTAGTGTGTTTCTATTCTGATTGCAGGGAAAAAGGAAAAATGTGTTAGTCATGGATAGTGGATGTTCATTGCACATGACTGGAAACAAGGCCCTGTTATCAGAATATGAGGAAAAAGCTGGCCCAACTGTGTCTTATGGAGATGGCAACATTGGACAAACATTGGGATATGGCAATATAATCATTGGAAATGTCATCATTGAAAAAGTAGCTCTAGTGAAGGGACTAAAACACAACCTGTTGAGTATTAGTCAAATCACTAACAGAGGTTATCATGTCAACTTCTATTCCACACATTGTGAAGTAGTCAGCAAAGAAACAGGAAAGATAGCACTGATTGGCTACAGGCATGGTAACATTTATGAAGCCAACATTCTCTCAAATACTGATGGCTCTCCTACATGTCTAATCAGTAAAGCATCAGTAGATGAAAGTTGGGATTGGCACAAGAAGCTTTCTCATCTCAACTTCAGCAATATCAATGAGTTGGTTAAGAAAGATTTAGTGAGAGGATTACCTAAAGCTTTATATGCTCCTGATGGACTCTATGATGCTTGTCAAAAGGCTAAACATAGAAGGACATCATTTCAGAGTAAATCAGTATCCTCTATTGAAGAACCATATCACATGCTGCATCTTGATCTATTTGGATCAGTCAACATTATGTCCATCAGTAAGAAAAGGTACACTCTTGTAATTGTTGATGAATATTCTAGATTCACCTGGGTGTATTTTCTGCACAGAAAAGATGAAACTCCAGAAATACTGTTGGATCATATGAGAATGATTGATACAACCACAAAGTACAAAGTCAAGATACCGAGGAGTGATAATGGTACTGAATTCAAGAATTCAAAGATGGAAGAGTTCTGCAAATACAAAGGAATTATTCAGCAATTCTCTGCTCATGGCACACCTCAGCAAAATGGAGTAGTTGAAAGGAAAAATAGAACTCTTATTGAAGCTGGCAGAACTATGTTGGAAGAAGCTAAATTACCTACATATTTCTGGGCAGAAGCAGTCAACACAGCATGCCTCAAAATCTCACATTGATAAACAGACATGGTGTTACTCCTTATCAATCTCTCAAGGAGAAGAAACCAAGTTTGAAGCATCTGCATGTGTTTGGCTGTAAATATTTTGTTCTCAGAACTCATCCTGAACAGCTAGGAAAGTTTGAAACAAAGGCTGATGAGGGAATTTTCATAGGCTATCATGGAGTCAATACACGTATCTTTTGATGATAAGAAGATAATTGGATTGAATGAAGACTCACATGATAGATTGGTTTTTGAAAATGAAGCTACCAAGGAACCTGAAGAAAATGAATCAGATCCTACCAATTCATCAGATACTGATGGATCACCAAATCCTGATGATCCATCAAATTTGTAACACCCCCACATCCGGGGTCAGGAATCTGGGTTGTCACGCTCCATCAGTGATACAATACCTGCCTTACTTACAATATTCTCATAATACAACTCAAAAGACCCCAATCACTTACGCACACACACACAAGTTATAGCCTTGGAAATGAGCAACAATAATCAACATTTGTTATTACAACCCAAATGTACTATCAGGATCTCATCTATTATTTACAACCTCTTCCTGAAGTTACAATAATAGACCTCACAATTCTATACAAGGTTTAATAATACAAACCCACTCAAAATAATTCTCACTAATTCAAGCTGCAACTATTCTGCTCACACCGATAGTATCCATCCTGCATCAATTAACTCCAGGGTGGTATCTCCATTCCCTTGCTCTCGTAACACGAGGTGGATTCGGCAATGTTTTCCTCATGCTGAAAGATTTTATAAAGCAAGAATGAGCTAATAATGCTCAGCAAGAAATCTATCCCAGTTTAAATCTTTAAACCTTTTAGGGAGATAATCCATTGGGATCAAAGCTTTTATCACTACTAGGGTCTAACCCCAAAATAGTATACCGTTTAAAATACCGTATGACTTATACTCATACTCATATACTCTTCGTAAATCCTTTAGGAAATCCTTGGTATCAGTATGGTATACCAGGACTCAGACATATCTTTTAAAAAAAATAGAGGTTAACATTAGAATCAAGGCTTAAAGCCTAATTACTGATTCAAAATACCATACAGTTCAATATCTTTATAACCACATGCTACGCATTAAACGGAAAGAAAACTAGCATAACATAAAAGATGAAGTTACGAGGAAAATTAATATAATATTTCCGTAACCCAAAATCCACTTATGCATATATAATCGGAGTAAGGTTTTATCAGAGTCATAACTCATAAAATAAAAAATGAAGTTGCAAGGATTTATTGTAACTTCATTTTGTTAAACAGTATTCGACCCTCTACCAACAAGATCGGTAAACCTGTACTAAGGGGGCTACCCTTTAGTCCCTTTCAATACATGTTGCAGAATTATCCAAGTTGGATGATGAACTAATACTGGAGTAATCTCCGCGCCAGTTGTCCAACCTTACTATGATCAGTAGCAGGTTGTACAACTAAAAAGGGTTTTCTACATGTAGATGGAAGAACACGACAGGCTGACATTGTCTACCGCCTTTCTGGATCTCCCCGGCCCATTTGGGGCAATAAAAATGATAGATCGGCGCGACTCGACCTCTTACACTTGCTCCTAGTTCGGATGAAATCCATGACTCTGAAACGTAAAGATCGTCCTACTTTCCCCAAGTGTAATACTTGTTCATACGACTCCACTCAGTAGTTATATCTAGGTTGGAAAGGAAGATTCTCCAATATTTCCCAAGCGATTGCTTGTTAATGGATATCGACTTGTTCCATCAATTTACCCCTCGATCGTTGATGTGGTAACACAACATTTGACTTGCAGCAATTAAATTGCTCCGAGAAAATATCTGTCCCCTGACAGTTTTGAGTTGAGAGTTTAAAATGAGTAGCAGTCACTTAAATCAGGTTTCCCATATTTTTGATAGTTGAGCGAGCATTTAAATCCTCTTAAAAGACAGATTTAAATGGAAAAACAGTGTTTTGGGAACCTCTTTTTGATTTAAAATAATACAGCTTAGAGTATCCTTCGTAATTATTGAAGGTCGAGGATAAACTTTAAATAACATTTCTCACTTTTAAAACATTCTAAAAGTATTTAATAAATAATCGAATAATATTTATTAAATAAGTAAACCTTAAACGAACATTCGAAAATAATATTCATTAAGTAAATCATGATTAAATGAATATTCAAAAATAATGTTCATTAAATAAATAAGGATTAAATGAATATTCAAAATAATATTCATTAAATAAATAAACCTCAAATGAATATTCAAAAATAATATTCATTAAATAAATAAGGATTAAATGAATATTCAAAATAATATTCATTAAATAAATAAACCTCAAATGAATATTCAAAAATAATATTCATTAAATAAATAAGGATTAAATAAATATTCAAAATAATATTCATTAAATAAATAAACCTCAAATGAATATTCAAAAATAATATTCATTAAATAAATAAGGATTAAATGAATATTCAAAATAATATTCATTAAATAAATAAATCTTAGATGAATATTCAAAAATAATATTCATTAAATAAATAATCATCGAATAACAGTTACCCGATATCTTTATCGGAAAAATAATCTTTAACATATACAAAAATATAATTACTTCTGGTCTAAAGAAAAATCACACGCCCTTATCCTAGGGCATTTATAAAAACATGGCTTATAGCTGATATCCCATATCTAACTTATAAGCCCCAACATCAAGTCATAACCTCGAGTATCGCTATATATAGCAGTTCGAAAAAAAGCATGCAATTTATATATCGCAATGTACTTGGGAATAAAACATGCATACCTCGCATTTGCATATCATATATGAAAACAGTTTATTATCACAACAATAGTAAGTATAGGTTTCGAAAACTTGCATCTATCATATGCATATATTACCTCTCATTATTTTTAATACCATCACATCTATATACGATGTGAGGTTTGAAAGCATGCATAATACCATATGCATCATCAGAATATTTTACTTTAAAACATAGCAGGGAATGAGAAAACTTGCCTGAAAATCCCGAAGTAGCACTAAGTCTCAGGTTGGTCCAGTAATCTAGAATCAACACAAGGTTCAAGATTAATAACTTAAACGCTTTCACCATACTAAGTATATACTATCTCAAGTACAAAGTCCATTTTCAAGTTAACTCCTTAAGAACTTCGACTCGAGCATGCTCGCTCACGCATTTTTATAAGATTGAGATTTAATACTTTTTGCACAAAATCTTTTCGAGGGTCTTCCTAAACATACCTAGCATTTTATCATAAAGTTTCACATTTTATTATGACCTCTAAGTGGTTCGATCATAGCCTCAAAGTTGACTAAGTGGCACGGTTTGGTTTTACGAACGTCCTACACTAAAACACATGTTTCTCCTAAACCGTAAATCGTATTCACATGATCTTCGCACCAAAACGAACCTTGAACTAAGGCCTAAAAAAACATGGGCCGTGGTGATCTTGGGCATAAGTTACTTGGTTCGAATATCACAAGCAAAACAAGGTTAAGGAAAATCGGGCATTACGACGGTATAATTCGGACATTTCCATTTTGTCACACATAACCAAGCCACACTGGGCATACCATACATCCACAACCTCAACAAACAACCTTTTTACTTCTCTAAGGTCAGTGGTGTGGCTACAATCCAACACCCACCACTTTTCATATTTTACAAAGTTAAATAACAACTAAAATACTTAAACATGATCTCTTAAGCTTATAACATCAAAACAATCATCAAAACTCATATGAACTCAAAGGGTGGGTTAGGGTTTTACCTCCTTGGATGCTCTAACAACACTATCAAGTGTTTATAAACCTTTGACAAGCTTTAGATGGTCCTTAAAGTGCTAAATCCTTAAGATCAAAACAAGAAACCACTTGAAGTTACTATTCATCCTCATCTTGTAAAATCCATAACAAATCGAAAAATAAGAGTTTGGTGCTAAACTTTTACCAGACCTTGTGCTCTTCATAAGATTTCTTTTGAGTTATAGATCATCAAATTTGAAGCTTCCTAGCTAGGGTTTTGAGCCCCATCTTTCCGCTGGACAGAAACTGGACAGATTGGGTTCTCCAAATTGGGGAAGAGATTTGGCTAGGCTACACTCCTTTGTTGACCATGAAATTTTGAAAGAATTCTACCCATGGAGTGGAGAAGCTATGGTTAAACTTTGGTGATTTAAGGATGGATAGATGTGGAGATATGAATTTGTCTTTGAGTTGTGCTCTTTTTTGGCAGATTGGAGAGCTTTTGCTCATCTTACTTTTGTTTTGCTTTTTAACTTGGATGCATCTTTTCTTTTGTGTTGTTAACCACCCATTGTTGGTCTCTCATTAGTCCAAGTGTTGGCCTCTCATCAAACAACTCCATTTTTGCCAATGTTGCAAATACACCATTAGCTTTCTGGTTGACTTTCATGCATGACACCTTGGTTTTTCTTCTTCCACCAATTGGATCGTCTTTGTGTTTTTGGTTAAAATACTAATGTTACACTTCTACGCAATATTTTATTATCTCATTGCGGCACAATCCTTTAGATCAAAATAAATTCTAATATTCTTCGTTTTCGTTTGCGATTTCTGACTACGCGATTAGTTACCGTTTATTATTCCTGAACTTCCGCTGAAATATAGGATCAATCGGAGACTATAAAATTTTACTATTCACCTTGGAGACTATTCATCAATGTTACTATTCATCCTTGTTTTTGTTTCTTTTGAAACGATTCGAAAATATTTCCTAAAAAGGGCGAATAAAACTCTACGCGATTCTCGTAGTGAATAGTAACTATTCACTACTCGTCCTAACAATCGAATACTTAATTAAAATGGTTCGAGCTTGAATCTTGGAATATAAATGGGATTTATATACTCTCATTTGTGTCGCCTTGTTCTGTTACCGCTTTAATCTCGTTGAACGCTCGCAAGGATTTCTTAAGTGTTCTATCGAAGTAGTTTACCGTAAACGTTCTTGATATCACTAATTCTTTTATTAAATCCATATCCATGGAATTGATAATTTAATCCTCCAATATTTTCAAATAATGATTAATCCGTCCGTTATTGGTGAAATTTCGGAGAAAACATAAATGCTATTTTTCTGATTCTGACAGCTTTTGCATTCCTTCATTTACATCGTAGATCACTAATACGACTTCGAAAGTTCATTATACCGTCCTGTACATAGGGTGGTCTGAAAATCTTTTTCGGTTCAGAAATTTACTATTCATCAAAAAAAAATAAAATTAACTAAGTTCCAAATTTGGGGTTATTACAGTCTCCCCTCCTTAAAAGGATTCCGTCCCGGAATCTAAGAAAATAGCTGAGGTTACTCTTGCAATATAAAAATCTCCAGTCTCCAGGTTGACTCTTCAACCCTCTGGTCTCATTACAACTCTTACTCATTCCGGTCTGTGATATCTACCGGACGCTTTATATAAGCCAATTTTGGCTATGATCATATACACCCATTTTCTATCAACATTCGATTATTATTGCAATCGGCGGTACAACACTTACCGTAACTTCGGTTCTCTGAAATGTTTCTTTCGGTCGGTCCGTCGGTCTGTGGATCCTACGTAGTACTCGCACTCAATCTCGTTGCCAAACATGTTTGGAAAACTCCTCCCGAATCGGGAGTTCAATCATTGGTTCTTATCTGACACGATGGTGACTGGAAATCCACGTCACCCAACTATCTCTTTCATAACTCTTCGGTTATCGATCTCTTGCTGATAACAAAATATGAGTAGACTCCTTTGATCCATCAATTATAGCTCAATTGACGTCAGAGTCCGACTTGATTCTTGTTGATCCTATCACAGAATCCATTATAGTAAAATTACAATCCTAACCAGGAATCTCTATTAACTGTGATAGTCAACTAGATCTTTGTTCTGACTTCATTTTCTGACATATCCAATATTTGTTTACCAATCGATAAATCCTTTTATTTATCCGACCACTTATAACATTTCCTTAACTTTCTTTACCTTTTTGTACTCTCGGTGTAGCTGTCTCTTTATGACAGATCTTTAATCCTCAATTCGTTCTGGCTCATTCAGGGCCTTTAAATAATCCTTTACGTTCTCGTGACTTCAAACTTCATCCTTTCAGTTCTTCTTATTAGTCATTCCGAAGATTTAGCATATTTCATTTCTTGAACATTTGGAATCCCAACTTGGTAAAATACACTTTATGATTCCTGGGAATTTTCTCACATTTCTCGATCCATTCAACTTTTTCAGTCTTTCGAGTAAGTCTGGTCATTGGGGCTGCTATCTTAGCAAAATCTTGTACACGTCTTCGGTAATATCCGACTAAATCCACAAAATTACTCACCTCGGTTGGTGTGGTTGGTCTTTCCTAGTTTGAAATGTCTCCTATCTTTGCAGGGTCAACCAGTACTCCTTTACTGTTGACCACATGTCCTAAAATTGTACTTCCTTTAGCCAAAACTCGCACTTTGAGAACTTGGCATATAACTTTTCTCTCCTCAGTGTTTCTAACACGATCCTCAAATGTTCTGCAAGTTCTCCCTCGGTCTTTGAGGTAAACCTAAATATTGCCGATGTCACTATGACATACTTATCCAAATACTTCTTGAAAAGTCGATTCAGCACGTCCATGAAAGCTGCAAGGGCATTCGTCAGCCCAAACGACATTACTAAAAACTCGTAGTGTCCATACTTGGTGCGAAACGTAGTCTTGGGTACGTTCTCAGGCTTAATATTCAATTAGTGGTATCCAGTTCTTGATTTATATTCGAGAATTTAACTGCATCATGCAGCCGATCGATCAAATCACCAATCCTTCCTTTTTCTTCACCAATAACACTGGGTGCATCCCACGGTGACACATTTGGTCTTATCATTCCTACAATTGAGCGAATAATTTCTTCATCTTGACTGGAGCTAGTCGGTATGGGGCCTTCGAAACTGGCGCCGTTCTTGGAGATAATTCTATACCAGACTTTATTTCTTTATCGGGTGGTAACCCCGGAAGATCTTCTGGAAATACATCCTCGAATTCGTTGGCCACGGGGATATTCTGTACACTAGGTACTTCCCGTTTCGTATCCATCACAGTCGCTAAACAAGTTTCATCTTCTTGGAGGTCAAACGCTTCCTCATCTGACAATCTAAATTCTTACATCCTTTCTTTCTCAATCTATTCGCGTTTCATACTCTATTTTCTTTATGCCCATTTCTTTCTCGTCCACTTTGCATCCATTTCTAACATAGTCGTTTCATTAACCAAGGTAACATAATCAGTCGTTTCAAACGCTTCGTTATTCTGAATTCGCATCATGCGAAACAAACCTTGGCAATTTCCGTAAACTTCGATTCATAATTGTTGTACTCATTTATCTTGGCTCTCAGCTTCAACACTCTCATTTTTCCAAATACTAAGGAAAATACTTGCATGGTACCAAGAATACTTCAAGCAACAGAATGCTTTATATAAAAAAAAACTTTGCAAAATTCTCGCTGAGGGGGCGACCTGATTAGGTCTCAATCAAATTATCGTTTGAAAATCTTCCCACCATACTTCACTGCATACAAATGCATCATGAATTCACTTATAAAAATTTGAACGAAAGTTGAACTTAGTGATACAATAACTAGTTCATTTCAAGAATCATTAACAACTAGCTGGACACAATTTGCTAGTTTGATTGGTTTGGGACGTAGCATCTAGCTAGGATGA